>CATOUR010000067.1:0-652500 GCA_951848785.1 Callosobruchus maculatus
ACGTCCTGGGACATTTATTATATGCAATTTGAAAATATCGCACGTATGAATAACTGGTCAAATGAAGAAAAAGCTTGTGTGCTTACATCCATGCTAAGAGACTCTGCCGCAGCTATTTTGGAAAATCTCTGCGCATCAGATCTACGTGACTACGATAAGATAACATCTGCACTAAGGTTACGCTTTGGAGATGCGCACTTAACAGAGCTGCTACATGGTCAACTGCACAACCGGACACAGCAAGCCAAGGAGGATCTGACCACGTTTGCGTATGAAGTCCAAAGCTTAGCGAAACGGGCATTCGTCAACAGCCCCGTCGAAACACAGGAGTACGTCGCTGCTCGCCAGTTTGTCGAAGGCATTGCAGACGCGGAAGTTCAACGAATGGTAAAACTATCCAGTCCCATAAATTTACAAGATGCTGTGATCAAGGCTTTGCAAATTGAAGCTGACATAAAAGCCATGCGAATGACAAGCAGGGTGCGCGCTGTCGAGCAAGATACAGAAGCAGAAGTCAGGGCCACACCGTTTATTTCAGGAAGAAGAGGTGCTAGCTTCCAAAGAAACCCAGTTCGCACAAGCCTAGAAGGAGCTGAAAAGTTTACATGCTGGAAATGTGGACAGAAGGGGCATCTTAGGGTAGGCTGCCGTACCCAGGCTGATAAGATACAAGCGGATGTAGAAAAAGCGGATGAATATGCGAACAAAATGAAATCTATGCAAGACACGATAAACTCAATGAAGGAGCAGTTTGACAGAGACATAAAGAATTTAGTAAAGAAGAATGAAGAAAGCATTGCCAAACTTCAACAACAACACGGAGTAGCCATGAGGGAACTTAGAGCAGACAGGGATAGGATGAAGCAGTTGCTTGCCTCTCAGGAAAGGAGAAGTATGCATATTAAAAGCAAGTTTGAAACGAATAGAAAGAATCTGCTGAAGAAGGACGAACAACACGAAATAGCCTTGAGGAAGCTCAATAAAGAAGTCTCTGCTTTGAAGGGCGAAATCAAGAGATTGAAAGCTTTGAATCAATTGAAGAAATCAGAGAGTGAATACGACCAAGTTAAAGATGAAAATGCAATGCTCAAACAGAAGATAAATCAGATGGAGGCTGAGTATGCATTCTGTAAAAAGAACTTGAACAAAGCGAATGACAAAGCCAAAAGGGTCGGTATCAAGAAGAATGAGTTGAGAGAAAGGTTGGCGCAGCTTGAAGCAGAAAACAAGAAGCTGAGAACAGATTTGAGCGCCGAGGTCGATGATGCGAAAAAGCGAAAGGAAGATATGTCTAAAGCAAGAGAAGTTGATAGTAAAACTAAACAGCGACTGATGAATTTGGAAAATGAGAATGCTCGACTAAAAAAAGAGCTGGAAAACGCATTGACTGAAGTAGAGTATGGTAGCTCCAAGATGAAGCATATGAAGAATGAAAACAGTAACGTGGAGCAGAATACTACACAGCTGGAAATTGAGATCGATAAGAAGAAGAGAGAACTGAGTAAGGTTACTGAGGATACAAAGAAGGGTGTGTCCGCAATATTAGCGAAGCCATTTTACGATGTAAAGTTAGAACAGAGATTGGCACAACTGAGGAAAGAAAACCCGAGGATAGGAGCAGAGTTTGGCGCTGCACTCAAGGACGCATCATGGGGTTTGGACCAGACCACGCAACTCAAAAGCGAGAATGTTAAGCAAAAGAACAGGATTGTGCAGGTGGAAGACGAACTCAGCAGGCTCATAGAGGAAGTGGAGAATAGCCTGAGTGATGGGAAGAAGGAAGTGTCGAGAGGTGACAGTCGTCAAGGCGAAAAGGTGCAACTGAAGAAAATGATAACAGAGCTAGGAAAAGAGAATCCTGCTGGAGCTGAAAATGAGAATCGCAAGTTGGGCAAAGAATATCGCAGTTACGAGATGATCTGGTATGGTCTTGCAACAGACGACGGAAGGAAGGGTAGATGTCCGAAGCTACAACGCCATGAGGAGGAACCCTACGTGGTGATGAAGCGCCTCAACGACGTAGTCTACAGGTTATGTACGGAAAGTGGAAAACCGAAGGTCGACTATGCTGATGTCTGTGGTGATACAAGAATCGAAGTTGTTCGTCGAGGACGCCGAACGCTAAGGGGGGAAGAATGTAACATACTGTATATTATGGTATTCGTGTATTTGTATTACTTGTCATTGGTTGTCAAACATGATGTAAAGTCAAAGTGCTAGGTTAGATCTTTTGAAGTGTAAACGTCATCGAATCGTCTAGAGTTTTCGAGAATGACGGATGGATTCTAGAAATGTCATCGAATCCTCTAGATGGTTCGATGAAGTATATATAAGGCTACGGGTAGCGTGGTTCAGTCAGTTGAGTTGAGATCTAGTTGAGATAAGGTTGAGGTTTTGTATTAAGTTCTGAAGTAAAACGGTGAAGGTTACGTCGAGTTTGATTCCCTGGGTGAAGAAAAAGAGGCCGTCGTGACAGTATGTATGTATGTATGTATGTATGTATGTATGTATGTATGTATGTATGTATGTATGTATGTATGTATGTATGTATGTATGTATGTATGTATGTATGTATGTATGTATGTATGTATGTATGTATGTATGTATGTATGTATGTATGTATGTATGTATGTATGTATGTATGTATGTATGTATGTATGTATGTATGTATGTATGTATGTATGTATGTATGTATGTATGTATGTATGTATGTATGTATGTATGTATGTATGTATGTATGTATGTATGTATGTATGTATGTATGTATGTATGTATGTATGTATGTATGTATGTATGTATGTATGTATGTATGTATGTATGTATGTATGTATGTATGTATGTATGTATGTATGTATGTATGTATGTATGTATGTATGTATGTATGTATGTATGTATGTATGTATGTATGTATGTATGTATGTATGTATGTATGTATGTATGTATGTATGTATGTATGTATGTATGTATGTATGTATGTATGTATGTATGTATGTATGTATGTATGTATGTATGTATGTATGTATGTATGTATGTATGTATGTATGTATGTATGTATGTATGTATGTATGTATGTATGTATGTATGTATGTATGTATGTATGTATGTATGTATGTATGTATGTATGTATGTATGTATGTATGTATGTATGTATGTATGTATGTATGTATGTATGTATGTATGTATGTATGTATGTATGTATGTATGTATGTATGTATGTATGTATGTATGTATGTATGTATGTATGTATGTATGTATGTATGTATGTATGTATGTATGTATGTATGTATGTATGTATGTATGTATGTATGTATGTATGTATGTATGTATGTATGTATGTATGTATGTATGTATGTATGTATGTATGTATGTATGTATGTATGTATGTATGTATGTATGTATGTATGTATGTATGTATGTATGTATGTATGTATGTATGTATGTATGTATGTATGTATGTATGTATGTATGTATGTATGTATGTATGTATGTATGTATGTATGTATGTATGTATGTATGTATGTATGTATGTATGTATGTATGTATGTATGTATGTATGTATGTATGTATGTATGTATGTATGTATGTATGTATGTATGTATGTATGTATGTATGTATGTATGTATGTATGTATGTATGTATGTATGTATGTATGATATATATATATATATATATATATATATATATATATATATATATATATAAGACAAAACAAAAACAAAAAAGGTGCAACCCGGGCTCCGACACACCGGGCTGCTGTTCCATTCCCCAGCGACTACTCCTCACACCGTGAGGTGAGCAATCACTGGGTCCGCGTATCGTGCGTCCTAAGCAGACGAAGGGACCCATGGATGACTGCCTTCTGCATTCTGGCGGCTAAGATGTGCGCCGCCGCACGGCACACCGGCATTTTGCGCAGCGCAGAGAGCAGCGTATCCCTCATACCACCTAGGGATCCAATGACCATTACTAGCAGACTCACAGTGTAGTCCGGCCAGAGCCTGCGAAGTTGTCCGAGGAGCTCCTGATACTTGGTCCGCTTTTCCTCCTCCTTAGAGACGATGTTCCCCTCGGCAGGTGCCGAGAACTCGATAACGAACATCGCCTTTTGTTGGTAGTCGAGGAGGACTATGTCGGGCTTATTTGCATGTATAAGCTCGAGCGTGGAGAATGAGTAGTTCCAGTAAATTCGGCACCTCTCGTTCTCCACAACGGACTCAATGTCCCCTGGAGCGTATGGCAGCACCGGTGTCTCATCTATACCGTATGAGTGCCTTAAATGGTAGTATAGCACTCGTAGAGCCGCGTTGTGCCGATAGACGTAGGCTGTGCCAGCGTACACCTTACACGCCGACAAGAGGTGCGTAAGGGTCTCTGGCGCCTGCAGGCAGGCTCTACAGCGGATATCGGGCACATCCATACCCATAATCCGGCTACGGTATACTAAGGTGTTGAAGACACCGTCTTGGCAAGCCATTATAGAGCTCTCAGTCTCCGACTTCAACCCATTAGACCTTAGGAAGGAGAAGGTCAACTGCTCAGATAAACCATGCTCTTCTAGACGTTTGTAGAAGATTCCGTGCATTGGTTTATCTTTGTGAAGTCTTAAAAGCAATTGGACTTCAGCAGTTTTAATCCGGGTTTTTAATTGTGCGGGAGCAAGTTCCGTAACGGACTGCTGACACCTCCGCGTGAAGTCGAGCGTGAGACTAAGTTCTTCGGCTGCCCGTGTTGCTGCTTTAAAAAGGAAGGCTCCTTTACCCGCAATCTCGTGCTCTCGCACAAAGCGGATCAGGGGATCGGTGCTCGTCGTAACATAGCAGGCAGTGGCCAGCACTACTCTGTTGTGCAGATGCTCCAAACTCAATAGTCCACGCCCTCCCAGGTGTCGCGAGAGGTATATTCGCGGGACAGAGGATCTAGGATGTAGACTTCCCTCCATATTCATCCTTTTGCGGGTCTTTATGTCGATTTGTCGCAGCTCTTCCACGTTCCAGTGGATAGCACCAAAGCTGTATAGCAACAATGGGACCGCAAGCATGTTTGTGGCAGCGACTTTGTTTTTGCCGGACAGTTCTGACGACCAGATCTGCCGGAGTCGGTGCAAATACTTGCGGCGGAGACACTCTTTGACCAATTCTGCCTCTTGGATGTGACGCTGCGCCACTCCAAGGTAGGTATAGGTATCTCCGGCATGCAGTTGTCGCAAGATGCTCCCATCAATGAGCTGCTCCTCATCTTCACTATCTCCGCAACGTCCTCTTTTGAGATGAACCATGGCACATTTGTCTATCCCGAACTCCATACCAATAGCTTGACTGTAATCCTGCACTACCCTCAGCGACTGCTCTAAATCGCGTTGTCCGGAGGCATAGAGTTTCAGGTCATCCATGTAAAATAAGTGGGTGACCTTGTGCCTCCGGTAATTGGGCTTGCCACAGCTGTATCCCTTAGTATTTTTCAGCGCTATGGACAAAGGCAGTAGCGAGATGCAGAAGAGCAAGGGACTCAAGGAGTCTCCTTGGAAGACCCCTCTTTTAAATGATACCAAC
The DNA here is from genome assembly GCA_951848785.1 of Callosobruchus maculatus. Classification (NCBI taxonomy): domain Eukaryota; kingdom Metazoa; phylum Arthropoda; class Insecta; order Coleoptera; family Chrysomelidae; genus Callosobruchus; species Callosobruchus maculatus. Next base: position 5,550 of record CATOUR010000067.1, read on the forward strand.
TCTGTTCGAACCCTGGTTTCACCCGATGTTATAGTGAACCGAGTCTTCCAGAGCGGCATCAGTTGTTTGATGCATCCCACTATTTGATCATCTACCGAAAGACATTCCAACAGGCGCACAATCAGTTCATGAGACGTAGTGTCGAATGCCTTCCGATAGTCGATCCAGGCCATAGAAAGGTTTCGCAGGTAATGCACGGAGTCCTGTGTGACACAGCGGTCAATCAACAGGTTATCCCTGCAGCCAGCTACTCCTTTCTTAGACCCTCTTTGTTCATATACGCTGAGAAATACGGGATTTACAGCTTGAAGGATACGCATGTACAAGATTCTGGTGAAGAGCTTGTAACATGCGTTCAGACATGTTATTGGCCTGTAGTTTTTAGGATCAGACAAATCTCCGGTCTTCGGGAGAAGCACGGTTCGACCCTCGACAAACCAAGCCGGAATTGGCTGCTCCTGATTTAGCCACGAGTTAAAAACTCTAGCTAAATGCCGGTGGCAACTGGGAAACTTTTTCAACCAGTAGGTGTTTATGCCATCCGGGCCAGGAGCTGCGAAATTCTTTGCGCCTCGTAAGGCACCAAGAATTTCTTCCGTGTTTATCGGGTGACGCAGTACATTCAGGTTTGGAGTCCTCCTACAAACGGACTCGAACTGCGCCAAGGCCGGAGTGTCTGCTTGGAGAGGTTTGGGGTGTTCGTAAATGCCCCTCCAGAAAGTCTCCACGCGATCAGCAGTTGGCGGCTGCTCTATGACTGGTGGTCGCTGTTGGAAGAGACGAGCAGGCTTTTCGGAAAACAATCTGTTTTCCTCCAAACCTCTCGCCCGCGTCACCAGTGATCGTTTAGCAGCGATTAGCGTCCGTATCCTGTCAAGACAATGCTGCTTGACAACAACCAGTACCGCTTGACTGAGCGTGTGATGGTCGCGCCTTAGCTCTCGGGCTATCTGGCGCACGCGGCGCGTAAAAGGCCTACCGGCCGCTCTATATTCCATCACACACTGGATACGGGATGCTTCTTGGCGAGCCAACTGGATTTTCGCTTCCATCTGGCGCACCCGCCTCTGTGCTCTCCCGACAGGAGAGTCTCTCACTCTCCCCTGTCCAGCCAGCCTCAGAGCCGCAGCGTAAATTTCGCAATTGATGCTCCAAATGTCAGAGACCTCCGATAGACGCTCACTCAACGCCTCATCCTCTCTCTTTAAATCTGCCAGCTTGAAGGACCTCTTGTTGTTATGCAAGGCCCTTCGGTCACTGAAATCTCCAGGTGAGACGGCTTCGTCGATTTCCCTCTCAGCGGGCCTCATCGGCGACCTTTCAGCCTGGTTAACAGGCCTTTCAGTCGCCGGAGGGGCAGACTGAGCTGGAGCACGAACGAGCACGAATATATATATATATATATATATATATATATATATATATATATATATAGACAAAACAAAAACAAAAAAGGTGCAGCCCGGGCTCCGACACACCGGGCTGCTGTTCCATTCCCCAGCGACTACTCCTCACACCGTGAGGTGAGCAATCACTGGGTCCGCGTATCGTGCGTCCTAAGCAGACGAAGGGACCCATGGATGACTGCCTTCTGCATTCTGGCGGCTAAGATGTGCGCCGCCGCACGGCACACCGGCATTTTGCGCAGTGCAGAGAGCAGCGTATCCCTCATACCACCTGGGGATCCAATGACCATTACTAGCAGACTCACAGTGTAGTCCGGCCAGAGCCTGCGAAGTTGTCCGAGGAGCTCCTGATACTTGGTCCGCTTTTCCTCCTCCTTAGAGACGATGTTCCCCTCGGCAGGTGCCGAGAACTCGATAACGAACATCGTCTTTTGTTGGTAGTCGAGGAGGACTATGTCGGGCTTATTTGCATGTATAAGCTCGAGCGTGGAGAATGAGTAGTTCCAGTAAATTCGGCACCTCTCGTTCTCCACAACGGACTCAATGTCCCCTGGAGCGTATGGCAGCACCGGTGTCTCATCTATACCGTATGAGTGCCTTAAATGGTAGTATAGCACTCGTAGAGCCGCATTGTGCCGATAGATGTAGGCTGTGCCAGCGTACACCTTACACGCCGACAAGAGGTGCGTAAGGGTCTCTGGCGCCTGCAGGCAGGCTCTACAGCGGATATCGGGCACATCCATACCCATAATCCGGCTACGGTATACTAAGGTGTTGAAGACACCGTCTTGGCAAGCCATTATAGAGCTCTCAGTCTCCGACTTCAACCCATTAGACCTTAGGAAGGAGAAGGTCAACTGCTCAGATAAACCATGCTCTTCTAGATGTTTGTAGAAGATTCCGTGCATTGGTTTATCTTTGTGAAGTCTTAAAAGCAATTGGACTTCAGCAGTTTTAATCCGGGCTTTTAATTGTGCGGGAGCAAGTTCCGTAACGGACTGCTGACACCTCCGCGTGAAGTCGAGCGTGAGACTAAGTTCTTCGGCTGCCCGTGTTGCTGCTCTAAAAAGGAAGGCTCCTTTACCCGCAATCTCGTGCTCTCGCACAAAGCGGATCAGGGGATCGGTGCTCGTCGTAACATAGCAGGCAGTGGCCAGTACTACTCTGTTGTGCAGATGCTCCAAACTCAATAGTCCACGCCCTCCCAGGTGTCGCGGGAGGTATATTCGCGGGACAGAGGATCTAGGATGTAGACTTCCCTCCATATTCATCCTTTTGCGAGTCTTTATGTCGATTTGTCGCAGCTCTTCCACGTTCCAGTGGATAGCACCAAAGCTGTATAGCAACAATGGGACCGCAAGCATGTTTGTGGCAGCGACTTTGTTTTTGCCGGACAGTTCTGACGACCAGATCTGCCGGAGTCGGTGCAAATACTTGCGGCGGAGACACTCTTTGACCAATTCTGCCTCTTGGATGTGACGCTGCGCCACTCCAAGGTAGGTATAAGTATCTCCGGCATGCAGTTGTCGCAAGATGCTCCCATCAACGAGCTGCTCCTCATCTTCACTATCTCCGCAACGTCCTCTTTTGAGATGAACCATGGCACATTTGTCTATCCCGAACTCCATACCAATAGCTTGACTGTAATCCTGCACTACCCTCAGCGACTGCTCTAAATCGCGTTGTCCGGAGGCATAGAGTTTCAGGTCATCCATGTAAAATAAGTGGGTGACCTTGTGCCTCCGGTAATTGGGCTTGCCACAGCTGTATCCCTTAGTATTTTTCAGCGCTATGGACAAAGGCAGTAGCGAGATGCAAAAGAGCAAGGGACTCAAGGAGTCTCCTTGGAAGACCCCTCTTTTAAATGATACCAACTCTGTTCGAACCCTGGTTTCACCCGATGTTATGGTGAACCGAGTCTTCCAGAGCGGCATCAGTTGTTTGATGCATCCCACTATTTGATCATCTACCGAAAGACATTCCAACAGGCGCACAATCAGTTCATGAGACGTAGTGTCGAATGCCTTCCGATAGTCGATCCAGGCCATAGAAAGGTTTCGCAGGTAATGCACGGAGTCCTGTGTGACACAGCGGTCAATCAACAGGTTATCCCTGCAGCCAGCTACTCCTTTCTTAGACCCTCTTTGTTCATATACGCTGAGAAATACGGGATTTACAGCTTGAAGGATACGCATGTACAAGATTCTGGTGAAGAGCTTGTAACATGCGTTCAGACATGTTATTGGCCTGTAGTTTTTAGGATCAGACAAATCTCCGGTCTTCGGGAGAAGCACGGTTCGACCCTCGACAAACCAAGCCGGAATTGGCTGCTCCTGATTTAGCCACGAGTTAAAAACTCTAGCTAAATGCCGGTGGCAACTGGGAAACTTTTTCAACCAGTAGGTGTTTATGCCATCCGGGCCAGGAGCTGCGAAATTCTTTGCGCCTCGTAAGGCACCAAGAATTTCTTCCGTGTTTATCGGGTGACGCAGTACATTCAGGTTTGGAGTCCTCCTACAAACGGACTCGAACTGCGCCAAGGCCGGAGTGTCTGCTTGGAGAGGTTTGGGGTGTTCGTAAATGCCCCTCCAGAAAGTCTCCACGCGATCAGCAGTTGGCGGCTGCTCTATGACTGGTGGTCGCTGTTGGAAGAGACGAGCAGGCTTTTCGGAAAACAATCTGTTTTCCTCCAAACCTCTCGCCCGCGTCACCAGTGATCGTTTAGCAGCGATTAGCGTCCGTATCCTGTCAAGACAATGCTGCTTGACAACAACCAGTACCGCTTGACTGAGCGTGTGATGGTCGCGCCTTAGCTCTCGGGCTATCTGGCGCACGCGGCGCGTAAAAGGCCTACCGGCCGCTCTATATTCCATCACACACTGGATACGGGATGCTTCTTGGCGAGCCAACTGGATTTTCGCTTCCATTTGGCGCACCCGCCTCTCTGCTCTCTCGACAGGAGAGTCTCTCACTCTCCCCTGTCCAGCCAGCCTCAGAGCCGCAGCGTAAATTTCGCAATTGATGCTCCAAATGTCAGAGACCTCCGATAGACGTTCACTCAGCGCCTCATCCTCTCTCTTTAAATCTGCCAGCTTGAAGGACCTCCTGTTGTTATGCAAGGCCCTTCGGTCACTGAAATCTCCAGGTGAGACGGCTTCGTCGATTTCCCTCTCAGCGGGCCTCATCGGCGACCTTTCAGCCTGGTTAACAGGCCTTTCAGTCGCCGGAGGGGCAGGCTGAGCTGGAGCACGAACGTATCCCTGCCCCCGAAGGTAAAATACCTGGTTCCGCAAGCTCTGGGAGGTAATTGTGCTATGCTCTGGATGCATTTCACACCACCTCCCATGCATGCGGGCCATGTATCCCCTACGGCGCGGGCTACTGCTCTCGTAGCAGCTCAGCAGGTCATCCTTCAGTTCCGTCGTCCACCTAAAACAGTCCATGTCGTTGCGTGTGTCGTCGTCAGGGCGATCCGAGGCACCGCCACCTTGCCCAGAGCCGGCTTCCGATACCGGCCTGGTGTGGGTGCTCTTCTTCTGGGGCGGTCGAACCAGAAGGTAGGGCCCGTCCGGTGGTTAGCCTTAGGGCCCCCAGCCGACATTTCAGAGGCAGCCGACCACATTGCCTCCTAGGGATGACCTGTACAGGTTGCCGGCCGGCTTTCATCCCTGGCTTGGGTTATCCCCGCAGTGTCGCCACGCACCGAATAGCCGTTTGATGTTGGTCGGCTTCCTGGGGGCGCATTTTATACCTACTGCCAGGTTTGCTATCAGCCGCCCCTAACCTGGGGTCAGACGCTGTCGGGAAGCCGTCCTTAACATAGGTGCAGCCGCTTCCTCACTATGGTGGTTCATACGCCTGCTTTCACAGCCGGTGACCACCATAGGCCCTTTTAAGGCAAGGACTACCAATCTTTTAGTCGCCTCTTACGACAGGCAGATTAAACCCTGGGAACATTCTAAACCCGGACCCAGACGGGGTATATATATATATATATATATATATATATATATATATATATATATATATATATATAAACGAAACAAAACAAACAAGGTGCAACCCGGGCTCCGACACACCGGGCTGCTGTTCCATTTCCCAGCGACTACTCCTCACACCGTGAGGTGAGCAATCACTGGGTCCGCGAATCGTGCGTCCTAAGCAGACGAAGGGACCCATGGATGACTGCCTTCTGCATTCTGGCGGCTAAGATGTGCGCCGCCGCACGGCACACCGGCATTTTGCGCAGTGCAGAGAGCAGCGTATCCCTCATACCACCTAGGGATCCAATGACCATTACTAGCAGACTCACAGTGTAGTCCGGCCAGAGCCTGCGAAGTTGTCCGAGGAGCTCCTGATACTTGGTCCGCTTTTCCTCCTCCTTAGAGACGATGTTCCCCTCGGAAGGCGCCGAGAACTCGATAACGAACATCGTCTTTTGTTGGTAGTCGAGGAGGACTATGTCGGGCTTATTTGCATGTATAAGCTCGAGCGTGGAGAATGAGTAGTTCCAGTAAATTCGGCACCTCTCGTTCTCCACAACGGACTCAATGTCCCCTGGAGCATACGGCAGCACCGGTGTCTCATCTATACCGTATGAGTGCCTTAAATGGTAGTATAGCACTCGTAGAGCCGCGTTGTGCCGATAGACGTAGGCTGTGCCAGCGTACACCTTACACGCCGACAAGAGGTGCGTAAGGGTCTCTGGCGCCTGCAGGCAGGCTCTACAGCGGATATCGGGCACATCCATACCCATAATCCGGCTACGGTATACTAAGGTGTTGAAGACACCGTCTTGGCAAGCCATTATAGAGCTCTCAGTCTCCGACTTCAACCCATTAGACCTTAGGAAGGAGAAGGTCAACTGCTCAGATAAACCATGCTCTTCTAGATGTTTGTAGAAGATTCCGTGCATTGGTTTATCTTTGTGAAGTCTTAAAAGCAATTGGACTTCAGCAGTTTTAATCCGGGTTTTTAATTGTGCGGGAGCAAGTTCCGTAACGGACTGCTGACACCTCCGCGTGAAGTCGAGCGTGAGACTAAGTTCTTCGGCTGCCCGTGTTGCTGCTTTAAAAAGGAAGGCTCCTTTACCCGCAATCTCGTGCTCTCGCACAAAGCGGATCAGGGGATCGGTGCTCGTCGTAACATATATATATATATATATATATATATATATATATATATATATATATATAGACAAAACAAAACAAAAAAGGTGCAACCCGGGCTCCGACACACCGGGCTGCTGTTCCATTCCCCAGCGACTACTCCTCACACCGTGAGGTGAGCAATCACTGGGTCCGCGTATCGTGCGTCCTAAGCAGACGAAGGGACCCATGGATGACTGCCTTCTGCATTCTGGCGGCTAAGATGTGCGCCGCCGCACGGCACACCGGCATTTTGCGCAGTGCAGAGAGCAGCGTATCCCTCATACCACCTAGGGATCCAATGACCATTACTAGCAGACTCACAGTGTAGTCCGGCCAGAGCCTGCGAAGTTGTCCGAGGAGCTCCTGATACTTGGTCCGCTTTTCCTCCTCCTTAGAGACGATGTTCCCCTCGGCAGGTGCCGAGAACTCGATAACGAACATCGTCTTTTGTTGGTAGTCGAGGAGGACTATGTCGGGCTTATTTGCATGTATAAGCTCGAGCGCGGAGAATGAGTAGTTCCAGTAAATTCGGCACCTCTCGTTCTCCACAACGGACTCAATGTCCCCTGGAGCGTATGGCAGCACCGGTGTCTCATCTATACCGTATGAGTGCCTTAAATGGTAGTATAGCACTCGTAGAGCCGCGTTGTGCCGATAGACGTAGGCTGTGCCAGCGTACACCTTACACGCCGACAACAGGTGCGTAAGGGTCTCTGGCGCCTGCAGGCAGGCTCTACAGCGGATATCGGGCACATCCATACCCATAATCCGGCTACGGTATACTAAGGTGTTGAAGACACCGTCTTGGCAAGCCATTATAGAGCTCTCAGTCTCCGACTTCAACCCATTAGACCTTAGGAAGGAGAAGGTCAACTGCTCAGATAAACCATGCTCTTCTAGATGTTTGTAGAAGATTCCGTGCATTGGTTTATCTTTGTGAAGTCTTAAAAGCAATTGGACTTCAGCAGTCTTAATCCGGGTTTTTAATTGTGCGGGAGCAAGTTCCGTAACGGACTGCTGACACCTCCGCGTGAAGTCGAGCGTGAGACTAAGTTCTTCGGCTGCCCGTGTTGCTGCTTTAAAAAGGAAGGCTCCTTTACCCGCAATCTCGTGCTCTCGCACAAAGCGGATCAGGGGATCGGTGCTCGTCGTAACATAGCAGGCAGTGGCCAGTACTACTCTGTTGTGCAGATGCTCCAAACTCAATAGTCCACGCCCTCCCAGGTGTCGCGGGAGGTATATTCGCGGGACAGAGGATCTAGGATGTAGACTTCCCTCCATATTCATCCTTTTGCGGGTCTTTATGTCGATTTGTCGCAGCTCTTCCACGTTCCAGTGGATAGCACCAAAGCTGTATAGCAACAATGGGACCGCAAGCATGTTTGTGGCAGCGACTTTGTTTTTGCCGGACAGTTCTGACGACCAGATCTGCCGGAGTCGGTGCAAATACTTGCGGCGGAGACACTCTTTGACCAATTCTGCCTCTTGGATGTGACGCTGCGCCACTCCAAGGTAGGTATAGGTATCTCCGGCATGCAGTTGTCGCAAGATGCTCCCATCAACGAGCTGCTCCTCATCTTCACTATCTCCGCAACGTCCTCTTTTGAGATGAACCATGGCACATTTGTCTATCCCGAACTCCATACCAATAGCTTGACTGTAATCCTGCACTACCCTAAGCGACTGCTCTAAATCGCGTTGTCCGGAGGCATAGAGTTTCAGGTCATCCATGTAAAATAAGTGGGTGACCTTGTGCCTCCGGTAATTGGGCTTGCCACAGCTGTATCCCTTAGTATTTTTCAGCGCTATGGACAAAGGCAGTAGCGAGATGCAAAAGAGCAAGGGACTCAAGGAGTCTCCTTGGAAGACCCCTCTTTTAAATGATACCAACCCTGTTCGAACCCTGGTTTCACCCGAGGTTATAGTGAACCGAGTCTTCCAGAGCGGCATCAGTTGTTTGATGCATCCCACTATTTGATCATCTACCGAAAGACATTCCAACAGCCGCACAATCAGTTCATGAGACGTAGTGTCGAATGCCTTCCGATAGTCGATCCAGGCCATAGAAAGGTTTCGCAGGTAATGCACGGAGTCCTGTGTGACACAGCGGTCAATCAACAGGTTATCCCTGCAGCCAGCTACTCCTTTCTTAGACCCTCTTTGTTCATATACGCTGAGAAATACGGGATTTACAGCTTGAAGGATACGCATGTACAAGATTCTGGTGAAGAGCTTGTAACATGCGTTCAGACATGTTATTGGCCTGTAGTTTTTAGGATCAGACAAATCTCCGGTCTTCGGGAGAAGCACGGTTCGACCCTCGACAAACCAAGCCGGAATTGGCTGCTCCTGATTTAGCCACGAGTTAAAAACTCTAGCTAAATGCCGGTGGCAACTGGGAAACTTTTTCAACCAGTAGGTGTTTATGCCATCCGGGCCAGGAGCTGCGAAATTCTTTGCGCCTCGTAAGGCACCAAGAATTTCTTCCGTGTTTATCGGGTGACGCAGTACATTCAGGTTTGGAGTCCTCCTACAAACGGACTCGAACTGCGCCAAGGCCGGAGTGTCTGCTTGGAGAGGTTTGGGGTGTTCGTAAATGCCCCTCCAGAAAGTCTCCACGCGATCAGCAGTTGGCGGCTGCTCTATGACTGGTGGTCGCTGTTGGAAGAGACGAGCAGGCTTTTCGGAAAACAATCTGTTTTCCTCCAAACCTCTCGCCCGCGTCACCAGTGATCGTTTAGCAGCGATTAGCGTCCGTATCCTGTCAAGACAATGCTGCTTGACAACAACCAGTACCGCTTGACTGAGCGTGTGATGGTCGCGCCTTAGCTCTCGGGCTATCTGGCGCACGCGGCGCGTAAAAGGCCTACCGGCCGCTCTATATTCCATCACACACTGGATACGGGATGCTTCTTGGCGAGCCAACTGGATTTTCGCTTCCATCTGGCGCACCCGCCTCTGTGCTCTCTCGACAGGAGAGTCTCTCACTCTCCCCTGTCCAGCCAGCCTCAGAGCCGCAGCGTAAATTTCGCAATTGATGCTCCAAATGTCAGAGACCTCCGATAGACGTTCACTCAACGCCTCATCCTCTCTCTTTAAATCTGCCAGCTTGAAGGACCTCTTGTTGTTATGCAAGGCCCTTCGGTCACTGAAATCTCCAGGTGAGACGGCTTCGTCGATTTCCCTCTCAGCGGGCCTCATCGGCGACCTTCCAGCCTGGTTAACAGGCCTTTCAGTCGCCGGAGGGGCAGGCTGAGCTGGAGCACGAACGTATCCCTGCCCCCGAAGGTAAAATACCTGGTTCCGCAAGCTCTGGGAGGTAATTGTGCTATGCTCTGGATGCATTTCACACCACCTCCCATGCATGCGGGACATGTATCCCCTACGGCGCGGGCTACTGCTCTCGTAGCAGCTCAGCAGGTCATCCTTCAGTTCCGTCGTCCACCTAAAACGGTCCATGTCGATGCGTGTGTCGTCGTCAGGGCGATCCGAGGCACCGCCACCTTGCCCAGAGCCGGCTTCCGATACCGGCCTGGTGTGGGTGCTCTTCTTCTGGGGCGGTCGAACCAGAAGGCAGGGCCCGTCCGGTGGTTAGCCTTAGGGCCCCCAGCCGACATTTCGGAGGCAGCCGACCACATTGCCTCCTAGGGATGACCTGTACAGGTTGCCGGCCGGCTTTCATCCCTGGCTTGGGTTATCCCCACAGTGTCGCCACGCACCGAATAGTCGTTTGATGTTGGTCGGCTTCCTGGGGGCGCATTTTATACCTACTGCCAGGTTTGCTATCAGCCGCCCCTAACCTGGGGTCAGACGCTGTCGGGAAGCCGTCCTTAACCTAGGTGCAGCCGCTTCCTCACTATGGTGGTTCATACGCCTGCTTTCACAGCCGGTGACCACCATAGGCCCTTTTAAGGCAAGGACTACCAATCTTTTAGTCGCCTCTTACGACAGGCAGATTAAACCCTGGGAACATTCTAAACCCGGACCCAGACGGGATATATATATATATATATATATATATATATATATATATATATATATATATGTATATATATATATATATATATATATATATATATGTATATATATATATATATATATATATATATATATATATATATATACATCATTATAACAAACCTGAGCCAATTGGAAATTGACCATATACTGAGCCACCTACTTAGAGATGTGCTAGATAAATAATAGTTTTATTTTCATCTCCAGATATATTGTGTTGTATCTAAAAACCGTAATATACATAAGAAATTATTTAAAATAAATATTTTTGAAAATGCTTATATATTCATATTTATAGTACATACATGAGCCATGCATACATTTAATACCATTGTGAGCCTTTGATATACAAGTTTATGTAAATTATCGAATCTTCCTGAGCCAAGCAATGTTGCCAAGATTACAGCTGGGTTTCGGCTCAGAATAGTTAGCAATCAAATATATACAAATAACACGCCCACTTGACCTTGACTGGGTGGAATTATTACTCCTGATGTACTGTGTGAGGCTTTCTCGGCCACCGTCGAGTGAATTTGTGGTTCTTGGGTTGTTAAGCCGGCGTCGTTTAGCGTTAAGTCTTGACGTTTCGCCACCACGAGTGGATGGCATATTCAGAATCTATTTCACTTTGGCGACTTCCAAAATACTGTAATTTGGATTTTGGATACTGTAATTTGTATTGGTCAATATGGTCAAGTCATTCTCACGTGATGCCGTGACCAAGGGAAAAGGGATTCATTTTTATTCAGGGTGTTAATTAAGTATGTTAACAAACTTTAACCACGAATAGTACTCTGAAAAATAGAAAGAAAATGTCATATGAACATGGGTCCGGAAATGCTTCCTAAGGGAGCTACGCTCCTTTGCATGGGGCACCCTGAAGACGGTTTTCCCTCGATATTCTCGAAATCTCGAAACCATTCATAACAAAAATTACGAAATTAGGTACGATGGGTAAACTTTTGACGCTGAATCTGATTCTGAATTCAGAATTTCATAATTTTAATCAGAGGCGTATCATACGGGAGGAGTTAGGGGTAAAAATAACCCCATTTTCTAAATGGTAATTTTCGACATTTTGATTTTAGAATATGGTGTTTCAGAGTTTGTTGTCAAGTAGAAGTGTACTGATATTCAGCTGGTGGCGGTCACTTCCACTTTAAGAAAACATTCTCTATTTGTCTTAGTATTTTATTTCTTATTTGTTCAAACTCTTATTAAATAATGTTACTAAAAATAATACCTAAATGTTTTGTAATAACTCTAAACTGAATAAACTGACAGTTCTTAAGTTGTTTATCAATTATTTCAATTGTTTTTCACAGCACACTTATTAAATAAATGAACATTTATTTATTTACAATAACCTGCATCGATTCAATGCTTTGCATTTTTCTCGAAAATGGTTAGCCCTTTCGAGATGTACCAAAAAACCATTTGTACGTAGAAATCTCTGAAATGTCTGTCTGTTGGCGTTTTTCTAGCCTCCCAATCTCAGTAACCGCTACATGGATTGTGATGAAATTTGGGCAGCGTTATGCTGTGGGGTCGTAGTAGGTAATGTTTCTATAATTTTGAAAATCGTTATACGGGGGGCGGAGTAATTAGCAAAAAACGAAAAATTTCAAATACGCCTTTAGGCGTTTTAGGGGTTCCTGATCATTTTCTACTTTTTTTTGGGTGGGGGTGAATTTGGGGTGATTGGGGGGTGGGGGGTTGTAATACTGAAAAATTTGTTGTATTCACAATGGGCTCTCTAATGACCTGTAAATGAAAGACCTAGCGCCATAATACAATTTTTCAGGTCCATCCAAACATTGCCTTCCTTATAATAGAAACCAAGGGACTTTAATTTGTGATGTATACAGGGTGGCCAATCGGGTGACGATAATAATTTTTTTTTAGATAGCCCGTACCGAGACCTATCCAAAACACCTGTATGTATGTGTACCGATTATTGATAATTTTCGAGTTATGATTTTTTTTTGAAAATTCAGAGAGATTTAGAGATTTTCCAGTTTTTCCAAGAAATTATCAAAGACAAAAACAAAAATGCTTTTTGGCTTTTATTTTTTTCCGCAATTATACTCAGTATTAAGCCTATTTTAATATCCAATAAAGAGAACCTGTACATCCGAACAATAATTAAGTACATTTTGGGCCCAAAGTTTGAAATCTCTGTTTTTTGTCAGGAGACCAAAACCTTCTATATAAAATTAAAAATACTTATGCCTGGTTCTGGAGCTCCAATCTAATCTTAAAAACTCTGCAAGACATTGCACTTTCGAAATAATAACGAAAAAATAGCACTTATGGGGGCATTTTGCGCCGTACGTGACTATTAAAGGTAAAAAGGTGATAACTCACGAATTTCCAAAATGATTTAAAAAACTATTATTATACTTTATTATGACAAATTAAAGAAAAAAAACTCATAACAACTAATAAACATGATAATCATTGATGTTTTAATCACTTTTAATAAAAAAAATTAATACCTGTGCTTTTTGCTGTGTGCTATTGAATTTCTGCTAAATTAAGTTGTATGGAAAGTTAACAAAGGAAAAGAATAATAAAACAACAATCTGACTTTTAATTCCATGGCGAAATTACCTGGGAAGCGTTATCGTAGCATACGCCATCCCTTTTACTTCCCTCACCGATAGGTGAGGGGAGGATTGTGATCGTGAAAATTTTCGATTTTGAGATAATAGGTTTTTTGGGCGTTTTATAATGTCTACATAACGAAAATCCGCGTCACTCATTTCTGTCGTTCTGTCTGTCGGTCTGTCTGTCTGTACGCGTTTTTCTAGCCTCGTAATCTCAGTAACCGCTGCATGGACTGTGATGAAATTTGGGCAGCAATATGCTGTGGGGTCTTGGTAGGTAATTTCAAATATTCCTCAAACTTCGTTTTTAGGCGTTTTACAGGTTCTTGATCATTTTCTGTGTTTTTTGGGTGGGGGTGGAATTTTGGTGTTTGGGGGTGGGGGGTTGAAAAACTGAAAAACTTGTTGTATTCATGATAGGCTGTCTACTGACCTGTCAAGGAAGACCTAGCGATACAAATCACCTTTTTAGGTTCATCCGATCATTGCCTTACCTATTACCGAAAATTAACACAACTGCGCCGACATGAGCTCGCAAAAAGCTACTCTGAAAGAAAATGATGGCGTATGCTACGACATCGCTTCCTAGGTAATTCTGCCATGAAATTAGAAGTCAGATTATTGTTTATTATTCCTTTCCTTTGTTAACCTTCCATACAACTTAATTTAGCAGAAGTTTAATAGTACATAGTAATGACACTTCAAAAATCACAATTTGGGTATTAGTTTTTTTATTAAAACTCATCAAAACATCAACGATTATCGGATTTATTAGTTGTTACGAGTTTATTTTCGTTAATTTGTCATAACAAAGCAAAATAATAGTTTTCTAAATCATTTTGGAAATTCGTGAATTATCACCTTTTTACCTTTAACACTCACGTACGCCGCAAGTGCTACTTTTTCATCATTATTTCGAAAGTGCAATGTCCTGTAAAGTTTTTAAGATTAGTTTGAAGCTCCAGAACCAGACATAAGTATTTTTAATCTTATTCTGGTTTTGGTCTCCTGACTAAAAACAGAAATTTCAAACTTTGGCCCCAAAATGTACTTAATTATTGTTCGGATGTACAGGTTCTCTTTATTGAATATTAAAATAGGCTTAATACTGAGTATAACTGCAGAAAAAAATAAAAGCCAAAAAGCATTCTTGTTTTTGTTTTTGACGACTTCTTGGAAAAACTGGAAAATCTCTAAGTTTTCAAAAAAAAAATCATAACTCGAAAACTATCAATAATCGGTACACATACCTGGGGGTGTTTTGGATAGGTCTCGGTACGGGCTATCTAAAAAAAAATTATTATCGTCACCCGATTGGCCACCCTGTATATCCGAGTGTTGTTTTAGTTTTAGATCGTTCTTTATTGCATAACGCCAAAATTATCGAATGGATTTTAATTAAATTTTGACACAGTATTACTGCCACGGCGAGGATGGAAAACGCGCATGTTTTGGAAAAATCGTGTCAGTGGGGGCGCAGCAACAATAAAAAAACTAAAAATGTAAAAATAGCTCAAACTTTGTTTTTCGGCGTTTTAGGGGTTTCTGATCATTTTTTACTTTTTTTGGGTGGGGGTGAAATTGGGGTGGTTAGTGGGTGGGGGGTTGTAAAACTCAAAAATTTATTCCATTTATAACAGTGTCCATTGACCTGTGAAAGAAATACCTAGCGGCATAATAGACGTTTGTTAGGTCCATCCGAACATTGCCTTGGCTATTACAGAAATCAAGGGATTTGGTATTGGTTGGGGTGGGTATTGATTTAGGTCGTTCTGAATTTAGTAACATGGAAATTATGGAATTAATTTTAATGAAATTTAGACACAGTATTATTACCGCGGCAAGGATGAAAAATGCGTATGGTTTTCAAAAATCGTGTCAGTGGCGGCGCAGCAATAATAAAAAAACTAAAAATATAAAAATAGCTCAAACTTCGTTTTTAAGCAATTTGGGGGTTCCTGATTGTTTCGTTTCGTCCAGTTGGGGCTGAATTGTGTCGCCTACGGAGAGATTTAGGAAACTATTTACTAGTTTTTGTGTTGGATGTTTTTTGACGACAGGTGGGCGATGATTTGGTTGCAACTGTTATGTGTGGGAAGTACTGAGTCAATCAACTTGACTCCATTTTTTTTGTTTAACAAAGAGTTTAACAATTGCTAATCTCAACCAATCAGATTCCACAGAAGTGGAACATTTAATCACTGGATTATTTGATAATGATATAATGATGACAAGAAATTAGGGTTTTGAATTGAATACATTTTTTAGTGATACATGGAAATAACATTTAAGTTTTATAACAAAACTATTTTTGTTTTTTTCACAATAATTCAAAAGTTATTTCAAAATAAAAATGGGCTTTTGTATCCAGTACCGAAAACACGCCCAAAGCTCCCGAACCCACGTGTCGTCAAGTATGGTTCGTTGAAGCGATCCGTTCTGCAGAGGGTCACATGACGTAGTGGTAAAATTCGATTCAAAAACATATTCATGTCGATGGTACAAAACAAAATGTGTGTAACATGAGTGAAAAGAATATCAATATATTTTTTGGTTAAAAAAAAAATAAAAAAAGTTGCAAGCGTGTGTTTCGAGCCAACACCCGCTTGAACACAGCAATTTGCTGCGTAACACTATACCACTACGCCACCCGACCCACCACTGCTGAGCGGATCGCTTCAACGAAACATATTGACTTCACATGGGTTCGGGAGCCATCGGAGTGTTTTCGGTACTGGACTGAAAAGCCCATTTTTGTTTTGTTACAACTTTTTAATTATTGCGAAAAAAAGAAAACGAAAATAGTTTTGATACAAAACTTATATATGATATGATCAAAAGTGACATCCAGCTTTGACGTTTGTTCCCAATATTAATAAAATGCTATTGGATGATATTTATTAACTTATCTCTCGATACCCAATAGAAAGCTAAATGTGAAAATAAGCGCGGTAAAAAGAAAATAACTATAATACCCATATATCCCTAATGAGAATCACTCGGAGGTGACGTCATGCGCACAGCAGGCGAAAAACCGGACAGCGGAGCATCTAGCCCTGATAAAATAGCATGCACCTGATGATCGGTGTTGCCAAATCCTCTGGCTCATGTTTATAACAATTTCCGGTATATACTTGTATATAAATTATGAAATCGCAGCGCCATTTGTGGAAATTCTGTGAACTATATTTCCTAGCAATGGTATTAACCTGAGCCACCACATTATGACGTTTTTTACCTTTCTGACATTAGAGCACGGAACATGTTTTCGTTATTTACAATCTGTGACATTTGATCTACCAAAGCTTTGTCTGAAATTGACTGTAGTAGGCCAAATGTACCGAGAAACAAAGGCAAACGGACCTGAGCCGTCTATATGGCTCACATCCGTCGAAGTGGCTCAGGTTAATACGCTCAAGTTCCTATTAGTGGATCAGGTTAGTATCAAAGAGGAAAATATATATATATATATATATATATATATATATATATATATATATAGAGAGAGAGAGAGAGAGAGGAAGGGTAGTCTTGGCTGACTAGTTAATGAGCAGGCAACAATCTTGGGGTTGCAGCCGTAGCAAAAATGGTGAGGCCAGAAGAAAATGAAACTAATTGTTCATGCTAAGCTTTCGGAAATGTTTATTCCCATCTTCAGAGCTTGCTACAATATAAATAAGCGCTTAAGGCAACAATACATAATTGTGCAAAAAGAAAGGTAACTTACAACGGAAGATTTCGTCTTCAGGAGTCACAATCTCAAAAAACATGAGGACACGCCAAAAAACAGCAAGTTAACACACAAAACAGGTCGTTAGGTTAAAAATTGATCAATGAAAAGTGAGTTTACTAATTAAAATGTTAAAAACTTGTGTAATATCACATTATGTAGGAAAATTTGATGAACGTCGCGAAAAAAGCAACATGTCCGCTGGATACGGTAACCTACATGTGGTGTGAAATGAAGCCGGATGGCGGCAACAGGTAGAATGAGGAAAAGAGATAGATATATAAATGGCAATTGACAATCTAGAAACAATTACCAACATTATGCCAAAAAGTAACTAAATCAAATGTCTCTGTATGTGCGCAAAAGCAGATAATTTGGAGAGGGAACCATAGGCGGGTCGTTAATTAATAATATAAGGTATATTCTCAAACCAGTGTCGTGATTTGTATAATTTTAGACCATTAAGGAGTTGCAATGTGGATGTAGAGAAAAATGGCAATGGAGACGTGAAAAAGAGGGGGAAACGCATAATGGTGCGAAAAAGTCGGGAGTATGGAGAAAGATTGAGAAATGGTCAAAAAGGCCAATCAGGGAAATTGAGGCAATTTGTTAAAAAACAAACTACTTGCAAGAATTTAATTCTTTTATTCACATTAATTTTATAGAACTAGTTTAAGGGGGGATAAAATTTGATTGTGATAATGAGTGAGAAAGGGGGAAATACCATATAGGTTGACATCATCATGGGATATGATATGAAAAAATATATCAATGTTTAAAAGGTCTGTAGGAAGAAAATTTCAATGAAATCAACAACCCTGTTTTATTAAAAGGAAAAAGAAAAGAGAACCCAGCTAATGAGACCGGGACAGGGCAGATGAATCCAACAGAAATACACTTCCTGGGGTATCTTAAGTAAAGTGTTAAAGGGAGGAGTTAGAGATATTTGCGAGTCCCGCATGATCCCATCTCAAAATATAGGAATATGTGCTGCTTAAATTATTAATATCCGATCTTTTATATAATAATAATAGCAGCATATATATATATATATATATATATATATATATATATATATATTACCCGTCTGGGTCCGGGTTTAGAATGTTCCCAGGGTTTAATCTGCCTGTCGTAAGAGGCGACTAAAGGATTGGTAGTCCTGGCCTTAAAAGGGCCTATGGTGGTCACCGGCTGTGAAAGCAGGCGTATGAACCCCCATAGTGAGGAAGCGGCTGCACCTATGTTAAGGACGGCTTCCCGACAGCGTCTGACCCCAGGTTAGGGCGGCTGATAGCAAACCTGGCAGTAGGTATAAAATGCGCCCCCAGGAAGCCGACCAACATCAAACGGCTATTCGGTGCGTGGCGACACTGCGGGGATAACCCAAGCCAGGGATGAAAGCCGGCCGGCAACCTGTACAGGTCATCCCTAGGAGGCAATGTGGTCGGCTGCCTCTGAAATGTCGGCTGGGGGCCCTAAGGCTAACCACCGGACGGGCCCTACCTTCTGGTTCGTCCGCCCCAGAAGAAGAGCACCCACACCAGGCCGGTATCGGAAGCCGGCTCTGGGCAAGGTGGCGGTGTCTCGGATCGCCCTGACGACGACCCGCGCAACGACATGGACTGTTTTAGGTGGACGACGGAACTGAAGGATGACCTGCTGAGCTGCTACGAGAGCAGTAGCCCGCGCCGTAGGGGATACATGGCCCGCATGCATGGGAGGTGGTGCGAAATGCATCCAGAGCATAGCACAATTACCTCCCAGAGCTTGCGGAACCAGGTATTTTACCTTCGGGGGCAGGGATACGTCGTGCTCCAGCTCAGCCTGCCCCTCCGGCGACTGAAAGGCCTGTTAACCAGGCTGAAAGGTCGCCGATGAGGCCCGCTGAGAGGGAAATCGACGAAGCCGTCTCACCTGGAGATTTCAGTGACCGAAGGGCCTTGCATAACAACAAGAGGTCCTTCAAGCTGGCAGATTTAAATAGAGAGGATGAGGCCGTGAGTGAACGTCTATCGGAGGTCTCTGACATTTGGAGCATCAATTGCGAAATTTACGCTGCGGCTCTGAGGCTGGCTGGACAGGGGAGAGTGAGAGACTCTCCTGTCGAGAGAGCACAGAGGCGGGTGCGCCAGATGGAAGCGAAAATCCAGTTGGCTCGCCAAGAAGCATCCCGTATCCAGTGTGTGATGGAATATAGAGCGGCCGGTAGGCCTTTTACGCGCCGCGTGCGCCAGATAGCCCGAGAGCTAAGGCGCGACCATCACACGCTCAGTCAAGCGGTACTGGTTGTTGTCAAGCAGCATTGTCTTGACAGGATACGGATGCTAATTGCTGCTAAACGATCACTGGTGACGCGGGTTTGGAGGAAAACAGAATGTTTTCCGAAAAGCCTGCTCGTCTTTTCCAACAGCGACCACCAGTGATAGAGCAGCCGCCAACTGCTGATAGCGTGGAGACTTTCTGGAGGGGCATTTACGAACAGCCCAAACCTCTCCAAGCAGACACTCCGGCCTTGGCGCAATTCGAGTCCGTTTGTAGGAGGACTCCAAACTTGAATGTACTGCGTCACCCGATAAACACGGAAGAAATTCTTGGTGCCTTACGAGGCGCAAAGAATTTCGCAGCTCCTGGCCCGGATGGCATAAACACCTACTGGTTGAAAAAGTTTCCCAGATGCCACCGGCATTTAGCTAGAGTTTTTAACTCGTGGCTAAATCAGGAGCAGCCAATTCCGGCTTGGTTTGTCGAGGGTCGATCCGTGCTTCTCCCGAAGACCGGAGATTTGTCTGATCCTAAAAACTACAGGCCAATAACATGTCTGAACGCATGTTACAAGCTCTTCACCAGAATCTGGTACATGCGTATCCTTCAGGCTGTAAATCCCGTATTTCTCAGCGTATATGAACAAAGAGGGTCTAAGAAAGGAGTAGCTGGCTGCAGGGATAACCTGTTAATTGACCGCTGTGTCACACAGGACTCCGTGCAGTACCTGCGAAACCTTTCTATGGCCTGGATCGACTATCGGAAGGCATTCGACACTACGTCTCATGAACTGATTGTGCGGCTGTTGGAATGTCTTTCGGTAGATGATCAAATAGTGGGATGCATCAAACAACTGATGCCGCTCTGGAGGACTCGTTTCACCATAACATCGGGTGAAACCAGGGTTCGAACAGAGTTGGTATCATTTAAAAGAGGGGTCTTCCAAGGAGACTCCTTGAGTCCCTTGCTCTTTTGCATCTCGCTACTGCCTTTGTCCATAGCGCTGAAAAATACTAAGGGATACAGCTGTGGCACGCCCAATTACCGGAGGCACAAGGTCACCCACTTATTTTACATGGATGACCTGAAACTCTATGCCTCCGGACAACGCGATTTAGAGCAGTCGCTGAGGGTAGTCCAGGATTACAGTCAAGCTATTGGTATGGAGTTCGGGATAGACAAATGTGCCATGGTTCATCTCAAAAGAGGACGTTGCGGAGATAGTGGAGATGAGGAGCAGCTCGTCGATGGGAGCATCTTGCGACAACTGCATGCCGGAGATACTTATACCTACCTTGGAGTGGCGCAGCGTCACATCCAAGAGGCAGAATTGGTCAAAGAGTGTCTCCGCCGCAAGTATTTGCACCGACTCCGGCAGATCTGGTCATCAGAACTGTCCGGCAAGAACAAAGTCGCTGCCACAAACATGCTTGCGGTCCCATTATTGTTATACAGCTTTGGTGCTATCCACTGGAAGGCGGAAGAGCTGCGACAAATCGACATAAAGACCCGCAAAAGGATGAATATGGAGGGAAGTCTACATCCTAGATCCTCTGTCCCGC
The DNA here is from genome assembly GCA_951848785.1 of Callosobruchus maculatus. Taxonomy (NCBI): domain Eukaryota; kingdom Metazoa; phylum Arthropoda; class Insecta; order Coleoptera; family Chrysomelidae; genus Callosobruchus; species Callosobruchus maculatus. Next base: position 26,286 of record CATOUR010000067.1, read on the forward strand.
GAATATACCTCCCGCGACACCTGGGAGGGCGTGGACTATTGAGTTTGGAGCGTCTGCACAACAGAGTAGTAGTGGCCACTGCCTGCTATGTTACGACGAGCAACGATCCCCTGATCCGCTTTGTGCGAGAGCACGAGATTGCGGGGAAAGGAGCCTTCCTTTTTAGAGCAGCAACACGGGCAGCCGAAGAACTTAGTCTCACGCTCGACTTCAAGCGGAGGTGTCAGCAGTCCGTTACGGAACTTGCTCCCGCACAATTAAAAACCCGGATTAAGACTGCTGAGGTCCAATTGCTTTTAAGACTTCACAAAGATAAACCAATGCACGGAACCTTCTACAAACATCTAGAAGAGCATGGTTTATCTGAGCAGTTGACCTTCTCCTTCCTAAGGTCTAATGGGTTGAAGTCGGAGACTGAGAGCTCTATAATGGCTTGCCAAGACGGTGTCTTCACCACCTTAGTATACCGTAGCCGGATTATGGGTATGGATGTGCCCGATGTCCGCTGTAGAGCTTGCCTGCAGGCGCCAGAGACCCTTACGCACCTCTTGTCGGCGTGTAAGGTGTACGCTGGCACAGCCTACGTCTATCGGCACAACGCGGCTCTACGAGTGCTATACTACCATTTAAGGCACTCATACGGTATAGATGAGACACCGGTGCTGCCATACGCTTCAGGGGACATTGAGTCCGTTGTGGAGAACGAGAGATGCCGAATTTGCTGGAACTACTCATTCTCCACGCTCGAGCTTATACATGCAAATAAGCCCGACATAGTCCTCCTCGATTACCAACAGAAGACGATGTTCGTTATCGAGTTCTCGGCACCTGCTGAGGGGAACATCGTCTCTAAAGAGGAGGAAAAGCGGACCAAGTATCAGGAGCTCCTCGGACAACTTCGCAGGATCTGGCCGGACTACACTGTGAGTCTGCTAGTAATGGTCATTGGATCCCTAGGTGGTATGAGGGATACGCTGCTCTCTGCACTGCGCAAAATGCCGGTGTGCCGTGCGGCGGCGCACATCTTAGCCGCCAGAATGCAGAAGGCAGTCATCCATGGGTCCCTTCGTCTGCTTAGGACGCACGATTCGCGGACCTAGTGATTGCTCACCTCACGGTGTGAGGAGTAGTCGCTGGGAAATGGAACAGCAACCCGGTGTGTCGGAGCCCGGGTTGCACCTTTTTTGTTTTTGTTTTGTTTATATATATATTGGGAAGCAATACTTTAAAAAAGTATTTGATTCGACATCTATCTACCAAAGCCGGTACCTGAGCGTTTAATCTGAGGAACCGAGTACTGTTTATGTGACCCGTGTCAGCATATCCAGCCATCTCATACAGGTGGGCCGACATCAAAAAGCTTGAAGACCAAAATTAATAGTGCTATAATTGCGGTCAAAAACTTGTATTCTAAAAATAATGACTTGCATTAAGCTAGGTCCAGGGTTTCACATGAAAACGTCACTATCAAGTTAAATACCAATAGAATTATTAGAATGCAGCATTCACCAAACAAAAAACAAAAAATTATCGGTTTTGGCACTATCTAACTCGATTCATTTGCTTCCATCAGAGCAAAAAAAGGTCCAGTGTTGGTTTCTTTGCACCTTGATCCTCAATCTTCCGCTATAGATGTGTTAACTGGGAAAATATGGTTTTTAAAGCATTCCCACATTTCTCGCTTCTACCGAGAATTTTAAAAATAAAATGACAGCTGAGACGGCACAAGTAATAGCAGTCTACCTGTTATGGAAAACGCAGCCTTGGTTTCCAGTATTGGAAAACCTACAAATCGCACCATTTTTTAACGATAAATCACTATTACTTCCACCTTACAGAAAACTTCATCCTCTGTGGAAGAGCCTTATACTGCATCTACCTAAAATAACATGTTGACTTTACCAGAACTTTAAGAGAAATTATCAACTTTTACTTGCGCCTAAAAAACATCACGACCCAGCCACACCACAAACTGTAACCAAAAAGGCTTAATGTTGGGCGCTGAGACACATCTGTATTTCAAGCACAGAGAACTGGCCACGCCTCGACTTCCGCGGCCTTTAGGGAAGGCTTACACGTTGAAACCTTAGACATACCGCAGGGTGAAGTGATAGGTCAAAAGTTTTTTTTTATGTTTTATAACAAACTCATGTGCCTGACGATTTATATTTTGCAAAATCACTGATAATAAAAAATAGATAATGAATTGTGATACTACTAAGCTAAACTTTTACACACTATATAGGTGTACATTACAAAAATGATGAAAGATTATTACATTTTAAATAAGAAGCTTCAAGGCTGAACAATGTCCAGACTTGTTCTTTCTCTTTCATTCGAATTATACTCAGATCGTGAAACCATCTTTAAACATCTACAGCGTGATCTCGAGGACGATATCAATATTCATCTCCAATGTTAATATGAATTCAAATTGTTAAAATAAAATAAACTAATTATGGCAATTTTTTGCCAAATTACTATTAATCTTTTTTCTAGAAATGGAACAAACCTGTAAAATAATACGTACATATATTTTTGGTTGTTTGTCCTCTACCCAGACATAAATAACAGGTTACGGAAATAGATCGAGGTACAAATCTCTGAACATCTACAGGGTGATCTTGAGGACGGGGCTATCGAAGTATAATTAGAGGTTAAACGACTTACCTGTAAGGAAGTTCAATCCTCAATTATACGAGATAGCCCCATCCGAAAAGATCACCACCCGCCCACCGCTGTTCCCAAAATTCCTCGATCTGATAACAAACGAAACGTAATGGCCTAGGCGGGGGGGCGGCAGAAGAAGGGTATACAGTTTTTATATCTAAACATCACGCCAGCGAGCTGAGAGAAACGTACACTACAGGGTGATCTTTTCGGACGGGGCTATCTCGTATAATTGAGGATTGAACTTCCTTACAGGTAAGTCGTTTAACCTCTAAGTATACTTCCCATCTATATGGCGATGACAAAGATAAGTACACCCTAAGTTTGTAGGGCATATTTTACACAAAAAATTAAACCTGAGTAATGTGATAACCAAAATCAGTAGCGTAGGTCGTAGTCGTATTAAAGTAGGTATTTGCTCAACAGAAGCAGCAAATAAATTGGGATTAAATGATGCTCTAAAGAATGAGAATTTAACAGCTTATATTCCGAAGAACCTTTTGGTACGTAAAGGTCTTATTAAGGGAGTCGATACTTATTTTGATGATTATTTGTAGGATAACATTTCTTCCAGCTTGAAAATTGTAGATGTGCAAAGACTTAAAAGGAGAGTTATAAAAGACGGTATCCCACATTATATTTGACGGCAATGCTCTACCCAGAGAAATATGCATAAACAGTGTAATATTCAACGTTGAGCCATTCGTGCAAAGAGTGGTCCAATGTTTCAAATGTCTGCGGTTTGGGCACGTCTCAAACCAGTGTCGTAGCGCATACAGTGAATGTATTCTTTGCGGAAAGGTTAAAGATGATGTCCATAATTGCACTGATTCCGACATTTTTTGTATCCATTGTAAATCTAATGAGCACAGATCAACTTCCAAAACCTGTCCAATTTTTGTGGAGCAGCAAAAGATTAAGAAACTTATGGCGTCATCCAACTTGTCATTCGTCGAAGCTAAAAACAATATGGGTAAGTCGTATGCCGACTGTGTATCAAGCAATAATCGCTTCGGTGCACTAGACAATTTGGATGAAAGTAACTTCCCTGCTTTGTCCAATACTCAAAAACAAGTTAAATCGACACAGAGGCCATTCCAGTTCTCTCATAGACCTACGCAAAATGAATCATTATATCAAGCGGTCCCTGGGCCATTCAAAAAGCGCAAGACTCAATCTCCACCCGCTTTTCTCTCGGAGTTAATGTTTTCCTTCTCTCCTGGTCCTTCAAAGTCTGTTTTAGGCAGTCAGAAGTATCAAGAAAATCTACATACAAATGATGAAACCATAGATACCATAACTCATTTTCTTTCTGTCCTAGTAATTAACCATCACAGTTTTGAAGATTTAAAAAAATTGGCCGGTGATAGCCTAAAATCCAAGATTATTAAAATTTTAGAGACCATACCCAATGACTCATTACACATCAGGCACTGTAATTAACACATTGAAAGTAATACAGTGGAACGCACGTTCCGCTGTATCTAACAAAAATAGTCTCAGTCAGTTCTTAACGGAAGAAAAAGTAAATGTTACTCTTATAAGCGAAACCTGGTTCAAGCCTGATTGTGTAATTAAATTCCACGGATATAATTTAATTCGTAGAGATAGGTATGACGGTAAGGCTGCTGTAGCCATCATTGTAAGACAGCGTTTAAAATTCAAACAAATAGACATAGATGAGAATTTCAATGAGGGCATTTTGGTATGTGACATAAGTTTATCTGTAACGAAACAGATATATCCTTCTTATCTGTGTAAAAACCACCCGACGTTCAGGCGACAGCTCCAGACTGGTTAGCCATTTTTTCCAAGGTTAGTGATTCCTTTGTTATTGGTGGAGATTTTAATGCGCACTCCTGTATGTGGGGCTCTGCATGCGAAAATATCACAGGTAGACAAATACTAGACATTTGCCAATCCCATGACCTAATCATTCTGAATACAGGATCCCCAACCAGAGTTTCAGCTCCCAACACTCAGGTCTCATCTCCTGATATTTCTATCGTCTCACCAGATGTAGAATCATTAGCAAATTGGGCAGTACTGAATGACACGTTAGGGTCCGACCATTATTTAATACGCATTACTATTCAAGGAACCGCAGATACAAATGGTGTTATATATCCAAAGTATAAGTGGAACCTGAACAACGCAAACTGGCCTGTATACTCTCAGCTGCTCGATGAGAGTTTTAGCATAACTCCTACATTCAACTCAACCGAGGACAAGTATGCATTCTTTTTGCAGAAAGTCAATGAGGCTAGTGAGATAAGCATTAAAACTAATAAGCCCTTCAAGATTAAAAATCGTGCACCACCACCATGGCGGGATGAACAATGCACAAACGCGTTGAATCAAAGCCAAACTGCACTTTTAGCATACAAAGAAGCTAGTACTTTCCAAAACTACATTGAATGCCAGAAGATGTTCGCATACACCAAAAAGCTATTAAAAGAAAAATCAAAGATGGGCTGGAGAACCTGGGTATCTAAGCTGAACAAAAACACATCCATAGGTGAACTGTGGAATCGAGTAAGGATCGCTAGGAGGGTACTAAAACATCAAGAAAAATGTACCGATTTTGAATGGTCAGGAAGATTTTCTTAAAAAATGTTCTCCCACAACGGTGGGAGGCCAGATATGGGCCTCAAGACCTGACTTTGTAGAGCATGCATTTTTTGGGAAAGAACTCTTGTTGGGTGAATTAAATCACGCCCTCAAAAATCTATAAATACTGCTCCAGGGTATGATGGAGTAAGATATCCAATGCTGTATAATCTCCCTACAAATGCCAAAATGTTTCTTCTGGATATATTCAATGATGTATGGATTAGAGGCGTATCAGTAGAAGAATGGAAGAAGGTTGTTGTTATCCCAATTCTGAAACTGAATAAGGACCCTAATGTTGCAAATTCATATCGCCCAATTTCACGTTTATCATGTATTCTGAAAACATTTGAACGGATGGTTAAAGCTAGATTAGAGTGGTGGTTAAGGTTCAATCCAGTATGCATCTAGAAAAAAGGTGTAGGCACCACAGGTGCAGTTGGGACTATTGTTACCGACATTCAAAGGTCATTTTCTGCAAACGGCTATTTGTGTGCAGTTTTTTTGGACATTTCTGGAGCTTATGACAATATTGATCTAAAACTTTTGCAAGACAAAGTTGCAAAATATGGCATTCCTCGACATGTCGCACACATTATATCGAATTTGTACTACAACAGATGTTTATATATTCGAAGCTTCTCGACCTCTAAGTTGGGACCTCGTCAGGTCTCCTATGGCTTACCTCAGGGTGCAGTTCTCAGCCCTATAATGTTCAATTTATACACCCATGATCTACATAGCATAAAACTTCCAAATAAAATTATTAAATATGCTGACGATATATGTATATACACAGAAAACGTAAAACTCACCCAGTGCCTAAACTCTCTCAATCACTCAATGCACCAATACAATCGATGGTTCACAGACAACGGCTTCATAATATCCAACGAGAAATCGACGGTTAGCATATTCACCCGTCATAACGTACAACCTCTTGAAAACATTGAATTAGATGACTCTAGATTTAAAGTGAACAAAGAAGTTAAATACCTTGGAATTATTTTGGACCGAAAACTCACTTGGAAGCCATTCATCAATAACATCATTACAAAGTGTAATAAGAGTTTAAATTTCTTCCAAATGATCTCTAGAGTTTGGTGGGGTGTTGACCAGAAAATTGGCATCATGTTGTAAAGCTGAAAAGTTTGTATTATTGATAATAGGCTGTTCATTGTGAAGGAAAGACCTAGCGGCATAAGACAATTGGGGGGGGGGTACTGGCGATGATTTGGTTGCAAGGGGATCTCAGACTAAAGCCCCATGCTATGGGAAAATAATAAACTCGTATCACTATAATGTGTGGGAAGTACTGAGTCAATCAACTTGACTTCATTTTTTTATGATTCTGCCAGCAATTCGCTTCTACACAAGTTTGACGTGATCCAGAACAAGTTTTTGAGAATCTGTCTGGGTGCTATGAGATCTTCTCCGATAGAGCCGATAAGAATCGAAGCGTTAGAGCCCCCACTCCATCTGCGAAGAGAAATGCTTGCTTTCAGATTCCTCGTCAAACTAACTCTTCAGAAGTCACAATCCTTAAGCGCTTTATATGACCTTAATGCTCAAGACCTTACCAATAAATACTGGCCAAAAAAGAACTCGCCACCGATTTACAATGCAAATCAAGAATTCGCAGTGGAAACGCCCCAAAAAACGGAAGAATATGAAATAGAAACAAACGACTTTTTCCAACTTTTATCATACCAGCACATTACAGTTCCATCTTATAGTGATGTACCGACTATCAGCAATAGTATCTTAGCACAGATCTGCCAAAAACATGCAAATAGAACGCACATTTACACTGACGCGTCCAAGCAAGCCTCCGGAACTGGATGTGCTTTTTATAGCTCAGAAACAAGTGCCATGTATAAGCTACCAAAACAAATGTCCATTTACTCTGCTGAAGCCGTCGCAATTTTCCAAGCGCTTAACTATGTGTATGACATGCAGCTTAAAGAAGTCACTATTTGTGCTGACTCCCTGTCAGTTCTTACTGCCCTGCAAAATGTTGACCTTACAAACGACTTCAATACTCATATAGTCAAGATAAAGAACAAGATATGCCAGTTGCAGAAAAGAGGATACTGTATCAAATTTGTCTGGGTTAAAGCACATTGCGGAATTTCGGCAAACGAGAAAGTAGGATATCTAGCAAAAGAAAGTATCACCTCTGGCAGCGAATTATCCGTACAACTGTCCAAACAGGAATACTACGCCCTCTTTAAGGCAGCGGTTACAAAGGACATGGTCATCAGAATGGAAAGAATACTGCTTTACTTATCCAACTAGATACACCTTCATTCATCCTGATATACCCCATGCATATTGGCATGACAACTTCAGCATTCCAAGGAAGTGCGTTTCTACCATTATGAGACTGAAACATGGGCATGGTTCATTTCCGTCCCACTCGGCAAGATTGAATCTGATACCGTCCAGTCTATGCCCACATTGTGATTCCGAAGGTGATTTAGACCATATATTCTTCGGCTGCACAAAAACCAGTACAGACTGTAGTCTCCTATATTTGAACCTCATCAAGTGTGGTGTTACTGCTCCCATGAACACATTGCATGCTCTGGTTTTGAACAGGAAAGGTGTCATCTACCAGTTCATCGTTTTTATCAAGAACTCCGGCATTAAATTATAAGTTGTTATCCAATACCTTTGTGTCTCACATCTGTTGATTATATACCTCCTTTCCGTAGCCTAATTCCTGTGTGTGTAAGAATTAAAATGCCTCAACGGGCCCTCAGGCGAGAAGTGTGTCTCCCTGTCTAAATCCTCATCCTTTATCCTTCCCAATTAGGCAGTGCTGTTTATATTTTTTATTTTATTTTTTTATTTTTTTTCTCCGATTAATTCTTCTGTTGCTGAGATGATAATTGTTATCCCATCTATTTTTTCATACTCTTTGTCCCCAGAACTATTCAGGTTAGACTCTTGTCATTCAAGTCAGGGTGCCCTGATGAATAAATATTAGTTTCTGGCTAATGGGACAAGCTCCTACTGCAATTATACCAAAAAAAGACACACAGACAGACCAACAGACAGACAGACCGACAGAAATGAGTGACGTGGATTTTCGTTATGTAGACATCATAACGTGCCCAAAAAGCGTATTATCTCAAAATGGAAAATTTTCGCGATCACAATACTCCCCTCACCTATCGGTGAGTAGGTATACTATGTCACTTCTGGACCATTGTCATAATTTTTACCTTAAAATTTCCCCATATCTGGGGAAAATGCGGCGTTGCCACGTCAATTTTACTTTTGTAATTTCAGTGATTTTTCCCCAGATCTGGGGAAATTTTTTGGTAAAATCAAAGGTCCGACCTGGTAAATTTTAATACCATTTTTTCAGTGTTACCGCGTTTACATACCATTCATTACTTTAGATCACTGATGCATTTAAAAGAGTATTTATGAAATAGATCATTATTCCGTGATCAGGACTTAAGCCCAAACCCCTTAGACTGTGTGACAGAGACGATAACCAAGCAACCACTATAACTCATGAGATATTATTTTCAGTAGTTAGCACATACACTTCGACTACCTATCGATTCAATTGAATGTGTGTGCGTATGAGTAATTGTTAATACTAATTCCTGCACCAGAAAATCTAGATCATATATATCACGTCCCTGTATAAATAATATCCTACATAAACCATATGTCAAGGAAAGAATTAATAAAACAAATAATATAATTTTTTCAACTTTATTGTAAGTTTCCAACTATTAATACATAATAGCAACCACATGATAAATGTCACTCTATTGCTTAAACATATCATTCGTGAAATAGCGATAGACATATACTTAGCATAACTTCAATAGGAATGATCAGCTCATTTTGAGTGAATAATGACCCCATGGCAGTGTTTCAACGGATCCTGATATCAAAATCCTCTTATCATCATACGGCGATAGCGCAACCTTTTCTTGAGTTGCAGAATGTATTTCATGCCTTTTGGATTGTATAAGATGTTGTTTAACATACTTCTCCTTCCATTTTTCCAAGCATTCTACATAATCATCAAAAGTTATATCATTTTGTACTACACATTTCTTCACTCCTTTCACTTTTTTAGTTATAGCAAAGTTTGACAAATTACAATCTTTCTCATGTGTACTTCCCTTTTGATCATCATTGGTTTGACTGACTTTGTACACTTTTGATGCATACATTTTCGATCTCAGAGCAACAAAGTCTATCATTATTTCCCCATTAATTTCATCCTTCATAAGTCCAATAACGTTCTTATTGACCTGTGGGATGTCATACTGATTATTAGTTGGATAATCAGATGTATCGAAGTAATTATAGCAGTCTCGCTTTATAACTTCATATGGATCCTTATTACGGATTCCATATACCAGAGAATCGGTATCCGTATAAATGACAGTACAGTTTTCACCATAAACACTACGCATGTAGTTATAATGAAAATTATAAATTTGTATTTTAGATATATCTAAAACACACATACCGATATATATTGGCTTGTTGTAGAAAACATGTGTTTTATTAGGTTCAATAGCTGCTAGGTTTTCATCAAAAATAATTAAACTTTTGAATGCAGGATTCGAAATTCTTGCTTCAGCTCCATATCTTCCATCCCATTTCGTTACCAGACAAACTTTTGAGTGTTTCGTCACATCTTCAATAGTTTTTCCAAAGACTGCATTATTCATCAATTTGAATAATTTTTTTTCAAATTCATTCTTCGCCTGCCTTCTCAATTCAGTATTCAAGTCAATGTACGGTTTGAGCCAAAGAGATTGTTTGAATTTCAATACTCTATGTATTTTTTTAGAACTAGTCCATTTGCAATAGCTTGCTTGAGATTTCGATAATGTAAAACATACTTTGTTTTATCATATAGAGAAGCCATAAGTTTGGTACTACCAGAAGCAAAATCATTCATACATCTATTGTCGTCTTTTACATGTGACGCCGAAAGAACTTTTGTATTTAGATGTTCTGGACAAAATGGGATATCCTTATGTATGTCATGCAAATGTTCAGGATATTCTAAGTCAACTTCTAAAATGAATCCTTCTTCAGCATCATCAGACACTGACATCACATCAAAGTTTTGTATGTCCTCAACCCACTCAAATCCACCATAAGGCAAAAATTCGCTCATAGATTTACCATATTGATTATTTATATCGAAATACATTAGATATGTATCAACTTTGGTTGAATCATAATTTGGGCTATATTTATTGTTAGCCTGCACACGTCGCTTTCCGCAAACTTGACTGAGACCACCACGTATACCTTTCTGAATGAATAGAACCATATCATAGTCAGTCAATAGCTCCAGTTCCTGACGAGTCGTATACAACATGCAGTCCCACGTGTAACCAGGGAGGGTATAATAATGTGCAGGATCTAGATTATAAGTACGATGGCAGCTTGAACGGAATTGTTCAAATACTTCGGCTAGGAGAATTATATCAGTTTTCAGGTATAAATCCGAATATTCACCCAAATTTCTTATACCAAATGAATTCCATACAAGTTGAGCATGCTGATATTGTTCAGCAGAAATATTCTTCTGTACAAGTCGATTGAAAAATTGATCATGAGATGGTATGTGAGGATAATTGAATTTGTCAAAGCTGTTAGTGAAGTCATATGGATATACACCCTTCTTAGTCAATAACTTGATCTGTTCCTCAGTAAATTGTGAAAACTCTGTTTTCAATATGGGATGCTCTGTCAAATAAGACGATAACTTGTCTAAGGATGAATTCATGAATTTAAAAGAGTCAATGAATCTGAAAGACACTGAGCTATCATCAATATTCTTGGTGAAAGATATATATTTTTCTTTAGTTATGGGGAGTAGGTCCACACGACCATCCATGACCAAAGCAATGTCTTTTATGATAAAATGAGCATCGTAGCCAGATAGGTTATGAAAAACTACAGGGATTGTATGACTATCCTTAAAATTGATGTTACAACCTTCATGAGCTGCACCACGATAATTGTCAGTAGGGAGCAGATGATTATGGTCTCTAACCTTTTTATCCTCATAAGTAAAAGGCTTTTCACATATATGACAAAAATTACTTTTTTGGAAATCCTCCTCTTGAAGCGTTGTCATATTGATATCGTAAGAGCACATGAAAACCGTTTCTACATTTTCGGCAAATCTTTTCAATTCTTCACACAACCATCTCATACAATCTTCACCGCGGTAAGATCTATAAAATGAAAGAGAATCATCATAGGAGCATTTAACGTAATAGCCGACGCTGCACGGTATGTGTTTTTGATATTCTTTCATATCCTTTGTTGGTACAAGTATGGCTTCCATATCCGCATAAATCACAAACGGTGCTTTGCATTTATTTTTAAAGTTTTTGAACCGATGTACTTTTTCACTCTCGCTTGGTAATTGAGGGATGCAAATGTCAGTCTTCATACAATCATCCATATGCGTGCATAACTTTCGATGTGAATAAAAGTAGTGGAAACAGCGATTACAAAAATGTTTTTTATGTCTGTTCATACTTAGTTGAGATGATGCTAATCTAGATAGATCTTTTATCCAGACGTAGTGGGTCCTGAAGGGTTTATCACTTTCACCCTCAAAACTATTCTTGTACTCATCATAGTAGTGATTATGAATCATTAGAAGATTAACATGTTTATCTCTTACTTTCTTGGTAAGCCTAAAAGGCACTACTGTATATTTACACATATTTAACTTTAAGGTGTATATATTTATAGATATATCATGTTGATTTTCAAAATTTTTGATCTGATGAATTGTCATTGGGAACTGTATCCCCTTCAGATTAAGAATAGAGGTATAAGAAGGGTACATAGAAGTCCTATCAGAATGTTTATCTGCAGGATACAACGCTGAAACAACTGCCCATGCAAAGCAAGCTTGATCATCATTTTTCACATTAACACAAGCTTTCTTATTCTTAATATGTGATGGGAGATCAATGTAAGAAGATCCACGCATCGGATTAAACAAGTTTATATTCACTCCCAAGTTGATATCTTTCTTCAAAGCCCATCCACTGTCCTTCTCTTGAAACTCTTGCAGCTGCTTCATGATGGGATGCAGCACTTTGGAGTCAAACCATTCACTTATATTGGTATCTTGATAAATCGGAGAGTTTGAAGTTGTGAAGTATTTCAATTCTTTTATAACCTTATCCGCTTTTGATATTACAAATTCGCCACAAAATGAAACATTAACTTTCACAGCAGAGTTTTTCTTTAGAACATAATGTAATCTTCGCTCAAATATAGCTTTAGAATCCTCTAAAAAGTGTTTAGGGTCCTTATGCTGAAGATTTGTTATAATTCCTGCATGAATTCGATTATTGAATGCAGATTCAGAAGCTTCCCAGCGAACCCGATGCTTCGCTGTTTCTCTCAATCCTCTTCCTTTTCTTATCAAGTGTTTAATTTGAGCACGGTAACTTTTAATGCTGTTTAGAAGGCCCTGACTTCGCGGTACGATTAAGCATGAAATGCGTCACCTTAGGTCAGACGGCTAAATTTGAATTCTTTTTGTACTTGGAGAAGTCAGAGGATAAATTAAGGAAACTTCAATCACAGATAACTTGATTTTTTCGAATGGGAATGCCTATTTTGGTTTAAATAATCAAATCTAAAATTTGATTACCTTCCTAACGATATAGCATTCTTGACATCAATCTTTTTTCGTTCATTTTATTCCAAATTTTCAGTCAAATCGGCGTTTTTCAATTTTCCTGCGTGCAAGCAACCTAGCAGGCCATGAAAAATAAACAAAAGCTCGTTAATATGGAAGAAAGCAACTAACTTAGTAAAAAGATGCAGACTAGTAAAATTTCAAAATATTTATTGCATCTTGAAGTTTCTCAAATTTCCAAAATTGGTCTAAAAACTCATTCATTCTAAAAACCTCATTTTTCGAGTAAATCCTGCTTCTTTGTTTGTTTTTGTTAAATATCTCGGAATTTTCCAAAATGTTTGAATTTTATCGAAAGGGTCATTGGTTTGAAAAAGTAAACATTTTTAAAATACAAAAAACAATCAAAATGTGAGTAATTTTTGACAATATCGTTAGGGTACTTACAGAGGTCGTGAAATCACCTCGGGAGTATACATAGCGTAAATAAAACCATATCAAGAAGCAGTAGGAAACAAAAAACATGATTTTACGGACGGCCAAAAAAAGATATTTGCAAAATAAAATAAGGATATATTCAAATTTTTCCACGTGACTTAAAACAAGGGCTGACGTCACAGGTATCTTATCGATATCGACAATTGATACTGCTACAGCGCAGGTCAGTGAGATTCAACTGCAAACTATTTCTGTTGTTGCCAAATTTCTTTTTAAATATTTACGTTGGCCATATATCAATAATTTAATTTACGAGCGAGTTTTGTTATATGGGTATACATATTCCCAAATGAAATAAGACTTCTCTTTTATCCTACTACAGCCGTAGTTCCTCATTGAATAATACTGCGAGATGCAAAATGCAAAACGAAATCATATCAGCTGCTCGAACGCAACCATATTTTCTTTGTGGTTTGCCAACTGCGCATTCGACTAGAGATGAAACAATGCGACTCAATTTATTGATACTTAAACATATTTGAAACAGGCAATTAACCCACTAGCATTTTTGTTGCAATACATTTTTATATCTGATAGGTATCACAGTTCATCCTGTTTGTGACCGAGATTCGCAACTAATCGAATCCATCATTTTATTTCGACGCATCCCATTATGAATGAATTCAAAGATAGAATCTAAATCAAGCCCATCCCTACAAGGTGAATTAGTAATCTAGCCTAACTTTTATTCTTTTGACTTTTGTATATACTTTTGTGTGTGCCTGTTTTGTGGTTATAATGATCAATGTCAAAATGTTAGGTTAGCATTGGCTATCGATATCGAATATCAATGCTTTACATCCCATCACTATAGGATATCACTGACGTGAGAGGTTGTTTTTCGCGGCATTTTCCGGCATTTGAAATAATTTTTGGCATATCTCTCACAGCCGATACCAAAAAACCAAACAAGTGATTTTGTCATGTTTACTAGGCTCTAAGGAACGCGTAAATGACATAATATTTTTTTCTGCAAGTACCCTAGTAATTTAAAATGTTTATTTTTCAAAATTTCGAAAAGTTGCAAAATTGGTCGAAAATTTCACCTGTTTTGGAATCATCTCGTTTATGAAGATTATAATTTTCTTAAGGTTTCTGTTTTGAATATCCAACTCTTTCCAAAAAACTCAAATTTCACGTGATTATCTTGAAGTCGGATATCTCAAAATTTTTTAATTGTTTTTTTGAAAATTTTATAGTTCTTTAGAAAGTCAAATTTTTTTCGAAAATTTCATAATAATTATTTCACAAAGTTTCTAAACTTTACGTTTTTTTCAGAAGTTCTCAGTTTTTGTCAAAAAGAAACTATTTTAAAAGTTTGAATTTTTCTTAGAGATTTTCATATGATCTGGGAGCGAAATAGACAAACTCCAGTCTTCATGTTTTACGTGAAAATCAGTAATATGCAGCTTGGTTCATGTAACAAATACAACTTTGGTTTGCCGAATTTATGGAGTCACTGTATATAATTAAAAATGAGACTGCTGATGACTGCTCCTACAAACCCCTGCTAAACTTTTTTCGATACCTTTCTAGTTTACCCAACTATCGACCACCTCTAAAAAATTTGATAACGCCACATATTAAATGTAAATATAAAATAATATAATGGTATGAAATTATCCACGGCAGCGCACCTAAAGAATCTGTTTTAATTGCGCCCCACTTTCCTGTACATGCTGTAATTTTGTTTTGTTCACCCTCGACATCCATATAAATAATCATTCAACTCTCATAAGCCTTTTTTTGAACATAAATAATTTGTGAGATAAATGGGGGGTGTCCAGAAGGGAAGACCATATAAAATGTTAAAGGTCATTGTTTATTTCATAAAAAATCCAGTGTACAGGTTTACTATGCTCCCCTATTGTAAAGTAAATCTATTTTTAGTATCATCATATTCTTTGTGTTTTGCAGCGGTTTACCCAGCGTCTGTCGCCGAATCTTGCCCTTGAAATGTGCATAGTACCGAAATTCCTTGAGATAACAGCGTCTTTCCCAGCTATCAAATATTCTCTGCTCACGACGTACTTGCAGATTTGTGTTTCTTGCATGGGTACAGTACTTAATAGCATGCTAAGAACAGAACAGGAGTTGAGCGTTTAGGCTGTACCAAAAAGCCTATGAACACATTTCCTCCATAATATGCTAATGCAATTCTTCAGTATATTCCATTTCCGTGTAAGCGTAGCGTACCCACAATATAGTACACTCAAAGGCAATTTTTGGGCTATAGTGACTTTATTTTAAGTTGCAGTACGCGATGAGAAGTTCTATACATATTCTGTGCTCAAATCTCCGTAACCATATACAGGGTGTCTCAAAAGGACCCGACTATTTGAGGTAGGGAAAAACCAAATGGAGAGATAAAGGACGAAATTTTACTTTTTTTACTTTTTCAAAATAACATTCTTTAAATGACGCCCATTTTGTTGATGGTATTCTTCAAAGCGTTTATGCACATTATCAAAACGGTCCAACTACTTAGAGTGCACGAGACGCAAATAAAGCGTGGTGGAGGGAGTAAGCCTGCACCGCTCGCTCGGTAAGGACACTGGTTAGATATTGCACTTTTAGTTGCCAGGATGCATGTTTAGTTGCCACAATATTGAAGAAAGCATCAGATCGATAGCAACTCAGCAACCCCTTGGAACAGTTTTTGATACAATGTGCACACACGGTTTGAAAAACGCCTTCAACAAAATGGGCGTCATTTAAAGAATGTTGTTTTGAAAAAGTAAAATTTCTTCCTTCATCTCTCAATTGGCACTAATCAATGGTATTTACAATAAGCCGGTTTTGGTTTTTCCCTACCTCAAATAGTCGGGTCGTTTTGAGACACCCTGTAGTATTGTACCACTATAACTGCATAGCTGTATCATAGTTCTTGGGCAGTGACTCTTCTCTCATTAGCCATTACGCTTCTAATCAACACGCTCAAAGCTCCACTCATTCTAACGGCTATCTCAGAACCCTTGCCTCGTGGCAATAAGCCATTTAAGAGTGGACGCCTAGTAACATCAACGCTGAATTTACAAAAAGTCTGTATATAAATTCTATTAATAGACAGGCATAAAAAATATGGACGCCCAGTGGAGCTAACGGTGAACTATGACGCCAAGCGACCTGTTTCTGAAACTTACTTATATACAGTTATATACGCCAGACGCTGGGTAAAACGCTTTTGGTCCGGACGCTAGGTGATCCGCTGTAAATAAATATATATATGTTATATGAGTTTATTACTCGCATTCCAAGAATCCCACGCAGTTGTTTACTGCTAACGAAGCATTATCTTATCGTACTTCCAGGAAGCCCATATCACAGCTCTTTTCCTGGGAAACATTTGACCGGATGCTGATAAAGCATTCTCTGTCTATAAAAGCTTTCAGAACCTTGTAAGCATCGCATTTTGCCGCGCATTTTGCCGCGCATTTTGCCGTACATCTTACCAAGCACTTGTCAGGGCCTTCAGCCGTATTCAAATGTAAAATTAGCTAAGTTTCATTTGAATAAATAAATTTTTTTTAAAAAGTCTTTTATGCAAGAAAGCATATAACAAATTTGGTGTCAGAAGTGGGATCGCCACAACGCATCCAGAACACGAGCTTCTTCTAACTGGTAGCGGTGGATTCCCATCCTTTAAGCGAAAAGGACCTACGAACCTACAAAGAAGAAAACCTTCAAGAGGACAACGAGCGAGACAGCCACCTAACTGCAGGACGCCCCTTCAGAAACATCGCGAGAGATCTGGTTGGACCCCTGGAGAAAACGACTGCCTCCCGATGCTCCTTTGGTAAAGTACAATTTGAATTGTTCATTTTGCTTGCAATTGCCTCTGTTATTTTTGAATTTTTGAATACGCGAAGTGCCCTTATTTTATAATCTTATTCCTTTTCATATTCTTTACAATATTCCCTTGCCCTTATTTTATAATTTTATTCCTTTTCATTTTTAACGACTGAAACAAAAGCGAAAATTGTTCACAATGACTAGTAACGAGAGTATGACTAGAATTCCTGGTGATGAACATAATTATTCAGTAGAACCTTATAAACTTTCAGAAATATTTTCAATTGTCCCCGAGTACGATGGTAACCCCATTTTGCTTTCCACTTTCATTAACGCGTGTCGTACTGCCCACCAAATGGCAGTGAGCGGACAAAAATTTTTGGTAATTTTGCACATTAAAAATAAACTACGTGGACGTGCCGCCGAGTTAGTTAACTCCCGAAACCCTACAACATGGGACGAAATCAGAAACCTCCTTGAAACTCATTTTGGAGACCTAAGGGATCTCACCTCCCTAATTGCCGATTTACAGCACTTAAGACAAGCGCCTAACGAATCTCCCCTAACATTTGTCTCCCGTTTGCAGACTCATAGTGCGAAAATGCACTCTGCCATTAACAGACAACAGCTTAATCAAGAACAGAAAAATGCCCAATGTACACTTGTAGAAACGATGACCCTTAATTGCTTATTAACTGGTTTAGACTCCCGCATAGGACAAGTCGTCAGATCATGTCAACCAGCAGACATGCTAACAGCAGTCTCGCATATCAAGCGTGAATTACAGCTTCTTTATTTAGAAAAACAAAAATTTCCTAGGCCCCAGCCAACTAGCAACCAAAACACTAAGAGACCTACCCCTAAGGTTTGTAATTTTTGCCATAAAAACGGTCATTTAGCAAACGAATGTCACAGCCGTCAACGTGCTGTAGGAAATCCTCCTAGACCGCTAAATCAACCCCATTGGAATAATTCCAATAATAATTTCCCAAGACCAAATCAACCTGTACAAACGAACGAAAGAGGCCCTAGCAGTTCGAATCAGTTTCAGCCTAGACCCTCAGTTAGTAGACCAAACCCGAATGTACAAAGAAATACGGTTGCACAAACCAACCCTAATTATTTCCAAAGAAATTCAAATTTTAGACCCAATTATCCCCCTCGAGTAAATCACGTTAATCCAAATCACGAAGAATACTATGAATATGATGAATCTTATCAGGAAATTGACAATTCCGCGTATGATAGCGATTATTATACCTCGGTACAGGAACCAAACGCGTCTTATCACGACGTTGACCCACAAACAAATTTTCAAAACGATTCATTCAAGGACAAACCGCCGTCGGAACACGACGACCTAATCCAAAGCATTCAGTCGCTGAATCTGGACAATCCAGACGTTATCGCGAATCCCGACCAACACTTCCTATAAAAGTAGATAACTATGTATCGCCAGTTCTTTCTGTTAGCCCGGACAATTTATACTATATTAAAGATGCTACTGGAAAATTTAAAATACTAATTGACAGTGGTGCAGGCTTATCCATTTTTAAACATAATACTTGCCGAAATTATACTAATAGACTTCCAGAAAATATTCACATTAGAGGAATAACAAATGAAAAAATTTCTATTACCCAATCAGTTTTAATTCCCTTTACAGATAATGATCCTCACAAAGTCTATATTCACGATTTGGATATTTCCTTTGATGGCCTTTTGGGCTCTGACTTCCTAGAACATTATGATTGCATAATTGATGTAAAAAATCGTCAGCTTATAACTAATTTCAAAACTGTTCCCCTATTTAAAGTATGTGATGAGAACGCTTCACAGCAAATCCCTGATTTCAAAGAAAATTCCAAAATTCATAATGTCATATCTGTCCCACCTAGAATCGAACAAGTTGTTAAACTTAAATCCGAATTGCGAAACACTGAAGCGATACTTGTCGCTTGTGAAACAGAAAAAGTCCGATTACCCAGTTCCATTGTAAGGATAGACGAAAAAGGTGAATTTTACACAACCGTCCTTAATTGTAATGCTATTCAGAAAAATGTTACTTTTCCTCAATTAACTTTTGAACCTTTTAGTATGACTTCCATTCACAATTTCAATTCTTATTTGAACGATAAAAGCCAATCGAATCGTAGGGATGCTATCAAAAATCAATTACGTTTGGATCATCTTAACGAAGAAGAACGAGAACTTATTTCGAATTTATGCCTTGAATACTCAGACATATTTTATCTAGAATGTGACGACCTCACGTTCACCAGCGAAATTAAGCATTCAATAGATACCACGGACAATAAACCCATTTTCACGAAATCCTACAGATACCCACAAGTACATAAGGAAGAAGTAAAACAACAAATTTCAAAGCTTCTCAAACAAGGGATAATCGCACCCTCTTCATCCCCCTGGAGCTCACCCGTCTGGGTAGTTCCAAAGAAAATGGACGCCTCAGGCAAAACAAAATGGCGTATGGTGATAGATTACCGCAAACTGAACGAAATTTCAATCGACGACAAATACCCCTTGCCGAATATTTCCGATCTGCTTGATCAACTAGGAAAATGTCAATACTTTAGCACATTAGATCTTGCATTCGGTTTCCATCAAATTGAGATAAACCCTGCTGATGTTGAGAAAACTGCATTTTCTGTAGAAAACGGACATTACCATTTCTTACGAATGCCTTTTGGTCTTAAAAACGCCCCAGCTACATTCCAACGCGTTATGGACAACGTTTTAATGGGAATACAAAACGAACGATGCCTAGTTTACATGGACGACATTATTGTTTACTCCCCAAGTATTATGGAACATATAACTCGACTCACAGAAATCTTTAAACGTCTTAGAAAATCTAACTTCAAAATACAACCCGATAAATGCGAATTCCTCAGGAAAGAAGTTGCTTACCTTGGTCACATTATTACCCCCGAAGGTGTAAAGCCTAACCCATCCAAAATTGATTGTATTAAAAATTTTCCACAACCAAGAAACCCCAAAGAAGTTAAATCCTTTTTAGGCCTCGCTGGATATTACAGACGCTTTATTCCAAATTTCGATAAAATTTCAAAACCTTTGACCAGACTATTACAAAAAAAACGCAATATTTGATATTGACCGTGATTGTACCGAAGCATTCGAAACGCTGAAAAAAGCTTTAACATCCTCCCCTATTTTAATATATCCAAATTTTGAAGAACCTTTTGTATTAACGACCGACGCCTCTGCTTTCGCAATAGGAGCAGTGCTATCGCAAGGACCTATTGGTAAAGATCTGCCCATCGCATTTGCATCGCGAACCTTGTGCAAAGCCGAAACTAGGTACTCAACAATTGAACGCGAGCTTTTAGCTATCATCTGGTCAGTAAAACACTATAGACCATATTTGTATGGCCGCAAGTTTAAACTGGTAACAGATCATCGTCCACTGACGTGGTTGTTCTCCGTAAAAGACCCCGGTAGTAGATTAGCAAGATGGCGCCTAAAATTGGAAGAATATGATTATGAGATTGTCTATAAACCTGGAAAAACTAACAAAAACGCTGATGCTTTGTCTCGTATTAAAATACCGCCAGACGTTCCGCTTAATACTCTTACAAAAGACATTCCCCTTAATGCTCTTACGGAAGATGAACAAGACGAAAGCGCAGGACCTTCCACACAACTCATTGAAACAGAATTTGATACATTCATCCGCTTGTATAAAACAACTTCCCTTATTGATTATTCCAAAATTGAATATTCCAATTCCCAATTGTTAGATAAAAGTCATAAACACATAGTTACGTTCTTTAGACAAAATACACTTTCAGAATTACACGAAAAAATAATAGAAGACATATTTGAAGAGAACCTTGATTTTAAAGACGACAAAATAAACATAGCATCTAGCAAAACTGTAAAGGATAGAAGATATTATATAATTCCCGTACCTTATGACCCAAACACCTGCATTGCTCATTTATTTTCCGTTATTTTCAATAATAAATCTATTCTAGAAATTCCTCAACAAATCTACGTCGAAAATAATTTAGACCTACCGATCCTAGAAATATTTTGCTTCATTTATTCAGATGACGATATCAAATTAACGATTTGCCAAAATGTATCCAAAACTCCGACCAAAGATGAAATTCCAATAATACTTGAACAATACCATTGCGGAAAGAAAAACCTTCATCGAGGAATAAACGAAACTATAAGACGAATTAGAGAACGATATAATTGGCCAGGTTTAACAAAAGATGTAGAACATTTTATAAAGAAATGCGAAATGTGTCAAAAAATTAAAACTTGTAGAAAAAATTTAAGCACCCCTTTTGTTGTAACAGAAACGCCTAAATGCCCTTTCGAACGAATAAACATAGATATCCTGGAAATCCCTCAAAGAAATTATGCCCTTACTATTAGAGACGAATTAACAAAGTTTACCCAAGCATACCCATTACAAGATAAAACAGCTAAATCCGTCGCAAATACACTTCTCATATATTTCCAACATTACGGTACACCCCTTAGAATACATTCAGATTATGGTCGAGAATTTGATAACACTATAGTGAAAGACCTTTGTAACATGTTTGATATTAAATTAACATTTTCTAGTGTTAGTCATCCGCAATCTAATGGATCACTTGAACGATTTCATGCCACTCTATTAGAAATGATTAGACTACATGTAACCGAAAATCCAGACGAACACCCTTTCAATATACTTCCCTATGCTATTTCTTGCTACAATAATACGAAAAATAAGACTACTGGCTTCACCCCACATGAACTAATTTTTGGATCTACAGCTAGCCGACCCCCCGAACATATTTACCTTGAAAAAGAAATAATTTCCAAATACGTTCGCGACCTCCGAAATCGACTGGACTATTATTATAAATTAGCCCGAGCTAGAACGGATGAGCAAAAACAAAAGGCAAAAGTACGTTATGATAGTAGAGTAACCCCCAACACACAAACATATAAAGTAGGTGATAAAGTATTTGTAAAACGCTCACAAATTTCCGATAAACTCCAAAACAAATTTGACGGACCCTTTGAAGTGAAAAAAGTATTTGATACATCTGCTATTCTTATGAACCCCGAAACAAATCGGTTAACAAAAATTAATTTCGATAGAATGAAACCATGCTTTGAGACCTAATTTCCTTTCAGGTATGGTCTGGTGCTCTTCGTGGCTACGAGCCCCGCAATCGCGCAGATTGACATCAAACCCATAAACAATACCCTTGGCATCTTCTTCCATGAAGAATCTGATCTAAAAATATCCAACGAAAAGTGGACTCTCTTGGTATACAAAGACCTCGATCTCATCAAAAAGACGATAGATGATAATAATAGAATATTAGAACATCTCTCTTATCTAGTGGATGAACCAACCCCACGAATGACTGCCTTTAAATCAGAAATTAAAACTCATACCAGTCTCCTTTATCAGATCTCCCGATCCCTAGAAACAAAATACTATGAAATTTTCGACGATACAACTAGCGCTATGCGTATGAAACGCGGTTTAATTAATGCCGTAGGTACAATTTGGAAAGCAATTACAGGTAACCTCGACTCCTCTGATGGAGAATATTTCAATGATTGCATTAATAAAGTTTCAAGAGACGAAAGAGAATTACAGAACTTGATGAAAAATCAAATTTCAGTTACCTTGTCCGTCATCAAAAATTTTAATAACACCGTACAAAAATTACGAATCGATGAAGAAACGTTCAATCAAGACTTAAAAATTATTGGTGAGAAAATTTATAACATTGCAGACAATGTCGCTTTTGTCGAAGCCAGATTAGAAATCCTAGAATTTTGTGAACAGCTTATGGAAAGTTATCTCTTCTTACAAGATTCAGTTAATGATATTTTGAATTCAATTAGTTTCGCAAGATTAAAAATTATTCATCCTTCAGTTATTACTCCAAAGGATTTAGTTGATTCACTTCAGGATATTTCTCATTCCCTTTCTAGAAATAATCTCCCACT
Organism: Callosobruchus maculatus; assembly: GCA_951848785.1. Classification (NCBI taxonomy): domain Eukaryota; kingdom Metazoa; phylum Arthropoda; class Insecta; order Coleoptera; family Chrysomelidae; genus Callosobruchus; species Callosobruchus maculatus. The sequence continues at coordinate 49,546 of CATOUR010000067.1, forward strand.
ACCTATCAATTTAGCCACAGTGTCAGAATATTTGAATCTCATGGAACTTGAAGCTTATCAGACTAAGTCAAAAGTAGTATTTGCATTGAGAATTCCCTTACTCGAACCAGAAATGTACACATTGTATAGAGTTTTACCTTTACCTATACCGGATCAACGTACCGGTCTATTTCATGTTATCTCCACTATACAGAGGTACATTGCTAGAGATGACGATTCTTTATTGTACGTCTCCCTCCAAAATTTTGATAATTGCAAATCCTACCGTATCCAATCCAAAATCTGCTATAACCTTTTACCTTATCCTATTGACAACAATGCAGTCTGCGAAGCCCAGCTACTACGAGACCCTATGAAAGTTCCATCAGAATGCCAAATCGCCGTTGTCGCCCTTCAGGACTACAGAATTCAAGAGTTAGCTGCTAATTTATGGCTGATCACCATATCCAGCCCCATTCCCATTTCGATGAAATGTGGCAGAAGAGAAACAGTCACGAAAACCATCAAACAAAATTCAGTTTTGAAAATGTCACCGACATGCAGTGGATTCGTAGGAACTACACGCATCCATGCCAGATACACCCTCAACGTCTATAAAAATGTAACGTACAGAGATCACCCTGTGGAGATTCCCTTCAGATGCTGTGAACACCTTCCAGATAAGCAAGACTTACCAGAACTGAAGCCCTTAAAACTAAACAAGATAAATACAGAAGAACTCGACATCGCCAATCACAAGTTAAATCAGTACTCCGAAGAACTTGATAAGATGATGAAAGAACCCTTCATAACGAAACACCTGTCCTGGTTTACCTATATTTTCATCGCATCGCTGTGTATTGCAGTAATAGCTTTCATCTACTGCAAATGCAAAAAGAAGAGACCACTCCGTTTATGTGCTCCAAGTTACCCTTCAGATGGACCATCCCCGGACCTCGATAAAACGAGATTCAGGCCCAATTTGTTTCCGAGAAGAAGACCAATCGTTCAACCCCGAGAAGAAGATGAATCCATAGAACTTCAGTGAGCGGAAAATTAAAAATTTTCAAAGTTTTTCTATTTTTGTAATCATTTTTCCTGACTAACATTTTATACTACACTAGCATATAAGTTCGTTCTATTCTTACTTTTATTTTATACTTTTGCGATTATTGCAAATTTTATATTTTACAATTTTTACAATTTTTACAATTTTACAATTTTATACAATTTCTGTTTCCCAAAAGTTGTAGCATAGCAACAACTTTTTTGTAAAGGGGAAAGCTGTTATATGAGTTTATTACTCGCATTCCAAGAATCCCACGCAGTTGTTTACTGCTAACGAAGCATTATCTTATCGTACTTCCAGGAAGCCCATATCACAGCTCTTTTCCTGGGAAACATTTGACCGGATGCTGATAAAGCATTCTCTGTCTATAAAAGCTTTCAGAACCTTGTAAGCATCGCATTTTGCCGCGCATTTTGCCGCGCATTTTGCCGTACATCTTACCAAGCACTTGTCAGGGCCTTCAGCCGTATTCAAATGTAAAATTAGCTAAGCTTCATTTGAATAAATAAATTTTTTTTAAAAAGTCTTTTATGCAAGAAAGCATATAACATATATATATATATATATATATATATATATATATATATATATATATATATATATAGACAAAACAAAAACAAAAAAGGTGCAACCCGGGCTCCGACACACCGGGCCGCTGTTCCATTCCCCAGCGACTGCTCCTCACACCGTGAGGTGAGCAATCACTGGGTCCGCGTATCGTGCGTCCTAAGCAGACGAAGGGACCCATGGATGACTGCCTTCTGCATTCTGGCGGCTAAGATGTGCGCCGCCGCACGGCACACCGGCATTTTGCGCAGTGCAGAGAGCAGCGTATCCCTCATACCACCTAGGGATCCAATGACCATTACTAGCAGACTCACAGTGTAGTCCGGCCAGAGCCTGCGAAGTTGTCCGAGGAGCTCCTGATACTTGGTCCGCTTTTCCTCCTCCTTAGAGACGATGTTCCCCTCGGCAGGTGCCGAGAACTCGATAACGAACATCGTCTTTTGTTGGTAGTCGAGGAGGACTATGTCGGGCTTATTTGCATGTATAAGCTCGAGCGTGGAGAATGAGTAGTTCCAGTAAATTCGGCACCTCTCGTTCTCCACAACGGACTCAATGTCCCCTGGAGCGTATGGCAGCACCGGTGTCTCATCTATACCGTATGAGTGCCTTAAATGGTAGTATAGCACTCGTAGAGCCGCGTTGTGCCGATAGACGTAGGCTGTGCCAGCGTACACCTTACACGCCGACAAGAGGTGCGTAAGGGTCTCTGGCGCCTGCAGGCAGGCTCTACAGCGGATATCGGGCACATCCATACCCATAATCCGGCTACGGTATACTAAGGTGTTGAAGACACCGTCTTGGCAAGCCATTATAGAGCTCTCAGTCTCCGACTTCAACCCATTAGACCTTAGGAAGGAGAAGGTCAACTGCTCAGATAAACCATGCTCTTCTAGATGTTTGTAGAAGATTCCGTGCATTGGTTTATCTTTGTGAAGTCTTAAAAGCAATTGGACTTCAGCAGTTTTAATCCGGGTTTTTAATTGTGCGGGAGCAAGTTCCGTAACGGACTGCTGACACCTCCGCGTGAAGTCGAGCGTGAGACTAAGTTCTTCGGCTGCCCGTGTTGCTGCTTTAAAAAGGAAGGCTCCTTTACCCGCAATCTCGTGCTCTCGCACAAAGCGGATCAGGGGATCGGTGCTCGTCGTAACATAGCAGGCAGTGGCCAGTACTACTCTGTTGTGCAGATGCTCCAAACTCAATAGTCCACGCCCTCCCAGGTGTCGCGGGAGGTATATTCGCGGGACAGAGGATCTAGGATGTAGACTTCCCTCCATATTCATCCTTTTGCGGGTCTTTATGTCGATTTGTCGCAGCTCTTCCACGTTCCAGTGGATAGCACCAAAGCTGTATAGCAACAATGGGACCGCAAGCATGTTTGTGGCAGCGACTTTGTTTTTGCCGGACAGTTCTGACGACCAGATCTGCCGGAGTCGGTGCAAATACTTGCGGCGGAGACACTCTTTGACCAATTCTGCCTCTTGGATGTGACGCTGCGCCACTCCAAGGTAGGTATAGGTATCTCCGGCATGCAGTTGTCGCAAGATGCTCCCATCAACGAGCTGCTCCTCATCTTCACTATCTCCGCAACGTCCTCTTTTGAGATGAACCATGGCACATTTGTCTATCCCGAACTCCATACCAATAGCTTGACTGTAATCCTGCACTACCCTAAGCGACTGCTCTAAATCGCGTTGTCCGGAGGCATAGAGTTTCAGGTCATCCATGTAAAATAAGTGGGTGACCTTGTGCCTCCGGTAATTGGGCTTGCCACAGCTGTATCCCTTAGTATTTTTCAGCGCTATGGACAAAGGCAGTAGCGAGATGCAAAAGAGCAAGGGACTCAAGGAGTCTCCTTGGAAGACCCCTCTTTTAAATGATACCAACTCTGTTCGAACCCTGGTTTCACCCGATGTTATAGTGAACTGAGTCTTCCAGAGCGGCATCAGTTGTTTGATGCATCCCACTATTTGATCATCTACCGAAAGACATTCCAACAGCCGCACAATCAGTTCATGAGACGTAGTGTCGAATGCCTTCCGATAGTCGATCCAGGCCATAGAAAGGTTTCGCAGGTAATGCACGGAGTCCTGTGTGACACAGCGGTCAATCAACAGGTTATCCCTGCAGCCAGCTACTCCTTTCTTAGACCCTCTTTGTTCATATACGCTGAGAAATACGGGATTTACAGCTTGAAGGATACGCATGTACAAGATTCTGGTGAAGAGCTTGTAACATGCGTTCAGACATGTTATTGGCCTGTAGTTTTTAGGATCAGACAAATCTCCGGTCTTCGGGAGAAGCACGGTTCGACCCTCGACAAACCAAGCCGGAATTGGCTGCTCCTGATTTAGCCACGAGTTAAAAACTCTAGCTAAATGCCGGTGGCAACTGGGAAACTTTTTCAACCAGTAGGTGTTTATGCCATCCGGGCCAGGAGCTGCGAAATTCTTTGCGCCTCGTAAGGCACCAAGAATTTCTTCCGTGTTTATCGGGTGACGCAGTACATTCAGGTTTGGAGTCCTCCTACAAACGGACTCGAACTGCGCCAAGGCCGGAGTGTCTGCTTGGAGAGGTTTGGGGTGTTCGTAAATGCCCCTCCAGAAAGTCTCCACGCGATCAGCAGTTGGCGGCTGCTCTATGACTGGTGGTCGCTGTTGGAAGAGACGAGCAGGCTTTTCGGAAAATAATCTGTTTTCCTCCAAACCTCTCGCCCGCGTCACCAGTGATCGTTTAGCAGCGATTAGCGTCCGTATCCTGTCAAGACAATGCTGCTTGACAACAACCAGTACCGCTTGACTGAGCGTGTGATGGTCGCGCCTTAGCTCTCGGGCTATCTGGCGCACGCGGCGCGTAAAAGGCCTACCGGCCGCTCTATATTCCATCACACACTGGATACGGGATGCTTCTTGGCGAGCCAACTGGATTTTCGCTTCCATCTGGCGCACCCGCCTCTGTGCTCTCTCGACAGGAGAGTCTCTCACTCTCCCCTGTCCAGCCAGCCTCAGAGCCGCAGCGTAAATTTCGCAGTTGATGCTCCAAATGTCAGAGACCTCCGATAGACGTTCACTCAACGCCTCATCCTCTCTCTTTAAATCTGCCAGCTTGAAGGACCTCTTGTTGTTATGCAAGGCCCTTCGGTCACTGAAATCTCCAGGTGAGACGGCTTCGTCGATTTCCCTCTCAGCGGGCCTCATCGGCGACCTTCCAGCCTGGTTAACAGGCCTTTCAGTCGCCGGAGGGGCAGGCTGAGCTGGAGCACGAACGTATCCCTGCCCCCGAAGGTAAAATACCTGGTTCCGCAAGCTCTGGGAGGTAATTGTGCTATGCTCTGGATGCATTTCACACCACCTCCCATGCATGCGGGACATGTATCCCCTACGGCGCGGGCTACTGCTCTCGTAGCAGCTCAGCAGGTCATCCTTCAGTTCCGTCGTCCACCTAAAACGGTCCATGTCGATGCGTGTGTCGTCGTCAGGGCGATCCGAGGCACCGCCACCTTGCCCAGAGCCGGCTTCCGATACCGGCCTGGTGTGGGTGCTCTTCTTCTGGGGCGGTCGAACCAGAAGGTAGGGCCCGTCCGGTGGTTAGCCTTAGGGCCCCCAGCCGACATTTCGGAGGCAGCCGACCACATTGCCTCCTAGGGATGACCTGTACAGGTTGCCGGCCGGCTTTCATCCCTGGCTTGGGTTATCCCCACAGTGTCGCCACGCACCGAATAGCCGTTTGATGTTGGTCGGCTTCCTGGGGGCGCATTTTATACCTACTGCCAGGTGCTATCAGCCGCCCCTAACCTGGGGTCAGACGCTGTCGGGAAGCCGTCCTTAACATAGGTGCAGCCGCTTCCTCACTATGGTGGTTCATACGCCTGCTTTCACAGCCGGTGACCACCATAGGCCCTTTTAAGGCAAGGACTACCAATCTTTTAGTCGCCTTTTACGACAGGCAGATTAAACCCTGGGAACATTCTAAACCCGGACCCAGACGGGGTATATATATATATATATATATATATATATATATATATATATATATATATATATATATATATATATATATATATATATATATATATATATATATATATATAGACAAAACAAAAACAAAAAAGGTGCAACCCGGGCTCCGACACACCGGGCCGCTGTTCCATTCCCCAGCGACTGCTCCTCACACCGTGAGGTGAGCAATCACTGGGTCCGCGTATCGTGCGTCCTAAGCAGACGAAGGGACCCATGGATGACTGCCTTCTGCATTCTGGCGGCTAAGATGTGCGCCGCCGCACGGCACACCGGCATTTTGCGCAGTGCAGAGAGCAGCGTATCCCTCATACCACCTAGGGATCCAATGACCATTACTAGCAGACTCACAGTGTAGTCCGGCCTGAGCCTGCGAAGTTGTCCGAGGAGCTCCTGATACTTGGTCCGCTTTTCCTCCTCCTTAGAGACGATGTTCCCGTCGGCAGGTGCCGAGAACTCGATAACGAACATCGTCTTTTGTTGGTAGTCGAGGAGGACTATGTCGGGCTTATTTGCATGTATAAGCTCGAGCGTGGAGAATGAGTAGTTCCAGTAAATTCGGCACCTCTCGTTCTCCACAACGGACTCAATGTCCCCTGGAGCGTATGGCAGCACCGGTGTCTCATCTATACCGTATGAGTGCCTTAAATGGTAGTATAGCACTCGTAGAGCCGCGTTGTGCCGATAGACGTAGGCTGTGCCAGCGTACACCTTACACGCCGACAAGAGGTGCGTAAGGGTCTCTGGCGCCTGCAGGCAGGCTCTACAGCGGATATCGGGCACATCCATACCCATAATCCGGCTACGGTATACTAAGGTGTTGAAGACACCGTCTTGGCAAGCCATTATAGAGCTCTCAGTCTCCGACTTCAACCCATTAGACCTTAGGAAGGAGAAGGTCAACTGCTCAGATAAACCATGCTCTTCTAGATGTTTGTAGAAGATTCCGTGCATTGGTTTATCTTTGTGAAGTCTTAAAAGCAATTGGACTTCAGCAGTTTTAATCCGGGTTTTTAATTGTGCGGGAGCAAGTTCCGTAACGGACTGCTGACACCTCCGCGTGAAGTCGAGCGTGAGACTAAGTTCTTCGGCTGCCCGTGTTGCTGCTTTAAAAAGGAAGGCTCCTTTACCCGCAATCTCGTGCTCTCGCACAAAGCGGATCAGGGGATCGGTGCTCGTCGTAACATAGCAGGCAGTGGCCAGTACTACTCTGTTGTGCAGATGCTCCAAACTCAATAGTCCACGCCCTCCCAGGTGTCGCGGGAGGTATATTCGCGGGACAGAGGATCTAGGATGTAGACTTCCCTCCATATTCATCCTTTTGCGGGTCTTTATGTCGATTTGTCGCAGCTCTTCCACGTTCCAGTGGATAGCACCAAAGCTGTATAGCAACAATGGGACCGCAAGCATGTTTGTGGCAGCGACTTTGTTTTTGCCGGACAGTTCTGACGACCAGATCTGCCGGAGTCGGTGCAAATACTTGCGGCGGAGACACTCTTTGACCAATTCTGCCTCTTGGATGTGACGCTGCGCCACTCCAAGGTAGGTATAGGTATCTCCGGCATGCAGTTGTCGCAAGATGCTCCCATCAACGAGCTGCTCCTCATCTTCACTATCTCCGCAACGTCCTCTTTTGAGATGAACCATGGCACATTTGTCTATCCCGAACTCCATACCAATAGCTTGACTGTAATCCTGCACTACCCTCAGCGACTGCTCTAAATCGCGTTGTCCGGAGGCATAGAGTTTCAGGTCATCCATGTAAAATAAGTGGGTGACCTTGTGCCTCCGGTAATTGGGCTTGCCACAGCTGTATCCCTTAGTATTTTTCAGCGCTATGGACAAAGGCAGTAGCGAGATGCAAAAGAGCAAGGGACTCAAGGAGTCTCCTTGGAAGACCCCTCTTTTAAATGATACCAACTCTGTTCGAACCCTGGTTTCACCCGATGTTATAGTGAACCGAGTCTTCCAGAGCGGCATCAGTTGTTTGATGCATCCCACTATTTGATCATCTACCGAAAGACATTCCAACAGCCGCACAATCAGTTCATGAGACGTAGTGTCGAATGCCTTCCGATAGTCGATCCAGGCCATAGAAAGGTTTCGCAGGTAATGCACGGAGTCCTGTGTGACACAGCGGTCAATCAACAGGTTATCCCTGCAGCCAGCTACTCCTTTCTTAGACCCTCTTTGTTCATATACGCTGAGAAATACGGGATTTACAGCTTGTAGGATACGCATGTACAAGATTCTAGTGAAGAGCTTGTAACATGCGTTCAGACATGTTATTGGCCTGTAGTTTTTAGGATCAGACAAATCTCCGGTCTTCGGGAGAAGCACGGTTCGACCCTCGACAAACCAAGCCGGAATTGGCTGCTCCTGATTTAGCCACGAGTTAAAAACTCTAGCTAAATGCCGGTGGCAACTGGGAAACTTTTTCAACCAGTAGGTGTTTATGCCATCCGGGCCAGGGGCTGCGAAATTCTTTGCGCCTCGTAAGGCACCAAGAATTTCTTCCGTGTTTATCGGGTGACGCAGTACATTCAGGTTTGGAGTCCTCCTACAAACGGACTCGAACTGCGCCAAGGCCGGAGTGTCTGCTTGGAGAGGTTTGGGGTGTTCGTAAATGCCCCTCCAGAAAGTCTCCACGCGATCAGCAGTTGGCGGCTGCTCTATGACTGGTGGTCGCTGTTGGAAGAGACGAGCAGGCTTTTCGGAAAACAATCTGTTTTCCTCCAAACCTCTCGCCCGCGTCACCAGTGATCGTTTAGCAGCGATCAGCGTCCGTATCCTGTCAAGACAATGCTGCTTGACAACAACCAGTACCGCTTGACTGAGCGTGTGATGGTCGCGCCTTAGCTCTCGGGCTATCTGGCGCACGCGGCGCGTAAAAGGCCTACCGGCCGCTCTATATTCCATCACACACTGGATACGGGATGCTTCTTGGCGAGCCAACTGGATTTTCGCTTCCATCTGGCGCACCCGCCTCTGTGCTCTCTCGACAGGAGAGTCTCTCACTCTCCCCTGTCCAGCCAGCCTCAGAGCCGCAGCGTAAATTTCGCAATTGATGCTCCAAATGTCAGAGACCTCCGATAGACGTTCACTCAACGCCTCATCCTCTCTCTTTAAATCTGCCAGCTTGAAGGACCTCTTGTTGTTATGCAAGGCCCTTCGGTCACTGAAATCTCCAGGTGAGACGGCTTCGTCGATTTCCCTCTCAGCGGGCCTCATCGGCGACCTTTCAGCCTGGTTAACAGGCCTTTCAGTCGCCGGGGGGGCAGGCTGAGCTGGAGCACGAACGTATCCCTGCCCCCGAAGGTAAAATACCTGGTTCCGCAAGCTCTGGGAGGTAATTGTGCTATGCTCTGGATGCATTTCACACCACCTCCCATGCATGCGGGACATGTATCCCCTACGGCGCGGGCTACTGCTCTCGTAGCAGCTCAGCAGGTCATCCTTCAGTTCCGTCGTCCACCTAAAACGGTCCATGTCGTTGCGTGTGTCGTCGTCAGGGCGATCCGAGGCACCGCCACCTTGCCCAGAGCCGGCTTCCGATACCGGCCTGGTGTGGGTGCTCTTCTTCTGGGGCGGTCGAACCAGAAGGTAGGGCCCGTCCGGTGGTTAGCCTTAGGGCCCCCAGCCGACATTTCGGAGGCAGCCGACCACATTGCCTCCTAGGGATGACCTGTACAGGTTGCCGGCCGGCTTTCATCCCTGGCTTGGGTTATCCCCACAGTGTCGCCACGCACCGAATAGCCGTTTGATGTTGGTCGGCTTCCTGGGGGCGCATTTTATACCTACTGCCAGGTTTGCTATCAGCCGCCCCTAACCTGGGGTCAGACGCTGTCGGGAAGCCGTCCTTAACATAGGTGCAGCCGCTTCCTCACTATGGTGGTTCATACGCCTGCTTTCACAGCCGGTGACCACCATAGGCCCTTTTAAGGCAAGGACTACCAATCTTTTAGTCGCCTCTTACGACAGGCAGATTAAACCCTGGGAACATTCTAAACCCGGACCCAGACGGGTCCGGGTATATATATATATATATATATATATATATATATATATATATATATATATATAAGACAAAACAAAAACAAAAAGGGTGCAACCCGGGCTCCGACACACCGGGCTGCTGTTCCATTTCCCAGCGACTACTCCTCACACCGTGAGGTGAGCAATCACTGGGTCCGCGAATCGTGCGTCCTAAGCAGACGAAGGGACCCATGGATGACTGCCTTCTGCATTCTGGCGGCTAAGATGTGCGCCGCCGCACGGCACACCGGCATTTTGCGCAGTGCAGAGAGCAGCGTATCCCTCATACCACCTAGGGATCCAATGACCATTACTAGCAGACTCACAGTGTAGTCCGGCCAGAGCCTGCGAAGTTGTCCGAGGAGCTCCTGATACTTGGTCCGCTTTTCCTCCTCCTTAGAGACGATGTTCATCGTCTTTTGTTGGTAGTCGAGGAGGACTATGTCGGGCTTATTTGCATGTATAAGCTCGAGCGTGGAGAATGAGTAGTTCCAGTAAATTCGGCACCTCTCGTTCTCTACAACGGACTCAATGTCCCCTGGAGCATACGGCAGCACCGGTGTCTCATCTATACCGTATGAGTGCCTTAAATGGTAGTATAGCACTCGTAGAGCCGCGTTGTGCCGATAGACGTAGGCTGTGCCAGCGTACACCTTACACGCCGACAAGAGGTGCGTAAGGGTCTCTGGCGCCTGCAGGCAGGCTCTACAGCGGATATCGGGCACATCCATACCCATAATCCGGCTACGGTATACTAAGGTGTTGAAGACACCGTCTTGGCAAGCCATTATAGAGCTCTCAGTCTCCGACTTCAACCCATTAGACCTTAGGAAGGAGAAGGTCAACTGCTCAGATAAACCATGCTCTTCTAGATGTTTGTAGAAGATTCCGTGCATTGGTTTATCTTTGTGAAGTCTTAAAAGCAATTGGACTTCAGCAGTTTTAATCCGGGTTTTTAATTGTGCGGGAGCAAGTTCCGTAACGGACTGCTGACACCTCCGCGTAAAGTCGAGCGTGAGACTAAGTTCTTCGGCTGCCCGCGTTGCTGCTCTAAAAAGGAAGGCTCCTTTACCCGCAATCTCGTGCTCTCGCACAAAGCGGATCAGGGGATCGGTGCTCGTCGTAACATAGCAGGCAGTGGCCAGTACTACTCTGTTGTGCAGACGCTCCAAACTCAATAGTCCACGCCCTCCCAGGTGTCGCGGGAGGTATATTCGCGGGACAGAGGATCTAGGATGTAGACTTCCCTCCATATTCATCCTTTTGCGGGTCTTTATGTCGATTTGTCGCAGCTCTTCCACTTTCCAGTGGATAGCACCAAAGCTGTATAACAACAATGGGACCGCAAGCATGTTTGTGGCAGCGACTTTGTTTTTGCCGGACAGTTCTGACGACCAGATCTGCCGGAGTCGGTGCAAATACTTGCGGCGGAGACACTCTTTGACCAATTCTGCCTCTTGGATGTGACGCTGCGCCACTCCAAGGTAGGTATAAGTATCTCCGGCATGCAGTTGTCGCAAGATGCTCCCATCAACGAGCTGCTCCTCATCTTCACTATCTCCGCAACGTCCTCTTTTGAGATGAACCATGGCACATTTGTCTATCCCGAACTCCATACCAATAGCCTGACTGTAATCCTGCACTACCCTCAGCGACTGCTCTAAATCGCGTTGTCCGGAGGCATAGAGTTTCAGGTCATCCATGTAAAATAAGTGGGTGACCTTGTGCCTCCGGTAATTGGGCTTGCCACAGCTGTATCCCTTAGTATTTTTCAGCGCTATGGACAAAGGCAGTAGCGAGATGCAGAAGAGCAAGGGACTCAAGGAGTCTCCTTGGAAGACCCCTCTTTTAAATGATACCAACTCTGTCCGAACCCTGGTTTCACCCGACGTTATAGTGAACCGAGTCTTCCAGAGCGGCATCAGTTGTGTGATGCATCCCACAATTTGATCATCTACCGAAAGACATTCCAACAGCCGCACAATCAGTTCATGAGACGTAGTGTCGAATGCCTTCCGATAGTCGATCCAGGCCATAGAAAGGTTTCGCAGGTACTGCACGGAGTCCTGTGTGACACAGCGGTCAATCAACAGGTTATCCCTGCAGCCAGCTACTCCTTCCTTAGACCCTCTTCGTTCATATACGCTGAGAAATACGGGATTTACAGCTTGAAGGATACGCATGTACAAGATTCTGGTGAAGAGCTTGTAACATGCGTTCAGACATGTTATTGGCCTGTAGTTTTTAGGATCAGACAAATCTCCGGTCTTCGGGAGAAGCACGGTTCGACCCTCGACAAACCAAGCCGGAATTGGCTGCTCCTGATTTAGCCACGAGTTAAAAACTCTAGCTAAATGCCGGTGGCAACTGGGAAACTTTTTCAACCAGTAGGTGTTTATGCCATCCGGGCCAGGAGCTGCGAAATTCTTTGCGCCTCGTAAGGCTCCAAGAATTTCTTCCGTGTTTATCGGGTGACGCAGTACATTCAAGTTTGGAGTCCTCCTACAAACGGACTCGAACTGCGCCAAGGCCGGAGTGTCTGCTTGGAGAGGTTTGGGCTGTTCGTAAATGCCCCTCCAGAAAGTCTCCACGCGATCAGCAGTTGGCGGCTGCTCTATAACTGGTGGTCGCTGTTGGAAGAGACGAGCAGGCCCTTCGGAAAACATTCAGGCCTTTCAGTCGCCGGAGGGGCAGGCTGAGCTGGAGCACGAACGTATCCCTGCCCCCGAAGGTAAAATACCTGGTTCCGCAAGCTCTGGGAGGTAATTGTGCTATATATATATATATATATATATATATATATATATATATATAGATATATATATATAAACAAAACAAAAACAAAAAAGGTGCAACCCGGGCTCCGACACACCGGGCTGCTGTTCCATTCCCCAGCGACTACTCCTCACACCGTGAGGTGAGCAATCACTGGGTCCGCGTATCGTGCGTCCTAAGCAGACGAAGGGACCCATGGATGACTGCCTTCTGCATTCTGGCGGCTAAGATGTGCGCCGCCGCACGGCACACCGGCATTTTGCGCAGTGCAGAGAGCAGCGTATCCCTCATACCACCTAGGGATCCAATGACCATTACTAGCAGACTCACAGTGTAGTCCGGCCAGAGCCTGCGAAGTTGTCCGAGGAGCTCCTGATACTTGGTCCGCTTTTCCTCCTCCTTAGAGACGATGTTCCCCTCGGCGGGTGCCGAGAACTCGATAACGAACATCGTCTTTCGTTGGTAGTCGAGGAGGACTATGTCGGGCTTATTTGCATGTATAAGCTCGAGCGTGGAGAATGAGTAGTTCCAGTATATTCGGCACCTCTCGTTCTCCACAACGGACTCAATGTCCCCTGGAGCGTATGGCAGCACCGGTGTCTCATCTATACCGTATGAGTGCCTTAAATGGTAGTATAGCACTCGTAGAGCCGCGTTGTGCCGATAGACGTAGGCTGTGCCAGCGTACACCTTACACGCCGACAAGAGGTGCGTAAGGGTCTCTGGCGCCTGCAGGCAGGCTCTACAGCGGATATCGGGTACATCCATACCCATAATCCGGCTACGGTATACTAAGGTGTTGAAGACACCGTCTTGGCAAGCCATTATAGAGCTCTCAGTCTCCGACTTCAACCCATTAGACCTTAGGAAGGAGAAGGTCAACTGCTCAGATAAACCATGCTCTTCTAGATGTTTGTAGAAGATTCCGTGCATTGGTTTATCTTTGTGAAGTCTTAAAAGCAATTGGACTTCAGCAGTTTTAATCCGGGTTTTTAATTGTGCGGGAGCAAGTTCCGTAACGGACTGCTGACACCTCCGCGTGAAGTCGAGCGTGAGACTAAGTTCTTCGGCTGCCCGTGTTGCTGCTTTAAAAAGGAAGGCTCCTTTACCCGCAATCTCGTGCTCTCGCACAAAGCGGATCAGGGGATCGGTGCTCGTCGTAACATAGCAGGCAGTGGCCAGTACTACTCTGTTGTGCAGATGCTCCAAACTCAATAGTCCACGCCCTCCCAGGTGTCGCGGGAGGTATATTCGCGGGACAGAGGATCTAGGATGTAGACTTCCCTCCATATTCATCCTTTTGCGGGTCTTTATGTCGATTTGTCGCAGCTCTTCCACGTTCCAGTGGACAGCACCAAAGCTGTATAGCAACAATGGGACCGCAAGCATGTTTGTGGCAGCGACTTTGTTTTTGCCGGACAGTTCTGACGACCAGATCTGCCGGAGTCGGTGCAAATACTTGCGGCGGAGACACTCTTTGACCAATTCTGCCTCTTGGATGTGACGCTGCGCCACTCCAAGGTAGGTATAGGTATCTCCGGCATGCAGTTGTCGCAAGATGCTCCCATCAACGAGCTGCTCCTCATCTTCACTATCTCCGCAACGTCCTCTTTTGAGATGAACCATGGCACATTTGTCTATCCCGAACTCCATACCAATAGCTTGACTGTAATCCTGCACTACCCTCAGCGACTGCTCTAAATCGCGTTGTCCGGAGGCATAGAGTTTCAGGTCATCCATGTAAAATAAGTGGGTGACCTTGTGCCTCCGGTAATTGGGCTTGCCACAGCTGTATCCCTTAGTATTTTTCAGCGCTATGGACAAAGGCAGTAGCGAGATGCAAAAGAGCAAGGGACTCAAGGAGTCTCCTTGGAAGACCCCTCTTTTAAATGATACCAACTCTGTTCGAACCCTGGTTTCACCCGATGTTATAGTGAACCGAGTCTTCCAGAGCGGCATCAGTTGTTTGATGCATCCCACTATTTGATCATCTACCGAAAGACATTCCAACAGCCGCACAATCAGTTCATGAGACGTAGTGTCGAATGCCTTCCGATAGTCGATCCAGGCCATAGAAAGGTTTCGCAGGTAATGCACGGAGTCCTGTGTGACACAGCGGTCAATCAACAGGTTATCCCTGCAGCCAGCTACTCCTTTCTTAGACCCTCTTTGTTCATATACGCTGAGAAATACGGGATTTACAGCTTGAAGGATACGCATGTACAAGATTCTGGTGAAGAGCTTGTAACATGCGTTCAGACATGTTATTGGCCTGTAGTTTTTAGGATCAGACAAATCTCCGGTCTTCGGGAGAAGCACGGTTCGACCCTCGACAAACCAAGCCGGAATTGGCTGCTCCTGATTTAGCCACGAGTTAAAAACTCTAGCTAAATGCCGGTGGCAACTGGGAAACTTTTTCAACCAGTAGGTGTTTATGCCATCCGGGCCAGGAGCTGCGAAATTCTTTGCGCCTCGTAAGGCACCAAGAATTTCTTCCGTGTTTATCGGGTGACGCAGTACATTCAAGTTTGGAGTCCTCCTACAAACGGACTCGAACTGCGCCAAGGCCGGAGTGTCTGCTTGGAGAGGTTTGGGCTGTTCGTAAATGCCCCTCCAGAAAGTCTCCACGCGATCAGCAGTTGGCGGCTGCTCTATAACTGGTGGTCGCTGTTGGAAGAGACGAGCAGGCTTTTCGGAAAACATTCTGTTTTCCTCCAAGCCTCTCGCCCGCGTCACCAGTGATCGTTTAGCAGCGATTAGCGTCCGTATCCTGTCAAGACAATGCTGCTTGACAACAACCAGTACCGCTTGACTGAGCGTGTGATGGTCGCGCCTTAGCTCTCGGGCTATCTGGCGCACGCGGCGCGTAAAAGGCCTACCGGCCGCTCTATATTCCATCACACACTGGATACGGGATGCTTCTTGGCGAGCCAACTGGATTTTCGCTTCCATCTGGCGCACCCGCCTCTGTGCTCTCTCGACAGGAGAGTCTCTCACTCTCCCCTGTCCAGCCAGCCTCAGAGCCACAGCGTAAATTTCGCAATTGATGCTCCAAATGTCAGAGACCTCCGATGGACGTTCACTCAACGCCTCATCCTCTCTCTTTAAATCTGCCAGCTTGAAGGACCTCTTGTTGTTATGCAAGGCCCTTCGGTCACTGAAATCTCCAGGTGAGACGGCTTCGTCGATTTCCCTCTCAGCGGGCCTCATCGGCGACCTTTCAGCCTGGTTAACAGGCCTTTCAGTCGCCGGAGGGGCAGGCTGAGCTGGAGCACGAACGTATCCCTGCCCCCGAAGGTAAAATACCTGGTTCCGCAAGCTCTGGGAGGTAATTGTGCTATGCTCTGGATGCATTTCACACCACCTCCCATGCATGCGGGACATGTATCCCCTACGGCGCGGGCTACTGCTCTCGTAGCAGCTCAGCAGGTCATCCTTCAGTTCCGTCGTCCACCTAAAACGGTCCATGTCGTTGAGTGTGTCGTCGTCAGGGCGATCCGAGGCACCGCCACCTTGCCCAGAGCCGGCTTCCGATACCGGCCTGGTGTGGGTGCTCTTCTTCTGGGGCGGTCGAACCAGAAGGTAGGGCCCGTCCGGTGGTTAGCCTTAGGGCCCCCAGCCGACATTTCGGAGGCAGCCGACCACATTGCCTCCTAGGGATGACCTGTACAGGTTGCCGGCCGGCTTTCATCCCTGGCTTGGGTTATCCCCACAGTGTCGCCACGCACCGAATAGCCGTTTGATGTTGGTCGGCTTCCTGGGGGCGCATTTTATACCTACTGCCAGGTTTGCTATCAGCCGCCCCTAACCTGGGGTCAGACGCTGTCGGGAAGCCGTCCTTAACATAGGTGCAGCCGCTTCCTCACTATGGTGGTTCATACGCCTGCTTTCACAGCTGGTGACCACCATAGGCCCTTTTAAGGCAAGGACTACCAATCTTTTAGTCGCCTCTTACGACAGGCAGATTAAACCCTGGGAACATTCTAAACCCGGACCCAGACGGGTAATATATATAATATATATATATATATATATATATATATATACCTCCCGCGACACCTGGGAGGGCGCGGACTATTGAGTTTGGAGCGTCTGCACAACAGAGTAGTACTGGCCACTGCCTGCTATGTTACGACGAGCACCGATCCCCTGATCCGCTTTGTGCGAGAGCACGAGATTGCGGGTAAAGGAGCCTTCCTTTTTAAAGCAGCAACATGGGCAGCCGAAGAACTTAGTCTCACGCTCGACTTCACGCGGAGGTGTCAGCAGTCCGTTACGGAACTTGCTCCCGCGCAATTAAAAACCCGGATTAAAACTGCTGAAGTCCAATTGCTTTTAAGACTTCACAAAGATAAACCAATGCACGGAATCTTCTACAAACATCTAGAAGAGCATGGTTTATCTGAGCAGTTGACCTTCTCCTTCCTAAGGTCTAATGGGTTGAAGTCGGAGACTGAGAGCTCTATAATGGCTTGCCAAGACGGTGTCTTCAACACCTTAGTATACCGTAGCCGGATTATGGGTATGGATGTGCCCGATATCCGCTGTAGAGCCTGCCTGCAGGCGCCAGAGACCCTTATGCACCTCTTGTCGGCGTGTAAGGTGTACGCTGGCACAGCCTACGTCTATCGGCACAACGCGGCTCTACGAGTGCTATACTATCATTTAAGGCACTCATACGGTATAGATGAGACACCGGTGCTGCCGTATGCTCCAGGGGACATTGAGTCCGTTGTGGAGAACGAGAGGTGCCGAATTTACTGGAACTACTCATTCTCCACGCTCGAGCTTATACATGCAAATAAGCCCGACATAGTCCTCCTCGACTACCAACAAAAGACGATGTTCGTTATCGAGTTCTCGGCGCCTGCCGAGGGGAACATCGTCTCTAAGGAGGAGGAAAAGCGGACCAAGTATCAGGAGCTCCTCGGACAACTTCGCAGGCTCTGGCCGGATTACACTGTGAGTCTGCTAGTAATGGTCATTGGATCCCTAGGTGGTATGAGGGACACGCTGCTCTCTGCACTGCGCAAAATGCCGGTGTGCCGTGCGGCGGCGCATATCTTAGCCGCCAGAATGCAGAAGGCAGTCATCCATGGGTCCCTTCGTCTGCTTAGGACGCACGATTCGCGGACCCAGTGATTGCTCACCTCACGGTGTGAGGAGTAGTCGCTGGGAAATGGAACAGCAGCCCGGTGTGTCGGAGCCCGGGTTGCACCTTATTTGTTTTTGTTTCGTTTATATATATATATATATATATATATATAAGCAAATAAGCCCGACATAGTCCTCCTCGACTACCAACAAAAGACGATGTTCGTTATCGAGTTCTCGGCACCCGCCGAGGGGAACATCGTCTCTAAGGAGGAGGAAAAGCGGACCAAGTATCAGGAGCTCCTCGGACAACTTCGCAGGCTCTGGCCGGACTACACTGTGAGTCTGCTAGTAATGGTCATTGGATCCCTAGGTGGTATGAGGGATACGCTGCTCTCTGCACTGCGCAAAATGCCGGTGTGCCGTGCGGCGGCGCACATCTTAGCCGCCAGAATGCAGAAGGCAGTCATCCATGGGTCCCTTCGTCTGCTTAGGACGCACGATACGCGGACCCAGTGATTGCTCACCTCACGGTGTGAGGAGTAGTCGCTGGGGAATGGAACAGCAGCCCGGTGTGTCGGAGCCCGGGTTGCACCTTTTTTGTTTTTGTTTTGTTTATATATATATATATATATTGGTAGTCCTTGCCTTAAAAGGGCCTATGGTGGTCACCGGCTGTGAAAGCAGGCGTATGAACCACCATAGTGAGGAAGCGGCTGCACCTATGTTAAGGACGGCTTCCCGACAGCGTCTGACCCCAGGTTAGGGGCGGCTGATAGCAAACCTGGCAGTAGGTATAAAATGCGCCCCCAGGAAGCCGACCAACATCAAACGGCTATTCGGTGCGTGGCGACACTGCGGGGATAACCCAAGCCAGGGATGAAAGCCGGCCGGCAACCTGTACAGGTCATCCCTAGGAGGCAATGTGGTCGGCTGCCTCTGAAATGTCGGCTGGGGGCCCTAAGGCTAACCACCGGACGGGCCCTACCTTCTGGTTCGACCGCCCCAGAAGAAGAGCACCCACACCAGGCCGGTATCGGAAGCCGGCTCTGGGCAAGGTGGCGGTGCCTCGGATCGCCCTGACGACGACACACGCAACGACATGGACTGTTTTAGGTGGACGACGGAACTGAAGGATGACCTGCTGAGCTGCTACGAGAGCAGTAGCCCGCGCCGTAGGGGATACATGGCCCGCATGCATGGGAGGTGGTGTGAAATGCATCCAGAGCATAGCACAATTACCTCCCAGAGCTTGCGGAACCAGGTATTTTACCTTCGGGGGCAGGGATACGTTCGTGCTCCAGCTCAGCCTGCCCCTCCGGCGACTGAAAGGCCTGTTAACCAGGCTGAAAGGTCGCCGATGAGGCCCGCTGAGAGGGAAATCGACGAAGCCGTCTCACCTGGAGATTTCAGTGACCGAAGGGCCTTGCATAACAACAGGAGGTCCTTCAAGCTGGCAGATTTAAAGAGAGAGGATGAGGCGCTGAGTGAACGTCTATCGGAGGTCTCTGACATTTGGAGCATCAATTGCGAAATTTACGCTGCGGCTCTGAGGCTGGCTGGACAGGGGAGAGTGAGAGACTCTCCTGTCGAGAGAGCACAGAGGCGGGTGCGCCAAATGGAAGCGAAAATCCAGTTGGCTCGCCAAGAAGCATCCCGTATCCAGTGTGTGATGGAATATAGAGCGGCCGGTAGGCTTTTTACGCGCCGCGTGCGCCAGATAGCCCGAGAGCTAAGGCGCGACCATCACACGCTCAGTCAAGCGGTACTGGTTGTTGTCAAGCAGCATTGTCTTGACAGGATACGGACGCTAATCGCTGCTAAACGATCACTGGTGACGCGGGCGAGAGGTTTGGAGGAAAACAGATTGTTTTCCGAAAAGCCTGCTCGTCTCTTCCAACAGCGACCACCAGTCATAGAGCAGCCGCCAACTGCTGATCGCGTGGAGACTTTCTGGAGGGGCATTTACGAACACCCCAAACCTCTCCAAGCAGACACTCCGGCCTTGGCGCAGTTCGAGTCCGTTTGTAGGAGGACTCCAAACCTGAATGTACTGCGTCACCCGATAAACACGGAAGAAATTCTTGGTGCCTTACGAGGCGCAAAGAATTTCGCAGCTCCTGGCCCGGATGGCATAAACACCTACTGGTTGAAAAAGTTTCCCAGTTGCCACCGGCATTTAGCTAGAGTTTTTAACTCGTGGCTAAATCAGGAGCAGCCAATTCCGGCTTGGTTTGTCGAGGGTCGAACCGTGCTTCTCCCGAAGACCGGAGATTTGTCTGATCCTAAAAACTACAGGCCAATAACATGTCTGAACGCATGTTACAAGCTCTTCACCAGAATCTTGTACATGCGTATCCTTCAAGCTGTAAATCCCGTATTTCTCAGCGTATATGAACAAAGAGGGTCTAAGAAAGGAGTAGCTGGCTGCAGGGATAACCTGTTGATTGACCGCTGTGTCACACAGGACTCCGTGCATTACCTGCGAAACCTTTCTATGGCCTGGATCGACTATCGGAAGGCATTCGACACTACGTCTCATGAACTGATTGTGCGGCTGTTGGAATGTCTTTCGGTAGATGATCAAATAGTGGGATGCATCAAACAACTGATGCCGCTCTGGAAGACTCGGTTCACCATAACATCGGGTGAAACCAGGGTTCGAACAGAGTTGGTATCATTTAAAAGAGGGGTCTTCCAAGGAGACTCCTTGAGTCCCTTGCTCTTTTGCATCTCGCTACTGCCTTTGTCCATAGCGCTGAAAAATACTAAGGGATACAGCTGTGGCAAGCCCAATTACCGGAGGCACAAGGTCACCCACTTATTTTACATGGATGACCTGAAACTCTATGCCTCCGGACAACGCGATTTAGAGCAGTCGCTGAGGGTAGTGCAGGATTACAGTCAAGCTATTGGTATGGAGTTCGGGATAGACAAATGTGCCATGGTTCATCTCAAAAGAGGACGTTGCGGAGATAGTGAAGATGAGGAGCAGCTCGTTGATGGGAGCATCTTGCGACAACTGCATGCCGGAGATACTTATACCTACCTTGGAGTGGCGCAGCGTCACATCCAAGAGGCAGAATTGGTCAAAGAGTGTCTCCGCCGCAAGTATTTGCACCGACTCCGGCAGATCTGGTCGTCAGAACTGTCCGGCAAAAACAAAGTCGCTGCCACAAACATGCTTGCGGTCCCATTGTTGCTATACAGCTTTGGTGCTATCCACTGGAACGTGGAAGAGCTGCGACAAATCGACATAAAGACTCGCAAAAGGATGAATATGGAGGGAAGTCTACATCCTAGATCCTCTGTCCCGCGAATATACCTCCCGCGACACCTGGGAGGGCGTGGACTATTGAGTTTGGAGCATCTGCACAACAGAGTAGTACTGGCCACTGCCTGCTATGTTACGACGAGCACCGATCCCCTGATCCGCTTTGTGCGAGAGCACGAGATTGCGGGTAAAGGAGCCTTCCTTTTTAGAGCAGCAACACGGGCAGCCGAAGAACTTAGTCTCACGCTCGACTTCACGCGGAGGTGTCAGCAGTCCGTTACGGAACTTGCTCCCGCACAATTAAAAGCCCGGATTAAAACTGCTGAAGTCCAATTGCTTTTAAGACTTCACAAAGATAAACCAATGCACGGAATCTTCTACAAACATCTAGAAGAGCATGGTTTATCTGAGCAGTTGACCTTCTCCTTCCTAAGGTCTAATGGGTTGAAGTCGGAGACTGAGAGCTCTATAATGGCTTGCCAAGACGGTGTCTTCAACACCTTAGTATACCGTAGCCGGATTATGGGTATGGATGTGCCCGATATCCGCTGTAGAGCCTGCCTGCAGGCGCCAGAGACCCTTACGCACCTCTTGTCGGCGTGTAAGGTGTACGCTGGCACAGCCTACATCTATCGGCACAATGCGGCTCTACGAGTGCTATACTACCATTTAAGGCACTCATACGGTATAGATGAGACACCGGTGCTGCCATACGCTCCAGGGGACATTGAGTCCGTTGTGGAGAACGAGAGGTGCCGAATTTACTGGAACTACTCATTCTCCACGCTCGAGCTTATACATGCAAATAAGCCCGACATAGTCCTCCTCGACTACCAACAAAAGACGATGTTCGTTATCGAGTTCTCGGCACCTGCCGAGGGGAACATCGTCTCTAAGGAGGAGGAAAAGCGGACCAAGTATCAGGAGCTCCTCGGACAACTTCGCAGGCTCTGGCCGGACTACACTGTGAGTCTGCTAGTAATGGTCATTGGATCCCTAGGTGGTATGAGGGATACGCTGCTCTCTGCGCTGCGCAAAATGCCGGTGTGCCGTGCGGCGGCGCACATCTTAGCCGCCAGAATGCAGAAGGCAGTCATCCATGGGTCCCTTCGTCTGCTTAGGACGCACGATACGCGGACCCAGTGATTGCTCACCTCACGGTGTGAGGAGTAGTCGCTGGGGAATGGAACAGCAGCCCGGTGTGTCGGAGCCCGGGCTGCACCTTTTTTGTTTTTGTTTTGTCTATATATATAATACATAGGAAAATATAACTAATAGTTTTTTATTCAGGTAATAATCCTTTAGCCTCTGGTGTGTGCAACTTTACAATCACCCAGTGAGTGTTTTTTAGATAGTCACCCTGTTTGATAAGATAAAAATTAATCACACTATGTTAAGCAAAGTGCCATTTAAAATACATATTTTCACCTTGCTGTAGCTAGACACCATTTCATGTTACATATTTGGAAAAAAGTATGGGTATAAGCTAATGATATTATGAAATATTTTCAATTTGATTATGTGAGAAGCATACCCTATAATAATAAATAATTCATTTTTCTCCACCATTTATTAAAAAATATATAGATAGATAACATGAGCATTTATTGGTGCTGTTAGTATACACAGTATATGGAATATACCAGGATCTACTTTCTAGAAAGTCATCACACTCTTCGCCTCCTGGTATCAGTCTGCCTCTTCTGTCTCGAATACTTGGGAAGCTGAAAAATTTTTTCCACACCTATAATGACAAAAAGGAAGCATTTTAAAATAGTGCATAAATTATTTGAATAGAGAACTGAATAGTCATAATATAATGTACCTATTTTTTTGGTGCATATTTACATAATTAATCTCTGGTTCCAGAAACTCAACTTTAGGTTATGTCAAAAGATTTTAATTGATCCATTCCTTGAACTTGCCTATATATACATATAAGAGTAGCAATTATTACCTACGAATGGACGTCTTTGCTACTTTAACATAATCTACCAAAGGTTGGCCACTACAACTTCACTACTTCTACCTCACAAATAAAATTTCAAGTAAAGAAATGCATTACTTCGAGTATCAAGTGACAAAGATGCAGTATGACTATAACAACTGTCGCACTAGTGAATGTGATAACTGTAATTTGCGAATAAATGTTTTTTTTCTTTGTTGTTTTCAATATGCATTCAAGTTTTCATCATGCATTATCTCACGAATTACATCGTTTTAATTGTCAGATGTGCTTACCTGACAAAAAAGGTTCCTCAAAAAACCCAACACAACAACAATTATGGTAAATATGTCCAAGAAATTGTAAAAAAACACAAATAAAGGTCCTCAATTTTACATGGCGGTATACGGAAAACAAGCCATGTTTGCCCAATATCAGCTGATCATGACAGCATGCCGCGTCATCATGGAATTGCTCTATATAATAGGGGAACAGCCAGTCGGAAGATGGGTACGTATGCCGTGTTGCCGTTCTAAATTGTGTACCCAATATTCAATGCATACCTTTATGTGAGCTTGTACCCTCTACACACGTTGATACATACATAATTTTATAATATGTACGGCCAGTGAAGCCAACGATATCGCATAGCTTAGAGGAAGTAAATAAGAATTTTAAAGACTAGTATCATGGGTTTGAAAACAATGATTGATCATTATAACCTCTTAGTTAGTACAAAAATGGGTGTACTGTTGCATTTCGTTACTCTCTGCATCGTTTTGTTTACTAGTAATTCCATTTTGAAGTTTAAAAGAAGGAATTTAAATTTAGCCAATCGGTGCGATGCGCGCCATATATCAGAAGTGCATTGTTGCCTCGTCAGCCTTCAAATCGCGGTATTGACGCAATTTTCACGAAACAAACTACTTTTTTTAAAGCTATAACAATAAACCCGAAATACTCAACCAACACAGAGTTGCTATTTATATTATTCCCGCCTACTATTAATAATTGATTTAATAGTCGGTGATTATTCCCCTATTCATGCCGCTATTTTTAGACCTCTTTACCTGCTAGTTGCCTTCGAATGTGGGGGAGGTAGCGTCAAATTTTCACGGTGATTATACTGAGAATTTACTATTTCGTGTGGATTAGTTTTACGTATAAAATATAAAAGGAAGGAAACTTCAATCACAGGTAACTTGATTTTTTCAAATGTGTATGCCTAATTTATTTTATACGGTTAAATGTAAAATTTGATAGCCTTTGTAACGATATAAGACTATTAATATTAATCTTTTTAAGTTTACATCTTATTTCAAAAAACCGATATGACCGAAATTTTGGAATAAAATGGAAACTACAAAAGACTGATATCGACAATACAACATGATTAGATAGGAAATCAAATTTTACATTTAACCGTATAAATAAAATTAGGCATTGCTATTTCAAGAAATCAAGTTACCTGTGATTGAAGTTTCCTTAACTAGTCTACCGATTTCACCAAATACAGAACAAATTCAAATTTGACAGTACTACGTAAGCTGCTCATGCTTAGTCACGTCGCAAGGTCACAGCCTTCTAAGTTTTATACACGATGCGATATTAAATTTCATTTTCTAACATCTACTTGTATCAAAAATGGTGGTTTGCGTTAAATAACTTTGATAAGTCACACATCTATTGGATACCTGTATAATGGTAAATATTTTTGTAACATAGGTTTTATTGCCCTCTACATTTTTAATTTGAGACATTTCTCTTATTTCAAATAGGGGAATAGATGTTGTTCACCCACGCATCATTGATACACCCTCTACATGATCATGCGCGCAGCTATACTATGTTGAGTCGCACCTAACATACCTTTTCGTAATTTTTATATGGAAAACTAATCGACAAGAAACTGTGCGTTCTCAGTATGATCACCGTGAAAATTTGACGCTATCTCCCCGACTAATAAACTCGTGTACTGGCGTTCACCCTCGATGACCTACTAGGTGAAGAACTCTAAAAATTAACGGCATGAATAGGAATCACCAGCTATTGAATCCATCCTTAATAGTCGGTGGGAATAATATAAATAGCAACTTTCTTTTGGTTGATTATTTCGGGTTTACAGTTATAGTTTTGAAGAAAAAGTAGTTCGTTTCATGAAGAATGCGTCAATACAGCGATTTGCAATTTGACGAGGCTGATGTATAGCGCGCATCGCACCGATTGGCTAAATTTGAATTCCTTTTTTTAAATTTAAAATGGAATTACTGGAAAACAAAACGATGCAGAGAGCAATGAAATGCACCAGCACACCTATTTTTGTATACACTAAGAGGTTATAATGATTTAATCATTGCCTTCAAACCCATGATACCAGTCCATTCCCAAGGGCTGTTCGGATTCTTGATCGAAATCCACATAACAAAAGTATATACAATGTACGTACAATGGATATCGAATCAATGGATATGTATATCCACAAATGGAGCAAGAATGTCCAATGGATGTCAAATAGACATCAAAAAATAGGTATACATTTCATGCACGTTTGTCGCGAACCTTCACATCCATGGCATATCCATTGAATGTACATATATTATGTACGTCTAATGTACTGCACTGTATATGTAACATAGACCAGGTTGGTGTGCACATGTATATTCATAACATATACCATATATATACTTACATACCAAAGTATATACAATGTACACACGTTGGATATGTATATCCACAAATGGAGCATGAACGTTTAATGGATGTAAAATAGACATTAAAATATTACATTTCATGTACGTTTGTTAAATGTACATTCACGTACTGTTAATGCGCATGCATAGTATATGCAAGTTCAATGTAGAGGCAGAAAGATAAACAAACCTTATACTTTCATCATGTATGGTCAATTTCTAGTTACAGTAATAGTACTTGGCAAAATCGATTACTATGATTGTCATCTCTTTCCTGTTGAATGTCATGTCTAAAATCACAAAGAAATCTAGGTTATAAAATTGTGTAGGTGGTTTGTTCCGCTTACGACTTACCGTCAAACGCTGGATGCGGGTGTTATCAGCAGCCAGAAGATAAGTAACGTTGCACAATATTTCACTCGATCAAGTAATCAGGCACAACCAGCACCAGCACACACACGCTAACTACGACTAAGGACGCGAACGGCGGAATGGCTAGAAATCAGCAATGGCGGCACTAGTTATCCTTCGCGCAGGCGTAAACTACTAGATGTATATATGATACCTAGACCATCTTATGAATATACCTACGTGAATATACATAGTATATTACACTAGTGTATCTCTTTTTTCACAGGTACGTTTAACGTCCTATGAATATTCAAAATATACATGTTCAAACTGGAATATCTAATGTACATTCTATGGATGTACATATCCATATAGTGTTATGTGGGAAGTCATAGGAGGTCATTTGGAAAATATGATATCAGTTTTAGAAGTTTATTTAATACATAGTCGAAGATGATTGAAATATTAGTTGTCAAGGAACTTATGTTCAGAGCATAATTGATTAGAACGAGTATTGAAATCAAAAATATATTTTTCTTGGTTCAAATTGAACATAACTTTCCCATCAAGTGAATTTTCTTAGAGCGAAAACAGATGCTTCTGTCGCAGTATATCTTTACAAGATTATCAGAATCGTTACGTTTGCATGCTGAAACAATATGCTACGTCGGCATCGGTTTGCCAAACCCGGTGAACGAAAAACAAAAACGTGTCCATCACTGTATCCCACTCTAGTCAATTCAGAGTTGTGTGCAAATATATTCCGAAACTGTATATCCATGCCAGCTAACTATGATGGAGTGGCATCATACATATTTAAAACGGCATAATTAAGCTGATTTATGTTGCGTGCCTCATTCATGACAATGCCGGTGTGGTGCCATCCTATCTCGCTGTAATCCATGATCCCATTCCACTAGAGATGAGAGTAGGCCCTAGAGAGAACGAATCTACAATGTTGTGCACCAACCGTATTGCTTGTTTTTTGATATACAGGATGTTTGGCGGAGAATTTGCCAAACCTCCCGCAAAGGCTAAAAGCATATGGCGCTGTAGAAGCGATGTGAGAGGATAGGTGTCGTGCACCTTAGATTTGAAACCCTGCAGGTTGTAGCTGTCAAAAAGCAAACTCCCCGGCACCTCATTCCACAGCATCGAAGTTCTCCAAAAGAAGGAAGGCCGGAGGAGACTGGTTCGGGGAGTAGGTAAGGATGAGCTCGCAGAGCCTCTCTTTCGCTCCTCGTTCGGACGGCCTTCGGTGATAATCCCTAGGAGAACTCACTCGACCATATTTGGTGACAGAATCTGTAAAATAGGGACAGGTCAGCCACCCGACATAGCGACTTCCGTTTTAATCATTGTCGGTTTTTGTATGTACTTATCAATAGATTTCCATGTTAATGATTAGTGTTGTTTATTCACTTTCCCCTGACCAACAACGTAAAAACCTTTACCCTGATAGAGTCTATATCTTGTTACATTTGGCGCCCAACGTGGGGCTTGTAAAGGGTAAATTTAAAAGAAAAAATAAATATCGTTTTAAGTTTGACAGAGGAGTGGATATTTTGTATGACTTGTTTTTTTATATAATATGGTACATTGCATGTAAAAAATGGCTTCACGAAAAAAACAAAATAAGGAAGAGGGGTTAGAAGAAACCGAAAATGTAGATTGTAATACGGGGGCGATAAGGGAATTAAGTGAGACTTTGGTAAAATCTATGGAGAATATGAATAGTGTATTGTGTTCTTCTTTACAAAAAAAATTTGAAATGATGACTAAAGCATTGTCCAATAATTTGGGAAGTGAAATATCGGGAATGTCTGACTGTATAGCGACATTGTCTGATGAGTTAAGAAAAACAAATGTATTAGATAGCCCAGTAGTTGATATTGTACAGCCTAAAAAGAAAGTAAATATGATACACAATAGTGACTATGTAAATTTGTGGAAAGATTTGGGTGGGTTGAGCCTGCACTTTTATCCAAATGGTCAATTGCATCCGATGGTTTTCATGAAAAAACTAGAATCTTTGTTAAAGGAATGTGGGGTACCGGAACGTAAACAAATTATTCTAGCAATAAATTGTCTAAAGGGTTCTGCATTAGACTGGACCGAAATCAAGGCTTTTGAAAATTTTTGGGATTTTAAGAAAGAATTTATTAAGCGATATTGGTCCACGGATAAAGAGCGTGAATTATTTTCACACATAAAGCTCGGTTCGTACGAGAGGGGGTCGCGAGCTGATTATTCTTTGAGATTGATCAAGGAATCACGCTTTTTGTCACAAAATATCGAAACCGACGAGTTGACAGAAATGGCAGTGGCGCACTTTCTACCAGATATACGTAGGGGAATACTGAATTTGGGGTATAAATCGGTGGAGGCTGTAGAAGGTTATTTGAGGAAAATAGATAGATTGGAGGAAGAATTAGCCATAGGAAATAGTAGTAGCAACAGAACAATACGAGGAAATGATCGCGAGGGTAATAGACAAGGTCAGAGTCGTCCAGGGTTTCAAGGGGGGTCTGGTTGGAGAGATAATAATATGGGGGGTGAGCGTTCGAGCGTTCGGGAAATGATAGTAGGGGAGGTGGAAGAAATGAAGAGAGAAGAGAGGTTTCAACGGTTTTTAACAGAGATACAGAAGAGATTTTAGAAGAGGAAGAACTAAAATTAAAAAAGGTGGCGGTGTTGCCGACGGTAGAAGCGACATTTGGTGGTACTAGAGTATCCTGTTTAGTAGATTCAGGTAGCCCGGTGACGGGGGTTAGCGAAAATTTCCTTAAACAATAAGTAATGGAGGATGAGCCAATTCCGAGAATGCCATATAAATGTGTTGTGTTATCGGGAGCTATAGGGAATAAGTCCACGGTGGGACGAGAACCGGTTTAATTGAGCTTTGAACTGGGTGACAGAGAGTTTGAGTACTGTTTTCTAGTTATACCAGGCTTAGTTCGAAATGTTATTCTGGGTTGTGATTGGCTTCGCGATAGTTCCCCCATAATGAATTTTAGCGAGAATGTGTTGCAAGCAAAAATTGATGATAAGGCATTTTTTTACCCGTTTAATTATGAGCCTAATCCAGGGGTACATATCTCTATAAGCGAGGTTATGGAAGAAGAGACGTATCTTGGTCTTCCTTAGGTTGAATGAAGTCACCAAACTACAAACGATAAAAGGTCATTCTGATGCAAACATTCATGCAGCAGCTCAGGCAGCTGAAGGTTTTGATGAAAAATGTAAAGAACGTCTTGAAAGTCTATTGTTGAGTTGTGTTAACATTTTTTCAGAACAGCCAGGTCTTATGCTTGCTATGAGCATGTTATTGAGTTACGGGATTATTCGCCATTCTTTTGCAAGAGCTATCCAGTACCACACACGTGTATAAGGGGGAAGTGGGTAGACAAGTACAGGAAATGCTGGACTGGGGAGTAATTGTACCTAGTCAGACTGAGTTTATAAGTGGTCGTCAAAAAAAGGATGGATCCATTCGTGTTTGCTTAGATGTACGACATTTGAATGTAAGGATGAAGAAGGACCATAATATAATGCCGCCCAATCCAAATGAATTGGTTTACGGATTTTCGCAAAATCAAGTATTTTCTACTTTGGACATGACGTCATCTTATTGGCAAAACTTATGTGCTTACAGTATTACCATTTGGGCTGTCGACATCAGTGGCAGGGTTTAAATAAACTCTTATGGAACTCAGTAAAAGATTGGTTGGTAGCATATTATGTTGATGATATGTTAATTTTTTCTAAGTCGCCGGAGACTCATTTGCCGCATTTAGAGGGCCTGTTTAAAAAATTTGAAAGTTTTGGTGTGACAGTTGAATTAAGGAAATGCTGTTTTGCAACCAAGGTAGTGCATCTCCTGGGACATATATTGACACCGAGAGGTTGTAAGATGGATCCGGAAAGGGTCGAAAGTATTATAAAGTTTCCGCATCCTAAGAATGTGAAGCATTTGAAAGCATTCCTGGGTTTAATTAATTACGATTCACGCTTCTGTGATAATTATTCACAAACAATTGAATCATTGTTAGCTTTGTTGAAGAAAGGCCAAATTTGGAAATGGGGAGAAGATGAAATGACTGCATTGGAGGCAGTGAAATCAAAGTTTTTAGATGTAACTATGTTATATCATCCAGATTTTAACAAATGTTTTTACTTCCCACACCGATAGGTGAGGGGAGTATTGTGATCGCGAAAATTTTCGATTTTGAGATAATACGCTTTTTGGGTGTTTTATGATGTCTACATAACGAAAATCCACTCATTTCCGTCGGTCTGTCTGTCTGTCGGTCTGTCGGTCTGTCGGTCTGTCGGTCTGCCGGTCTGTCGGTCTGTCGGTCTGTCGGTCTGTCGGTCTGTCGGTCTGTCGGTCTGTCGGTCTGTCGGTCTGTCGGTCTGTCGGTCTGTCGGTCTGTCGGTCTGTCGGTCTGTCGGTCTGTCGGTCTGTCGGTCTGTCGGTCTGTCGGTCTGTCGGTCTGTCGGTCTGTCGGTCTGTCGGTCTGTCGGTCTGTCGGTCTGTCGGTCTGTCGGTCTGTCGGTCTGTCGGTCTGTCGGTCTGTCGGTCTGTCGGTCTGTCGGTCTGTCGGTCTGTCGGTCTGTCGGTCTGTCGGTCTGTCGGTCTGTCGGTCTGTCGGTCTGTCGGTCTGTCGGTCTGTCGGTCTGTCGGTCTGTCGGTCTGTCGGTCTGTCGGTCTGTCGGTCTGTCGGTCTGTCGGTCTGTCGGTCTGTCGGTCTGTCGGTCTGTCGGTCTGTCGGTCTGTCGGTCTGTCGGTCTGTCGGTCTGTCGGTCTGTCGGTCTGTCGGTCTGTCGGTCTGTCGGTCTGTCGGTCTGTCGGTCTGTCGGTCTGTCGGTCTGTCGGTCTGTCGGTCTGTCGGTCTGTCGGTCTGTCGGTCTGTCGGTCTGTCGGTCTGTCGGTCTGTCGGTCTGTCGGTCTGTCGGTCTGTCGGTCTGTCGGTCTGTCGGTCTGTCGGTCTGTCGGTCTGTCGGTCTGTCGGTCTGTCGGTCTGTCGGTCTGTCGGTCTGTCGGTCTGTCGATCTGTCGGTCTGTCGGTCTGTCGGTCTGTCGGTCTGTCGGTCTGTCGGTCTGTCGGTCTGTCGGTCTGTCGGTCTGTCGGTCTGTCGGTCTGTCGGTCTGTCGGTCTGTCGGTCTGACGGTCTGTCGGTCTGTCGGTCTGTCGGTCTGTCGGTCTGTCGGTCTGTCGGTCTGTCGGTCTGTCGGTCTGTCGGTCTGTCGGTCTGTCGGTCTGTCGGTCTGTCGGTCTGTCGGTCTGTCGGTCTGTCGGTCTGTCGGTCTGTCGGTCTGTCGGTCTGTCGGTCTGTCGGTCTGTCGGTCTGTCGGTCTGTCGGTCTGTCGGTCTGTCGGTCTGTCGGTCTGTCGGTCTGTCGGTCTGTCGGTCTGTCGGTCTGTCGGTCTGTCGGTCTGTCGGTCTGTCGGTCTGTCGGTCTGTCGGTCTGTCGGTCTGTCGGTCTGTCGGTCTGTCGGTCTGTCGGTCTGTCGGTCTGTCGGTCTGTCGGTCTGTCGGTCTGTCGGTCTGTCGGTCTGTCGGTCTGTCGGTCTGTCGGTCTGTCGGTCTGTCGGTCTGTCGGTCTGTCGGTCTGTCGGTCTGTCGGTCTGTCGGTCTGTCGGTCTGTCGGTCTGTCGGTCTGTCGGTCTGTCGGTCTGTCGGCCTGTCGGTCTGTCGGTCTGTCGGTCTGTCGGTCTGTCGGTCTGTCGGTCTGTCGGTCTGTCGGTGTGTCGGTCTGTCGGTCTGTCGGTCTGTCGGTCTGTCGGTCTGTCGGTCTGTCGGTCTGTCGGTCTGTCGGTCTGTCGGTCTGTCGGTCTGTCGGTCTGTCGGTCTGTCGGTCTGTCGGTCTGTCGGTCTGTCGGTCTGTCGGTCTGTCGGTCTGTCGGTCTGTCGGTCTGTCGGTCTGTCGGTCTGTCGGTCTGTCGGTCTGTCGGTCTGTCGGTCTGTCGGTCTGTCGGTCTGTCGGTCTGTCGGTCTGTCGGTCTGTCTGTCGGTCTGTCTGTCGGTCTGTCTGTCGGTCTGTCTGTCGGTCTGTCTGTCTGTCGCGTATTTCTACCCTGG
Source organism: Callosobruchus maculatus (assembly GCA_951848785.1). Classification (NCBI taxonomy): domain Eukaryota; kingdom Metazoa; phylum Arthropoda; class Insecta; order Coleoptera; family Chrysomelidae; genus Callosobruchus; species Callosobruchus maculatus. The sequence continues at coordinate 81,424 of CATOUR010000067.1, forward strand.
TAATCTCAGCAATCGCTGCATGGATTGTGTATGTACAGATCACAAAATTGGTTTCTGTAATAGGCAAGCCAATATTCGGATGGATCTAAAAAAGTGTAATATGCCGCTAGGTATTTCTTCTACAAATCAGTAGACGGACTATTATGAATACAACAAATTTTACTACCCCCCACCCTTCAACCGCCGTGATTTCACCCCACCTAAAAAACAATTGAAAATGATCAGGAATCCGTAAAACGCCTAAAAACAAAGTTTGAGCTGTTTTAATATTTTTAGTTTTTTTATTATTGCTGCGCCGCCACTGACACTATTTTTCTAAAACATATGCGTTTTCCATCCTCGCTGCGGTAGTCATACTGTGTCAAAATTTCATTAAAATCAATTGAGTAATGTTCGCGTTACGCAATATAGAACGATCTAAAGCAATCCTCGTATGTATATGTTACGGTTAAAGTGTTTACTTGGATAGTTTATATACTATCCAGCTAGTATATAAACCATCCAAATGTCTGGTTATTTTAATGGAAAATCATATTTCAACTAAAATAGCTATGAATATTGGTTGGTTTGTATGTAAACTAACCAGTCCTTTTTGGTTAGTATGTAAACTAGCTAATTTTCTTTGGTCAATTTAACAGAAAAGTGAGGTTAGTTGGTTTACATACTAACCAAAGAGGATTAGTTAGTTTACATACTAACCAAAAAGGACTGGTTAGTTTACATACTAACCAGCGAGTTGGTTATTATGTATTACTAGAGATATTAGGTGCATACTTTATCCAAATGATGTGGATAGTTTGTAAACTAACCAGAAACACTGGTTAATATGTGTGATATCTTTGTGGTATTATACTTTAGCGGCATATCTTGGATAGTTTATAAACTAGCTGGCTAGTATACAAACCAACCAATATTCATAGCTATTTTAGTAGAAATATGATTTCCCATCAAAATAGCGAGACATTTGGATAGTTTGTATACTATCCAGCTAATATATAAACTATACAAGTAAACACTTTAGCCGTAACATATATATCACAAATTCTAAGTCCCTTGGTTTTAATAATAAGCAAGGCAATGTTCGGATGCACGTAAAAAGTGTATTATGCTGCTAGGTTTTTCATTCAAAGATCAATGGATAACCCATTATTAGTACAACATATTTTTCAGTTTTACAACCCCCCACCCTCCAACCACCCCAAATTCACCGTCACCCAAAAAAAAAACGTAGAAAATGATTAGAAACCCCTAAAACGCCTAAAAACAAAGTTTGAGTTGTTTTTATACTTTCAGTTTATTTATTATTGCCGCACCATCACTAATCCGATTTCTCCAAAACATACGCGTTTTCCATCCTCGCCTTGGGAGTAATACTATGTCAAAATTTCATTAAAATCAATTAAACAATTTTCGCGTTACGCGATATCGGACGATTTAAAACAATACTCGTATGTATACATCACAAATTCAAAGTCCCGTGGTTTCTATAATAAGCATGCAACGATCGGATGGACCTAAAAAAGTGTATCATGCTGCTAGGTTTTTCATTCACATATCAATGGACAGCCCATTACGAATACAACAAATTTTTCAGTATTACAACCCCTCACCCCCCCAACCACTCCAAATTCACCCCCACCCAAGAAAAAGTAGAAAATGATCAGGAACCCCCAAAACGCCTAAAAACGAAGTTTGAGGCATATTTGAAATTTTTCGTTTTTTGCTAATTAATCCGCCCCACGGATAACGATTTTCAAAATTATAAGAACATTACCTATTACGACCCTACAGCATAACGCTGCCCAAATTTCATCACAATCCATGTAGCGGTTACTGAGATTACGAGGGTAGAAAAACGCGATAGACAGACAGACAGCCCGACAGACAGACCGACATACAGACCGACAGACAGACAGACCGACGGAAATGAGTGGCGTGGATTTTCGTTATGTACACATCATAAAACGCCCAAAAAGCGTATCATCTCAAAATCGAGAATTTTCGCGATCACAACACTCCCCTCACCTATCGGTGTGGGAAGTAAAAATGGTTCGTATTATATAATGGTGCATTATTTAAGAAGGGTAGTCAGAGGAGTGGCAGATATCGTCTATATATTCCAAAAAGTCACGTTAAACGGGTGATCAAGTGGGAGCATGAAAATGAGGGTCATTTTGGTGCCGAAAAGGTGTATAACCAATTAGCAGCGTGGTGTTACTAGCCAAAAATGCAGTCGTTAGATCGTAGTTACATGTGGACTTTGCCAGAAAGCAAAAATTGCGCCCTATCTTCATGGACCAATGCAAAGTATTATGCCGGACAATGTTAATAAAATAATGTGTTTAGACTTGATTGGCCCACCACCACCGGCCCGAAGGGGAATGACGCAGTTGTTAGTTTGTATCGATGCCTTGAGAGGGTTGGAAAATTATTTTATCAGATAACGGGAACCAGTTTACAAGGAAAAATTGGCAGCAGGTCTTAGCAGAGGAAGGTGTAAAAGTACACCACACATCTGTGTATTATCCACAGGGTAATCCATCTGAAAGGGTGAACCGCGAAATTGGGCGGATCCTCCGTAGTACCTGTCACACTAAGCATACAAAATGGGCTTCGGTTATACCTCAAGTTCAGGGGTGGCTGAATAGAGCGATTCACAGTGGAGCCAAGTTTTCGCCAAATTATCTCCATTTTGGAACCAGAAAGCCTGAAGGCTGGATTAGTAAATTAGAATTTCCACCGGAGGCACATCCGCCGTCCTCGCATGAGAAAATTGTGGAAGTCGCATATTGAAATTTGCTAACAAAGGCCGAAAAACGCCAACAAAACAAAAAACGACGACCATCATAAGTTAGTTACATTTGAAATTGGGGATAAGGTGCTCGTACGAACCTGCCCACAATCTTCTGTAGAAGAATGACAAATTAAGAAATTGTTTATATTGTTCAAAGGTCCAGCTTGGGTTATAGCAATTAGAGGACCCAACTCCTATGAGTTAGTAGATGACAAAGATGGTGTTAACTTAGGTGTTCATAATGTGCGCAATCTAAGAGTATATGTTCCAGGATAAGCTATGCTTATCCTACTACATTTGTCTGTTGTGTCTTTAGTTATAGTTAGAGTAGATTAAGTGGTGTATGTGTAACTCGAATTTTAGTATTGAGACTTCAAATGTTACTTGGAGAACATTTGAAATGGGAGGTAGTGTAGTTGTAGGTATCCCGTGAAGATTGCGTGTGACTGGTTGTGTTGTGTATAGTACCTACCTACCGTTTACCTACCTATGGCGTTACGCCACTGTGCGCTAGACGTATTACGATTCCAGACCCGTCTATACTAGATAGTAGATTCACCCAACAGAGAAACTGAGTATAAACAATGATCAATGCGTGATAGCTATGTCGTCATGCGGTATCCATACTGGTTGAATGATAACCGCTAACCCTACTGGCCCTAATTGGTCAAGCCTCTCTAGACAGCCAATAAAATTGGAAGCAAGTGTGAGTGAGACAGCCGTTCAACGCACGGCGCGCCGCGTCGCCGCCGCTTGAACAGGAGTGGACTTGTTTAGTGTTTCCCAAACAGCTATCCATCGTGCATCGAAATAAGTTTAATTATTATTAGCGTAAATATTTGAATTTTTTATATCCTGAAATGTCTGAGACGGACACAGCTGGAGAGATTGATTATATCAGCTTTACACCGCCACAAAAAAGGGCCAAAAGACTGCATCTCAGTGCTGCTGAAGCAAATCATTTTAAATATTTATAAAAGCCAAATGCGACAAAATGCCGACTTAGCGATTGAAGAAGTTGTATTAAAGGTAGCTGAGATTTCGAGTGTGAGTCGATCAAGTGTATACAGGATCATTAAGGAGTATAAATGTAATAATTCACTAGCAGGGCCAAAATCTTATCCCAAAAGAAAAACTTCTAGCTCTGACAGTGATTTATTACTTTTATATTCCTAAATAATCTTGTATACACTTGACCAACTCACTCCTGAAATATCACCAACTTTCCATACAACTATTTTAAACACTAAATAGAAATTTTCGTGCATTTGGTTTTTGTACATATTCAAAATGATTTGCTTCCATCCACATTGATGATGCAATGCTGGAATTTTTTGTTTTTCGATAATTACGCCGCTGTCAGTGAACTATTGCTGAAAATAGAGCAGTTCGGCCTATTCCAACCAGACAGCATGTAACCTGTAATCTATAACTTGGAAACTACCGTCTTGATTGTGATGAAATTTTGACACCATATCACTACCATGGCAAATATGGAAAAAGTATACTGCAATCGATTCTAATACTACCGTCGCCTATCGGCGTGAGAAGTAAAAACAAACAAGAGCCCTATGTTATCGCTGCTTCCTGTTTGTGTTCGGCTTCCCGCAAGTCAATATTAATGATTAATTTCTCTTTGTCAGAGTAGTTAAGTTCCGCCAATGATATAAATGTTCACTTTTACCTATGATGAAGTTGCATGAAATGTTGCATGCCAGATTTTTCACTAAATTTTTGCAGTTAAGTAGATACCCTTTCCGATTTTCTTGTATTTTAGATATCTTGTTTTGTCTAATAGATAATATGGACAACTTGATGACTGTATATTTATGTGAAGAAATCCTAAAATAACAACATGTAAACCATTTTTGAAATAACTGCTGGCATCCAATCACGCTGTCGTATCCATAACTTCTGTGGCGGGGAGGCAATATTATAATTATTATAGTACTGTTTGATGAACGCAAATTGTGTTTCTATTTCATATTAATGTTGTATATATATATTCTGTGCCGATATATAAGTATTTTACATTTCTTGTCAATTACCAACTTTTCAACGGATAATCAGATATAATTATGATCAAGGGATATCGTAATCCGGACCTGTAATCGGTACCTGTTTTAGAGAGATAACGCTTTGCCGCGTTTAATCACGTGCAGAATGGGTGACTTTGTTTATATGCGATGTCTCTGTTGGGAGAACAAAGTATAGCAACGCTAGCGCGGGCGGCGAAAGATAGAACAAAGATAAAACATGGTGTGCTCACGCGCATGCAACCGTCCGAGAGCCGGCACGCTGTGCCCTCAGCAACGAGTATTTCTGTCGGCGAACTGGCGGGAGTACCTCATCAAGGATATCGGAATTAAATTTTATTTTCAAAATGGTAGCCAATTATTGGTGAAATATATCATAGAGTATTGTAAAATAGGTAATTAAAGGACTTTTTCTACAAAAATGTATTATTTAGTGGTAAATTTGGACATTTTTCTCCTAAGTTCACGCCTACAATTTCTGAAACTAATTCTTTTGTTTTAATGTCTGAGTCTGACGTATGTTCTCGTCCGTATTAGAAATAATATTATTTTGTTAGAAAATTGTATGATGGTATCCACTGGGGTAGCTCTAACGGAATTTATCGAACTCTGTCTCAACCAAACGGGCTACTTTAATCATATCCTCACTTGGTCTCTAGATAGGAACTTAATCCAGTCTGGGATCCGATTAGAAGAATGACATTTGGTTTGCGTCCTCAAAGCTAGATTAGGATATTGATTTTTGAATCTGTAGGCCACATATCCGGCAATAAATTTCAGTCCCTCGTTGTAATGGCTCAAGTAGGCACAATTCATTGCTTTCTTCTGCATTTCTACTCATTGAAAATACGGCCGAGGATGTACCATAAAATTTCAGTTTTAGTAAATGTTTATGTTAATTTGTGAAATGATTACCATTTTTCATATTAATTTTGTGCTTTCGACGGAAAGAATTACTCCATTGCATTGCCAGATTTTCATTTTTCGAGAACTTATAGAATTTTACATTCAGCTCTTTCATCCTGCACTATGGTTTTTACAACCGATATCTGCACAATTTGTGTAGAAACGAACGTATGTATGTAGAATGTCAAAATAGTAGATAGAATAATTAAAGGTACAATAAAAGTCCAGCGTAAAACCCTGTACCATAAAATTTGTTTTACGAGGGTGATACGAAAAGAACTCTGATACACTCGAATAGTCAGGAATTGAAGAGACCACTTACTTGGTGTAAAGACGACAGGAAAGATCTGCTGGACAAGAGGTGACGGAAAGAGTCGGAGACGGGCCTGTATTTTGAAAACGCTCATGAGTAACTTCCACATTCAACCGCTACCTTACATGCACTATAATATCTACTGTTATGTTCTGCCGCTGTAATACTGATATTATCTCCCAATCAATGCTGATAGACCCAGGATGCTCTCGAACTACATCAAAGGCTCCGAACATAGTTTGGGGATGATCTCAGTATATTTTGAAAGATATCAGGCGCAATCCCTTAGTACCGCCCGCGTGGTACTCGTCCGTTATCTGTGCACACCAAGGAAGGCGACACCCAAGGTGCCACACGCACGGCAAAAAGCGCTGTCATGGCTTCACAAATGACTAGCACCCGCCAACATCCGCTTTACGGTCCCACCTACGAATGTTGACTCGCAAACCATGGCTATTCGATAGATCTATCTAGGTACGTATCTCAACACCGTGTGAAGACTTTGACGTGGCGACACATGCCTTCAAAACCAGACAGAGGTGGAATGCGTACATTCCACCTCCCATACCGTGGGGAACGGCAGCTTCCTACCGCATGGGAGTCAGCCCATGATATGAATCCAATTGGCTGATGCAGACTAGTACCCACATGCTGTCCACACAGATGATGCAGATTACTAACTACATTCTATCCACATGGGTGATGCAGATTCTTAACTACATTCTGTCCACATGGGTGATGCAGGGCTTCACCTACATGCTGTTCGCATGGGTGATGCAGGTTACCATCCGCATCCTGTCCGCATGGATTGTCCAACAACCAAACTGTGTCCCAGGTCGTGTTTGGACTAGAGGCAATGGTAGTGCTATTACCTCCCAGGATCCCGCTATCCTCCAACGGTGTCCCACCAACACAGAAAGAGGGGCGTTCTCCTGCCTCCAGGGTGCAATAGGTTCGACGGACGACCCACCGTCTCCCCATCGAACCTCCCAGAGTGCCCTGCACTTCGAATCAAGTGCTGTAAAGTGGGCTGGTGTACGGACAGGTACGCCAATGCTTTGATTACTGCGGGACGGTGTACATTATACCTCCACCTCCCCAATAATCGCATGCTCTGTACCATACTGTGTAACACAGTACCCCAGGTCTACTTAGGGGCGTCCCACCTGCAGAGATTATTAGTTGGCTACCCTTTATCTTTATCTGTAAATGACTGTCAGATTCCAAGCTAGCTAATAGCTTTACCAATGCGGCTTATATCAATAATTATTATAATTAGCTTATCAAACTCAATAACACTATGGTAATGGTTAAAAGACATGCATGCAATGATATACGGACAAATGCAGAAATATACTCTGTGAACAACTCACCAATTGCAACCACAAGCAAAACTCACTGAACCACGCGTCACGAGGATTAGAGGGACACTGTGTTTACTTTCTTTTTTCATATTTTTCTCACAGGCATAAGGCGTAAGACCCTTATCCTATCTTTATTAAGTGCCTCAGAAAAATAAACATATGGCGTCCAACAAACTCTTCGTATACATAGGCGGGTACTTACAGGGTGAGTGGTGTGCAAAATCATGGCTAAAATAACGTATGCTTACATTTGGCATTGTGTATATAAATTTTAGTCTTCTATAACTTAAAATAAGTAATACGAAGTAAATTAAACAAGTTAATTAAACAAAAATCGTTAGCGATTCTATCTAAAACGCGACTAAACACGCCGTGGTGACGCAATGCGCAGAGCGATCGCAATTTCGTACGGCTGGCGAGCACACCATTTATAGTCGCACCACGGATAAAATGAGGGCTGCGTGCAGAACGGAGACCGTCGAACGGGCGAATACAGACAGACAGACGTTAGCTGGCCACTGCGGTTCAGTTCAACAGCCGTTAGCGAGAACGGCATCATCAGCTGGTATTCAGGCGAGCCGATCCCGTCGTAAGCTTCAAGATCTTCAAGAGTATCTCTAGGGCTAGAAATACTATCAGTGCAGTAAGAAGACGTATAGGTACGAGGTACTGGCAGAACGGTGCTAGGAAAGCGGTCAAGGTACTGTAGAGTAGAACTATAGTGTGTGTGTGAACGGCGGTTAAAGGAGGGGTTATTCTCGGGACATTAAGCGACTTCTGTTTTAATGATTGTCGGTTTTTGTATGTACTTATCAATAGATTTCCATATTCATGATTAGTGCTTTTTATTCACTTTCCCCTGACCAACAACGTAAGAACCTTTACCCTGATAGAGTCTATAATAGACTTGTTACATTTGGCGCCCAACGTGAGGCTTGTAAATGGTAAATTTAGAGAAAAAAAAGTACCTAATACAATATCGCTTTAAGTTGGTCAGAGGAGTGGATATTTTATGAGACTTGTTTTTTTATATAATATGGAAAATTGCATGTAAAAAAATGGCTTCACGAAAAAAACAAAATAAGGAAAAGGGGTTAGAAGAAACCGAAAATGTAAATTGTAATACGGGGGCGATAAGGGAATTAAGTGAGGCTTTGGTAAAATCTATGGAGAATATGAATACTTTCCCATAGCATAAATCTATATTCTGAGGAGGATCACCTGCAACCAAATCATCGCCTACCCGCCTGCAAAAAGAGTGTATTCTGCCGCTAGGTCTTTCCTTTACAGGTCAATGAATACAAAAAATGTTTTAGTTTTCATAGTCTGAGATACTATAATTAATATTAGTCGGATTTATTTAAAAGTAACTCTAGTACAAATTGCATTATACACATTCCACATATCAGTATCTTAAGATGACGAAGTTTGGCTATCAGCTATTCTTACACTTAACCATCTTAAACAATGAAATATAATAATTAGTTACCACTACAATAATATAAAAAATACAATTGCATAATATGGTTATACAGGAGGAATTGAAACGACACAGACAGAATGAATATTGCACCAATTTACCTATACGAAAGGAAGAGGGTTCTAAGAAATTTCTTGTACCTTTCTAAAGACAAATGTTTCGACCTATAATCCATTTCAGTGGTTTCATTGAAAGACGATACCGCATTAAAGACACGAATACATCTACACAGAAAAAAATACTGTTGCGTTTCCAATTAATTGTTAGTATTTGGATGTTTTTCCATCGCTTTAAATATATTTACAGTTGTTTCAAATCTATGTCATTGAAAGAATTCAATCCTTATATTCGAAGTAATCACAGGTGCGCCAATAAATTCAAAATAATTTTATATTCGTTCTAACGATATGTATACTTCTTCTAATACCAGTATTGACATATAATGCAATCAAAACATCCTCTTGTTTTCGAAATTTACCCTATGTTTCATTTAAGCAAAGCAAACAATCTATTTATTCAATGTACAGAAATTATTACCACAACAGCAGTTCGTGATAATTCATCTGATAAAAATTAATTTTGTTTCAATGGCCCTTGTCGTTCGCTGAACTATAATCAGTATTCGGCGGGACTGATGTCCCGATTCAATGAAGGTAAGACTGAAGAACAGGGGGATTATCTTAGTGCTACTATCGCCGCGAACCCGCCAACATGGACGGTTGTTCCGTTGTGTTGTTTTGGTGTTAGCCGTGTTGTGTCATCTCGTGTTTTTGCGTATTGCATCAGCAATTGTGTGATTTAAATGTGTCCAGTTATATAATATTAAATGGAGAACTTACTGAGAAATTGGGAATTAGAAGAGCTAACACCCACATTTGAATGTATAGGTATTTAGATTAATAATAATAATAATAATAAACGTCTTTTTATTAGGGCGAAATTTAGCCACAGGCTATTCTTACATTTAACCCTTTACCTATAACCATAACATAGTGTATGTACCTATAATACTAACAAAAAAAATGTATATTCAAACATACAAAAAGTATTTGAGTTGTAACAGGCAAAAGTAATATAAAAAATAAAGAAAAATGTACTTTCTTATTCAACCAGTAGTAGAAGTCTCATCTTTTTTTTAAACATAAGAAGTGAATAACTCTTAAACTCATTATTTACTTGATTATACAGTTGCACAGCATTATACGAGAATGATCTCGTAAATAATGCTGTGAAGTAGCGTGGAATGGTAAAATTATCTCTGTGCCTTAGATTCAAGTCGTGCGCATGTCTACGAGGTATAAGCTTCTCAAACAAATAACAAGGGGTGGACATAGCAACTAATTTATGTATAAAAATAATGTAGTGTAGCTTCACAGTTTTTTCTACAGTCAGCCAACCAATTTCCCTGATTTTAGCTGAGATATGATCAAACTTCCTCAAACCACAAACAAATCTGCAGCATGAGTTTTGGATTTTTTGTAGACGCAACTTGGTTAAACTGTCTAGACAAGGGTAATATAGAATATCACAATAGCGAACCAATGACATAACTAAAGATTCACAGAGGGCCCTCTTAACATTAAAACTTAATATATACTTGCTGGAATATAAAATTTTCAGCCTGAAGTATGATTTTTTAAAACATTACAAACATGCGATCTGAACCTCAAATTTTGATCAAGTGTGACTCCAAGTATTTTTAAGCTGTCTACAAAATGTAAATCGTTGTTTGTGATTTTTATATTTAAATTGGCTGTAAGGTTATCACACAACTTTTTCGAACAGAACAACATCGCACTGCATTTCGCTGGATTTAATGAAAGGTTATGGTTTTTAGTGTATGTGACCAAACTTTCAATATCTACGTTTAACATATCAACAGCAGCCGTCAGATTCTCAGGATCGAAGTGGTGAATTAGCTGCGTGTCATCTGCATAGCTCGATATAAATGAGTGCGATAAGGTAGTATGAAGATCAGCCGTATATATAATAAAAGTAATGGTCCCAGAATCGAACCCTGGGGAACTCCCGACGAAATATGTTTATTATAGGATAGATTTTCCTCAATTTTCACCTTTTGAACACGGTGCGACAAATAAGATCTAAAAAAATGTATGGACGTCTCATCAAGACCATAATATTGGAGCTTCGCACATAGTAAGCCATGGTCAATGGTGTCAAATGCCTTAGAGAAGTCAAGGGAAATTAGTACTGTAGCCAACCTTTTATCCAAAGCTCTGAATATATTGTCAGTGATATCGAGTAATGCAGTATTAGTACTGTGGCCAGCACGAAAACCAGATTGATGTGATGGAATGATTGACAATTCATTGCAGTAGTTGCCTAACTGAGTTTGAACTATTTTTTCGAGCAACTTAGAAAAAAGAGGCAGCAAGCTGATAGGACGCAGATCATTAAAAGTTGAGGGAGATGAGTTTTTGGGAACAGGAATAACTATTGCTTCTTTCCACCTCTTGGGAAAGTATCCAAACTCCAGGCAACTATTTATAATGTGACAGTTATATTTCAGGTAATAATGCAACAACTGGCGCAGGCTTATGTCTAATTCTTATATCATGCTCCTTATAACTTCAAACAAAATCACACAATTCAACATCCAAACGAATCAATCAGCTGTCCTCGCAATAAAATCTGTTGGTCCAAGGAAAAGAAAGTAGCTTAGAATCAATTACCAAACACAGATTCGATTCAACGACAGGCTGCGATTGAATTATTCATTGGAATCCAATGACATCTTGTAGTTGAATTGACAATACGATATAATTCGTTACCAACTATACACTTCCCATTGGATAAAACATCGCTGTATTTGAGGAATGCTGAGTGTAACGTCCCAATGAATCCAAGCGTAAGTCTTTGACAGAACGACAGATTTTTCTGTGTGTGTCATGAATATCAGACCTGAATGTCAATTTTTCTCTTAATTACTTAGGGATCCCAATCGCTAGCAATTTATGGACAAAAACGTAAATTATATTTTAAAAGTAAATTTGACCACAGGATATCGATGAGAAATGTGATCATACTAGACTAAATATAAAACGGACACAATTATTTTGGGCGGCTGAAAGTCTGTCCCTTGTAATCTGGTCCAGGCAAGGATAGTAGAAAATATTGCAATAATTAAAAATGGACAATACCAAAGATTCTATAAGTATTTTCTTGAGTTTGAAACTTAATAGGGATTTATTGCCATATAGGCTACTTAGGCAACAATAAGATCTTTGCAACAGATTACTAATGTGTTTATGAAATCGTAACTTATTGTCCAATATTGGACCTAGATGTTTAACATGTTCAAAAACTGCTAACATTCGTTACCAACAATAACCTGAAGTTCTCTACAATCATTTTCTGAACAAAACAGCAGTGTCGAGGATTTTAGCTGAATTTATAAATAGATTATTTCACAAAGAATACTCAGAAATCATATCTATGTCATTATTCAGAAGTGCAGCAGCTTCCGGTAGAGTATCGTGATACAAAAAATATAGAAGCTGTGTGTCATCAGCATATGAATAAACGATGAAGTTATGAACTGAAACTGAAATGTCAGGTGTATTGATTAAGTATAGAAGAGGTCCAAGGATGTAACCTTGCGGTTCACCCGAACAAATTGCACGTTCATTCGATACATTACCATTTACTGAGACACATTGATATCTATTCGATAGATACACTACAATAAATTTCACAGCTGTTTTATGAAAAACATAATATAGTAGCTTCGCACATAGAAGATTATAGGTGATGTTGTCAAAGGCCTTATAAAAATCCAACGATAGCAAGATAACATAATTCTTTTTAACTAAAGCTCGGAAGATATCATCAGTTAATGAAAGCAAAGCAGTTGTTGTGCTATGGGACTGTCTAAATTCAGATTGTTATTTCTTATTAACAAACTCAGATATTTGGACGAAGATAATTCTTTCCAGAACCTTTGACAAAACACGTGACATACTGATAGGTCGTAGATCTGAGAAAGCTTTGGGGTTTTTCACTTTTGGTATAGGATTAATAATTCCATGTCTCCATGTCTCCACACAGATTAACAATATGTATTACATATTATGGACTAATAACAGGTAAGGCAAGTTTTAACATTAAAAGGGAAATTTTGTCTATATCGCTAGCATTGGACTTAATAGCTTTATCAGTTTTCATTATCCTATTTTCATCAGCAAGAGTAAAAGAAAACCTAGAATTGTTTAACCGATTGTTAACATAGGAACGAATTACTTGGTAGTCAACATCAGTTTCACTGAAAACAGAAGCAAAGTACTGTTAATTAAAGCTGGTTCATTAGGATTATCAGATAAATGAGTATTATTCTTACAGGCTGAGGAAATATTCATATTATTAAGCTCTCGCTAAAGCTCTTTGGAACTATTGTTGCTTTGTAAATAAGCTAAATATGCGGCCTTCTCACGCCAGATATAACTAAGGCAAAGTTGTGCTTTTCTTGAAAATTTTCCCAGTTTTGCACAGTTTTATCCCTTTTGTATTTAGAAGATATTTTATCTTTCTCTGCAAGTATCATTTCAAATGGGAATGTGAGCCAAGGTGCACGAGGTGTATTGAATAAGTGGCAGCAATAGTACAATGGACATCTGGTTAACAAGTTAGATCTAGACCTGAAGCAAAGGAATGTTACAGAATCTAGGTACTCTAAACTGAATCTGATTGACTAGAGCTATGCAGTCTATTTGATTATGCAAAAGTTTGTATAAAAAGGTAATGGCCAACCTGAACCTTCTATTTTCTAGAGATATAACTTGAAATCTGGATATGTAGATACCATCGGCTCTGAATGCAAGATATTTGAGAAATCTTCTCTGTAATGACTCAATTCTTAAGATGTCTACTTAGGTAGGTCGGATGCCAAATTATAGAGCCATAGTCTAGTTTGGACCTGACGAAGCGAAAACATAATAGCTTTATGGTTTCTGGATTATGGAGATTCCTACTGTTTCTTATTATAAAGCCCAAAGATTTAGAAGCAGCATTAATTATGTTATTAATATGGGTTTTAAACTCAAAACATTTATCAAAAACGATACCCAAATCCGTAATTTCGTCACATCTAGTTAAAATGCGGTTATCTATTTGGTAATCGAACAATATGGTAGTTTTTCTGCGACAGTATGAAACTATGAAGCACTTGGATATGTTAAGGAATAACCCATTTACGCTGCACCACAGGTTCACAGTATCTAGCTGGGATTGTAAGACATGGTAGTCTTCAACTGGCTCAATTAATTTTGGTATTTTAAAATCATCAGCGAATTTCAGTCCTAGGCATTTTATTGATTTCGTAAGGTCATCGGTGAACAGTGAGAAGAATAGAGGGCCTAAATTTGGGACCCTTGAGGTCACCACGTATTTTTCAGACCGAAAACCTTCATACTCAACAATTGGTGACGATGTTATTAGCTGTATTAAATTTGTCGAAAATCCCATTTTTTTTCAATCTAACTACGAAAATGTTATGGTCTATTTGGTCAAATGCTTTCTGAAAGTCCACGTAAACTACGTCGACCTGCCCTAGATTATTGAGTGCAGGGCAGATATATTGGGATAGACAACATAGATTAGTATCACATAACCTTTTTTTTATGAAACCATGCTTATTGATACTGATACGAGCTTTTACTTGGGAGTAAACTTGGTTATAGATGCAAATTTCATACAGTTTTGAAAAATTACAGAGGATAGAAATTGGTCTGCAATCTTTTAGCTCAAAATGTTCCCCCTGTTTGAAAACCAGAGTTACGCGAGCGATTTTCCAGCTTTCAGGAAAAGTTCTAGCTTCTATAGACTTATTAAAAACAAAAGGTTTAGAAAGAACGTGTATGCAGTCTTTAACGAGAAAGCTGGGTATGTCGTCTATACCTGAAGTTAATTTGTTTTTAAGCCTTTCAGATGCAATGACGACATCACTTTCCAGTATAGTATGAATATCAACATCAAAATTATCTACAGTGTAAAGGCTGTCATCTAGCACCCCATTATGAGTTGTGTAAATACTTTGAAAATAGTTTGAGAATGCCTCTAATATAGTTGCTGGGGTCGAATAAGATGTATCATCGTCCTTGATTATACCTGGTATTCAAGTCGAGAGCGTCCTTTTTTAGTTTGCATGAATGACCAAAATTCAGATGTATCAGAATGTATGTTCATTTCAGTTCTATCTAAGAAATTTTGGAACTCGTTTCTAATTTTGTCTTTTACCGTCGCTCTAACATTTTTAAAATTTTGATAATAGTAGTCAGTCTTACACTTTTTATATGTGCTATAGGTTGCTTCTTTAGCTTTAATGAGTAATATTATTTCTTTGGTATACCATTGGGGATATCTTCTTGATCTATTAATCTTTAAGGGAACAGTAGCAGTAAATATCGCATACAGAATACGATAAAAGTTCCACAGACTTGCTCGGCGGTGTCAGCACTGCAAAACTCTGAAAAATCTGCATTACGAATTGAGTCATATAGTAGCTGAAAATTAGCTTACCTTAAGTTAAATATCTTTGACGTGTTTCTGGATACTTTGAATTGATCATAATTAAAAATAGTACAGTCTAGTGTCAAAATGAGGGGAGGGTGATATTCATCTACTTTAGATAGTGGTGCATCATCTTTCAGTACTGAACAATTTATGTTTGATAGAACTAAATCTAACAACCTTCCCATAGAATTTCTTACTTCATTATACTGTATTAATTTGTTTAAATTTAAATAATTTGAGATTATATTACACTAATTTGTGATCAGTAACAGCTAGAGCACTTCCATATAGTGGGGCATTGAAGTCACCCAAGATAAGGGCATTTTTATGTTGCATACCCTCGTGTAAAGTTAAAGCCTCAAAAAATTGCTCATAATAGTCGTTCTCGATAGAGGGTGATAGGTAGATGACAATGACATTTAAATAATAATATCCTATCTTAATTCTATACCCAACTATATCGGTTAGTGGGAATTGTTCAACTAAAGCTTAATTCAGATGCGACGGTACGAAATTGTTCCTATTGGTTGAAATATTCAAAATGATGTCAAATCAAAATATTTCAACCAATAGGAACAGTTTCGTACCGTCGTATCGTCGGATGTCGTGTACATCTGAATTTAGCTTTATAGGGAGAAATCAATAGGCACAGGGTTAAACCCATGTTTAATAGCAAGAAGTGCACCGCTTTCGGTGGTAGCGTTGCATGAAAGTAAATCTCTGTCACACCTATAAATAAGATAAGCATCTGTGAAAAGTTCAGATATATAGAGATGCCGTCGTCACCCAAGCATTTTAACGTTTCGGCAGAAATTGCATCAATGCCTGTAGCTTTATTAGCTTTAACTTGTTGAGGGCATGTTCCACTTCAGACAAAAGAATTTCCGGTTCATGTTCAAAACCAATGAGAGGGCCAGAAGGCCATCCTCATGGTACAGATTTTCGCAATAATTTCGCCATACCTCAATAACCTCATGCAAGTTGGTAATTAGCTCTCCCTCAGGATTTTTAACAGCCCAAGATTTGGATTTAAAATCCCGACTGAGGCATTTGACTTCAAAAAACATCTCTTTCGGATGGTTGGTATTGGCATGCATCTCTATTTCCCTGCAAAATTGCTGTAGATACCCTGTATATATTTAATTTTAAGATTGGCATTGATTATTTTGCCTTGCTTAATAAGCTGGTTTTTTCAATCTTGATAAAAACTTATTTGGTGTGGTGTTTTATCAAACGATATTGAGATGTGCCTAAATTTATCACTATCTTTAAGTTTTTTGCAGTTCCTTATTACTTTTAAAACAGCTGATTCGTCCGATAATGTTACTTTTATTGGCCTTGGTTGCTCCCTATTTAAATTAAGAGTACCTAATCTATGAGACGTATGATCATTAGGAATATCAACAGATAAGAAATGAAGCAATTCCTTTATACTATTTTTTTCCAATGAAGTCCTTTGATCTTCATGCAGGTTGGCAGGCATTTCCTCGAGATTGAAGATAACTATGCTTCTCTTACGTATGTTACGCTCGTTCATCTCGCAAATCACTTCCTCGAATTGCAGCGGTGAAAGGTAGACATTAATACTGCATTTTCCAGTACTGATGTCATTAACCCGATTTTCCAGAGTGGAAATTTAATCAAAAATCCTGGAGGTTTCAGCCTTGACGACCTCCTGGATGTTCAGTAATTCAGCTAATTTACCATCACATCTTTTGCACATAAATTTAGGTGTGTGTGCTTTGTTCCTGGTAATGCGCGAAATATCATCTTTTGACAGTCCAGTTGAAGACACAATACATTGAGTATGCGTCTGTGACTTGTAAACCGTCGCAAATTACAGAGGTATCGCGAGAAGTATCCAACTTCGCTTCGCAGTACGCCGACATCACGGAATATTTTTCGTATCGGCAACAGAGTTGATCCGTTCACAGCGTTAACACAGCAAAAATCAAGAAGTAATGGTGTACCAATAGATGTTTACGTTATAATCCAAAGCAAATAGGTACTCACAGCGCTAGCCTAGATACGAATTTTGCACAGGAAATTGATGCCAAGTCAAAATGTCACAAAACGTAGTTGGCACAGTGAATTTATATTGAGTTAAAACCTTGTTTTAACTAGGAATAAGCAAGCGCGAAATGATACAGCTAGTGTATACCAAGCCAAAAGAGTGTTGACTTGGTTGATAGAGACCAATTTAATGAGGCTCTCCTTATCGTTCTTCCTTGCATAAATTTGACTGTTTCACCACACGTATTTGTATCGCTTCGTCTTCAATTCTCTGGCTTTCTTAAATAGCTCTCTGCTTGGCCTTGGTAGATCTTCATTAAAATATCTGGGGGATCGATTACTATTTATCCCACATACGTCATTGTTAAGCCTCAGAGTTTTCCTTTTTTCTAATAATCGATCCCTTATCTCAGCAGAATCTCAGAATTATTTACCAGAATGCACTCAAAAAGATAAACAGAACACACATATGAAAACTGCTCTCCAAAAACAGGTCTACACTGTACGGAGACTGAAACTCAGATGCCCTTGCAACCAAACCATCGCCCACCCGCCTGCAAAAAAATGTATTATGCCGCTGGGTTTCTTTGTCAGGTCAATGGATAGCCTATTACGAATACAACATTTTTTTTAGTTTCCCTAAACCGCGTAAAAACGAAGTTTAGCTGTTTTTATATTTTTTGTTTTTTGATTATTACTCCGCCGCCACTGACACGATTTCTAAATACACCAGAAAATTCTCCCTTGGCTTCTGTAGTAAGCAAAGTAGCGTTCGGATGGACCTAAGAAATGTATTACGCCTCTAGGTCTTTCTTTCACAGGTCAGTGGATAGCCCTAGATAGATAGAGCCCTACTATTAATACAACAAATTGTTCAGTTTTACAACATCTCCGCCAACCACCATAAATCTCACATCCACCCAAAAAAAGTAAAAAAAAAATGATGAGGAACTCCTGAAATGCCTAAAAAAACAAAGCCTGAGGGATATATCGGGTTATTCACGTTATTCGACACGAAGCATTAGTTATTAAGTATCTAATGAAAAAGAAAATAATAATTTCGGATGGATAGAGACCCATTAAGGCTACATTTTAAAAATATTTTCATGTTATACGGGGTGTCCCCAAAACACGAAAAGTATCAAAGTTATGTTTTTTTAAATGAATATTATTGCATATTCAGATTGCTTGGTGAATTCAGGTGTGACTTTATGTATCACACATGGGACTTGAAGCGAACTGTTTAGGTGTAAATCACCATTTTCGGTATAAGCAGATGTCAGAAAAAAATTGAATATCACAGAAATTATAAAACTTAGAAGGCTGCGACTTTGCCGTATTACTAAGCATGAAATGCGTCAGCCTAGGTTAGACGTTCAAATTTGAAATACGTTTATGCTTGGAGAAATCGGTCGATCAATTAATGAAACTTTGATCAGAGGTAACTTTATTTTTTTAAACGGGAATGCCTAAGCTTTTTTATAAGGTTAAATGTAGAATTTGATAACCTTTCTAATGATATAAGGTTGTGAATATCAATCTCTGATAGTTTTTATATAATTTCAAATTTTCAACCAAATAGATGTTTTTCGACTTTCCAACCTATAAGCAAACCATAAAATATAAACAAAAAACTATTCAGGTAGCAGAAAAATACACACGAATTAGACTAATGGGCCAAGATTATAAAAATTACCCACAACAAACAAACTCTAACCCGAAACAACGGCGGTAACATATCTTTGGTCAAAGAGAAGCTGGAGTACGGCAGAAATGGATTTTTTCCACGGCCAACTACTGCGATGTACTAGAGATTGGCAATTTCCAAAACCTTTAAAAACTACTAGAGAATGTTTAGGCAGCTTATTATTTTTATCGGGTGTTTAACCAATATACCTGACTTAATTCGAAGTGAAAACATAGATCCTGGCTTATCCAATCATCATGGACGGATAGCAGAATGTTTATATAGTGCCACAGATCCCTGTGCTGCAACGGAATCGAAAAACTTCACCTACAGCTACAAGGTAATTGATCAGAGTGCAATGAATAGTTTTCGAACAATGTTAACATTAGAAATTTCTAACTGCTCTATTAGTGATGACATAGATGAATCTTTCGACAATTTTCTAGATACTTTTAATGGTGCTTTAATTCATCGTTTATCACGAAGACTGTAAAGGTATCAAAAACAAAACATGAAAAGGTCATATTTTCCGATGCACTGAATCTTGAAATAGAAGAATTGAAAAATTTAGGCTGGTTAAAAAAACGCACACAGGATGAGAATATACAACTCAAGTATAAAACATTCAAAAAAAGTGTTAGTGAGAACATAAAATCAGAAAAACGTAATCATTATGACAAGATGATTGATAATTTTTTGACTAAAAACAAAACATTTTGGAATATCGTAAACTCTCACAGAAATAATAAAAATTCACATCATATCAACAACATTCGTTATTGCGACAAGCTTTGCAATAATCCCAGTGACATAGCAAATATATTTGGCCTACATTTATTAACTATGGTGAAGGAGAGAATGGCTTCCCACTTTGACGTTATTTCTGATACATGTACGATTGGACAACCAGTAGTAAAGTCAATGTTCTTTTCTCCAGTAACAGATCAAGACGTTGTTGATGTTGTCAATAATTTACCTAATAAAAAAAGTACCGGTCCCAATGACGTACCGGTATCGGTGATAAAGGCGAATAGTGCAAAATAGTGCAAAGTTTCTCAATAATAGAAAAAACTTCGTGAAACATTCTGACATACACACGTACAACACACGCAACAGAAACAATTTGGTTGCGCAGAAACATCATCACACTTTTTACTGCAACTCAACACTGGCAGTCAGTTACTTAATCTGCTTCCAGGTAAACTTAAGACGGAAACGTCATTGCACAAATTCAAAAAAAATGTAAAAAACATCCTAACTAGCAAGTGCTATTACTCAATCAATGAGCTTGAAGAAGATACAAGTTTAAAGTGATCTGCATATTGTTTGTGACTGAAATTTTTTTATATGTATATGTTTGTTCGTTTATACATGCATTCCGCATAATTGTTTGTAATTTATTTTGTTTGTTTATCGCGCCTTATATTTCGATAATTGCCCGACTTTAACGACTGCACGCATATTATGGGATATAAATGTAAGCTAATGTAATTATATTTTTAGTTTATTTGTTTTTACTCTTTACAGTATTTAAAGTACAGTATTTTAAATGACGTGTTCTAAATCATTATTGTATGATTCAAGGAACCGATAAAATAGACCTACTTAATAGATATTGCTATCCTTAATGATACGAATATTCAAACCACCTACACTGGAAAGATATCTAAATACACAGACCTTGCCATAGAAGTAAAACGACTCTGGAAACAAAACAAAGTTGTTATTGTACCCCTAATTATGTCGGTCTCAGGCCTTACACCTAACATACTCACACCACACTTGCACCAGCTAGGCTTGGACGAAAAGCTATACAAAGTATTCCAAAAATCTGTCATCCTGAAGACCTGTAGTATTGTGAGATTCTTCCTAAATTCAGACCAGTAATGGTTCAGGTGTTGACTTGGCACAGCCCGTCACCACTTGTTGGTACTGCTATCATGCGAGATGAACTTAGCAAATCAGAAGAATAATAGACCACGTACATTGCCTGTGAAAGAAAGTCCTAGCGGCATAGTATACTTTTTCAGGTCTATCCTAACATTTCTTTGCCTATTACAGAAACCAAGGGACTTACTTTTCTGATGTATATGTATATACGCGTATTGCTTCAGATCATTCTGTATTGTGTACTGAAACATTTGTTGTATTGACAATATGCTGTCCAGTCCATTGACCTGTGAAGGAAAGACCTAGCGGCACAGCTCAACCTTTGGGGAAGGAAGGGCTGGCGATGATTTGGTTGCAAAGGGATCTCAGATTATAGTTTCGTGCTATGGGGAAATAATAACCTAGTATCACCGCAATGTGCAAAAAGAATTGTTTCGGTTATTGTCCCAAGTAATGCTGTCGTTCACAAATTTATAAACTCAATGCCACATAAAAACCTATGCATGAACGGTTATCTATTGACATCTCCTTTTTTTTGCTGGCTGATAACCAGCGTGACCGGTGTCATAACAATATTCAGTAATGTTCCTGAAATAAGATTTCTCATCGTACATCATGGCATTGCAAGCAAGCCTTGTCGTGTTTGATTTATCATTACAGTTAATGACCGCAGGTATGGGGATGACATTGGTATAATACGCAGTACGCAGACAGCTGTTTCACGCTTATTAAAACAGCTGTCTGAGGACTGGTGGTGGTCAAGAAACTTAAGTTCTCAACGGCATCGTTAGTGTACTGAGCAACGCCCTGTACACTTGAATGGAAGAACGTGCTCCGATTAGTAGGCTAGCGTTTCCATGACAGCAACAATCAATTTTTGAAATTTGTATTTATCCATTTTGTCAATGTTACTATCTTTCAACGAATGTATCTTCAAGCAATAAACCAGCATTGAATATAGTCCACGAAACAATTATTTGGAAGACAATTATTAACAAGTGGATTGACGAGAGCAACCCTCGTATATCGACTCTCATATGCAGCAGCATATAGAGCCGCGCTCTTCTGGCCAGGCCAAGCGGACGCGCCGTGGAGTTCCACCAAGAAGTCTGCTGCTGTTCAGCAGCGATTTTATTTGGTTTGCCGTTAGCTAGTACAATGTATCTTGAAGCACTCGTAGAAACCAAATAAATTCACATTATAATTTAATATCAAAATATCAATTTCGTTATTATTGCCAATCTTTTACTTACTTACTAATTACATAACAGTTTAATAATTACGGTAACAATTTGGAACACATGTGCCGAAGAATTACCTTCAAATGACTTAATGCTTTGAAATGCACCTCCTTGCAAGCTGCCATAGTCAATGACTTCTGATCTACAAAACATCTGTCTATATCTGGTAGTACGATGGATTTAGCAAGTCGTTCGGAATAGTAATGTCATGTATCAGGGAGCAGTAAAAGCAAGATTACTGAATAATAAATAATTTTTATTTTCGCTGCTACATTGGGAGTTTATGAGAGGGTTTAGCAGTTTGTAGCAAATGGGTTCCAGGATATCCCTGAACTTGATTTTTTGGTAGTCTTTTTTCCAGAGAAAATTGATTTAAAAGCCCTTAAGGGGCTAAAAGGCCTATCTCAAACGCCCATAAAGAGCTTTCTGTTGTCGTATGAAGATAAGTGGTAAAGTTCTAGACTTTTTAAATGTTGCAGAATGTTTAGTTATTTGTGTTCAAAATAAATTAGATATTTGTAATACCTAGCAACGTATAGGAAGTGATTGGAAGGCCATGGAAATTTCTTATTAACGGGTTATTTCGATTTTACGGTCTACAAGTTATTATAATCAGTTTGGTTTGCTCTTGTTCAACAGTTTATCGGTTCAATGTTCCAGAACTAAGTTCCGCCTTGTGTGTGTGTGAGAGAGGATGTTTTCAAGCAACCGAAATATCTGGTGGATGCTGAGGAGGAGGATGAGCAAGACTTCCCTAATAACCAATAGTCAGGCGATCTCCTCCAGACAAGAAGAAAGGATAAATGCTCACCGGCAAACAAACTCCAAACCGATTAACAGTATCAGAGAGAATAGCGCGTAAGTAGATTCACAAATAGCGGTCCTATCGCATTTCACTGTCTTACCAATAGAAACCACAGTCATATGTATAGTTGAAGATGAACTTCGCCTACGTTTTGGTCACCTCTAAGGCCTTTATCAAAGTACAAAATTTGACACAGAAGGTAAATTTTGAATAAGTGACAAGTTTGACAGCCTGGGCAGCTTTTGTTTCTTTTACAACTTTATAATCAACCAACAGTGATTTTGAAATCTTAAAGAATGTAGAGTGTTACATTTGGCTGGTTTCAGGCAGAACAGATCGACCGTGTACCAGCCAGTCCAACTCACAGATGCAATACAAAATAGCTTCGCAAAAAGACAAGTGCCTGTCCTATTTGACCCGAAAAAAGCTTTCAATATGACTTGGCGTTTCAACATCCTTAGAACTCTGTATAACTGGAATTTGCGTGGTAACCTTACTAACTTCATCAAGGTATTCCTTAATCATAAGCAATACAAGACAAGGGATAGCTGTCAATAATTTAGCGGATAATTTGAATC
Source organism: Callosobruchus maculatus (assembly GCA_951848785.1). Taxonomy (NCBI): domain Eukaryota; kingdom Metazoa; phylum Arthropoda; class Insecta; order Coleoptera; family Chrysomelidae; genus Callosobruchus; species Callosobruchus maculatus. The sequence continues at coordinate 105,059 of CATOUR010000067.1, forward strand.
TTTAAGACACATTAATAAAGTGTTTCATTAACTTTTGTTCCAAGACAAGTTTATTGAAACATACTGTTGTAAAATATGTTGCAAAACATTAAGGTAATAATGAAAACATGATTATACAGGGTTACTGGTAACTCGACCACTTTCCTGCGGGAGGTGATAGAGGGACTCAAATGCAATAGATTTAACCCCCCATATGTAATTCCGAAAACCGATAGTTTTCGAGATAATTAAAATTTAATGTTTTTCAACGGTATGTCCAAATTTCCTCACTACATCCCAAATTTAGAAAAAACCCTGCTGTCGATTTTAGTGATCTTCAATTTAGCTTTTTACTGACACATACGCAAACCTAATTTAGTATTTAAATGTGTAAAAATACTAAACAGTTTCAAACTACATACAATTATTTAAAAAATAAAGAACAAAATTTTTACATTCACCGTGAAAGAAAATTGTCTAGCTCAAAAAAAAGATACACAACCAGTCAAACAAGTTATTATAAAAACTTCCTTATCTGATGGCCTATTCCAAGGACAAGAATGACAACTATTTAACAAAATTTATCAACATAATACAAGCTCAGGATGCGCGGCGCAAGAAATACCCTTTGTTCTATTACTTTTCGCCCACTTATTTACTCATGTCACTTGTTACGCATTCCTTGAAACCTCTCGATTGATAGCTGAGTTTATTACCTTCAATCCAGTAGGCGACTGATTTCACGTGGCTGTCACTTTGACGTTATGTAATTAGTTTTAACGCTGTGCCTGCACTTGGGTCGTTATCCGCAGATCAAGGAGACCTTTACCGTCCTGCTGTAAATTTGTTACTGTTTCAATAATGGCTGCTTATTCAAATTCTGAATATGCTGACATACTGTATTGCTATGGACGTTGTGACGGTAACTCCGCCGCGGCTCGGAGAGAATATCAGCGGCGCTATCCTGACCGTCGGCTTCCAGACGTCAGTGTGTTTAGATCTACCTTCCGACGATTGCGAGAAACAGGGCATGTACAAAGAATCCAGACTGATACTGGCAGACCGCGCAGGTACACAGCCTACGAAGAAGAACAGATATTGCAATGTTTTGTCGATGATCCGAAAACTTCGACGAACATAGTAGCGCGCCGATTTGGTCTGTCGCAATGGAAAGTTTGGTCTTTACTGCACTCATCATGTCAACATCCATATCATTATTTGCCGGTCCATAGTTTAGAAGCGGGAGATCCAGAAAGACGGCTAACATTTTGTCGTTTTTTATTAAATGCAGATGCCGAAGACGCAAATTTCTTAACAAACATTTTATGGACGGACGAATCTAAATTTGATAGAGACGGAATTACAAATTTTCACAACCTGCATTACTGGGCTCCTAAAGCAGATGGAAATCCAAAAAAAATAAAACCAACAGCATCACAGCGTAGGTTTTCGTTGAATGTATGGATGGGTGCTATAAACGATAAATTGGTTGGTCCATACTTCTTGCCCCAAAATTTGAATGGGGAAATGTACGAAGATTTTCTTACAAACCATTTAAGAAATCTACTAATAGAAGCTGATGTACCCGACAGAATCATCAACAACATGATATTCCAGCATGATGGTTGTCCAGCACATTACCGCATCACAATTCGCCAGTGGTTGGACAACACATACCCGAACAAATGGATAGGGAGGGGTGGACCCATCCCATGGCCTGCGCGGAGCCCAGACCTGACACCTCTTGATTTTTACGTCTGGGGTCACATGAAGGCATTGGTTTACGAGACCCCAGTTACTACAGCTGACGAACTAAGGCAAAAAATTATCAATGCGGCGGAGGAGATGAAACGAACTTTTTCAACACGAGGAAGCGGATCCGTACTTGTATCCGAAATCAAGGGCAACACATTGAGCACGATCTCTAGAAACTTTGAGTGGAAATCCACTCAATTTGTTTTACTTGGATAAAATCATCGACCGCATTTGCAAACATTCGAGTATGTAACTGAGTTATTAATAATGATTGTACTGCCATTCGTTCTTTTGAATAGATGATTTTTATTCAGTGCTGTTTATAATCTTTCTGAAAAGGTTATTAGGTAGGAAAGTTTTTTTAGCATTTTGTTCAACCGTTGGTATAACTTTTGTTGAGCTAGATAATTCTCTTTCACGGTGAATATAAAAATTTTGTTGATTATTTTCTAAATATTTGTATTTAGTTTGTACCTGTTTAGTATTTTTAAGCATTTTAATACTAAGTTAGCTTTGTGTATGTGTTAGTTAAATACTAAAATAAAAATTATCAGAATAAACAACAGGTTTTTTTCTAAATTTGGGACGTAGTGTGGAAATTTGGACATATCGTTGAAAAACATTAAATTTTAATTATCTCGAAAACTATCGGTTTTCGGAATTATATATGGGGGGTTAAATCTATTGCATTTGAGTCCCTCTATCACTTCCCGCAGGAAAGTGGTCGAGTTACCAGTAACCCTGTATAAACCAAAATTGTTTTAGACTTGTTTTAGAACACTGTTTTGAAACATGTAATTTTACAACTTGTTGTATAGTCTAAATGCGCTATTATATGTTGATGACGACTTGGCAATCTTTTACTCTGTTCCCTCTATAAATGATGTAAAACATCGACTGCAAGGATCACGTTATAGTAAAAGCTCTTGGTATTGGCTTCCAGTTTTTTTACCAAAGATTAAAAGGTATTTTTTGTTATTGGCTCAGATCACCACACGCGACTAGACACAGATACAATGTAAAGGTACGGTAACCTTTTAGGGACTAGTTTGTCATAAAAGCCTCGGATAGAACCACCATATCGACGATCTGGTTATTAGGTGTGGAAACAGGTTGATTATTATCTACGCACTGGAAGAGTATAAATTGGGGAAGTGACAGAGATACTTTGCTGAAACTTTTACAAAGTTTAGGTGCCCTCAAAAATCGATGATGGTCAAGTTGTGTACGCGTTCGCTCGCAAGTCATAGATGGGGGCTCTAGATGTCATCCATTCAAGTAGTCTAAGATTAGCATTAGGCACTTTTCGAACTAGTCTTAGGATTGCCCTTTGTAGTGACGCTGAGATTCCTCCTACAGAGATAAGGCGACAAGAGCTTATTTCCGGCTCTTGCCAAAAAATACGTGCACAACCTAACCATCCTAACCAAACTCTCCTATTTATGAATCAGGATCACAGGAGATACACCAATAGAGTGGCAATAATCCGAGTGTTAAATGTAAGCTTTAATGAGCTTCAAGACGGAATTAGTGAAAGAAATCCAAATGTGTATATTAAATATTTTAGATGTTGATAAGCTCTATCCCTGGAAAAAAGTACCACCTGATAAACGCTTTGAATGCCTTGCATACGATGAACATAATACTAATCCAGTTCTTATTGCTGCTGGACTTAGGTCTGCAATTTAAAATTAAAAATTCTATCGAGATGTGATATCTCCAAGTCTGAGGGAGGTGTGCCTGTTGTACTGGCAATGGAAGCCATTCATGGTCGTTGCCTGGAAAATCATTAACATTACCTGAACTTTTTGCAATTTTGAAGGCTCTCGAGTATGTCATATACGTTAAAACAATAGGCCTTGATCATACCAATATTTCTACATGCCTCCCCTGTACTGGCTCTTAGCCCCATCTATGCCCTTAACAACGTATTCACTGATGACCCTCTGGTAAGGTTGATACAAATAGCTCTTCATGACTTAAAAACCTTAGAGAAGAGAGTCATACTGGTTTCGACTACAAGTCATATTGGCACAGAGGGAAATGAGAGAGCAGATTTAGCTGCAAAATTGGCATCAATTTTGGAAGCAGATGAAAATTTATCAGTAAGGTTGGGAGATGTAAAAAGCTTTTTACTTCCCACACCGATAGATGAGGGAAGTAAAAAGCCGTCCGTCGATCTGTCTGTCTCTCGCTCTGTCTATCTCTCGGTCTGTCTGTCTGTCTGTCGGTCGGTCTGTCTCTCTGTTGGCATTTTTCTAACATTGTAATCTCAGTAACGCTGCATGGATTGTGATAAAATTTGGGTTGCGATATGTTGTGGGGTCTTAGTAAGTAAAGTTCTTATAATTTTGGAAATCGTTTTACGGGGGGCGGAGTAATTAGCAAAAAACAAAAAAATTTCAAATATACCTCAAACTTCGTTTTTAGGCATTTTATGGGTCCCTGATCATTTTCTGGGGGGGTGGGGGGTTGTAAAACTGAAAAATTTGTTTTATTCATAATGGGCTGTCCATCGACCTGGGACTGAAGATCCTAGTGGTAAGATACACTTTTTTAGGTCCATCCGAACATTGCCTTGCTTATTATAGAAACCAAGGGACTTAGAATTTGTGATGTACATACGAATATTGTTTTAGATCGTTCTATATTGCGTAACACGAGAATCATGAATTCGGTTTAGTGAAATTTTAACACAGTATTACTATCGCGGTGAGAATGGAAAACGCGTATGTTTTGGAAAAATCGTGTCAGTAGCGGCGCAGCAATAATAAAAGCTAGACATATAAAAACAGCTCAAACTTTGTTTTTGGGCGTTTTAGGGGTTCCTGATCATTATATATATATATATATTTTTTTTTGGTGGAGGTGAATTGGGGTGGTTGAGGGGTGGGGAGTTGTGAAACTGAAGAATTTGTTGTATCCACAATAGTCTGTCCATTGACCTGTAGATGAAATACCTAGAGGTATATTACACTTTTTTAGGTCCATCTGAACATTGGCTTGCCTAATACACATACCAATTTTGTGATGTATACATACGACTTTTGCTTTATTTCGTTATATGTATATTGCGTAAAGCGAAAATTATTCAACTGATTTTAATGAAAATTTTGGCTCAGAATTTACCAGAGCGGCGAGAATGTAAAACGCGTCTATTTTTGAAAAACCGTGTCAGTGGCGGCGCAGCAATGATCAAAAAACCAAAAATATAGAAACAGCTCAAATTTCGTTTTTAGACGGTTTGGAGGCTACTGATCGTTTCGCATCATCCAATTGAAGCATGCAGAAAAAAACTGTGGCGTCCTAGCTTCTAAGGAGGGAGACGCAAGAAACCATTCACGAAAGTTTTTGTGTTAGAGTTTTTTTTTGCGGGTGGCTGAGCAAGGATTTGGTTACAAGGGGATTTCAGAGTATAGCTTCATGTAATGGGAAAATAATAAAATGCTATTATCATTATGTGTGGGAAGTACTGAGTCAACCAACTTGACTCCATTTTTTGAATATGAAAATCACAGAAAGATAGTAGTCTCAATATGAAACTTCTGATCCCAAACTAAGAATTGCAAAGCCATCAATACAGCTATGGTGGTTTCCAACGCAACTTCAAAGACGTGAATAAGTGGCTTCCAAGAGGCAAGTAACCTACTTAATTGATTTATTCGTGTGCGGATGGCAGATGACCAAGCCCCATGGATTGAGCAGAACAAGCATATCGTGCGCCTATAAACGTGTCGACCAGATGGATCCGCGTGTGGAGGAGTTGAGAAAATGCATCTTTAACATCCGTTCATAACCGAAGCTAATTGTAGAAAGTCTAATCAACAGAAGGAAACAATAGGAGACGTAACAAGCGCATGCAAGAACTGTCGCTGGAACCTAGTACGTAGCCAGACATAACTCTGCAGCCAAAGTCATACACCAAACACTAGCCACAGCAAACAAACATACACCATATATATGTCTATGTAAACTTCCTTATTTATTTCAAAGTATACAGAGCCGAATGACATTAGCACTCGAAAACAATCAACACAAACTATACTGGGACTTTGAAATACAGATAGACAAAACTGTCTATTTGTCTAGTCAATAGGTCATAATTATATAGTTTTTCAGTCAAAGGCAAACAAGGTTACCTATTGAGTGGATGTTGCTATGCCCAATGATAAGAATATTTAAAACACATACACCGGAAAGATATCCTAATACACAGACCGTGTCATAGAAATAAAATGGCAAAAAAGGCAAACAAGGTTACCTATTGAGTGGATGTTGCTATGCCCAATGATAAGAATATTTAAAACACATACACCGGAAAGATATCCTAATACACAGACCGTGTCATAGAAATAAAATGGCTCTGAAAACACAACAAAGTTACTATTGTCCCCTCGTTATGTCGGTCTCGACTCGGGTCTTACACCAAACATGTTTAGGTACACCACACCTGCAATAGCTGGTTAGTCTGGATGAAGGTACAAAAATATCCTAAAAGTTTGTTATCCTGAAGACTTGAATAAGCTACGGCCCTTATTAAATTTAAAACAATAATAGTTCCGGTGTTGACTTGGCAAAACCAATCAATACTTGTTGTGACAGAAATTTAAAAAAGTCGATCCTGTACACCGTATAATAGTAATAATAATAATACTAGCTTTATTGTCCAACAGTTTCCCATTTACAGGACAATGTAATTAATAGTACAAAATAAATAATGTAAAGGAACATATAAAGAAAACATAAATGGTGTACAATTATTGAAAAATGCGACACGGGTATATTAATAGGCAGATGTTTCAGTCAAAGTAAGTGATTACTGATATTATGAAGATGATTATGATAAAGTAAATTAAAAGTATAAAATAAACATAAAGTATAACATAAAAACTATATAAAAAAAGGAAACATAAGTGTTACATTTATCGAAAGGTGCGTAACGGCTATATACATAAATAGGTAGATGTCTCAGTCAAGATAGGGAATAGCTGATTTTATAAGACAAGGCAAAGAGGACGAAAAAATGTCACAGTAAACTCCAATTCTATTCAAGTTATTACACATAACATTTAATGGTGACTTAAGTAAAATATTTGTTCTTGCTTTCGGCGGCCTAAACATTTCATGAGTGCGAGAGAGGAAAGAAGGTACATGAAACTTAATTTGTTCCAAGATAGGTGGACAGTCAATTAAATTATGTATTAGTTTGTATGCAAAAGTTAATGAAGCTAAACTCCTTCTTTCCTTCAGTGTTAAAAATTCCAAACGAGTACAAAGCTCATCATTGCTAATATTCCTCATAGGATAAATTCCATCAATTTTGAAACAAAGAAATTTTAAAAATTTCCGTTGTACTCTTTCAACAATGAGGTTATAGCAGTTATAATAAGGGTTCCATATAATACTGCCATACTCCAATTTAGACCTGACAAATGTGAAATATAGTAATTTTATTGCTTTGATATTATAAAAATTTCGACAGTTTCTAACTAAAAATCCATAAGTCTTCATTGCTTCCGATGTTTTTTTGGATATGTGCTCACTGAAAGTTAATTTGTTGTCAAATATTATACCTAAATCACTGACACCGGTACATCTTTGTAACACTGAACCTCCAACTGCATAAGAATAGTCCCAAGTACTTTTTTTCCTAGTATAACTAACTATTTTGCATTTATCTGTGTTGAGCTGAAGCTTATTTTCAATACACCATGCTTGCACAGCATTAAGTTGCAATTGAAGGAACACGCAGTCATCAATGCTATTTATAACTGAGTATATCTTCAGATCATCAGCAAAGCAAAGTCGTTCACATTCAATTGAGTCACACAGGTCATTGATAAATACTAAAAAGAGTAGTGGTCCCAAGTTAGAGCCTTGTGGAACTCCAGAGTGTGCCACATAGGTTCTGGATTGGAAGCCACTGTACGTAACAAACTGCTTACGGTTGAATAGATAAGATCTTATCAGTTCCCTGGCATCATCTGAGAATCCAAAGATGCTCAACTTATTCAACAAAGACTCATGATTGATCTTATCGAAGGCTTTCGAAAAGTCGGTATAAATAACGTCAACTTGTCCGTAATTATCCATTGCTTCAGATATGTACTGCGTTATTATGAAAAGATTTGTATTAGTTGATCGGTTAGCAACAAATCCGTGCTGATATACTGAAAGCTGGCGATGGATGGCAGTGTATATGCGGTTATACAGTACTATTTCGAAAACCTTCGAGAGCATACATAACACAGAAATTGGTCTATAATTAGCAATATTCCTTTTGTCCCCATTTTTAAATATAGGACAAACCTTTGCTACTTTCCAGACATCTGGAAATTTTTTTGTTGACAAGCAGATATTGAAAAGCCTTGTCAGAACTCCAGCAAATACTTCCTCACAATCCTTTACTATAAATGATGGGATACTATCCGGGCCAGAGGTCATTTTATCTTTCAATGATTTTATGGCAACTCTTACCTCGTTTTCTTCAATGGGTTCAAAATGAAAATATAAATTGCTGTGTTTTTGACAATTAAGATGCTTATCTTCATTAGGGGATACATAAACACTGCTGAAGAAATCACCGAACGCATCAACTATGTCCTGAGGTTGGTCAAAAGTACAATCTTCGAATTTCATTACACCTGGAATCCTTGTTGTCTTGTTTTTTGAGTGGATGTATGACCAAAAGTTTTTTGGATTACATAATAAAGAATTTTGAATATTGTCCATATACTGGTCATATGCTAGTTTGATTTGATGTTTAATTAATTGCCGCAATCGTTTAAATTCAGTATGGTCAGCCACCCTACCAAATCTGATAAATTTCTTTCTAAATTTAGATTTTCGTTTAAAATTTGTAATGATATCCGAATTGAACCAAGGTGGATATCTGTGACTATAATTTTTATACACAGGTATGTGCTTATCAAAAATACCGAATATACCGTAATATATTCTTCCAAGAACATAGTTCGCATCTTGAGAGGTAAATAAGCAATCCCAATCAAATTCAAGCAATTCTTCATACAGAGAAATAAAGTCAGCTCTTCTATAGTTATATGTTTTTTTAAGTTGATGAAATTCAAATTTAGGCTCCTTGATAAATACGGTATTCAAATTTATGCTTAGAGCTGGATGGTGACTATCTTCCGGTACAAGAGGTAGATCATCCCGTTCAACCGCACAGGGTAGCTGTGATATTACTAGGTCCAGTGATCTACCCAGATGATTAAGTACAGTGTTTGTTTGCCTATAATTGAAAACGTCTAAGAAATTTGTAATAATGCGTGTTTTCGAATCTAAAGTATCTGTATTAACGAATTGTGGAACATTGAAGTCACCCATGATTACTGAGTTACCATAATGTAAATAATCCAATTGATCGAGTGCATCGAAGAATGATTCAAAATCATTAATTGCAATTTTGTCGGGTACATAAACGACAGCAACAAAAACATTCTTAAATGCCACATGACATTTTACAACTAGCAAATCAATATAAGGAAATAATAATAATAATCAATATAGGCAAATAAGCACAAGTAGTCCTCGAGTTCCAACAGAAGACGATGTTCGTCATTGAGTTTTCGGCACCCGCCGAGGTCTCTAAGGAGGGGGATGAGCGGACCAAATATTAGGAGCTCCTAGGACAGCTTGATAGTGTTCGGCCAGACTACACTGTTAGTCTGCTGGTAATGGTCATTCGATCTTTCATTTGTTGGAGTGAGAAATATGCTACTGTCTGCACTGCGTGCAGTACAGGTATGCCACGCGGCGGCGGACATCTCAGCTGCCTCAATACAGAACTAAGTCATCCTTGGGTCCCTTCGTCTACTTATGGCGCACGATTTACGGACCCAGTGATTGCTCACCTCACACTGTGCGGAGTAATCACTAGGTAATGGAACAGCTGCTCGGTGTGTCGGAGCGCGAGCTGCACCTTTTTGTTTCAAAACTCAAATAATTATGTCTTTATTATGCTAATTTATACAATAATGCAAACTGTGTAGTCCCAACGGCTACTCTATTTAACCGATCAACATACCGTATCTACCTTAAAACTAAATACTAACTGAGACAGATTCTATACAGAAGAAGGCGTTGCATGCTGTCAATTTTCTGCAAAATATCTCAGGACCATTCGACCTTTTTGGTCTCTGATATGAAAGCGAACACTAAATCATGAATGTCCGATGTCTTGGAATGGTTATCACTTTAGAATCTCTTACATAAATATGATCAAGCATCGTCTTTAGGCTCATAGCGCACAAATAAAACCACATTCTCGATATATAAACGATTTCCTAACGATTCAGCACCTTTGTAACATTTATTGAAATACCTGATGATTTAAAAAAACTTAGTTGGTGATTATGAGTTTTTAAAGAACACAGAGTATACCCTTTGGGTTACTTATAGGTCTAAAATGAAGATCAGTAATGCATCGGTGTATTTATGATCACGATATGAGTGTCTGACAAGCGAATAATAAGACACATCAAGGTACAACTTTATAGACATAATACGAGAATTATAATACGAGACAAAACCGCAACTCATTCGGGATCCAAAAACAAACCACATGAAGACCTGGAAAAACTTGTAGCCCACTTTCGGGTGTAGGAACGAATTAGGAACACATTTACAACTAAAGTTTATATAGGAAAATCCTTATACCTTCCTCTTATAATGTTATCTTATTTGTGGAGTATAAAAACGACTAGTCTGGCAGTTCAGATTAATTAATTTGGTCGTGTCAAACATATTGCTGCCTACGATAATACGCCGTATTATATATTAAACTTTAGAATCAAGGGCACAGCCAGGTACGTGCACAGGGGGGCAGTTGCCCCTCCCCCTTACAGAACCGAAGAATCGCTAACTTTAATGATTGTTACATTTCAAATCATTTTTTAATCAACAATTATCTTCTCGCGTTTGACTGTAACCTGTGTACAAATGTCAACGATGCAGGAGAATCGACCAAATGGTGTATGTATGTTTAGTCTACACCGAAAGATGGTACACAATAATGGAGGTAAAATTGCAAGTATTGAAACGGTTTTGCGAAGAATCTCGAAGCTTACTGCTAATGTATTAATTACAAACGCTTCCGTGCATTTTATGGTCTGCCCTTTCCTAAACGAAATCGTGGCTATGCCCTTGTGTAGAACTTACATATTTCAAGAAACTTAATATGCGTTAAAATGCGCGTAGTACCAAAGTCAAGGTTTACAGTTTGCTTTTTTCATTTCAGCGCTTTGTCTACTGTTCCAACAATAGCTAAACAAGAACGAGCAGAGACACCCTGTTTTTCCGAAGAAGAATTGACACAATTCATGGCTACCTTTCCGGATATTGTCAGAGATCCGACGGACTCCTACCGTCCCGCGGAATTTCCGGATTTCACCAAAAGGTACATTCTAGTTTATTCAGTTCGTTCTGAATTTTGGTTGCGGGAACTTTGCACTGCAATTACATTTGCGTCAAATCGTTTGTGCTGTAGCCAAAGGAAACTAGCATGTTTGATTTACTAAAATATGTATAATTGTATACAGGGTCAAGCAAAGCTGAACGGCTCGGTCTATTGTGACAAAACAATATGTCTTTTCAGAAATATAACTACGGGAACTGCATGTATGTCGAGTTGGACTAAATTTTAAAAATAATTACTTTTATACATGCTTAGTAAAAGCGTGAGATATCAAAGTCACGTTCCTGTATGTTATTCCATATTTAGATTCCTGGTTCAGTTCTAGTGTGACTTTATGCATCACATTATGAGGCTTGAAACGACCCGTTAAGGTGTAAATTACCATTTTTGGTATGAGTAGATATCAGGAAAAAATTGAATATCGCAGCGATTATAAAACTTACGATGCTATCTGTGCTATGTGACTAAGCATGAAATGCGTCACGGATAGACGGAAAAATTTGTATTATTTTTGAAATCGGTTGATTAGTTAAGCACACCTCAATCACAGGTAAGTTGAATTTTTCAAATGGGAATGCCAATTTTTTTTTTGTACGATCAAATGCAAAATTTGATTTCCCCTTTGAGTATATGAAATTGTAAATATTACTCTGGTAGTCTTCATTTAATTTTAAATTTTCAACCAAATCAGTACTTCTTATTTTTACCACCTATAGGCAACCGAAATATAAACAAAAACCTTGTAAGGTAATAACAGGTCCCAGGGTTTAATCTGCCTGTCGTAAGAAGGCGACTAAAAGATTGGTAGTTCTTGCCTTAAAGGTGCTTATGGTGGTCACCGGCTGTGAAAGCAGGCGTATGAACTACCATAGTGAGGAAACGGCTGCACCTATGTTAAGGACGGTTTCCCGACAGCGTCTGAGTCCAGGTTAGGGGCGGCTGATAACAAACCTGGCAGTAGGTATAAAATGCGCCACCAGGAAACCGCCCAACATCAAACGGCTATTCGGTGCGTGGTGACACCGCGGGGATAACCCAAGCCAGGGATGAAAGCCGGCCGGCAACCTGTACAGGTCATCCCTAGGAGACAATTTGGTCGGCTGCCTTCAAAATGTCAGCTGGGGCCTTAAGGCTAACCACCGGACGGGCCCTACCTTCTGGCCCGACCGCCCCAGAAGGGGCAGTACCCACACCAGGCCGGTATCGGAAGCCGGCTCTGGGCAAGGTGGCGGTGCCTCGGATCGCCCTGATGACGACACACGCAAGAACATGGACCGTTTTAGGTGTACGACGGAACTGAAGGATGACCTGCTGAGCTGCTTCGAGAGCAGTAGCCCGCGCCGTAGGGGATACATGTCCCGCATGCGTGGGAAGTGGTGTGAAATGCATCCAGAGCATAGCACACTTACCTCCCAGAGCTTGCGGGACCAGGTATTTTACCTTCGGGGGCAGGGATATGTTCGTGCTCCAGCTCAGCCTGCCCCTTTGGCGACCGAAAGGCCTGTTAACCAGGCTGAAAGGTCGCCGATAAGGCTCGCTGAGAGGGAAATGGACGAAGCCGTCTCACCTGGCGATTTTAGTGACCGAAGGGCCTTGCATAACAACAAGAGGTCCTTCAAGCTGGCAAATATAAAGAGAGAGGATGAGGCGGTGAGTGAACGTCTATCGGAGGTCTCTGATATTTGGAGCATCAATTGCGAAATTTACGCTGCGGCTCTGAGGCTGGCTGGACAGGAAAGAGTGAGAGACTCTCCTGTCGAGAGAGCACAGAGGCGGGTGCGCCAAATGGAACCGAAAATCCAGTTGGCTCGCCAAGAAGCATCCCGTATCCAGTGTGTGATGGAATATAGAGCGGCTGGTAGGCCTTTTATGCGCCGCGTGCGCCAGATAGCTCGAGAACTAAGGCGCAACCATCACACGCTCAGTCAAGCGGTACTGGTTGTTGTCAAGCAGCATTGTCTTGACAGGATACGGATGTTTGGAGGAAAACAGAATGTTTTCCGAAAAGCCTGCTTGTCTCTTCCAACAGCGATCACCAGCCATAGAGCAGCCGCCAACTGCTGATCGCGTGGAGGCTTTCTGGAGGGGCATTTACACAACAGCCCAAACCTCTCCAAGCAGACACTCCGGCCTTGGCGCAGTTCGAGTCCGTTTGTAGGAGGACTCAAAACTTGAATGTACTGCGTCACCCGATAAACACGGAAGACATTCTTGGTGCTTTACGAGACGCAAAGGATTTCGCAGCTCCTGGCCCGGTTGGCATAAGCACCTACTGGTTGAAAAAGTTTCCCAGTTGCCACCGGCATTTAGCTAGAGTTTTTAACTCGTGGCTAAATCAGGAGCAGCCAATTCCGGCTTGTTTTGTCGAGGGTCGAACCGTGCTTCCCCCGAAGATCGGAGATTTGTCTGATCCTAAAAACTACAGGCCAATAACATGTCTGATGAACGCATGTTACAAGCTCTTCACCAGAATCTTGTACATGAGTATCCTTCAAGCTGTAAATCCCGTATTTCTCAGCGTATATGAACAAAGAGGGTCTAAGAAAGGAGTAGCTGGCTGCAGGAATAACCTGTTGATTGACCGCTGTGTCACACAGGACTCCGTGCAGTACCTGCGAAACCTTTCTATGGCCTGGATCGACTATCGGAAGGCATTCGACACTACGTCTCATGAACTGATTGTGCGGCTGTTGGAATGTCTTTCGGTAGATGATCAAATAGTAGGATGCATCAAACAACTGATGCCGCTCTGGAAGACTCGGTTCACTATAACATCGGGTGAAACCAGGGTTCGAACAGAGTTGGTATCATTTAAAAGAGGGGCCTTCCAAGGAGACTCCTTGAGTCCCTTGCTCTTTTGCATCTCGCTACTGCCTTTGTCCATAGCGCTGAAAAATACTAAGGGATACAGCACGCCAAATTACCGTAGGCACAACGTCACCCACTTGTTTTACATGGATGACCTGAAACTCTATGCCTCCGGACAACGCGATTTAGAGCAGTCGCTGAGGGTAGTGCAGGATTACAGTCAAGCTATTGGTATGGAGTTCGGGATAGACAAATGTGCCATGGTTAATCTCAAAAGAGGACGTTGCGGAGATAGTGGAGATGAGGAGCAGCTCGTTGATAGGAGCATCTTGCGACAACTGCATGCCGGAGATGCTTATACCTACCTTGGAGTGGCGCAGCCTCACACCCAAGAGGCAGAATTGGTTAAAGAGTGTCTCCGCCGCAAGTATTTGCACCGACTCCGGCAGATCTGGTCATCAGAACTGTCCGGCAAGAACAAAGTCGCTGCCACAAACATGCTTGCGGTCCAATTGTTGTTATACAGCTTTGGTGCTATCCACTGGAAAGTGGAAGAGCTGCGACAAATCGACATAAAGACCCACAAAAGGATGAATATGGAGGGAAGTCTATATCCTAGATCCTCTGTCCCGCGAATATACCTCCCGCGACACCTGGGAGGGCGTGAACTATTGAGTTTGGAGCGTCTGCACAACAAAGTAGTACTGGCCACTGCCTGCTATGTTACGACGAGCACAGATCCCCTGATCCGCTTTGTGCGAGAGCACGAGATTGCGGGTAAAGGAGCCTTTCTTTTTAGAGCAGCAACACGGGCAGCCGAAGAACTTGACTTCTCGCGGAGGTGTCAGCAGTCCGTTACGGAACTTGCTCCCGCACAATGAAAACCCGGATTAAAGCTGCTGAAGTCCAATTGCTTTTAAGACTTCACAAAGATAAGCCAATGCACAGAACCTTCTACAAAAGTCTAGAAGAGCATGGTTTATCTGAGCAGTTGACCTTCTCCTTCCTAAGGTCTAATGGGTTGAAGTCGGAGACTGAGAGCTCTATAATGGCTTGCCAAGACGGACCTTAGTATACTGAAGCCGGATTATACAGGGTTACTGGTAACTCGGCCACTTTCCTGCAGGAAGTGATAGAGGGCCTCAAATGCAATAGATTCAACGCCCCATATTTAATTCCGAAAATCGATAGTTTTCGAGATAATTAACATTTAATGTTTTTCAACGATATGTCCAAGTTTCCACACTACATCCCAAATTTAGAATAAACCCTGCTGTTGATTTTAGTAATTTCCAATTTAGTTTTTTACTGACACATACGCAAATCTAATTCAGTATTTAAATGTGTAAAAGTACTAAACAGTTTCAAACTACATACAATTATTTAAAAAATAAAGAACAACATTTTTACATTCACCGCGAAAGAAAATTGTCTAGCTCATAAACACAAATTATTTACCTCAAAGTATTCATTTATATGATCTTTTAAGGCTATTCCAAGTATTTTAGCTAAAACAGTTTATAATTTGACAAATCGCTAGCATCGCCCTTTTTGAAAATAGCAACAACTCGTGACAGTTTGAGCGCATCAGGAAAAATATTTGCTGATGTACACATGTTAAACAATTTAGTCAATGGGAACAAAATTAGATTCTGAATTGCCTTGACAATTTTAACGGTGCATTCGAAAGCATCAGCGCCTTTTGAATTTTTTAGTTTAGTGGTTGCCGTCCTAACTTGGTTGTACGAGGCTTCTTTGAGATTAAATACTTCAGTATGAGTTGCTACGATTAAATAATCTAAAGAAAGTGTAAGTTGATCGCTTAAGTGTCTTGCTATGTTCACAAAGTACTCTTTGAAATCATTTGCGCTCAGTACATTAATTGACAATTTAGTTTTTCAGGCAAATTACTCTTAACAATGTTCCATACAGCTGGGGGTTTATGAAAACAGCCGCTTCTGACATGAAGAACAGACGCTGTCGGAGTACCGCTCCTCACATGGAGATCCGTCGTGTCCTATAATTCTTGAAGAACAGCCAATCCTGGATGCAGACGCTACTCCACTGTGCTAGTTTTAATCCGCCCTGGGTATTTCATTTCCCCGGTACCACCCATATCTGGGAGGCAGTCCCCTATCCTCCACCTTCGGGAGGCGCCGCTGAGGGGGTCTAGCAACCTCTCGCGGTTATTATTCTGTTTTGCTAAGTTCATCTCGCATAATATTATTATTATTATTCTGATTTGATAAGTTCATCTCGCATGATAGCGGTAGCAACAAGTGGTGAAGGGCTGTGCCAAGTCAACACCTGTACTATTACTGGTCTGAATTTAGGAAGGATCTCACAATACTACAGGTCTCCAGGATGACAGATTTTTCGAATATTTTGTGTAGCTTTTCGTCCAGGCCTAGCTGGTGCAGGTGTGGTGTGAATGTGTTAGGTGTAAGGCCTGATACCGACATAATTAGGGGGATAATAACAACTTTGTTTTGTTTCCAGAGTCGTTTTACTTCTATGGCAAGGTCTGCGTATTTAGATATCTTCCCTGTTATTATTATCCTGATTTTCCAAGTTTATCTCGCATGACTGCGGTAGCAACAAATGTTGACAGGCTGTGCCAAGTCAACACCTGAACTATTATTGATCGGAGTTTAGGAAGGATCTTACAATATTACAGGTCTTCAGGATTACAGACTTTTGAAATATTTTGTGCAACCTTTCTTTCAGGTCTAACTGTTGTAGGTGTGGTGTAAAATTGTTTGGTGTAAAACCTGAGACAGACATAATGGGGGGACAATTGTGACTTTGTTTTGTTTCCAAAGTCGTTTTATTTCCATGGCAAGGTCCGTGTATTTAGATATCTTTCCAGCGTAGGTGTTTTGGATATTCACATCGTTGGGAATGGCGATATCTATCAAATAGGTACTTTTGTCGGCCTTTGACTGGAAAACTATATCTGGTCTATTGGCTGGGATAGTTTTGTCTGTATGTATTTCAACGTCCCAGTATAGTTTGTACCGATCGTTTTCGAGTACTGATGTTGGAGTGTAATTGTAGTATGGATCTGTGTTTTCTATTAGTTTGTTTGCTGTGGCTAGTGCTTGGTGTATGACCTTGGCCGCAGAGTTATGTCTGGCTGTGTACTCGGTACCGGCAATAACTTTGCATCCGCTTGTTATGTGATCTATTGTTTCTTTTTGTTGGTGACATTTTCTGCAGTTATCTTCTGTTATGGATGGATCTTCAATTATGTATTTCTTGTAGTTTTTTGTCGCAATAACTTGGTCCTAGATAGCAAGCATAAATCCTTCAGTTTCTGGAAAGAGCTGGCCATCCTGCAGCCAGGTGTATGACTGTTTTTCGTTTATGTGGTCTTGCGTAATACGGTATCTATGCTTGCCATGGAGTGGTTTCTGCGACCAGGTGTTTATTTTTTCTTGTTGCGATTGTGCGGGATTGTGTGTGTCTGCGGCGTGGTCTGGACATGATAGGTTGAGTGGTGTGTAGTTTTTGTCTGCTTTTGCTATTGCTCGATGTAAATTTGTTTGTTTGTTTTGGAAGAAATGTCTGAGTGTCTTTATCTGCCTTGTTCGAAGCGACTGTATATCTATAATCCCTCTGCCTCCTTGATTCCTGTCTATAGTGAGCCTTTCTTCGCATGCGTTTGGATGTGACATTCGGTGTTTCGTGAGTTCTGTCCGTATGAGGATGTGGATGTTTTCTATATCAGTGTGTGACCACTTGATGATGCCGAAGGAGTATGTAGAACTGGTATCGCAAATGTGTTAATGGCTTTTGTAAGGTCTCTAGAATTCAATTTGGTTTTTAGTAGCATAATAAGGCGATCTCTGAACTCTTGGGTTAGTTGTGCCTTGACTTTTGTGTGGTCTATTTTAACGTTCTGATTGAAGCCCAGGTACTTGTATGTTTCGTCCTTGTTCATATTGCCTAGTGTTTGGCCAGTGACTGCTTCCTGTTCTGGGTGGTCCTTCCATTGGCCTTTGTTGATGTGGAGGACCTTGCATTTACTCATTCCGAATTCCATCCTGACGTCTGACGAGCACACTTCTGTTATTCTGATTAACACTCTCAGTTGTACTTCATTGGCGGCATATAGTTTTATATCATCCATGTAGCATCCATGTAACCGCAGTTTGTGTTGTTAAGTGCGTTGGAGAGTGGGTTCAGACAGAGACAGAACCACAGTGAACTGAGAGAGTCACCCTGGAAGATGCCGCGTCTTATGTGTAGCTCATCTGTCTTGATATGGCCGTCCTGGGTTTTGAGATGTACATTGGTTCGCCATGTCTCCATGGTTCTTGTAAGAAACTGACGTAGCCCCGGGTTGATTTTATATATTTGGAGAGTTTTCGCTAGCCAGCTATGGGGTACAGAGTCGAAAGCTTTTTTATAGTCGATGAAACAGGTATGAAGGTTCCTATGTTCCTTTCTGGTTTGCTCCATGATCACGCTATCAATTATAAGTTGTTCCTTGCAACCTTGGCTTTGCTTTCGACATCCTTTTTGTTCTTCAGACAGGATGTTGTTTTGCGTGAGGTGTTGTTCAATTCTCCTGCATATTGTTGCGGTGATGATCCTGTACAAGGTGGGAAGGCAAGTGATTGGGCGATAGTTGGCAGGGTTCTTGGTGTTTGCGTTTTTGGGATTTATATACGTTATTCCTTGCGTGAGGAATTTGGGAAGCCTATTCGGTTGGAGTATGGCTTTATTGATTTGGTCCGTAAGCATTTCGTATGTTGCACTGAATTGCTTGTACCAGAAATTTTGCACATTATCTACGCCAGAGTCGTTTTACTTCTATGGCAAGGTCTGTGTATTTAGATATCTTCCCTATTATTATATTTAAAAAAAAAAGTGCAGCCCGGGCTCCGACACACCGAGCTGCTGTTCCATTACCCAATGACTACTCCTCACACCGTGAGGTGAGCAATCACTGGGTCCGCGAATCGTGCGCCCTAAGTAGACGAAGGGACCCAAGGATGACTGCCTTCTGCATTCTGGCGGCTAAGATGTGCGCCGCCGCATGGCACACCGGTATTTTGCGCAGTGCAGAGAGCAGCGTATTCCTCATTCCACCTAGGGATCCAATGACCATAACCAGCAGACTTACAGTGTAGTCTGGCCAGAGCCTGCGAAGTTGTCCGAGCAACTCCTGATATTTGGTCCGCTTTTCCTCCTCCTTAGAGACGATGTTCACCTCGGCAGGCGCCGAAAACTCAATAACGAACATCATCTTCTGTTGGTGGTCGAGAAGGACTATGTCGGGCTTGTTTGCCTGTACAAGCTCGAGCGTGGGGAACGAGCAGTTCCAGTAAATCCGGCATCTCTCGTTCTCCACAACGGACTCTATATCCCCTGGAGCGTATGGCAGCACCCGTGTCTCATCGATACCGTATGAGTGGCTTAAATGATAGTAGAGCACTCGTAGAACCGCGTTGTGCCAATGGACGTAAGCCGTCCCAGCGTACGTCTTACACGCCGACAAGAGATGCATAAGCGTCTCTGGCGCCTGTCGGCAAGCTCTACAATGGGTGTCGGGTACATCTACACCCATAACCCTTTTACGGTACACCACGATGTTGGTGACACCGTCTTGGCAAGCCATTATAGAGCCCTCAGTCTCCGACTTCAACCCACTAGACCTTAGGAAAGAAAAGGTCAACTGCTCAGACAAGCCATGCTCTTCTAGATGTTTGTAGAAGATTCCATGCATTGGCTTACCTTTATGAAGTCTTAAGAGAAAGTCGACTTCGGCAGTTTTAATGTGGGATTTCAATTCTGCGGGAGCAAGTTCCGTAATGGACTGCTGACACCTCCGCTTGAAGTCGAGTGTGAGGCTGAGCTCCTCGGCCGCTCGTTTCGCTGCGCTAAAAAGAAAGGCTCCTTTTCCCGCATTCTCGTGCTCTCGCACAAAGCGGATCAGGGGATCGGTGCTGTTCGTTACATAGCAGGCAGTGGCCAGTACTACTCTGTTGTGCAGACGCTCCAAACTCAATAGTCCACGCCCTCCCAGGTGTCGCGGGAGGTCTATTCGCGGGACAGAGGACTTAGGTTGTAGGCTTCTCTCCATATTCATCCTTTTGCGGGTCTTTGTGTCGATTTCCTTCAGCTCGTTCACTTTCCAGTGTGTAGCACCAAAGGTGTATAATAACAATGGGACCGCAAGCATGTTTGTGGCAGCGACTTTGTTCTTGCCGGACAGTTCTGACGACCAGATCTGCCGGAGTCGGTGCAAATACTTGCGGCGGAAACACTCTTTAACCAATTCTGCCTCTTGGACATGACGCTGCGCCACTCCAAGGTAGGTATAAGTATCTCCGGCATGCAGTTGTCGCAAGATGCTCCCATCAACGAGCTGTTCCTCATCTCCACTATCTCCGCTTCGTCCTTTCTTGAGATGAACCAATGCACATTTGTCTGTCCCGAACTCCATTCCGATAGCATGACTGTACTCCTGCACCACCCTCAGCGATTGTTGTAGTTCGCGTTGGCCGGAGGCATAAAGTTTTAGGTCATCCATATAAAACAGAAGAGTGACCTTGTGCCTCCGGTTATTGGGCGTGCCACAGCTGTATCCTTTAGTATCTCTCAGCGCTACGGACAGAGGCAGAAGTGAGATGCAAAAGAGCAAGGGACTCAAGGAGTCTCCTTGGAACACACCTCATTTCAATGACACCAACTCTGTCTGAACCCGAGTTTCACCTGATGTTATAGTGAACCGGGTCTTCCAGAGTGGCATCAGTTGTTTGATGCATCCCACTATCTGATTATCCACCGAAAGACATTCCAACAGTCGCACAATGAGCTCATGAGACGTGCTGTCGAATGCCTTGCGATAGTCAATCCAGGCCATAGAAAGGTTTCGCTTGTACTGCACGGAGTCCTGCGTGACACATCGGTCAATCAACAGGTTCTCCTTGCAGCCAGCTACTCCTTTATTTGACCCTCTCTCTTCATACACGTCGAGAAATACAGGATTCACAGCTTGAAGGATACTCATGTACAAGATCCTGGTGAAGAGCTTGTAACATGCGTTCAGACATGTTATTGGCCTGTAGTTTTTGGGATCAGACGAATCTCCGGTCTTCGGGAGAAGCACGGTTCGACCCTCGACAAACCAAGCCGGAATTGGCTGCTCCTGATTTAGCCACGAGTTAAAAACTCTAGCTAAATGCCGGTGGCAACTGGGGAATTTTTTCCACCAGTAGGTGTTTATGCCATCCGGGCCAGGAGCTGCGAAATTCTTTGCGCCTCGTAAGGCATCAATAATTTCTTCCGTGTTTATCGGATGACGCAGTACATTCAAGTTAGGAGTCCTCCTACAAACGGACTCGAACTGCGCCAAGGCCGGAGCGTCTGCTGAGAGAGGTTTAGGTTGTTCGTAAATGTCCCTCCAAAAGGCCTCCACGCGATCAGCAGTTGGCGGCTGCCCTATGGCTGGTGGCGGCTGTTGGAAAAGGCGAGAAGGTCTTTCATAGAACATTCTGTTCTGCTCCAGACCCCTCGCCCGCGCCACCAACGATCGTTTAGCAGCGATTAGCATCCGTATCCTGTCAAGACAGTGTTGCTTGAGAACAACCAGTACCGCTTGACTGAGTGTATGATGGTCGCGCCTCAGCCCGTAGGCTATCTGGCGCACTCGGCGCGTAAAAGGCTTCCCAGCCGCTCTATATTCCATCACACACTGGATACGGGATGCTTCCTGGCGAGCCAACTGGATTTTCGCTTCCATTTGGCGCACCCGTCTCTGTGCTCTCTCAACAGGAGGGTCTCTCACTCTCCCCTGTCTAGCTAGCCTTAGAGCCGCAGCGTAAATTTCGCAATTGATGCTCCAAATGTCAGAGGCCTCCGACGTTCACCCACAACCTCATCCTCTCTCTTCAAATCTGCCAGCTTCAAGGACCTTCCGCTGTTATGCAAGGCCCTTCGGTCTCTGAAATCCCCAGGTGAGACGACTTGGTCGATTTCCCTCTCAGCGGGCCTTACCGGCGAACTTTGAGCCTGGTTAACAGGCCTTCCGTCCGCCGAAGGGGCAGGCTGAGCTGGAGCACGAACATATCCCTGCCTCCGGAGGTACGATACATAATCTCGCAAATTCTGAGAGGTAAGCGTGCTATGCACTGGGTGCATTTCACACCACCTCTCATACATGCGGGACATGTATCCCCTACGGCGCGGGCTACTGCTCTCGTAGCAGCTCAGCAGGTCATCCCTGAGCTCCATCGTCCACCTAAAACGGTCCATGTCATTGCGGGGGTCGTCAACAGGGCGATCCGAAGCACCGCCACCTTGCCCAACGCCGGCTTCCGAAACCGGCTCGGTGTGGGTGCTTTTCTTCCGGGGTGGTCTAACCCGAAGATAGGGCCCGTCAGGTGGTTGGTCTTAGGGCCCCCAGACGACATTTCCGGAGGCAGCCGTTCAAATTGCCTCCTGAGGATGCACCTGTGAAGGTTGCCGGCTGGATTACAACCTTGGGCTTCGGTATACCCTGCGGTGTCGCCACGCACCGGATAGCCTACTGATGTTGGGTGGCTTCCTGCGGTTGTGTTATCAGCCGCCCCTAACATGGAGTCAGACGCTGTCGGAGTACCGCTCCTCACATGGAGATCTGTCGTGTCCTAGTTATTAAGGAATAGCCGATCCTCTGGATGCAGACGCTATTCCACCGTGCTAGTTTTGGTCCGCCCCGGGTATTTGATTTCCTCGGTACCACCCATATCTGGGAGGCGTTCCCCTATCCGCCACCTTGGGGAGGCGCCACTGAGGGGATCTAGCAACCCCTCGCGCTATTATTATTATTATTATTATTATTATTCAAAAACACAAAAAGTGCAGCCCGGGCTCCGACACACCGAGCTGCTGTTCCATTACCCAATGACTACTCCTCACACCGTGAGGTGAGCAATCACTGGGTCCGCGAATCGTGCGCCCTAAGTAGACGAAGGGACCCAAGGATGACTGCCTTCTGCATTCTGGCGGCTAAGATGTGCGCCGCCGCACGGCACACCGGTATTTTGCGCAGTGCAGAGAGCAGCGTATTCGTCATTCCAGCTAGGGATCCAATGACCATAACCAGCAGACTTACAGTGTAGTCTGGCCAGAGCCTGCGAAGTTGACCGAGCAACTCCTGATATTTGGTCCGCTTTTCCTCCTCCTTAGAGACGATGTTCACCTCGGCAGGCGCCGAAAACTCAATAACGAACATCGTCTTCTGTTGGTGGTCGAGAAGGACCATGTCGGGCTTGTTTGCCTGTACAAGCTCGAGCGTGGGGAACGAGTAGTTCCAGTAAATCCGGCATCTCTCGTTCTCCACAACGGACTCTATATCCCCTGGAGCGGAGATTATTATTATTATTATTATTATTATATATTTCAAAAAACAAAAAGTGCAGACCGGGCTCCGACACACCGAGCTGCTGTTCCATTACCCAATGACTACTCCTCACACCGTGAGGTGAGCAATCACTGGGTCCGCGAATCGTGCGCCCTAAGTAGACGAAGGGATCCAAGGATGACTACCTTCTGCATTCTGGCGGCTAAGATCGGCGCCGCCGCACGGCACACCGGTATTTTGCGCAGTGCAGAGAGCAACGTATTCCTCATTCCACCTAGAAATCCAATGACCATAACCATCAGACTTACAGTGCAGTCTGGCCACAGCCCGCGAAATTGTCCGAGCAACTCCTGATATTTGGTCCGCTTTTCCTCCTCCTTAGAGACGATGTTCACCTCGGGAGGCGCCGAAAACTCTATAGCGAACATCGTCTTCTTTTGGTGGTCGAGAAGGACTATGTCGGGCTTGTTTGCCTGTACAAGCTCGAGCATGGGGAACGAGTATTTCCAGTAAATCCGGCATCTCTCGTTCTCCACAACGGACTCTATATCCCCTGGAGCGTATGACAGCACCGGTGTCTCATCGATACCGTATAAATGCCTTAAATGATAGTAGAGCACTCGTAGAGCCGCGTTGTGCCGATGGACGTAAGCCGTCCCAGCGTACGTTCTACACGCCGACAAGAGATGCATAAAGGCGGGTTCTCACGATTCAGTTTCGCTGCTTCAGTTTGACTGATTCAGTGAAACTGAACATATCATGAACGTGAGATCACCTTTTCAGTAAAACTGATCAGTGGGTTTGTCAGTCAAACTGACTTTTCATTCATTTTGACTGAATCAGTATTGAAAGATGAATGCAAACGTTACTTTTATTAATGCTAAATAGGTTAAAATGATTCATTATTCATGAGAACAAACATCGCCTCCAGTATCACTGAATCAGTCAAACTGATTCAGCGAAACTGAATCGTGAGAACCCGCCTTTATTAAGCGTCTCTGGCGCCTGTCGGAAGCTCTACAACGGGTGTCGGGTACATCTACACCCATAACCCTTTGACGGTACACCAAGGCGTTAGTAGTATGGATATGCCGGTTCTGATCCTCCCTGAAGGTCATTCAAATGGGGTGGGGATGACCTTGGTTTCCATATTTCATGAGGTGTATTGACGTGGGTTTTTCTTATAGGTGCCGGTTCTGATCCTCCCTGAAGGTCATTTTGTAACGTTGTCTTTCCAAAAG
The DNA here is from genome assembly GCA_951848785.1 of Callosobruchus maculatus. NCBI lineage: Eukaryota > Metazoa > Arthropoda > Insecta > Coleoptera > Chrysomelidae > Callosobruchus > Callosobruchus maculatus. The sequence goes on from CATOUR010000067.1 coordinate 129,633, forward strand.
TGATCGTATCTTAATGGGGCTTTTTAAATGGGGTGTTGGGTAACCTTGAGAGTTCCAGTTCACATTGTGCTTATAGACACTGATTTTGAAATATTTGTCATTAGTGTTTGTATTGGTTCTTTGCGTAACCTTGAGGTTTTTTTGTGTTATTGTATAGCTGCTTATTTTGAACGTCCTTGAATGTGATTATTGAGACTGATATTTCTTTGCGGTTTTGAGAAGAATGCACGGTGACGTATCTTCACCTTGATGGTATCTGTATAAATAGTGTACTAACGGTGCTAGTGATCAGTAAAAGTCGAGAGACGATCGGAGTATATTCCCGAAGTATATTGTGTACAGATATAAATTGGTGAGCACCCTTTTATATTATTTATCCAACAGTAACATTATTTGTTTTTCTTTAAACAATGTCTGTCACTACCTCTGAATTGCATGAAATTAACAATAAAATCAACTGTGAACTAAATAACAAAATACCGTTCAGAACTTTATCTTCATTAACTGTAAACAAAGCCCATACAATTAAGAATCTGTCACCAGTCAAATCAAAATTTGGTGAATGTCTAGTAGCAACACTATTAGAAGATAATGCTGATGAGTTCAAAGTATGGTTACCGAAAAGAGTAACGGAACATATGTCTGAAGCGGTGATCAAAGAGATAAATGAATCACAAAATAAATATTCACTATCATATATAGGTCAAAGTTCACCTAAAACACCAGGCACTCGCTCCAAATGTTTGATGAAATTTGATTATATTCAACAATAATATATTTGGTGATGAGGTAGTACAGATTGTGTTGGGTATAAATAATATAATGGTTACTCCCATGTATTGGACCCCGATATATGGAAGGTAAATTCGAGATAAAAAAAAAACATTTGTTTGTAGCTGATATTAGACGTTCCGTTTGTTTCAGAAGCAGACTAACTCTCCATTCCCATTATATAATGTGGATGCAGTATTCGGCAATGGGGTGGCCTGAAGCAAAAGATCTACGTAGTGCCATCCAGAGAATTGCATGCCAGTTGGTGGATTTGATTTTCGATGAGGAACATTCCACAGCGTATGACTTAAGTATCTGCTGGGATGATGAAGAGGTCGAACGAAAGAGGATACTAATAAGGAAATATGAAGCAGGGGAAAAGTTATGCAGACAGTATTTACGTGAAGAATGTACCGTCGACCAACTATGTGATGGAATGATTAATAATCAACTCAAACCATTTTTGTACGAAATAGTTAAATACTTACCTCAAGATATTATTATCAAATATCGCCTTCTAGATAAGGAATGATAACTGTATACACCGTGTGTCGTTTTATATGTATAAATAAAAAACTAAATGTACTAAAAAGCTGTTTTATTTCTGCGAGTTAGATATAATAAAAAATCAGAGACACTTAGTAGGAATGAATAAGTCCATTTTGAATAGATCCATCAAAGGCGTTGTAACTAATGCACGAATCATGAATTATCAATGCATACACCTTCGTATTCGCTGGGAAAGAAGATCTGGTTTCAAATTCCAATGATATATCCACAGTTGAGAGCTGAAGGTTATCAGGTTGATGACTGCAGTCAATCACAAATAGAGGATTGTCACTAAACTCCTTTATGTTAAGAATTGGTTCTGGAATGTCCTTGTTATAAAATGTTCTTTGGAAGCTCTCAAATGCATAGTAAGCTGCAGTATTTAGCTTTCTGTTGAAATCTAGGTTCCATCGTTCATACGGATATACCTGATTATTCAACTTTAATCGAATTGAATTTATGTTGGCATGAATGAACTTAGTGATATCCTCTTTAGGATTTTCTGCTAATTTTGAGTCTTGAAATCCAACGATAACAAACAAAGGCCTCTCCAGTTTGTTGGTTGTTCGAATTGCCCAGACGTCTGATGATGTTGAGCGAAGTGATGGCAGTTCATACAAATCCCAAGAGCGAAATGCTACCTTAATCCTTGAATTGAGACTGTTTTTATTCAATCGCTGTAGAAGTTTTACCTTGTATCGATCTTCAGGAACAATATGTTGAACCTTCCATTCAATCTTCGATATTGTTAACTGAGCGTCACATTCACCAACAAAGCAGTTTTTGAAAGATCTTGCAATTACCAAGACGAGCTCTTGTTTTATATTCAGAATTCCTTTTTTGTAGTCCTCTGCGAATCCCATTATATGCTTTAGAGGTATCCTACCACTGAATACTTTGCTGTTTAAATCCCATATCGCTAAATTATCAGCATTCAGGCCCCATCCGGTACATAAAAGTGTATGGGCTGCACTTTTACCATGTGAAATCATTGTTTTCATTGTTGAAGTTATTCCAGGATTCCGCACAACAACAACTTTTTCACCACCCATATGCAGAGAAATTTCATCAAATAAAAAGGATAGAGCATTATTAGATAGGTAGCACGTCTTCGTTGCATCTGCTGGGTTAAACGTTCCTTCAATGTAAATGTAACTGTCAGCAATATTTAAAATGAGATCTTGGAAATTTATCGGTATATGAACAATATCGGAGTTCTTGAAATACGGCGAACCGTACGGCTTGTATGTGTATTCATGAAGGCTGGCTAAGGAACGGTCCATGATAGGTTCCTCAAAAACATCCAACGTCTCACTTGATACGTGCAGAACCATTTTTTTTGGTAAGTTGCAGTCCTATAGATTCGAGGAACTTACGATTCAGTAGAGAAATTTTCGATGCTGTATCCTTGGCGGCAGACGAACGACGAATAACGTCAATTCTCTGATTTCGTCGTATTTTATGTCTACTTGTGTGAACTTTCTTGACATTTTTCAATTGGTATGAACCTACGTTGTACAAAAAACCCATCTTGCTGAATTATGAAGCTTGTTTTAAGTTAAACGTCGCAATTCCAATTTAACGATTACTTTTTCACCACGGAAGTTGATTAGATTCCCATCGTCATCCAAAATTTTAAGTGTGATGTTGTCGATAAACTGACGTCCGCTTGGCTTTACGCTCATATATATTACATTCTGTGGCTCCTTTGTTAGTTTGAATCCTGGCTCGACGTCTATGTCAAACTCGTAAAGAGTGTGCATTTCATTTCCATTGTGGTACGCGCCAGATATCAGTCCACAGTCGATTCTTATCAATCTAACTGTAGTTATATTAACCGGTAAAGTTGACACATGTATTTCGTCATGTCCAAAAATCTTCGGTTCAAACCCAATCAAAGATGCGATTGAGTTAGGAAAAGATAAGTCAACATCATACGCTGAGTATAGCTCACACTTTAATGTATTGTTGTTAGCTTTGAGAGAGAACAACTCATCAGTTGTGGGCTTAGGTGGGTGTATACTGATGGGCTTTATTGTCCTTTGTAAATATTTATTTAGTTCATCGATTTCGTAGGTACCTGGCGGAATATATATAATTTTGAATTTGGTGTTATCTGTTGGATACCTCAAAGCGATTAGATTATTTTCTTCGTGTACGTTGAATATTGAGTTGTAGGAGTAAAAACCTATTAGACCCAAACCATACTGGGCGCTAGTATCTAGCTCAATTGGTGGATAGAAATTAGCCGACAACTCGCTGTCATAACCCGTCAACGTAAGTGTGTAAGACATGACTGATGGGGTGCAAAAAAAGGTAACACTTTATATATCCAAACAGCAACATTTATTGAAAACAGCAATTGTTTTTTTGATTATTATTCTTTAAAGTAATATCATGTAAATTACAATAACAACAAAATATTTTTCTTGGCGGCGGCCCATCTGCTTGATCGCCACTCTGATGTGTATCATAATGCTCCCAGCAGAATTGGAATCGCTGCATGTCCGGGTCTTCCTTCAAGTGTAATGGTAGTTTGTACCATACATGTGCTATTTCATTAGGTGCGCATGCTATGAGTACTTCTTTTGGTATGTGAGCAAGTTCCTCTTCTGTCATGTTCAACAGACTTCTTTCCTTTGAGAATGCTTTCAGGGAATAACTCATTTTTCTAATTGTTTCACGATCCATTTTTATTAGCTTTCTGCTTTTCCTCGGAAAGGAATCGTAGACACAAATGTCCACACCAAAAAGTATTGAAGTTCTGCTGTCGTCTGAGATTATACAAGATCTTAATTTTCCTTGATTGATCGAATAAATACTTCACTAGCTCGTTCGTTGGTGGTAGGTTGCCGAAACTATCATAATACAACACCACCATTCCCCGTTTTATATATGATACCCAATGTGACCCACCCCCACTCTTGCTATCTAAGTTGATAATGGCTGACTCATTCCAGAATGGACCTTGTTTAGGTAGATCATCACGCATAAAAACTCCTCTGAAATACGGTATTTTTAGCTGTTTGGCATAATAAACAAGGTCGTTGTCTGTCAGCGGTCGTTGGGGTAGGGTTTTTAAAAGTTTTTTGAAGTCCGAGCTTTGATAAACAAACCCAATCCTTTGCGGTATGGTTTCAAATATAAACCACTGCCAATTTTATTCATACCGGAGATAGATGTAGAATTTTTTTCTCGTGCTGAATTTATTGCTTTAGAGGTCCTAACAATATTTGCAATACCCCCAGCGAGACTGCCTAATGCTGAGAGACCTGCAAAAATTGGTATCAAGGGTAGAATTCCACCTACTTTTGGAATAGGTATAACTCGCGGAAGGCGAATACGTCGTTTCCCTCCCAGAGACTTGATATGCTTCCGGGCGGCTAATAATGCTGCAGAAGTTGCTTTTCGTAGCACGTTATTATCTTGCTTATGGTTCGAAAATCTCTTCATATTTTTGCGAACTCTGTTTAGTATCCCTGAACCAAAATGCACCTTCTTTGTAGCCTTCCTCATTTTCCTACGCACACATTTTTTCTTATTCCTTCTACGTCGTGATCCATAACCCATTCCCGCATGATGTTTTACACGTAATGCATTCCACAATTTTTTACGCATGCATTTTTTCCTACTGCGCCCACGTCGTGATGCAAGACCCATTCCAGTGTGACGTTTTACTTTCATAATATTTGTAACTAACCAGGCAGCTGCTTTTTCTCCGAAGTTTGCATCAGCTGATTTGACTCGTTTCCAGGCTTCTTGTTGAAGCAGGTAGTCAGCCGAGTGTCTTGTAGCCAAGTCAGATTTGCGGTATGCAAGGTCGTGCTGTAAGCAAGCCGCGTCTAATTTATTGATTCCTTTTTGGCCAAGAGCTAGCCTTTCCTCCACGCGCGTGCCCGGCCCACAAAACTGATAAAAGGGTAAATGTGCTTCGAATGGCAACTTATCTATCAACTTGTTAACAATTCCACCACCAGTTTTGGAAATGCTGCTACACCTTCTCCCAAGAAGTATCGGCATTTAAATAAAACATATATAAACAACTGCGGCTTATATACGGTTAAGTCGTTGCACGATGAAGGTGACAAAACAAGATCAGGAATTAAGTATTAGCAATATTGATGTAAAGGTCACGGATTTGGAAAATAATACTTCTCATCATCGACATGGTATACTACTACCATCCACGATTCGTTGTATTATTGTTGGCCCATCAAACTGCGGAAAAACCAATGTGCTGATATCTTTGTTGTTGCATCCTGATGGGCTTTTCTTCGAAAATATCTATATATTTTCAAAATCGCTTAATCAACCCAAGTATACATTCATAGAAAAAGTAATGAAGTCGATTGATGGATTGGGATATCATGCATTTACCAATAACTCTGATATTCTACCACCATCAGAAGCCAAACCAAATTCAGTTTTCATTTTCGATGACGTTATATGTGAAAATCAAAATGTTATCCGAGAATACTTCAGTATGGGTCGACACAAAGGTGTGGATTGCTTTTATTGCGTGCAAAGCTACAGTTGGATACCAAAAAGGGTGATTAGAGATAACGCAAATCTGATTGTGTTGTTCAAAGTTGACAACACTAACCTCTCACATGTTTTTTCAGATCATGTGGCACCCGACGTAACCTTTAAGCAGTTCCAAGATATGTGTGCAATGTGCTGGAGGGAGAAATATGGGTTTCTAGTAATTGATAAAGATAGAGAACTAAAAGATGGTCGGTACAGGAAAGGATTCGATAGTTTCATAAATCCACTGGTGGACTAGGAATATCATCAATTGAATGTGAGACTGCAATCAATGTACATCGCAGCTGTAGCATTACCATAACAAGTATGAAGCAGCAACAGAGCAGCATTGAGATTGCTCTCAAAAAAGAATTAGTGGAAGCAACAGAGTCTGTCCAAAAAAAATTTAATGCTGTAAAGAAAGGTCGCGACATCGATAACACAGCATTGGAACGGATATATGAACCTATTACGAAACAGCTGAAGACAATAGCGAATGCATCAGTTCATACACAATCGAAACAACCAATGCAAAACGTTGGTCATACAAGCACTCCTAAAAGACCACAATCTACATATCCAAATCAAACCCTTCCCTCTACTAGTACACCAAAAGGGGCGAGATTCGAAGAATTGACTTCCGCTGCTTTTTCCGGTATAACACCAATAAAGGAGTTACCTGATACACCATCATCAATTAATGAGAGGGAAAGAGATTCAGTTACTCAGTATGTATCTACAGCTAATTCAAGTGTGGACAGAGAGGCAGTTGCTGAGGTGCTGAAAAGTCATATAGATAATTTGAGAGCAGGACATCCGGCCTATGGAAGTGTTTATAATGTGAGGATCAACCCACAATCACAGAAGCTGTTAATGGGTGTACATGAAGTGGAATTTGATGATAAGGCGGTTTATTTATCGTCGGGTGATAAGACTACTAAATTCAAACTATCCCCAGACTTACTAGATATGATGTTTGTAGGAGATACACGAAACTCCAACTCAAAAACTCTACACACATTCAGGTCCATATTGAATCTAACTAATGTACTTCGCAAAGATTACACACCTCTTAATATTTACAATGTCGACGGATCTGAGTATTTCAATAAATTATTTAATATCCTATCTACATCATCCCCCATGCATTTGAGAGCCAGAGTTGGTAGGGGACATACACAAATGAAGATACCTAAGTATAAGATATTTAACACTAATAAACGCGACTTTGTGTACTGGAACGACATCAACGAGCTGATTGATCGATTGAAATTGCTATACAGCTCAAAATCAGCTGGTCATACAAACCACGACAACGAAATTTTATCTATAATAGAAGAATTGCGTGAAGAGGGCGTAATACGCTAATTTGGGGTATATATATTTGCGAGTTGAAAGATCCCACTAATAGTATAACGCTTTCGTAGCGATGCACAATACGATAGATAAGTTTGGTCGTCGCAGTTCTAAGCATACAACTGTACGTGGTATTCCAGGTATTGGTTTTAAACTTACACAAACTGGAAATTATGATATCAATGGAAAGCAGTTAAAGAATGTTGGTGATCCTACAGATGAAAATGACTCTGTTCATATAAAGTATGTTGAAAAAAAACTAAAAAGTACCGCTGATATGCTTGAAAGTATAGTGAATAGCAAAACGCTAGAATTGAGTGATGGCCTTGAGAAAAAGATTGATGTATTAACAACCAATTTGATATCCATTTTAGAGCAACTAGAGGTTCTATATAATTTTTGCCAGAAATTAGCTAGTGGAGTCAACAGGGAATTCGATGCTGAAGGTGGCCCTGTTTTACCAGCGTGGCTTGCAGGCTACACTTTAAATCAACTCAGACCATAGATCGGTTGATTTTTCATGATTAATGATCAGTTTCTTTTCTACAATCACCTGAGTCAGACCTCTACATGTAGATATGTCAGTTAACAGCGCAACAAAACGTGGCATAGCAGAAGAATTACACAAGGCAGTTCGGAAGAACTTTCGCCGTCGAAAAACTATCATAAAAGGTTTCGCTGACTTATGGCAAGCCGATTTAGCGGAAATGCAACCTTTTCATAAGGAAAATAATGGCTATAGATACATATTGGTAGTCATTGACTGCTACTCTAAGTTCTTATGGTGTAGAGCAATTAAGAATAAAGATATGCAAAACGTGACGGCTGCAATGCATGATATCCTGCAGGACGCTAGCTATCATCCAACCAATCTGCAAACAGATAACGGATCTGAGTTTTACAATCGCAAATTTTTTGATCTGATGCAAAGGTATGGAATTAACCATTACTCCACGTTCTCTACGAAAAAAGCAGCAATTGCCGAAAGAGCTATTCGTTCACTGAAACACTTGTTGTACAAGGAATTTTCTGCAAGAGGTAGTTACAAATGGATTACAATTCTGCAAAATGTCACCAACTTCTATAACAACAGGAAACATCGAACAACAGGATTGGCCCCCATCGAAGTCGATTTTCATACACGATTGAATGTGTATCGCAATCCAAAGGTAGCAGGCAGAAGTAAGCTTAAACTTGGGGACATTGTGAGAGTAAGCAGATATAAAGGTGTATTTGAAAAAGGTTACACCCCCAACTATTCTACGGAATTGTTTAAAATACGCAACGTTAACATTACAAATCCAGTCACATATATGTTAGATGATATGGATGGGCAACCGATAAGCGGCTGTTTCTACGAAGCTGAGCTAAAAAAGACGCAGTTTCCAGATGAGTATCTGATTGAAAGGGTCTTGAAGAAAAGAGGAACCAAGCTCTTCGTTAAGTGGTTAGGTTTCCCGAAAGAAAAAAATTCGTGGATAGACGTAAAAGATGTATTGTAATGATTCAATAATATATTTGAATGGTTTCTCGATAACTGTGTAAACTTATTTCATTATTTTTTGTTTGGATGATTTTTAGATTCGTTTATAAATAAAACAGTTGTTTGGACTAACTGTAGTTTTATTTTTTCGCATATATATATTTACAATAATAATCATTGACTAATTTGTTAGATTATTAAATCGGGCGACCTCGCTCGCTCTCCACCTGCGTCTCTCCTTCTTGGACAAGAACGGTGGGGGCATCCGCAGGACCGCCCTGTTTTCTAAGTGCGGTTTATAGCTCTGGTAGTTATCGCTATCCCAGTTTTCTGAAACAAAAAAAGTGTTGTTTTGTAATGCGTGCGAAGATTGCAAGATGCAAAAGGTGAGAGGTGTATAAGGATATATTGCTAAATCTTACGAGGTTTCATTAAATTTAGATTTTTCAGGAATGATGGGTACACACGTTGAAAGTATCAATATCATATTATCAATACACAACAAAAAATAATAAAAAATTGCTATGTTGGCGCATGTTGAAAGTATCAATATCATAGGATTGGTAAAAAACAAAAAAAAAGATGCTAAGTTGGTGGTGGTTTGATTTTTTCGCATTTAATAAACACATTTTATACCTTCACTCTGCACCTCTACATTGGTGGTGGCGACTTCATCACCCTGCTCTCTTCCTTTTACCCCATGGTTGTCAGAAGCTGTAAAAAGAAAGAATTATCGATGAGTATCTGGTTAGTTTGTAATAGAATACGTTTGCTTCGCAAAAAAAGTAAAAACATAGAAAGATAAACTGTTTTTGATAAATTTTTAGTGTCATCAATAAAGGTAGCATTTCATAAACTCGGAAATAATTACTCATAAACAAACTACATAGGTACCTTCAGATGGTGCATGACTCTCTGCCAATCTTCGCCGACACCGCACCAGGTGATTAGCCATCGACGACGGCTTCACTAGATGGTCCGCGATCAGCGGACATTGCCGCAGACCAAATGTCCGGTGATCTGCGGTCGATGCTGCCACACCACCCCGACATGCTGTCGCCCGCAGCCGCCTCGCCACCTCTGTGAAGCCGCTGTATCGGCTGTCACCCGGAATGACCTCTGGTGCTGAAAAGAAAAGAAGAGTACATTGTAGAAATACATATGAGTGGATACTAGCGAAAACAGACTTGCTGTATTTTGACTTGTTACTTGTACGCAATGTATACAATGGCAGAATAATGTTTACCTTGACTCAGGTGCTCCAGGTCCAAGATGTTGAATCCTATGGCTTCCATTCTCGTTCTTCCTCTTGATTATCTTGCTGTAATCTTGCTATAACTGAAGAACTGAATCACGAACTTCACTAAGTAATTCTCGTTCAGCCACCGTATTTATACGATATTAGGGGACTAACGCTTCCCCTCCTCCGCTTCAATCCTCTCTTAGGGTACGTCGTTTCAGGAATATAGAAAGACCAACCCACCAGCCAATCGGCGTATAGACCATTAAGTACGTTATATGCTTTGGCAACGCATTCGCACGTCATCAACTGCTATTGAAACGGGAATATAGAAAGATCAACCCACCAGCCAATCGGCGTATAGACCATAAATCCCTATTGGTGGAAATGTTATATGCTTTGGCAACGCATTCGTACGTCACCAACTGCTATTGAAACGGGAATATAGAACGACCAACCCACCAGCCAATCGGCGTATAGACCATAAATCCCTATTGGTGGAAATGTTATATGCTTTGGCAACACATTCGCACGTCATCACCTGCTCCTGAAATACTTTGTCGCCCAACCCCAACCATGCTAATTTAGATCTGTGTACCACTATATCGATATCTGAAACCAACAAGAATTGTGGATGCTCCCACCAATATAACCTTATTGGATGCGATAGTTTCACCCAACCCACCCATCTAAAGCTTATTGGTTGTGATTGTTTCGCCCATCCTCCCCATCCAAGTATTCGTCCCCTCCGCTCTGATTTTACAACTGAATTATGTTGTGAATTTTTGGGTATAAATACAGCTTCATTCTGTAAGGCTTTTCAGTTCTACGTTCTTCAGAAAATCGTACCGTTCCGCAGAAAAATATTGTATATCATACCTATATCACCAACATTATGGCCGCAACCAATAATCAAGATGTTATAGTCGTCGGGGACGACTTACGGGCCATCCTGCAGGAGTTCGAAGATGAGGGGTTGCCTTTTACGCAGCTGGCTGCAGATGTCCAAGAAGAACTTGAAGAATTCGTCCATGTGAACCCACCAGCTGAAAACAACACCAGTGTGAACACCCCTGCAGCAATAGGAGCTGGCGTGGATGCAACGGAAGCAGCCGCAAGTGCAGTGCCTGTCCTGGCAACCAGTGTGAATACTCCTGTAGCTATAGGAGCTGGCGTGGATGCGATGCAAGCGTCCACAAGTACAGTGCCTGCGATAACGAGTAGAAAAATAAAAAAGGCACCTTCCAAGCCTTTTGGAGCATTATTGCGGCAGACATTGGAAAAATCAAATAAACCTCCAAAAACAGAGATCGAAGACCAGACGGAAGCGTTGAGGAGTACTGTTCAACGCATCAAGGATGAAATAGCAAATAATGAGCGGCAACTGGTAGAGGAGCTGGCACTGAACGATAGTCTCCAAGCAGCACAAGTTATCGATGAGCAAAAGTTGAAACAGCTAGACGATGAAAGGAAGCGTGTAAAAGAAACCAAGACGAGGAGAAAGCGACAGTTGGATGATTGCAAGAAGAGAATCGACACCCTACGAGTGACATCAACTCAAAAAAGATGCAAGCTGACTGAAGAGAAGGAACGTATTATATCTTTCTTTGAGTTGTAAAATAAACAGCAAAATATTATATATATATTTATATACATTATATGTATCGATTTGCCTCATATTACGAATATTGAATAAAAATAAAAAAAAGGTATGATCTTTTATTTGATGATGGTATATTGTGTAAGTACCAGCGGGCTAACAGAAACGGTAAATATACCTTGTGGATTAGGGTGTGGCTTTACAGTACCCACCACCCAACGCCACCGATGTTCCACAAATAAAATGAAGAGGTGGGGAGGTATGGAGGGGGCTTTAGTGTGGGGAGCTTAGAACATAAAAGGCAGAGTTCTTGTCAATGAAAAACATAGTGCAGAGTCAACTGGTACAGTAATACAACTAGCAGCGCAATGGACTTCTCTACAGAGTCAAACGGACCTTGCGACTCCACGTCTTGGATGCAGGATCAAGAGGACAGTTCCAGCATATGGAGTATGGAGACTGCGGTACCGGATGATGAGACACCCGACCAATCTCATTGGGCGGTGGCGAGACCACCGATGGACCATGGACCATGCGACTCCACAGTACAGCCGCTGGGGTTCCTGTTGTCTACTATAGACAGCTCATCAGATAACAGCGATGATGATGATGATGCTGATCCTTATCGTCCAGATGGTCCATCAAACCTTAGAGGTGCGCGGATAGAACTGCCTTTTCTCATAGATAGTCAGGAGGAGACATGAGGTGCTATTATTAAATTATAAAGAGATTTTTTTTTGTATTAACCAATAAACTTGTTTTTTTAAATCGTACCTTTTTTCAAAAAACCTTACCATCGTGACAGAAAAAAAATTCATCGAGCGTGGGCGGCTTTGCCAACAAACGATCTTTCTAAAAATTTTATTCAGTGGTGTACTTTATTTTCTCATTTTTTATCAGTCTTCCAATTTTGTCTATCTCGATTTTTTCATGCTTCTAACGTTTTTTTTCACTCTTTTTTTCTGAAAAACCACCGTTTTGAAGGACCGTTGAAGATCACATTTGGCCCTCAAAATGCGTCAAAATGGGCCTCCGCCGAGCCTTTGTATGCGCGGCGAGATAAGGTGGGTCGACGGCGGAGCCGTCGACCCACCGCCCGTGTCGATGTTAGTCGACGGCGCAGCAGTCGACCTAACCTCCACCTTTACCGAAACTTAGCACGACCCAGTAAGCACTATGTGTAATTGGAGACTATGCACTATCCTGTTGTCTTAGAAACCAACCTATAATTTTTTTCACCCGGGGTTTCGGGCAGTCGGGTAGTCGACGGCGCAGCCGTCGACCTAGTCTCTGCCTTTACCGATACTTATCACGAACCAGTAAGCACTATGTGTAGTTGGACACTATGCACTATCCTGTTGTCTTGGAGACCAACCTACAGTTTTTTTTCGCAGATATTTTTTTTATAGACTTTTTTTTCATATTTTTTTTATTTCTCATTTTATTAACCAGAAAAGAACTAGATTTCAAAATCGATATATATATATATTTGAATTTATTTATTTTTAATTATAAGACATACATAAAAAATATTGTAATAAAAAAACACATTTGTACATTACTACTATCTTAGAAAATTTTACACAAATATCTAACACCTGCATACAAATAAATACAAAATTAAAAGTTTTTGTTCACATATTTTTTTTGTTACTCATTTATTAAATAATCTCATAATCGATATATTTATATATTTTTTTTCAATTATAAGATATACATAAAATTACATTTGTACATTGCTACTATTCTATAAAAATATTATTAACTGAAACACTAAATTTGAGAACAAGTATAATTTATTTTCTGTAATTATTATACATGAAAAGTTATTAATTATAAAATATATATTTTAGCAATAATATTTTTATACATACATGAAATTTTATTAAAATTGAGTAATACATTTTTTGTAATTATTGTACATGAAGATTTATAAAAAAATAAAATATACATTTAAACAGTAATATTTTTATATACACATGAAATTTTATTAAAATTAAAAAATACATTTATATAATAAGATTTTTATATATTCAATGAAAATTTGTTAAAATTAAAAAATATATATTTAATAACAATTATATATACATGAAAAATTTATTAGTTAAAATATACATTTATACAATACTATAATTATAAAATAAAGATGCTATACAAATATCTAACTCTAAATATATACATATAAAACCCTAATTCTAACTATAAGGGAAAGTGTAGTATATATATCTATATATATACTATATATATATATACTACACACCCTTCTGGTTTTGGGACAGACAGATCGGATGGTAATCCACGGATTCGATCGTCGCTATCTGTCCCTCCAGCTTTGCTATCTTCGCCTCATAATTTTCTATCTTGGAGGCTCTCTCCTCCAGGCCTTCAAGCTTACCGCCGGCTTGCCGCAACTTCACGTCCTGCTGCTGAGCTTCTTTCCGACGTTGCTGCAACTTCGATTCCCTCGACAGTACTTCCTCCCGAAGTTGCTGCAACTCCACCTCCTGCAGCAGAACGTCGCCCCAAAGTTGCCGGCTCGACTCTTCGGCGGTTCGCTTCTCCTCCCTGGCGGCCGATAAGATCTGCGGGAACTGGTCGTCCTCCTTCAGTTCCTGCACCCTCACCCTTGCGTCCTGCAGTTCCTTTCTCATCTTAGCAGTCGCCTTGGCAAGCAGCGAGCCAGGATCCTCCTCCACAGTCTGGCTGCTCCCACTACTGGTCTGGCTGCTGCTGCCGCTACTGCTTCCGCTACTGCTTCCGCCACTGCTTCCGCTACCGCTGCTACGTTGACTGGCCTCGTGCGATGTCAGCGACTCGAGGGACGATTGAGTCGCCGATATCCGCGGTGTCCTGGGCGTACGCGGCAAGGCCTCCAGGATGTCAGCCGGTGCCGGTGAAAATGATGACTGGGCATCATTAACCGCAAGAGGTTCCGGGCTTCGACTTGCCTGATGAAGCTCCGAAGATGTCGTCGTCGATGACTCCACTGGAGCAGTAACAAGCACATTCTGATGCACTATAATTTTGTGTGCTTGATTCTGATCCGGTGGAGTAATCGACAACGGCAATGTCGGGGTAGCTTCCTCAACAACCGCCGAAGTCCGGACGGGTGACTCTCGCAAAAAAGGTGGTTCCGTTACAGTCGGAGCCTCGTGCAATACGGAGAAGTCTACCGTCGACTCCGGTACAGCAGCGGAAGTGGCAAACTGGGGTACAGGTTGCCGAAATCGAGCTGTGTAAGTCTTGCATGCCGACTTACACAGCTTAAATTTGGCACCCTCATTTCGCTTCCGCTGCGTTGCCGAACTCGACGGTACTCTTACAACCTTCTTTCGCGGCTCTTTTTGCATCGCAACCACTTTTTTTTGCGATTCATCACCATCTACCTTCTTGGGGCGTTTGGTACCCGTCATCATCTTCATAGGCGCCGTCCTTTTCCTGGTGGTAGGACTTGCGCGTACTTGCGAGGGACCAGCCTTGGCAACAGGCGATCGCGATAGCAGTGTCGATCGCTTGGGTGAGCTTTGAAACTCATCTTCTGAGTCGTATTCGATGGGCATCTGTAACAATAAAGAGAAAACCATATTTAGAAACATATCCATGAGGGTAGTTGGTAGAGCGGTCTCCCAAGTTAGGATAAAATTATTTTTACTTACACTTCTCTTCAGAGACATGGTTCGTAGCTGGTTAGTTGGTGGCTGGTAGAGAGATGTATTCTGGCGGCAAAAGCTGGACAGAATGATTTCTACCTGTCCTCGCCTGCACTTTTAAGACCTCAATCCACCAATCAGACAGTTCGAGAGTAGGGGTAGAGGCAGAGGTGTACGCCCACTCCTCCAATGGGGATGAAAGACAGCCCACATCCCTACCCTATCAACTCCAATGTCGCCATGTTTTTTTTTGTCTCTTTCTACATCAATGTGTATTTAGAACTTATGAAATATTTCATGAGTTTGAATACCTGGAGCGGTAATGATTTTTTAAGTATGTATTAATAGATGTGTATGCCTTAAAGAGGGTAGCCATGGGGCACCATTAAATTTTAAATGGGTATTTATAGAGGCTTACCTTTCTTCATGGAATAACCTAATCTTAAAGATGGGGTGGCAATAACAAATTTTGTTAATGGCTTAGGGATTATATAGAGGCTTACCTCTCTTCGTGGAATAATCTAATCTTAAAGATGAGGTGGCAATAAAAAATTTTGTTAATGGCTTAGGGATTATATAGAGGCTTACCTCTCTTCGTAGAATAACCTAATCTTAAACATGGGGTGGTAATAAAGTTTGTTATGGACTTAGGGATTAAAGAAATAAACTGTATTATGAGTTTACGAGACCCAAAGGGTCTCATTCCCCGAAACACTCCGACTGCTAGGGACAGCTCGCCTTTTCTATAATTATACTCGTTTAAATAAATATCTCAAAGCTTTCTTGTGGATATATTTATTGATTAATACAATTTGAAATTTTCTTATGTATATATTAACATACCAAATAAAAGTAACTGCAATACACAAAGATTTAAATATCAATTCTAAAACTACAAATATAATACGTTGAAAGCAACTTAAAATTCCAAGACTCCACTAACAACTATTTAAGATATTAAATTCTGCAACAACCAAAAAATTATGAACAGACAACTTGAATCTAAAACTATGAATCTAAAAGAAAGACACTCTATGTATTAATGAAAATTATGATCTGCTCTTTCGGCTAACGACTCGTCTTTCAGAACTTTCATATGTGGTTGCGGATGTGACGGAGGCGGTGTCCTAATCCACGAATCAATAGCCTCACAAACTCTCAATGCACATCTCCCATTCGTGTTTTCGGAATGGTAGTCACACTTTTTGCTATGAACACTCTGCTCTGCTCTGCTCATGCCCACGTTAATACAGATACTATGATCTATAGCCTCAATGTTCACTATCTGTATGTTTTTCAAGTTTAACATAGCTACAGCTCTCACTACATACTCATACTTCTGATGGCCCTTAAGAAAGATTTTATCGCTGTTCCTGATATGTTGTTTAATTATTTTCATGATTTGTTGCGCATTTGTATTTCCACTACTGTATCTGATGCCATGATTATATTTTTCCAAAAACTTGACGCTTCTTTGATCTTTTACGCTCAGTTCATTGAATTTAATGACGGGTTTAAGCACATAATGAAATAAACTTCCACTTTTCTTAAACCCTATCTCTTTTGGAACAAACGTAGACTGGATATTATATCCTTGGATATCTAGAACAACTATAGTCATTTTTGAAGTCTCACAATGAATCTGATGTAGATTGTGGGTAGTCTGAGTTTAGGTTAAATAAAATGTGCCAACTTTATTCTGCAAACATATATTTAATACTATCACACTTTACAAGCTTACAGTAACTTAAATCTAATATTTAGAAACTTCGGCTAACATTAATTGTATAAGTAGATCTAAATTACCATCTTCAGGAGCCTCATCTCGCGCGGTGATCTGATTAATGGCATCGATAGCATATTTTACATTCGATGCGGGGTCTGTTTGGTAAAATTGAATGTCAGAGTGCCCCCAGGGTAAAGTTTTTGTTGTATTTGGAATTATAAACCTTTTATCATCGTTGTGTGCTAAAGCTACTTTATTTTTGACTTCTGTATATACATCATGCAACCTGCTTTTGAATGTATTCATTTTTCTTAAAATCAGACCACCATTCTCTAGTATATGCTTATAATCATTACCACATAACTGATTTTGTATTACTGCTTTTTTAACACCCTTTGCTTTTTTCATTTCTCCCTTAACTGACTTGATATAGTATGCCTTCGCACCTGTTCCGTAAAAACTTATTATAGGATCTTCTGGAAATTCGTCTTTCATTTTACCCAGAATAGAGTCATTGACTGGAATGTTGAACTCATTGTTTTGTTTATAATTTGAAGTATCAAACTCGCTAATATTATTTCTCATAAATTCATAGAAGTCATCTGTATGAGTTTTCAAAATTTGCGAATCTGTATCACAGTAAAGCATAGATACTTTATCGTTGAACTGCTTTTTAAGAAACCCATAAAAAAAATCATACATTACTATTTTAGATATGTCCAGTATACAGAATCCCACGTATATTGGCTTAAAATAATGTACTCTAACTTTTCCTAAATGGATAGCTGCAAGATTTTCGTTGAATATGGAACAACTCTTGAAATTTGGACGAGCTACTAGTGCTCCGACACCGATGCTATTACGAAGATTTTCCCAATGTGTGACCAACTTTATATCTCTTCTATTATCTACATTTTCCATAGTTTTTCCAAAAATTGCATTATTTAGAAGCTTATAAAAGTCCCTTTCAAATTTATTGTTTGCTTTATTACGCATTGCCGTATTGAGATCGATATATTCCTTCAACCAGAACGATTGTTTGAACTTAAGGATCCTGTGAACCTTGGTTACTTGCAAACCATACCGTACAGCTTGTTGTAGTACGCGATAATGTACAATATATTTTTTCTTGTCGTACAGATTTGGGATTAATTTCGGAATCTTTGTCTTGGCATTTGGTGGGATCATACTTTCCACCAAAAACGGAAGGTCGCTATGTGAATCGTGTAACCCTTCAGGATATCGCACATCAACTTCCAAGACATAGCCATTCTCACCGTCTATTTTGGCATTTTCTAAATCGAATGTAGATATTTCTGAATCCCCCATCCATTCAAAACCTCCCGTAGGAAGAGGTGACGACATAGCATGCCCGTAAAGATTCGTGGCATCGAGATATGATATAAATGTCGATTCTTTAGATGGATCATAATTTGGTAAATATTTATTATTTGCTTCGTGCATTCTATCGCTGCATTGACTTATCCCCCCGCGAATACCATTCTTAAAGAACCCAATCATATCTATGTCCGTAAGGAGCTGGAGATTAACTTTGGTATACTTTAACATGGCATCCCAAGACAATCCAGGAGATGTAAAATAGTGTGCTGGATCCAATTTGTAAATATTCATACTATTTCTCCTAAACCTTTCAAAGACATCACACAAGAGAAGCACGTCTGTCCGTAAATAAATATCAGAATATTCACCTAGATTCCTACAGTTGAACGTTCTCCATACAGTTATTGCCCTCGAATATTCCTCCTCAGATATATCTTTCTCATTCAACTTATCATAAAACTCTGCCTTTGACGGTAAATATTCTTGATCCAATTTCTTTACATCATCCACATAATTGTAAGGAAATACACCTTTCTGTCTAATTAAATTAAAGACTCTAGGGTCTGAAAAATACTTTTTACTCTCCAGAAAATCCCTACTAGTCAAACTGTCTGATAATGCTTGTAAAGATCCAGGTAGAAAACGACAACTATCGATAAATCTCATTTGTAAAAACTTCCTCCTTATTCTACCGGTTCGGTCCACATAGTCATGCATATACAGACTTTTTGTAAATGAAATGTATTTTTCCTTATTCTGGGCTACCACGTCTATCTTATCTCCATGAGAAGATAGTTGTTTGATAAATAGGTGACAATCGTACCCACTTAAATTGTGCGTTATAATTGGTATAAAATTTGGTAATTTGAAATTTAAATTACATTTCGAATGTGCAGCCCCGAATCTAACTTTACCAGTTATGTGGCAATGATCGCGAACTTTAATATCGGATCCTGAAAATGGTTTCTCACAGATGTTACATTTCGTTGAAGTATCAAATTCAATCTGCTCTTCCGGCGTTAAAGGGATCATGGGAGTTACATCTTTCAAATATTTGAAATATAGTTCTTTAAGATCAGCTTCTAGCCTTGTCACGAATTCTTTCGCCGCGTCTTTACCTCGATACAAGACAAATTTGGATAAGTCAGAATCAAATGAAGATTTAATAAAATATGAAAATGAATATGGTTCATGTGTGTGGGTTTCGTTTGTATACGAATATTCTGGGTTGGGTTCACAGTTATCGATTGGTTTTAATAATGACTCAAAATCCGCATACACAACAAAGGGGACCGGCATTTGCTTTTCAAAATTCTCGAATTTAAGTATGTTTTCTGGAACCTGATTACCAAACTTATCAATTCGTAATTTTTCTGTGGGTGTTATCGTGAATATATGATTGCAATCGTTCCTTTGGTGAATATCTAGATACGCCTTAGTTGAAAAATATAACAAACAACCGTCACAAAAGTACCGCTTATGCTCGTTTGAACTTAACTGATGTGCAACTAACCGTGAAAGATCTCTTATCCAACAATAGTGACCATTCCCCTTATCATCCGTTAAATAGAGCAGATTGACATGTAAAGCTAATTTCTTCTGAGCATATCTCAATGGACCAACTATTTCGTATGTGATATTACCATCTTTGATTATTTTTTCAATTCCGTACACGTTTATAGATATATTATTGTTTCTCTCGAACAATGAGATATCTTTAAAAGTAATAGGAAAGTTCATACCGTGGACATTCAATATGGTTGAAAAATGCGGGTAGGATGACACTTCCGCTACTCGGGTGCTTGCTGGTAGTAGCGCTGATGTGACGGCCCAAGCAAAGCAACACTGGTCTTGATTTCGCACATTTACCACTGCCTTCTTTTTCTCTATAAAGTATGGTAACTTTATATAAGACGATCCACCCAATGGTGAAAACTTGTTAATGTTCACTTCAGCATAAAGGATACATTCGATCGCCCACCCTGAAAATAAAACAACAAAGGTTACTATCTCAATTTATGCACTTCTCTAAATACCTAACATACCAGAATCCTTCTCCTCAAACTCAGATGATTGGGATGTAATTTCATCAGCAAACCGTTGATAAACATCAGATAGGTATGTGCTCTCGTCTATTACTTTATTAACCGTATTGAAGGATTTGACGTCTGCCACATCACTCGTTTGTAATACATACTTCCCGAATACTTCCATGTTCACTTTCAGGGCTCTGTGCACTCGAAGTTTCTCTTCTATTACATCTAGAGTATTTTGCTTGATGTTATCGAAAAACTCTTTAAAGTCGGTATACAATTCTGATGGGCTAAATCTATAGCTGGCAATTCTACATTTGAATGCACTTTTTATAAGTCTCACACCATCAGTGATCGGGATCGATGAATTTGTTCTATGTTGTAATGTCCTTGCGTGGGCAGTCATTCGATTTTTCGGAAGTGAAACATTGCAGCAAGGACATATCATATTCGGAGGTGTACTATCCAATTTAATTTTTTTAGCTTGTGGTCCACTTGTGGAACTGCCACTGCAAACATTTCTCTGATGTCGACGCAAATTGTCCGAACGCGTAAAATTATCACCGCAATCACTACATGTATGCATCTTATTAGACTATATCTTGATCACTGTCTGTCAAGCAACTGTAGCATCGATGATCGAGCCTCCTCGATTTATAGCTAGATACTCAAGGGCATCGTACCCCCACCTCCACTCATTCGCTTATCATGCAAGGCCCGACGTTAGCAAAACACGTTCTTTTGTAAGGCCAAGCTCAAGGCTATCCCCACCCCATTTTAATAACATTCAGGGAGGATCACTATCGATCCTCATAGGAAAATCATACAACTAATTTCAAGGTTATACAAACAACCAATACAAACACTAATAACAAATATTTCACAATCAGTCAATGTGAACTGGAACTCTCAAGGTTACCCAACACCCCATTTAAAAAGCCCCATTAAGATACGATCACTTTTGGAAAGACAACGTTACAAAATGACCTTCAGGGAGGATCAGAACCGGCACCTATAAGAAAAACCCACGTCAATACACCTCATGAAATATGGAAACCAAGGTCATCCCCACCCCATTTGAATGACCTTCAGGGAGGATCAGAACCGGCATATCCATACTACTGGCGTTGAAGACACCGTCTTGGCAAGCCATTATGAAGCCCTCAGTCTCCGACTTCGACCCACTAGACCTTAGGAAAGAGAAGGTCAACTGCTCAGACAAGCCATGCTCTTCTAGATATTTCTAGAAGATTCCATGCATTGGTTTAACTTTATGAAGTCTTAAAAGGAAGTCGACTTAGGCAGTTTTAATCTGGGATTTTAATTCTCACAATTCGCACAACTGTAGAATGGCCACCAACAGTAAGTCGTGTGAAAATCGGCTCTCGGCAAAAGTGTGTAGAAGATGCAAATGTACGGCGCAAACCGGCTTGAGATGCATCAAATGTGATACAGTGATACATACGGGATGCGTAAATTACTTAAAGAATGTTAGAGTACTGGATAATGAACAGATTATATGCTGCAATGATAAAACCTCCGAGAAACCAGATCCCGATGGGGATTCGGAACTCTTCGATGCGCAGTACAGGCAGTAGATTCCAAGGTAGATATCCGAATCTTCAATTATGTCATAAAACAGAAAGATCAGTTGATCCGAGAATTATATGATAAGATTGATATACTAAAAACCAATATTAAATTGCCAGAAGATAATGCTTCCAAAATACCAACCACCAAACACAATATAGAAAATTCCAAGAATGTACAGACAAAAAATTCTACGAAAAACACGAAGAACATTCCTGCCGTTACTTATGCTGAAAAGGAGATTCCACCAACGGATTTACAGGGTGTCTCAAACAAGAATATAGCATCGGCAATATAAAACGAGCAAACAAAATTGAAATTCAATGAGATAATTAACTTAACCAAGGACCAAAGAGAGGAAAAAGCTGCCTCAGAACCTGGCTCTTCATCGATGAAGCAGACTGTTCCTGCAGGAGGAGAAGACGATGCAAGTGGCGAGTGGAAGAAGGTGGAAAGAAAAACAAGAAGCAGAAACGTGAGTACTATATCAAGCGGGGTACTGCACTGTTGGTAACCCCCCTACCATCCACATCTGAAGAAGTGAGTCTTGGTCGACAATGACCAGAGGGTGGTTAGACCAGACCTTGTGGGCGCCGCACAGCCGAAGGGGTCAAAGTTCAAGGTCACCCCGAAGAGTGCAAAAGAAGTGACGTCACGCTGAAGAAGAAGGGTCGACGTTCAAGGTCACTCCGAAGAATGCAAAAGAAGTGACGTAATGCTGAAGAGATCTGACGAGACAAGCCTAGCCTGACCTCGCCTCGCCGTTACTCTACTCTACTCTAAAAACATTACACACACAGTACAACAGTAATAGTTTCGGAAAAGCGAAACCCAGTACCTGTACCCATTAGCTTAATGTATTCGAATTTGGATATAACATTGTCGATAAATTCAACGAATCGGCAACAAGTATTTGCTGCTGTGGTATTAGACTGTGGTATTAGGAAAGCATAACATACGAGAAGATTAGCTTTTTTTGTGTAAAAAATAGTTATGATAAAAAACGTAAATTAGGAGAAGTAATGTATGTAGAACTCAGTGGACTGTATTTTTTTGTTTGGTAAACAGAGAACCCATGCAAAGCCAAGGACACCTACCTTAGAATCGGTCTTGCTGATGCCCGTGCTTGCCTCTGCTGGAGGCCCCCTGGTCTTGTTTAGCACTTATCTTCAAAACCGTTTTTCCGGACGGAAAATGGTCTAACGAATTTTCTTGTATCACCGTATGAAGATCGAAGAGGTAGTCGAAGAAGTGTCTGTCTTCCACGTTTCTAATGAATCTAATCGAACTCGCTTTTTTTGTAACTTTTTCGTCGGTCAGATAAAAAACGTAACCGTTGCCTTGGCGGGTAAATGTGTACCTTTGAATTTGCATGGTATATTAGGCAAAACAAATAGCAAGCGAAGGATTAATAATGAAAATTGCACGTACATTTTCCGCCCACTATAAAACAACGTTTTATACAGATATAACAAGCTAATGATAAATTTACTAAAAAAGAAAACTAATTCACACTTTACCATCCAAATGGCAAAAATGCGAATACAAAAGAAACTATGAAATGAAACTAAATCTATGCGTTAGGACGTTACAAACAAATATTCTAATGATATAAGAAACTAGCTAATTGATAGGTAGAGGGCAAAGCGAGGGGCAAAGCTTTACTATTGCTCTCTTAAAAAATCCACTTTGAGTTTTCACTGTAACTAGTCTTACATGTCCTTCAGGACCGGGATGTAGCTCAATTACGTGACCCAGAGACCAATGAAAAGGCGGTTTGGTTTCATCCTTTAGCAAAACTAATGTATTTAATTGGATTTTGTTAGACGGGCTTGTCCACCTGGATCGTTTCCAGAAATCTGCATTGAGTCTTTGAACTAATTGCCAACGAGATAATGTATTAAGTTTCAATGTAGAAAGGTCAAGATCAGGACATGAGGTCAGAGGCTCAAGCGTTAAGAAATGTCCTGGTTTAAGTGGTAGCAAATCATTAGGGTCCGAACTATGTGCGCAAAGAGGTCTCGAGTTTAACAAAGCCTCGATTTGGGTGAGAACTGTGAGAAGCTCTTCGTATGTTAAAATTTGATCACCGATAACTCGGAATAAGTGAGTTTTGATCGACTTAACTCTGGCTTCACTTAAACCATTGAAATGAGGAGAACCCGGAGGATCAAAATACCAAACGATTTGGAGATTCTCTGCGGCAAGTTTTGAAAATTGTAGAATTTGATTGTTTGCACCAACGTGAATGAAACGACGAAAGGCGGCTATGAATGCTTGTGAGGTTAAATCCGACACCAGCTCAATGTGTATCGCTTTTGTCGCGAAACAAACGAAAATGCAGATATAGTATTTTAGTATTTTCGCACCCCTATACCTTCCCATCTTAATTCTCAAAGGTCCAGCATAGTCCAACGTAACGTGAGAGAAACACCTCAATTGGGATGTGCGAAACGAAGCTAAGTCTCCCATATATGGGATGTAAGATTTTGGTTTTAAGCGAAAACGTCTTATACGAGTACAATTAGACAAAATGTTTTTGATTGCTCGCCTAGCGGATAGTATCCAAAACTGTTGACGTAATAAATATTGCACGGTAGTTAAGCCAGGATGTAAGTTTCTCTGATGAATATCTAATATTCGCAACTCGGTTAGTCTACTATTTCTAGGCAAAAGAAGATGATGTTTAGCATCGAAGGATAGTTCTGAGTGGCGAAGTCTTCCGCCCACTCTGAGAAACTCTTCTGAATCGAGAAAAGGGCTACAACTTGCGAAAAGGTTTTGGAAGTAGTTCATTATTTTGAATTTTTCAAATTATATCATTAAAGTGAATTTCCTGGACTCTTTTCAGCAACAACAAAGCCTTTTGAAGTTCCACGGCCGAAAAGGCGCCTTCGAGGTTTGTAGTCCCCTTTCGGGAATTGTGTATAAACCGTAGACATATGGCAATAATTCGTTGAATTTTTGTAATCGAAGAAATGCTCTCTAGGAAATTATCTAAGAAATTTGGTTTAATAACTGTTGATAAGACTAGGGTTTTTTCTTCTCCCGAAATTTGAGAGATGTCTAATGGATGAGAAGATAATGAAGAGAGTTTCCATTCGGAACGAGGAGAAGTGATCCAAGGCGGACCCTTGAACCAAAGAGGATGGTTTATAAACGCTTTTGGCGTTAATCCACGACTGGCACAGTCTGCAGGATTTTCCGAAGATACTATATGATACCAAGCAACATGTGCGATAGCTTCTTGGATATGGCTCACTCTATTAGCAACAAAGGTTTTCCACTTATGTGGAGAACTGGATATCCACGGAAGAGCCACTTGGGAATCGGAAAATGCATAGATTTCGTCAATTGTTACTAACGAAGAATATGTACTAATGACAAACTTTAGTAAATAAATCTGCTAGCAATGTTGCTCCGAGCAACTCTAACCTAGGAATACTAATGGTTCGAAGTGGTGATACCTTACTTTTCCCTATGACTAAAGAAGACTGATAGATATCATTTGGTAATTCAATGCGCAAATATACTGAGGCAGCGTACCCATGTTCAGATGCATCGCAGAAGCCAAAGAGCTGACATCTTTGAATATGTTCAGAGAAAATATGTCTACGAAGGAGAACTTGAGAAAGACATGGAAGTTCTGATTTAAATTGGGACCAAACGTCGACAATAGGTTGTGGAGGAATCTCATCCCAGTCTACTTGTGAAATCCAAAGTCTTTGCATGAGATGCTTAGCCAAAAATGATACTGGAGATAAAAAACCCAACGGATCAAATATGCGTGCCAATTCTGATAGTATATTTCGCTTAGTGCATGGGCTTTCCCTAGGATTGCAAGTATATGAAAATGTATCGGCCTTGGGGTCCCACTTTAGACCTAAAACTTCTATGCTAGTTGGGTCTTCTTCATCAAAGGATATAGGCATGTGACAATCGGATGGAGCTAAAGATGCAAGAAGTTCCGGATAACTGCTTGCCCATTTACGTAGTTCAAACCCTCCCAACTTAAGCAATGAGACTAAATCGTTTTGTAATGCTAACGCGCGTTCTAAAGTGGCAGTTCCCACACATATTTCATCCATAAATATATCATTTTGAAGAACCTTTGATGCTTCGGGAAAATTTAAGCTTTCTGAATTTGCTAACTACTTTAAAGTTCTAATAGCTAGGAACGGACTCGAACTTATACCAAAGGTAATGCAGTTAAGGCGATATTCTTGTAGAGGTTCGCTAGGATCGAAACGCCAAAGAAGTCTTTGAAAATCTCGATGAGTGTCGATTACACGGATTTGTAAATACCTTTGTTTAATGTCGGCTATGAAAACAACAGGATATATTCGAAATTTCAAAAGAAAGACAGTGATATCTGACTGTAATTTTGGGCCAGGCAATAAGGTATCATTTAAACTTAAGCCCTTAGATCCCTTTGCCGAAGCATTAAAAACGACTCGGATTTTTGGTTTATCAGTATCATACTTAAGCACTCCGTGATGAGGAAGATAGCAAAGAAGTTTTGATTTTTGCGTCGGATTTTGAATGAGGCTCATGTGCCCATTTTTCAAGTATTCGTTCATAAAACCGCAGTACAAGGTTTTCAACTCAGGATTTTTTTGAATACTAGCTTCCAAGGACATAAAGCAACCATAAGCTGTTGAATACGTATCTCCCAAATCCAGTTCCCCATGTCGAAACGGTAGAGATACTACAAAGCGACCAGAGCTCTCCCTGGTGAGGGTTGATTGGAAGATGGCTTCACACTTTCTATCATCTGGAGATGTGTGAATTTTGGATGGAATTGATTCAAGTTCCGAAAACTTCCAAATTGTTTTTGCTAAATCGAACGAAGCTAGATAGGATTGAATGGGAGGAACCGAACATAGTTTCGATAGCCGTCGGCTGTCTGGGCTTGCCATGGACATGACCTGCCTTTGGAATATGTGCGTAGATCTCAGCACCTAATAGCATATCCACTGGCGAGGGAGTGTGGAATTGAACATCGCCTAACTTTAAGTTCGATATGTGTGTCCAATCTGCTGGATTGATTTTTACTGAAGGCATATCAGAAGAGAGCTTTGGCAAAATAAAACTTTCAAAGGAAAATGTTGGTTCGATTTGTTCCAGAGGTCGAATTGTAATGTTGCTTGTGCCATTTGCAACTGAAGATGATTGGTTCAAACCAAGAACCGGTACCGAATGTGTTTTTCTTGGTAATCCAAGTCGACTTGGACAACTTTGACTAATGAAGTTAGCTTGACTGGCGGAATCTAGAATCACTCGAACAGTCTGATAATTTCCCCTAGCGTCTAAGACTTCTACCTTGGTCGTAGACAAAAGTACCGTTGTAGTAGGGGTATAAGAAGAAAGAGCAGTGCAGTTGCAGTTTACGGACGACTCATTGTTTGGTTGAACAGACGGGTGATTTAAATATGTGGTAAGCGAAGAATTTTGCGATGTCGAATTTTGCAAAGTCGAAGGCATACAGGTAGTATTATCGTACGATGAATTTGGGGGTATATGGTTTTGAAGAAAGTTTGATGCGTTATGTTGATCCTGCGACATATTCTGAGAAGCATTGGCGTTTTGAGCTAGCGAATTATTATTGGATCGGTTAGTATCATTGCTAGATGCAAAATGAATCATAGTATGATCTCTATAACGACAGATGCGACAATTGTAGCGAGAAGTGCAATTCTTTAATTGATGAGAAAATCTAAGTCAATTTAAACAAGCATTTTGTTGTTTTGCATAGGAGTATCTCTCTGAAGGCGTTTTTGAAATAAATACAGGGCATTGCGGCAAAATATGTGGCTGATTATTGCACAAACGACATTTATGTGGATCATTTTGTATAGACGACATACTGGCTACAAAAGCTGAAGTAGGATGAGAATGGGGAGGCTGTGGGTCGCCCACTATGAGAATTTTGACTAATGAAGGTCGAAGTATGAGCATGTTTGCGTGACTGGTAAGAAGAGCAATTTTGGTTTTGATTATGCCCATATCCTAATGGTTTGGAATATTTGTGATTGGGTACTATAGTATTTGGCATATAGTGTACACACTCCAAAGCTTTGCATTGTCTCTCTAGAAAATGTTTCAAATTTTGATACGTTGGAATTTCTGTGTCACTATATTTTAGTTCAAAGGCAGTTCTGGTTCCAATGTCGAGTTTTTGAAGTAAAAGGTTGAATAACACAAAGCACCAGTGATCGACTGGAAACTGGAGAATTTGAAGTGCTGCTAAATTTTCGGAAAAAACGTCTAAGATATTACGAAGATCCTTGGAAGAATTCGATTTCATTTGCGAAACATTTGTAATAGCATTCCAGTATGTTGTAGCTAAGATTCTTTTGTTCTGATACCTATTACTCAAAGTTTGGAATGCAATTGGATAATTAGCACCAGTTGTTTGTATAGATTTTATCAAATTTAAGGGTTCGCCTTCTAAAAACAAAAGTAAGTATTGAAACCTTGATATATTTGGGAAAGCCGTATTCTCATGAACCAAAGAACAGTAAATATCGTAAAAGGTTGGCCATTTCTGCAAATTTCCATCAGGATGGAACCTTTAACTTTGGTAATTTAGCCTGTTCTTGGTGGGTAGGAGCGGAAACAAAATTTTGATTACTGACTGGATCAGGAAATAAAGAGAGATATATTTCTTTGGACTGAAAATAGAAAGAATCTGTGTTTTGTCTAATGGTATCTTCAGCTGTAAAGTCCTCATCATTCTCAGTGAGGCCAATAATTTCATTATGGAGACTTTTGAACTCATTGTAGAATTCTTCCAAGTTCTCATATTTGACTCGAAATAGTGCATGTTAGCTAGTGTCTGTTTTAGCCTTCACCGCCAAAGTATAAGTCTCAGCGATCCGAGTGACTGCCACCCTCCTCTGTTGCGTAAGCCTATTTTTCGACATATTGAAGCAAAGGAGCAAACTAAAGTCTTAGTGATTCCAAAATCTGAGTATAATCCCCTTAAGGATAAATAGTATAATACAAAAGAAATCTAGCGTCCCCTTAAATAATTCAGCTGTAACGCAGAAATTAGTTCCTCAAGAACGACACCAAAACTATGTACGTAATTTATTTAAAAATGTACCAAAATATAATATTCAAGCCTCTCTATCAATCAACCGTCTAAGAATACGAGTAGTTGCTAATTGCAACTGTCAATTTGATACGACTCTAAAGATTTTAAATGACTAATAAATTTTCGAGAATATGGTTGTAAAAAGAAGCTAATGAAATGATAAACTAATGATCGGAATTGAAAAATGACGATTCAATCATCCGGCTTGAAGGACCAAAAAATGTATGTAGAATTCAGTGGACTGTATTTTTCTGTTTGGTAAATAGAGAACCCATGCAAATCCAAGGACATCTACCTTAGAATCGGTCTTGCTGATGCCCGTGCCTGCCTCTGCTGGGGACCCCTGGTCTTTTTTAGCACTTATCTTCAAAATCGTTTTTCCCGACGGAAAATGGTCTAACGAATTTTCTTATATCACCGTATGAAGATCGAAGAAGTAGTCGTTTCTAAGGAATCTACTCGAACTCGCTTTTCTGTAACATTTTTGGTCGGTCAGATAAAAAACGTAACCGTTGCCTTGGCGGGTAAATGTGCACCTTTGAATTTGCATGGTATATTAGGCAACACAAATAGCAAGCGAAGGATTAATAATGAAAATTGCTCGTACAAGTAATAAAAACAGGTAATATACTGATAGCTTATTAAATGTAAATTTTATAAAACAGGACAGAGAGAATAGAAACGGTATACACTTAGAGTTTACTTATATGTATATAAAACAGTGCGAATAAATGTCTAAATTGGGGAATATTGCCTTGAGACTGTCAACAGAGTAGGTTTTTCTTCTGAAATTAATGTATCCTTGTTTGGCCAATTGATGTATGGAGTAGTGCCCGCAGTGCATTAGGGTATCTTTCTTCATCGTGATAGGATAATAATTTTTGTCTTGTCCAATGATGAATCCTATTGTTTGGTTATTGTAATTTATGATCGGTGTACCTGCTTCATATTCTTGACCTAAAAAGTGGAATGCAGGATATTGCTTTAATTCAGTTCCGCCATATCTGTCTATTTCGTACAAATAAAAAGTTCCATCTTCAATATAGAATATTTGATCTTTCATGATGACATATGAATATCTAACATCATTGTGATAACAACAACAACAAATGTTAAAAATAATGCTGCAATAATTGTTAAACTTGCTTTGTTCATTATGCGTGTCTCGTAGAGCTGCTGGTGTGGGTGGTGGGTTTTGTATAAAAATAGCAATGCTATGGAAATCTGATTAGTTTAGGTATGTGTTCTTGATGTGTTGTATGAATACACATATGAATACGTGCATGGGATGAAGTATTATGCAACAGGTGATGGTTTATTTAATTCAGCTATACTAATTTACCTTTCGAGATGCATATACCAGGAATGAATTACTGTGGACTAGGGACACATCTTGATGAGCGATTAGCTAGAAATGATCCTGGTGTGAATGGATTAGGTGAAGCGTGGAAGGAACACGATATCTTTTTTCCACAGAAAAGGATTTGAATAAAAGACATTCAGCTGATAAGGTGTTAGCAAAAAAAGCATTAGATAGATTTCGCGCTAGGGATTCATCTTGGAAGGAAAAATTGGCAGCTTTAGCTGTGTCGGGGGCTATGAAAGCGAAAGTCAAACTTGGAGTGGGGTTAAATGAAAATACCAATCAAATGAAAAAGTGTTTAAAGAATTAAGAAAAATTAAGGAAACATTTAGAAGGATCTCAAAAGCTTGCTCAAGATTCTGTACAAATTTTACAGACCATTAAAGATGTGGATGTCAAGGAGAATAAGAAGCAGCAGCAATCTGGTAAAAGGAAACCAAAGAGTGAAACGATCAAAAAGAAACCTGAACAGAAGTTGAAATCTAAGGTTGAGAATGTAAAAGCAAAAATCAATAGAAAATATGAAAAGACGAGATCCAAAACTAAAACAGATTCAGATACAGAAGAAGAAATAATAATATCAAAGCCATGGAAACCGGCTTCTGCTACTACTACCACCACTACCACTACCACTACCACTCCCACTACAATAAAAAAGTAAGAAGGCAGCCCAGAAAAAACTGTGAAAACACGGAAATTAGATATGAACGACCCAATACTTCCTAAAAAAACATATAATAGAAAACGTGAACTTAATGGTGATTCTAATGATGATGATGATGATGATGATGATGATGATAATGTGAAGAAAAAGCGAAAATACTCTCCAAATGATTCTATCCCACTCCCTTGCAAAACCGATACCAAAAACCAAAAAATGACCAAAACGATCTAATAGTAGAAAAAGGAAGCTAGAGTTGGTTTCAGATGATTATCATGATAATGGTGATGATAGTGCGAATTAGAAGCGATTATCATCAGTTAGAAAATGGTACGGAGAAAGAATGCTAAACCTAAAAGAAGACAACAACAACAAAAAAAAAACGACGAGTAACTACTTCGAAAAAAAAGGAATGTGTAAAAAGAAAGAAACTGGTTGGTGTAGATACAAAAGGAAAGAAGAAGATTCCCTTTTCTAAGGCAACTAGTCGCATAAAAAAACATGATATCTCAAAAACCGACTACATTTAACGATGCAATTCTGGTAGCCTTAAGGAAAGCACAACAGTTAAAGAAAAACAGTAGCGGTGTAAAAAAGCCTGCAAATCGTATAGTGAAGATTCCGAAAAAAGGAGGCATATTACCGCTTATTCCAATTTCTGCTGGATTGTCTGCACTGGGGGCAATTACTGGGGCGCTGCTGGAATTGCAAAGGCTATCAACGACGCTAGATCTGCTAAACAGCAATTGCAAGAATCTCAACGTCACAATAAAATGATGGAAGCTGTTGCGCTTGGAAAAGGGATATTTGAGTAAGACAGAAGGAATTCTGCCGGTGCGCCATCTAGTACCCGAAGGTGACGGCAACCAAAGAGAGAAACGCCACTAGAAGCAGTTTACCTCTCCTTGGTGGAACGACAAGGCTCGCTCGCTTTTTGCCACTAGAGGCGCGGATTTTGACGCACGCAGCGTGAAGCCGATATACGAGGGTTGCTCTATACCTCCGTCAATCCACCAGTACGCAGACAGCTGTTTCACGCTTATTAGCGATCATCAGTGCGCCATAGGTCGATTGACGAAAGTAGAGAGCATCAATTTTTCCATGTTTAATAAACATGTGAAAGATGTACGAGTAAGACAGAAGGAATTCTGCCGTTGCGCCATCTAGTACCCGAAGGTGACGGCAACCAAAGAGAGAAACGCCACTAGAAGCAGTTTACCTCTCCTTGGTGGAACGACAAGGCTCGCTCGCTTTTTGCCACTAGAGGCGCGGATTTTGGTAAACTGCTTCTAGTGGCGTTTCTCTCTTTGGTTGCCGTCACCTTCGGGTACTAGATGGCGCACCGGCAGAATTCCTTCTGTCTTACTCGTACATCTTTCACATGTTTATTAAACATGGAAAAATTGATGCTCTCTACTTTCGTCAATCGACCTATGGCGCACTGATGATCGCTAATAAGCGTGAAACAGCTGTCTGCGTACTGGTGGATTGACGGAGGTATAGAGCAACCCTCGTATATCGGCTTCACGCTGCGTGCGTCAAAATCCGCGCCTCTAGTGGCAAAAAGCGAGCGAGCCTTGTCGTTCCACCAAGGAGAGGTAAACTGCTTCTAGTGGCGTTTCTCTCTTTGGTTGCCGTCACCTTCGGGTACTAGATGGCGCACCGGCAGAATTCCTTCTGTCTTACTCGTACATCTTTCACATGTTTATTAAACATGGAAAAATTGATGCTCTCTACTTTCGTCAATCGACCTATGGCGCACTGATGATCGCTAATAAGCGTGAAACAGCTGTCTGCGTACTGGTGGATTGACGGAGGTATAGAGCAACCCTCGTATATCGGCTTCACGCTGCGTGCGTCAAAATCCGCGCCTCTAGTGGCAAAAAGCGAGCGAGCCTTGTCGTTCCACCAAGGAGAGGTAAACTGCTTCTAGTAGCGTTTCTCTCTTTGGTTGCCGTCACCTTCGGGTACTAGATGGCGCACCGGCAGAATTCCTTCTGTCTTACTCGTACATCTTTCACATGTTTATTAAACATGGAAAAATTGATGCTCTCTACTTTCGTCAATCGACCTATGGCGCACTGATGATCGCTAATAAGCGTGAAACAGCTGTCTGCGTACTGGTGGATTGACGGAGGTATAGAGCAACCCTCGTATAAAGGGATATTTCTTAAACCTTATAAAACAGGAATGGGACTTTACTTAAATCCATATCCCAAGTAACGATTCGTTAGTTATAAAATGTTAACAATAAGAAAAAGAAGACTATCAATTAAAATTCCCAATGATCATCCACTGACAAATATTGAACTGCAGAGGTATGCTAAACGCTTAAGAATACCGTATTTCAGAGGGGTTTTCATGCGTGATAAGCTACCAAAAACAATAAGAACCAACGAACGAGGTGTTATTAATTTGGATTCATCTACAGGACCAGGTACACATTAGACGGCGTACAAGAAAAAGGGTCATTTAGAGTCATATTTGGATACATATGGAAATATAGAGCCTCCACTTGCAGCAATTTTATTTTTTTTGATTCTGGAGGACCTTGTAGAATACTATTCAATTATAATGTTTTCCAAAACTTTAATACTGCGAGCTGTGGTCAACTGTGTTTACGTTTTCTTATTGGTGAATAAATATTGTGTGATGTGAATGTGTTTATTCATTTGTTTTACAACTATCGACCAGGTTATATCTGAAATATGTATACATTTACCTTATCAGGCAGCGAGTCTGTCTTGTCAGCTAAAATTTACCCCCCAATTGTTTTAGATAACAGCAAAACGTATGCAGTAGGTCTGATTGATTTTGTAACATTTAATACAATACCCAATGTAGATAAGACTAATAATAAGTTTCATATTGGTAATCAAGTTATCGAATTTCCTGAATTCAGTTATGAGATACAAGACATGATAAATCATATAGAACATTAGATCAATTTGCAGAAAATTGAACAGGAGCAAAAACAACAACAAAAACAGCTAAAACAAAATGTGATTGTAAAAACATGATAAAAAAGATGATGATTATCTTTACATGAGAATGAATTTTAACACATTACATTTTGAAATAAAAAGTAATAGAATTATAGATTTTACGAAAAATGACACTATAGGTACAATGTTTGGATTTAAGAAGAAAAAGCTTGTACCAAACAAATTAAATGTCTTAGACCATCCTATGAACATTACTAAGGTTAACGCAATATGTGTTGTAACTTAGTAAGAAATTCATTCAGAAATGATCGTGGTGATCATATGTTATACAGGGTGAGTTTTTAGTACCGGCTCGGTCGATAACTCCACTACTGTAGAAGATAGCGAAAAAAGTGTATATAAAAATTGTAGCCACGGATATGCTCCTTGCTCAGAAAATATTTTGATTTATACAGGGTGATCCATAACTACGTGGTGATGCAAACATGCATTTTTTTAAATGAGACACCCTATATATTATTCCATATTCAGATTCTACCAATGATTTCCGTTCTTCCAATATAGGGTATTGTTACATTATACAGGGTATTTCAAAAGTTATGACCATTTTTGTATCCAAATCACGGTCAAATAAACGTACTGTATATCAAAAAGTAATGAATCAAAAATTATTTCTCTTACATGAGAAGATTGGAAATATCCTCTAGTTTTAAAATACGCTATAAAAAAATCCCGCGACGCATATTCGTATACAGGGTGATGTAGAATGCAAAATCTAGATTTTCTCTCTTTTTTTAAATGTAACCCCCAATATTTTATTATACCAAAGAATTGCTTTTAGTATGCTCTTTCATCTTTGTATAGCACTTATTATGGCTGCATTCATTAGTTTCTGAGAGATTTCGATTTTTCTACAAATTTTAAATATACCTCCTATTTGTTTAATAAAATTTATTTATTTTGAGAAAATACTACCAAATTTTGTTTTTGTTTAACAAACAACTAAAATATAAGGCGATAATAATACTTGATCAAGTCAAAACACTGAACTAACGAGATAATATAGGTCAAGTGTGCTGAGGAAACAATTTTATAGACGTCATGCATAATTATCAAGCAGATGTATCAGGTAGGCTATGAAATGTGAAACAACACAGTCCAAATAAAACGTTTCTTCAATCTTTCAAACGCATTAGTTTTAAAGTGCCTCCGTTCTGGATATTGCTATCCATAGTTGATATACTCTAGAGGCAATTAGACAATTTCTCAAAGATTCTCCTAAATACTCTCAATGGAAAAATTAATTTTCAAAGCTGGTTTTTTACACAGCACGGAATTATTGAGTAGGTTATGAAAACTGTCAATTTTTCAAAGCCTACCTGATAAAACTACTTGATAATTATGCATGACGCCTACAAAATTGTTTCCTCGGCATACTTGACTTTATTATCTCGATGATTTAGGGTTTTGACTTCATCAAATACTATCAAGACGTTATAATTTAGTTGTTCGTTAAACAAAAAAACAAATCAGATAGTACTTTCTCAAAATAAATAAATTTCATTACACAAATAGAGGCTATATTTTAAATTTACCGAAAAATCGAAATATCTCGGAAACTGATGGACGTAGGTACAACAAGTGCTATACAAAGATGAAAGAGCATATTAAAAGCAATTCTTTGGGATAATAAAATATTGGGGGTTACATTTGAAAAAAAAGAGAAAATTTGGATTTTGCATTCTACATCACCCTGTATACGAATATTCGTCTCGCGCTTCTTTTATAGCCGATTTTAAAACTAGAGGATATTTCTAATCTCCTCGTGTAAAAAAAGTAATTTTTGATTCATTACTTTTTGATATACAGTACGTTCATTTGTCCGCGATTTGGATATAAAAATGGTCATAACTTTTGAAACACCCTGTATAATGTAACAATGCCCTATATTGGAAGAACGGAAATCATTAGTAGAATCTGAATATGGAATAAAATATAGGGTGTCTCATTTAAAAAAATGCATGTTTGCATCACCACGTAGTTATGGATCACCATGTATAAATCAAAATATTTTCTGAGCAAGGAGCATATCCGTAGCTAAAACTTTTATATACAACTTTTTTCGCTATCTTCTACAGTAGTGGAGTTGTCGACCGAGCCGGTACTAAAAACTCACCCTGTATATGTTTTATCCTGACGTGCCGAGTGGATACCGTATTATAGAGAAAGTGTGGAATGTAATTTATCTTCCTGTGAATGCTAATTGCATCGATGAAATTTTACTTAAAGTAGTAGATCAAGATGGAAATCTGGTTAATTTCAAAGAAGAAGTCATGACGATAATAGTACACTTGAAGGAACTATAAAATATTTTTTATATATTTTATATATATTTTATATTTGTATATAATATTAGAGTACTGCCATCAGGCTGCAGTCACAGTGTTCATATAAAAAACGTTACGCATGCAGATGAAAGTGTCAGTAGCAGGCAATCAGGTAAAGAACTAACACCTGAAAATAGACAGTTCCTTCAGCTGCTCGGTTTTAAGATCATCAAAAAAAGTGAATCACCATCAACGAAAAAACAAACAAACAAAAAAACCGTAGATGTTTACGTATAAAATTATCAATTTATTATAACATCCAAAAGTTGCTGATTCACCTTAGATGTAACTGTGTGATGTAGATAGAAGGAAAATGAGTTTTAATATTCTTAATGTTGGTGGGCATGTGCTAATAGATAATTCTATTACCAATTGTGAGATGCATAGTCATCCACCGTAGGCAAATACAGCATTCAATAATTCTGACGAAATAAGAATTCCAATACACACACAAGACATATACACATTACAGTGTAATAGTACACTGTATATTGAAAGAAAGCTGGTTGGTCAAAAGGATAAAAAATTCTCACAAACTTTGAACACGATAAACAATTTTGTAGCCTATCTATTCGAAGAAATTGCAGGAATTAATTGTAGACAGAGTATCTTGGGATATCATCCACACTTAAAGAATTAGTGTCGTTTACAGAGAATGAAGCTAGCAGTTATTTGTATGCAGGTTGGAATAATAAGGAAAATCCTGTTATACATCATATTAATGGCAACTTCAGCGTAAGTGTTCCACTCAAAAATTTAATGGGATTTTTTGAAGACTTTAAAAAAATATTAATCAATATTAGACAAGAATTGGTGTTGATAAGAAGCGCTAATGATTTAAATGCAATTGTGTCAACTGTAGCAGATGAAAAGCCTCATTTAGAAATTTATCGTATACTATGGCGAATTCCGCACGTTCAGGTAGCCGGTTCTGGAAAGCTGCATTTGTTAAGGTACATAGGAAGGGAAGAGATCTGGAATTGGCCTTCAGAAGCTGGGAAACATCCAAACATACGTGGAACGTTAAGGCAACGAATCAACTGGAAAAACCTCGATTTGTTAGTTTGGGTATTCTAAATCGACTTCCAGTATATACCCATAATCACTCATCAGGACAATTGATTATATTTTCATGATATACAGGGTTATTCACGTTATTCGACACGGAGCATTATGGCTAAACTATTTGATAAAAAAGAAAATAATAATTTCGGATGGATAGAGACCCATAAAGACTACATTTTAAAAATATTTTCATGTTATACAGGGTGTCCCAAAAACACGAAATGTATCAAAGTTATGTTTTTTTAAATGGAACACCCCGTATATTATTGCATATTCAGATTCCTCGAAGAATTCTAGTGTGACATTATGTATCATACATGGGACTTAAAGTGAACCGTTTAGGTGTAAATCACTATTTTCGGTATAAGTAGATATCAGGAAAAAATTGAATATCGCAGAGATTATAAAATTTGGAAGGCTGTGACTTTGCCGTATTACTAAGCATAAAATGCGTCAGCTTTGATGAGACTGTCAAATTTAAATTACGTTTATGCTTGGAGAAATCGGTCGATTAATTAAGGAAACTTCGATCAGTGATAACTTGATTTTTTCAAATGGGAATGCATAATTTTTTTTATACGGTTAAACGTAGAATTTGATAACCTTTCAAATGATATAAGGTTGTGAATATCAATCTCTGGTACTTTTCATTTAATTTTAAATTTTCAAACAAATCGGTGTTTTTCAATTTTGCTACCTATAAGCAACGTAGCAGGCCATAAAATATAAACAAAAACCTGTTCAGGTAGAAGAAAACAACTAACTTAGTTAAAAAATACATACGAACTAGACTAAAGGGACAAGGTTATAAAAATTACTCACAACAAAGTCTAACCAGAAACTATTACCTACTTCAATGTACTAGAGATTGGCAATTTCCAGAACCATTAAACATTTTGAAATGAAACGAAAACGACTAGACAATGTTGTAGGCAGTTTATTGGTTTCATAATAAAATTTCACATTTAATTATATAAAAAAGTATGCAATTCTGTCAAAACTCAAGTCAAAAGTACCTCTGACTGGAGTTCTGAAAACTCTTCAGTACCTATTAGCAAGATCGCAGAAAATGAAGAATAATTTAAAATTTGTTCAAATTATAAAACATAACTTAAATGGCACAAAACTTAAATCTGATTTGGCAGTATTCCTTTTTTGCAATATTGCTAACAGATATTGAAAAATAGAACGGCTCCAGTCAGAGGTATCGACTTCGACGCAAATTACTACTTTTTTAACCCATTACATATGTATGATTGATAATTGCGTACTGGCGCAACATCGCTGGTTGTTTTTGTTTCATTTTAGGGTTTTCCATTGTCTTGGAAACTTTCAACCTCTAGTGAATTGCGGTAGCCAGTAGACTGTAAAAAATATATATTACTGCCATACTCCAGCTTCTCTTTGACCTAAGAGATGTTATCGCAGTTGTTTCTAGGAGAGTTGATTTGTTGTAAGAAATTTTTATAATCTTGTCCCTTAGTCTAGTTCGTGTGTATTTTTCAGCTAAGTTAGTTGTTTTCTTCTACCTGAACAGGTTATTGTTTATATTTCATGGCCTGCTACGTTGCTTATAGGTAGGAAAATTGAAAAACGCCGATTTGTTTGAAAATTTAAAATTAAATGGAAACTACCAGAGATTGATATTCATAATCTTATATCATTAGAAAGGTAATCAAATTCTACGTTTAACCGTATACAAAAATTAGGCATTCCCATTTAAAAAAATCAAGTTATCGCTGATCGATGTTTCCTTAATTGATCGACCAATTTCTCCAAGCATAAACGTAATTTAAATTTAACAGTCTCATCAAAGCTGACGCATTTTATGCTTAGCAATACGGCAAAGTCACAGCCTTCCAAATTTTATAATCTCTGCGATATTCAATTTTTTCCTGATATCTACTTATACCAAAAATGGTGATTTACACCTAAACGGTTCACTTTAAGTCCCATGTATGATACATAAAGTCACACTAGAATTCATCGAGGAATCTGAATATGCAATAATATGCGGGGTATTCCATTTAAAAAAACATAACTTTGATACAATTCGTGTTTTTGGGATACCCTGTATAACATGAAAATATTTTTAAAATGTAGTCTTTATGGGTCTCTATCCATCCGAAATTATTATTTTCTTTTTTATCAAATACTTTAGCCTAAATGCTCCATGTCGAATAACGTGAATAACCCTGTATATCATGAAAATATAATCAATTGTCCTGATGATAGTGATTATGGGTATATACTGGAAGTCGATTTAGAATACCCAAACAAACTATTTGATACGCATAAAGATTTACCTTTGCTTCCTGAATACATGGTGCCACATATATCAGAACAGAACATTTCGAGGTTAATGACCACCTTATATAATAAAAAAATATGTAGTGCATTATAAAAGTCTCCAACAAGCACCTAAACTGGGGGTAAGGCTCGCCAAAATTCATCGCTTAAAGTTCAAACAATCAGCATAGTATGAATGAATTTGAGAAAAACTTATTCAAAATTTTCATAAACGCAGTATTTGGTAAGGTAGCCGAACATGTTAGAAAATACAGAGATGTTCGAATAGTAACAAGATGGTCAGGTCGTTACGGTGCAAATTATTATATTTCTCAACCAAACTTCCACAGCTGTACGATTTTAGCTGAAGATGTCGTTATCATCGAAATGAAACGCTTAAAGGTTAACTTTTGTAAACCAATATATGTCAATATCAGATATATCTAAGACTATTTTTATACGATTTTCATTATAATTATATAAATCCAAAATTCCAAAATCAAGCTAAACTTTTGTATACGGACACTGACAGCTTAATTTATCACTTTTTTGTTGATGACATTTATTCTCACATCAAAAAGGATATACACAAATTTGATACATCTGATTATCAACCAAATAACATGTATGGTATTTCTCGAATTAACCAAAAGGTGCTAGGGCTTATGAAAGATGAAAATGCTGGTAAAATTATGACTCATTTCATTGGATTGGCCCGTGTGGGGGCGGGTTAGAATATCTCCCATCGTATATCCTGCGTGTCGTAAAAGGCGACTAAAAGGTACCGAACTACTGTCGGTATACGCAGTAACCTCTTCTCAACCAACAGCTTTGGGTGGACGAGCTGACAAGAGCCAGGACACCTTCTTGTCCTTGGGTTGAAAAATTGTCCCTAAAGGCGGATGAACCGGTATGTACATCTGGTCAACGGCATGAGGATGCAGAAAGCAAATGGGAAACTACTGCATTAAAGATCTGTAAGATATCCCAAGAGAAACTTGTAAAATGAGTAACGTGAGAATCAGCGAGGCCTCGGATGTGATGCCTCGCGGTCCGACTGGCAACCGGCGCTGTTCCTCGTCCGGGGAGGTCAGTGTGAAGTTGGTGACCGGTCACAAGAAGTGCGACCATCAGGCTTCTTGTGCGAAATTAGCTACTGATGACATTTTTAAAATGCGCCGAAAACATCGCCTGGCAACTTGGAACGTTAGAGGTCTTCAAGCTATAGGAAAGCTCAGCATCGTCGAACAAGAGCTTACAGCAAATAAAATAGCTATTGTTGGATTATCTGATACCCATTATAGAGATACAGGTCATTTTACTTCTAGCAAGGGCAATTTTATTTGCTTTTCAGGTGAATCAGTTAACGGTGTTGGCTTTTGGGTGGCGAAAGCTCACGCAAGGACCATTCTTGGTTACAAGTGTATTAGTGACAGAATCATAACAT
Organism: Callosobruchus maculatus; assembly: GCA_951848785.1. NCBI lineage: Eukaryota > Metazoa > Arthropoda > Insecta > Coleoptera > Chrysomelidae > Callosobruchus > Callosobruchus maculatus. The sequence continues at coordinate 170,752 of CATOUR010000067.1, forward strand.
TACGTATCAATGCGAACCCTACACCGATCAACATTGTGCAAATCTATTCACCTACGTCAGATTCGGGCGAGGAAACGATCGAATCTTTTTATAACGATCTTGAGTCTGCACCTGAATCTCTTTCGAATCGGAAAATGGCCCTTATTTTGGGCGATTTTAACTCAAAGGTTGGTCAAACTATGGATGATGAACATCTTAGGGCACATATTGGTAAATTCGGTCTTGGTGTGAGAAATGAAAGGGGCCAACGTCTGCTTCAATTCTGTATTGACCATAATTTCTCAATTGCCAACACTATGTTTTCACAACATCCACGGCGCTTGTATACTTGGACCTCTCCCGACGGACGATTTCGTAATCAAATTGATTACATTTTCGTTCGTACACGGTGGAAGTCATCTATTAGCCTTTGTAAGACTACCAGGTTCTGACTGCGGCTCAGATCATCAGTTACTTCTGTGCGAACTTCAGTTAAAACTGAAGGTATGTCCACGTTCTAAGCGGATAGTACGGATGGAGATCGCTGACCCTGCTTCTTTTCGGTCAAAATGTTCAGAGCTTTTTCGGGATGCCTCTATAACGGATATGTCAAATTCAAACGATATGTGGCTATCATTCAAAAATGTGCTCTTACATGCTGCCCGGATAAGTCAACCAAAGAGTAGCATTCAACCAAAACAACAATGGATTAGTAGCCACACATTGTCTGTTATTGAGGCACGTAGAAGCCTTAAGATCTCAGGTCTTGATTCAAATACAAAGCAAAACGCATATAATATAGATAGCTCTCACGCGAGATTCAGAGACTATGCCGAAGAGATAAGAACTCTTATACACAGCACTAATTGTGCCAGGAAATAGATATGCATGCCAATACTAATCATCCGAAAGAGATGTTTTTAAAGGTCAAATGCCTCAGTCGGGATTTTAAACCCAAATCTTGGGCTGTTCAAAATCCCGAGGGACAGCTAACTACCAACTTGCATGAGGTTATTGAGGCTTGGCGAAATTACTGCGAAAACCTGTACCATGAGGATAGCCCTCAGGCCCTCTCATTGGATTTTGAATATGAACCTGATATTCTTTTGTCTGAAGTGGAACATGCCCTCAATAAGTTAAAAACTAATAGAGCTACAGGCATTGATGGTATTCCTGCCGAAACATTAAAATGCTTGGGTGAAGACGGCATCTCTCTTTTATATAATATTTGTAAGAGGGTCTGGTCCTCCGGTTTTTGGCCAGATGAATGGTGCACATCCATTTTTGTTCCACTTCATAAAAAAGGATCTCCAACAAATTCAGACAATTATCGCCTACCTTTGTTAATCTCTCATGCAAGCAAGGTTCTACTATATATTTTACAGTCTCGTTTGGAGGGTTTTATTGGCTGGCAAATTTCTCAGGCGCAGGCAGGTTTCGTAAAAGGACGCGGTACGCGTGAACAGATCTTAAACTTAAGACAGATTATTGAAGAAGCCAGAGAGCATTATTTTCCCGTTTTTATCTGCTTTGTGGACTATTCTAAGGCGTTTGGTAACGTAAATTGGCCTAAACTGTGGGAAATCCTTATCTCCATGGGAGTCCCTACCACTTAGTATTTCTCATACAGCAACTCTATGAGTCTAGCTCAGCTCGTGTAAGAATTGATGGTAACCTGTCTGGTCAAACAGCAACCAGAAAAGGAGTTCGTCAGAGCTGCGTATTATCTCCGATGTTATTTAACATTTACTCTGAATTTGTGATGAGACAGGTACTGGACAACTGGAATGGCGGTATAACTTTTGGCGGAAGCAAAATATCTAACTTAAGATTTGCTGACGATACAACCCTTATTGCTGCTTCTCAGGAAGAACTAGTAGCTCTATTGAACGTTTTAGAACAACACAGTGCAGCATATGGTCTTGGCATTAACTACAACAAGACCAAGGTTATTATCGTAGATAGAGAGCATGACAATCATCGAGAAATAAAGTCAATAGGCCTTTGTGAGGTAGTTCAAAGTTTTGTGTACCTCGGTTCTTTGATCGACAATTCAGGTAGCTGTGAGAATGAGATTCGACGGCGTATTCAACAGGTACGGGTGGCCATGACAAAGCTTACTAAGATATGGCGTGACCGTAACATCACTAAAGCTACCAAAATGTCACTGGTTCAGTCTCTTGCGTTCTCCATATTTTTGTATACCTCGGAAACTTGGACTGTTAAAAAGGCAGATCGAGCTCGCATAGATGCTTTTGAAATGTGGACGTGGAGGAGAATGCTGAGAATTCCTTATACCGCCCATCGAACTAACGTTTCCATACTGGATGAGCTCGGTAATCCAAAGAGACTATCCTCCATTGTGTCGATGAGGATGCTTACATTCTTCGGACATATTTACAGAAGCGATAATATGGAGAAACTTGTAGTTCAGGGTCACGCCCCGAGTGGGCGGCGCCGTGGCCGGTCCCCTACACGCTGGGTGGATACGACGAAACAGTTGCTAGATATGAGTATCAAGAGCGCCACTGAACTGACAGTATATCGCAAACGATGGCGAGCTACAGTTCTCAAAACTATTGATAATATTCGTGTCGGCAATACTCTAGCTCCGACTTAATGCATTTTACGAGTTCACAACATGTCTGTTAAGACATTGTGACTATGATGATGATGATCATTGGATTGCGGTCAAAAATTCAAGATTTTGTCTGATGAAAAAAGTAGTGATGGTGGTAGTAGAGAAAATTACATATCATTGAAAAAAGCTAAAGGTGTACAAAAATCTACGTAGATATAAGTAAGATATTACTTTTGAAGATTACCATAAATGTCGTTTTCAAAATACACAAGTTGAAGTACAGCAACATATAATAATCGTGCAGAAACATCAAGTTCATACAGCAGTACAAAACAAAATTGCCCTTAGCCCATACGATGCTAAACGGATAGTTAATTACATTTATACAGATACACTTCCATGGGGTTATATAACATAGAAAATATCACCTTATTGTTTTTAACTGATTCTACAACAAACACACACCCCACCCTATTTAATGAGCAAAACAATGACAGGAAATGTGTGTGTGTAAGTTGAATTATTTACGGAAAAAACCTTACCATAACCTATATTTCGATTTTTTGTTTTGTTTTAGCTGAAACAACGTTGGACTAATGTCTTTACTGACAAAGACAGATTCAAAAATAACTGTGACTACAACAACAACATCCAGGAAGTAAAAAGACTACGTCAACAGTACATAGGAACACAATGGTGTGACATTTGCCAAATGTACTTTTGTTTCTGTAGCAAATCAATCTACAATCATACTGATCATCATCCTGTTACTACTATTACTACTACTACTGTAACACCACCAACAACTACTACTGCAATTACCAGTACTATTTCACACACTGAAACAGGCGATCTATTATGCCATGAAAGTATTGTTGATGTACCCATCACTTCACACACAATACACACAATAGAATTTGTTTCAAAAACATATTTATGTTGATCGTAGAAAAAAATATACATAACAAGTGCAAAAAGCACATAAATGAATAATTTGATAAAAAATTAAAAAAAAAAATTGGACAGGCTGAGCTTTGAACCATAGACCAACGGATCCATTACCCAACACTCTAACCACTAGGCCAGCCGAACATGCACCAGATAGTTTCAACAAGACATATTTGATTAGGTACTTACTTACTGGAATCTGTAATCTGATTTCAAACATTTAAAAAGATATCTATTTCGATCGCAGAGGTCGTCTCGAGCTGCAAACTTCATTCATCGGCTATATTGCAACAAATATACACTAGTTACTAGCAAGTATTTTCAGGATTGGCTGGGAATCTAGAATCTAGTATCGATGTAGGACGTCGTTGGTCAAAAGAGCATCTTAACCGCCATCGTTACGTCACACGGGTTCGGGAGCCGTCGGCGTGTTTTCGGTAATCGATTCAAAAACCCATTTTTATTTCGATATAACTTTTGAATTATTGCGAAAAAAAAGAAAACAAAAACAGTTTTGTTATAAAACTTATTTATGATCTTTCGATTTATCACAAAAAAAATATATTTTTTTCTTAATTCAAAACCTCAATTGTGATAAGCCAAATGCTGAGGTGGTTGATACACATTTTTCTGACCATAATTGTGTCATAGGTACTTTTAGGTATTTTAAGCTTAAAAGAAATGAAGTTGAATACAAGAGACATTTTAGTGAAGCGAATATCACAAGATTTATAAATGACTTAAGTACGGAAAAAAGAAGTGAAGTCTGCGAGTGCATGTACTTAAATGAATCGTTCAAGATATTTTACGATACTTTTTGTCATTATTTCAACTTACATTTTCCTTTGAAAAAATTTTATAAGAAACAGGATAAGTCATGGATTAGTGATGAGATTAGAGTGTCTAGCCAGAATCATTTTGACTGAATCAGTATTGAAAAATGAATACAAACGTTACTTTTATTAATGCTAAATAGGTTAAAATTATTCATTAAAACTGAACAGTGAGAACGAACATCGCTTTCAGTATCACTGAATCAGTCAAACTGATTCAGCGAAACCAAATCGTGAGAACCTGCCTTAATACGCTTATAGATAACCCTAGTATTATAGCAAATAAATTTAACAGCTAGTTTGCTGAGCAGCCTAAACAAGTAAGGAAAAATATAACTAAAAAAGAATATAATGATAATATTAAAAGAAATGGCGCTACAATGTTTTTGCTTCCCTTCGTGAATGAGGAACTTATTTCGTTAATAAATAGGAAGCTAAAACCGAAAGTATCTAGTGGTTTTGATGAAATCACTACTTTCATTATAAAGAGGAGCATACATGTAATTGTACAACCTCTAGTGTATTTAGTGAACTTGTCTTTTGCTGAAGGCAAATTTCCCGATACTTTAAAAATTAGTAAAATAACACCAGTTTTCAAAAAGGGTGATATACATGCCATGGAAAACTATCGGCCCATTGCGCTGTCGCCGGCTTTTTCAAAAGTTTTTGAATAGTGCTATTTACAGAGGCTAACGCATTTTTTACAGGCACATACAATTTTAATTGACAATCAATTTGGTTTTCGCTCCGGATACAACACTAGTGATGCCATACACGGATTTATTGATAGTATTGCAAAATACATAGAATCCGGTGAATTCCCTCTTGGCATATTTTGCTCATTAAGCAAAGCTTTTGACTGTGTTAGTCATGAAATACTATTGGTAAAAGCTGAAAAGTATGGTGTTCGCGGCAAGTCCTTAGACTGGATAAAAAGCTCTTTGTGTCATAGAAGCCAATATGTTTCGATCAAACGACAGACCAAAAATGGATATTTAAAAAATACAGCATCCGAGCTACTTGCATACGATATCGGTGTACCGCAGGGTTCTATCTTGGGGCCTATACTCTTTACTCTTTTTATAAATGATATAAAAGATAAACTAGATTTTAATTTATACCTCTTTGCCGACGACGCTACAGCCTCAATATCAGATAAAAACACAGTCTTAACGGAAATTAAAGCTAATAAAGGATTAGAACAGCTGAGCGAGTGGTTTGATAAAAACTTACTCTATATTAACCCTACTAAATCCAATTTTATAACATTTGATAATTACATCAGTTCAATTCCAGGTATTATCATTAACGTTAATGATAAGCCTGTGCAGAAAACTACGCATATAAAATTTTTGGGTGTAACGATTGATGAACATCTGAACTGGAAAGTGCATTGCGAAGCACTCAGCTCAAAGCTCAATTCCGTTTGCTTCCTTATCAGGAATTTGCGGAATACGATTGCTCCGAGTCAGCTTTTACATGTACATCATGCCCTAATATCCAGTAGGTTGAGGTACGGTATATGTTTTTGGGGTACGTCATCTGCAGCTAAAACTGTATTTTTGTGCCAAAAGAGAATTGTTCGAACCATGGCAGGAGTTTCACAGAGCCACCCGTGTAGGGAGTTATTGAAAAAGTACAACTTGTTAAGGCCCGATTTTATCAACACGCGCATTTTAACAAAGGCCTTGACCAATCAGAGCAGCCCATTCAAGAACATGCATCTGTCAAAGTTCTCTGAAAATTATTGATTTCTCTTGAAATTTACTCCAAAAAAGTGAAAAACGACATGCTTTATATATAATCGGCCATTATGAACCCTCTAATATCTTTTCAACTCTGATTTTCCCTCCTAAATGGGTGGAAAATTGCATTTTCTTGTACAGGGTGTCCCAAAAAATAGTGTCAAGCGGTAGTCCAGAGATAGAGCACACCTAGAAGTATCTGAATCACCCGCATATATGTTATGCAATATTTTGTAGTTTTCGAGTTATGAATTTTTTTCTGAATTTTAGAGAATTCTCTACCTCGACAACTTAAAACTGCTCTAAAAAGAAAATCAAAACACTTTTCCAAATCATCTTTTCTGCTAATTAATCTTCAAGAATTCACTATTCATACATAAAGGAATCGGCTTAGTAAATCTGATGAAAGTCATGAAAATTATAGTGTAAAGTGAAAAATTTACGTTCTGTTAATTATGACTCAAATTTTCGACTCGCAATTATAAAACTAAAGAGGTGATTTCATGATTTCTAAGCAGGCCTAAAAACTTCTTCCGACTCTCAGCTATCATAATCATTAAACAAAAGTAGTACTTAATGGGGCTACTTTGGCACCTTCAACGACAAGAGGCGGAGATTTCTTGAAATTAGCGATGGGACTTTAAATGAAACAATAACTAATTTTAGGGCACTAATAGCAGAATGATTGTCAGTGCCGCAATAAAAAACATTCAGTGCGATCAGAATATCGGCAGATGACCACCTGTGTCACATTTTTTACATGTACGACTTCTTCTTTGTAAGTGGGAAATTGTAAAACGAAACGAAATTATTAGATTTCTTCACTAAGTTTATTAAATTTCACAAGAAATTTTCACACCTTCTTGTTCGATGCATAATCTACATCTTCCGAAAAAAGCTCTTCGATTGTTTTTTGTTGTTTCTTCAGCCTGTGTTAATTTGTTGCGTAATTTGCTGATGTTTCAACACTCTTTAGCATAAACTAGTTCTTTGTAGTAGCCCCAAACAAAAACTATCGGATTAAGTCAGGTGATCGTGGCGGCCATTCAGTGGGTCCACCACGACCTATCCATTTGTTGTATAGTCTCTTGCAGAAAACCGCATTGTTAAATCCAGTTGTGGTGCACTCAAGGTCCGTAGGAATAGCCAAGTAGTCAGACAACAGAAGCAACACCAATCCAAACCGATAGCACTCAGAGTCCGTAGGGAAAGCCAAATTTCGAATCTGCGTGCACTCAATAGTCCGCAAAGAAATTTCAATTGTTAAAATAATTCACCAAACAAGAGCGTATCGTTTTAAAGCCGCAAAGACAGACAGACGACTGAATAAAGATAACGAAAGCAACTTATGCAATGACACATTTTGAAAAGACATCACAACAATATCATAGCTATCTCTTTCTAACATCGTTTACTGAGTTAGCGTTAGCTCCTTTGTTGTCGCTCAGGTAAAAACCGGTTTTGAAGAAGGCGCTCCTTGTGGTTTTTTAGCAAGAAATAGGATCTTTTTTAACAAATGTTTAATTTATGGAACGTTTTTAACGTTTATTATTGCGGTACTGACAACCATTCTGCTATTAGCGCGTTAACATAAGCTATTGATGAATTGAAGGTCACATCGCTAATTTCAAGAAATCTTCGCCTATTGTCTTTGAAGGTCGATTGGAGCGAAAGTAGCCCCATTTAGTAGTACTTTTTTCAATGACTGTGATAGCTGAGAGTCTGAGGAAGTTTTTAGACCTACTTAGAAACTATGAAATCACCTCTTTGGATTTTTAATTTAGAGTCGAAGATTTAAGTCATAATTATCAGATCGTAAATTTTCCACTTTACAATAAAATTTTTATAACTTTCATCAAAGTTACAAAGCCGATTATTTTACGTATAAACACTAAACTCTTGGGGATTAATTAGCAAAAAAGGGAATTTGGAAAAGTCTTTTAGTTTTTCTTTTGGAACAGTTTCAAGTTGTCGAGGTAGAGAATTCTATAAAATTCAGAAAAAAATTCATAACTCGGAAACTACAGAAAATTGCATAACATATATGGGGGTGATTCAGATACTTCTAGGTGTGCTCTATCTCTGGACTTCCGCTTGACACTATTTTTTGGGACACCCTGTATAACGAACTGTATAACGATTCTCTGAATATTTTCGTCCATGCCTTTTGGGGTACAAAATTTAACATAATTCCGGATCATAAACCCCTACAATGGCTATTCTCCCTAAAGGACCCTACATCTAAATTATTGAGATGGAGAATTAAGCTAGCAGATTCTCAGTTCAATATAATATACAAAAAAGGCAAACTAAATACCAATGCCGATGCCCTCTCTCGCATTGAATTTCACACTAAAGAAACAGACGATTTTTGGGGACAACTAGATGATATTCTAGGGGAAGCATCAAATTTTCAAAACCAACGGATAACGTTTGTAGATCCAACTCTAGTTACGCCACCTGCGATAAGCAATGCACAATCTCCTAAAATTTTTCAAGATATTAGTACCGCTACAGCCCCAGCACCCGCACCTGATCTAGATGATGTATCAATGGTCGTCAATTTAGATGATTTTGCATTCGAAGACCGCTAAAGCACTATACAAGAATTTACAAGCACCAATCATAACCATGAAAATCAATCCTTCAATGTACATAAAGAATCCAATGGCCAGATCATTCATCCCAAAATTCCAGAAAATGATGCCACGGTCCATACCAATGCCGAGCAAGACCCCATAGTTGAAATCCCTATTGCCGACTGTGCGGTGAACTTTGGTCGAAACCAAATAATTTTTTTATCAGTCTTTAATTCTCCTGCCAAACCTAAAGTTTTCATCTTGTTTGAAATAAAACAAAGATTTTGTGTTCAATTATCTCAAAAAAATTCGAGTCTGACGTAGTTAATTTTGTCAAAGAATTTGTAGTCCCTGATGTATTATATCACATATATTTTGAAAGCCCGGATACCTACCAACCATTCGCAGCAGTCTTACAGAAATATTTCAAATAGCCTTCTATCAAATTTAAAAGGTGTTTACATAAGCTAATTGATGTGACCGACAAATCCGACATTAAAGATATGATTAGAAACTACCATGAAGGTAAAACAAATCATAGAGGTATCGAAGAAACCCTATCGCAACTGAAATCAAAATATTACTGGCCCAATATTAAAGCTTCCATTCAAACATACATAAACGATTGTGAAATATGTCAACAAAGCAAATACGAGAGACACCCTGTAAAAATGCAGCTGAATATTACTCCCACAGCTGGGAAACCATTCGAAATTATACACCTTGACACATATACTTTCGAGAATACTAAATTTCTTACAATTATTGACAGCTTTTCCACATATGGCAAGCCTACCCTCTCATTGCTCTCACTGGAATAGAAATTGCCAATAATTTGGTACACTATTTTTCTCATCATGGCATTCCTAAGCAGATCATTGTTGATAATGGCACCGAATTTAAAAATTCAGTAGTTTCTGAACTATTAACTCGGCACAAAATTAAAGTTCATTTTTGTTCTCCAAATCATCATCAGTCAAATGGTACAATTACCGAACATATGAGACTTTTAAATACGAAAGGATTTGATATAACGCCAGCCAAAATGAAAATTGAATACGCTACGCAGTGATGTCCTATAATAGTAATTCCATTCATTCCACGACACACTTGAAACCTATAGATATCATCAATGGTCATATCAATAACGACGATGTGTATGATACGGAGCTTGAACATATTTTGTTAAATGATTATGTTCAGCAGCATAAAGAACGTTCAGGGATTCTGTATTCAAAAATCAATTCCGATATAATAGCAAATAAAGAAAAAGTCATTCAGAAAGAAAATACGTATAGAGATTACGCCAGATTTGTTCCAACCCACACAGAAAGTATTTGTGAGAAAACATGTTAGACAAAAGCATGCAAATAAATTTCACCCATCAGCAGTTCTCAACTCAGCAGACGCCAAGCGCAAAGTCGCCTCCACTGATAAGCAACAGAAAATTCACATGAATAATTTGAAACGACCTCTCCGTAGATCATATTCCTTTAGTCAGTAAACATTGTTTTGTACACGACATACACATGTAGGTATTATTTACAGATTCCTGGAAGTAACTACTGGACTTCAGGATGGTATAACAATGCGCAGCCTCGATAATAATCCAGGACTATTTCCCGTGGGAGTTGGCACAGCAATACTAAAGGATTACGATTTTTCTCTCATATATTACTGCAATGTAGAACCCATCATTTTAGAGTTAAAAATATTAGCAAACCAGTCACATAATCTATCTAGCATAATTCGCCAAAACGCTGACTATTCTAATGATGTTTCCGATTACATGAAAATATTGAAGTTTGTTCAGCAATAAGCTGAAGCTAAACTTTCTGACCTTTTTCCCCACCCCAAAAGGAGTAAAAGAGGTTTGATTAATGGGCTTGGATCAATTTTCAAATCAATTTCGGGTAATTTAGACGCCGCTGACGGTGAACGTTATGACAAAATAATCGAGGAGCTTCAAAACAATCAAAAAGAAATAGTTACTAGTATACAAAATCAAAATTCTCTTTCAATAGCACTAATAGAGAAATTCAATATGACTGTTCGTCAGATTAGTCACAATGAAGAATTGCTCGCTGAAAAAATCGATTATATCTATTCAATTTTCAAAGGTCAGGCTTTCAGTGAAAATAACATGTTTATGAAAGAAACCATTATGCATATAACAAATATTTATCAAGTTATTATTACTATCCTACAAGATATCGAAAATTCAATTTCATTCTCTAAGATGAATATTTTTCATCCTAGTATTATGCACCCTGCAGATCTACTTAGAGAACTGGAGGTCAAATGTGGTAAAGATCACTTTCCTCTACCGATCACCATAGAACAATACCTTTATATGAAAATTTAATCAAGATTCATTCATATTCTCACACAAACAGAATTACGTACATTCTAAAAATTCCAATCACATATAATTTTCGGCTCAAGTTTTATCACCTCATTCCTATCCCTGTACTGTCTGGTGGTCAGTACAGAGTTATAGTTCCACGCACTAATTATCTTCTGAAGAACGAAATGTACTTCGCATTTCTGAATCATTCTTGCGTTGAAATTACTCCGAGGCCATATCTGTGCGAGACCACCGACCTACAACTTCTCACACATGAAGAGCATGGAGAAGACCCTTGTGAAATTCAACTTTTCAAAGCCAAGAAAATATCGAAGTGTTTAGGAACAGTAACTGAAGTCAACCAACCAATAGTCGAGCGAATCGAGCAAACAAACGAATGGATTCTCGCCGATCCTGAGGAAGCTGTCCTAAAACTCGATTGCTTTAACCAAAAGCAGATCACCAAGTTATCTGGCACGTACTTAGCTAATGTACCTACTACCTGCCAAATAGACATAAGTGGCAAAATCATCAAGAACGACTTAGACCCTGTGCCGTTCAATAAGCCAGTTCTGTTTCCGGACCTCAATCAAGAAAGCTCCTCATTACCAGAGACCATCTTCAACTTGAAGTTAGACAATATCAAGCTTAATGAACTCAGCGACATCAAAGAAAGTATTTCTCATAACATTCCAAATACATCACCATCACCCAAATTCGGACACCGAGCATATGGGCAATCATTATTTATGGTAGCTTAGTTATAATAAGCTGCTATACACTGCATCGATGGTACAAGAAGAAGAAGTATAACGAAGTTCCAGCCCACAACCACATCATGAAGAGGTTCGTCCCGTTCAACTTCCTCTCTAATAAATCAGAAGTTGAAGCAAGAGGGGGAGGAGTTATTTCATATACTTCTGCGAACCTCATCAAGAAAAGTGCTGACTCCTGAAGATTCGCCACCAAGGTTTCCTAGATGTCTTATCTTCATTGGGGAGTCAGTCAGTATCATACGCTCGAACCGCGAACATCTTGTAATCGCACCTTATTAGTATTTTATAGTCCAATATCCATTGTAACCGTTCCATTGTTAAATAAATAATTTTTAAAAAGACTTTCGCGAGTGTTCATCCCATAATTCATGCGACGTAAAACTAAAACCAACACATGACTTGAAAACACCCATATTGATCATGCAACCATATGTCTGTATTCTCTAGTCATGTGCGCTCAGATGTGTATGCGGCTTAAGGTAGATATTCCCTTATTTGAATTTAGAGTTAGTGATTATGCTTGGCATCCCTATTGCCAGGATCCACAACCCACCGTATCCATCTGAGCATCCCAAATGCGACCTATCAATAACAAGGTTGAAGGTCACAATTTAGAACTCCCAGTCTAGTATTACAATAACACCACGTAAAATCGTTGAACCTTCTATGGCGAAACTTTCCAATACCGATATACCCTAGCATTGACATTGCTTCATTGTATTATCATTGATTCCTGTATTTGTAATATTGTATTTAATAAAAAATATGAGGTATGCGATCAATAGTTTATTCAACGAAAAGGTGTTTGTTTTCAGGTCACTTAGCCTACAACTTATACTAGTTATTAATTTCTAACTTGTTGCAGATTTGCTAAAGTGTTACAATACAATGTCCCGAATAATGAACACCTCATAGGACTACCGACTGTCGTCTGTTATAAAGCATTAGAAAAACCTGAGAACCTGACATTTGGGAATATTGTACTAGCCAATGTTATCGGTTGGTGTGCCGAAATGGTAAGTTTTTTTGCCTATGTAATGAGGCGGAGGAAACAAGTTCTTGAACGTGAAATTTACATCACGAAAAATCATCGGTTTAGCGCCGGTTTGTCTGTCCGATAAACCTTGATTGCTCTATAACTTGGAACAAAGCTACCCCGGTGCCTGTAAAATTTCAAATTTCGACTTCTCTAGAAGTCTGCATAGTTATGATACCAATAATATCAGTAACTAATTTAGTTTTTTTGAAGGGTTCAAACAACAAACATTAACTTTTGAAAGTTGGTGAGTTGCCATTTCCATTGAATTCATAAACAAAATTTAAGAAGTCAAGAGTAATGATGTTGCTTTATTAGTGGGCTTAGGAAATCGGCGTGATCGCCAGGCAAATGCACTATTATTTTCCCATACTCTTTGTCTTATTCACTGGACGCCACCCTCCTCAGCCTCTCTCTTTTTTAACTTCCCCGACAGGGAGGGGTGAGTTGTTAGAATCGGTCCGCTTTCTAAAGTTTTACCGAAATCAACGTGCAAGGTGTCATTTCAAGGCAAAAATCACCTCCCGACTCATTTTCTGAAAAGAAAATACTATGACGTATCATTACTTTTCCGAGTAACTCCCACCACCCCCACCATTAAATCATAGATTCGCACCAAAAGTAGACCAAAAGATAGAGAACAAAAGCCTCTTTATGACAGTAAAGTTTAAAATTATTTGGATCATTTCTGTGACAGTTACCACCATTTTAATGTACGAAAATGTGCTACAATTTATGAATGTCTATTTCGCCATTTTGCGGCATGCGCGGTAGCGTTTCCGGCACAACAGAACCTGCTCATTATTGAGGTATCATTAGCATTTCACGTATGACATTATTTTTTGAGGTACACCCACCCCACCCCTTTTACTTCCCACATCGATAGGTGAGGGAAGGGGGTCTGCCTGTCGGTCCGTCGGTCTATCCGTCGGTCTGTCTGTTGGTCTGACTCTCGGTCTGTCTGTCGGTCTGTCTGTCGGTCTGTCTGTCGGTCTGTCTGTCGGTCTGTCTGTCGGTCTGTCTGTCGGTCTGTCTGTCGGTCTGTCTGTCGGTCTGTCTGTCGGTCTGTCTGTCGGTCTGTCTGTCGGTCTGTCTGTCGGTCTGTCTGTCGGTCTGTCTGTCGGTCTGTCTGTCGGTCTGTCTGTCGGTCTGTCTGTCGGTCTGTCTGTCGGTCTGTCTGTCGGTCTGTCTGTCGGTCTGTCTGTCGGTCTGTCTGTCGGTCTGTCTGTCGGTCTGTCTGTCGGTCTGTCTGTCGGTCTGTCTGTCGGTCTGTCTGTCGGTCTGTCTGTCGGTCTGTCTGTCGGTCTGTCTGTCGGTCTGTCTGTCGGTCTGTCTGTCGGTCTGTCTGTCGGTCTGTCTGTCGGTCTGTCTGTCGGTCTGTCTGTCGGTCTGTCTGTCGGTCTGTCTGTCGGTCTGTCTGTCGGTCTGTCTGTCGGTCTGTCTGTCGGTCTGTCTGTCGGTCTGTCTGTCGGTCTGTCTGTCGGTCTGTCTGTCGGTCTGTCTGTCGGTCTGTCTGTCGGTCTGTCTGTCGGTCTGTCTGTCGGTCTGTCTGTCGGTCTGTCTGTCGGTCTGTCTGTCGGTCTGTCTGTCGGTCTGTCTGTCGGTCTGTCTGTCGGTCTGTCTGTCGGTCTGTCTGTCGATCTGTCTGTCTGTACGCTATTGAGTACATTCATAATCCACAATTGTTTTACTTCCCACACCGATAGGTGACGGGAGTATTGTGATCATACAGTTTTTGAGCATTTTATAATGTCTGCATAACGAAAAGCCACGTCACTCATTTCCGTCGGTCTGTCTGTCTGTCTGTTTGTCTGTCGGTCTGTCTATACGCGTTTTTCTAGCCACTTAATCTCAGCAACCGCTGCATGGATTGTGATGAAATTCGGGCAGCGATATTTTGTGGGGTCGTAGTAGGTAATGCTCCTATAATTTTGAAAATCGGTGCATGGGCGCCGGAGTAATTAGAAAAAAACGAAAAAAGCTAAATATTGCTCAAACTTCGTTTTTAGGCGTTTTGGGGGTTCCTGATCATTTTCTCCTTTTTTTGGGTGGAGGTGAAATTGGGGTGGTTGGGGGATGGGGGGTTGTAAAATTGAAAAATTTGTTGCTTTCATAACAGACTGTCCACTGACCTGTGAAGAAAGACCTAGTGACATAAATAACTTTTTTAGGTCCATCCGAACATTGCCTTACCTATTACAGGAACCAAAAGACTTTTTTCTGGTGTAAACGAGTATTGCTTTAGATCGTTCTATATTGTGTAACGAGGAAACTGTTGAATTGATTTTAATGGAATTTTGACACAGTATTACCACCATGGCGAGGATGAAAAATGCGTATGGTTTTTATAAATCGTGCCAGTGGCGGCGCAGAAATAATAAAAACATTTTCTGCGTTTTTTTTTTGGTGGGAGTAAAATTGGGGTGGTTTGAGGGGTGGGAGTTGAAAAACTGAAAAATTTGTTGTAGTCATAATAGGCTGTCCAGTAAGCTGTGAAGGAAGACCTAGCGATCACCTTTTTAGGTCCATCCGAACATTGCCTAGCATATTACCGAGACTAAAGGACTTAAAATTTTCTGTATACATACGGTATTTATTGCTTTAGATCGTTTTGTATTTTGTAACGTGGAAACTACCAAATTGATTCTAATGAATTTTTGACACAGTATTACTACCGTGGTGGGGATGCAGAACCCGTATGGTTGTTAGAAATCGTGTCAGTGGCAGCGTAGCAATAATGGTTTGGTTGCAAGGGGATCAGACTAAAGCTTCATGCTATGGGAAAATGATAAACTGGTATCACAGTAATGTGTGGGAAGTACTGAGTCAATCAACTTGACTTCATTTTTTCAAATAATAATGTCTCATTAAAATGAGGAATATTGTGTTATTGTAATATTAAGAAGATAGTGGGCTATGACTCATCTATTAAAAACAAAAAAATGGAGTCAAGTTGATTGACTCAGTACTTCCCACACATTACGCTGGTACCAGATTATTATTTTCCCATAGCATGAAGCTTTAGTGTGAGATCCATTGCAACCAAATAATCGCCACCCCCCTAAAATTGTCCTATGCCGCTAGGTCTTTCCTTCACATGCAATGGACAGCCTATTATCAATACTACAAACATTCTAGTTCTACAACGTATTTTCCATCCTCGCCACGGTAGTACTACTGTGTCAAGATTTCATTAGAATTAATTTAACAGTTTACTCGTTACACAATATACTCTCATATGTTTACACCAGAAAAGATTCTGTCCCTTAGTTTCCGTAATAGGCTAGACAATGTTCGGATGGACCTAAAAAGGTGATCGCTAGGTCTTCCTTCACAGGTTAGTGGACAACCTATTATGAATACAATAAATTTTTCGGTTTTTCAACCCCCCACCCCGTAACCACCCAATTTTACCCTCACCAAAAAAAAAAAGGCAGAAAATGATCAGGAACCTACAAAACGCTTAAAAACGAAGTTTGAGCTGTTTCTATATTTTTAGTTTTTTTATTATCTCTGCGCCGTCACTGGCACGATTCATAAAAACCATACGCGTTTTCCATCCTCGCCACGGTAGTAATACTGTGTCAAAATTTCATTACAATCAATTTCATAGTGTCCACGTTACAAAATACAAAACGATCTAAAGCGATACTCGTATGTATACAGAAAGTTCTGAGTCCGTGGGTTTCCGTAATAGGCTAGACAATGTTCGGATGGACCTAAAACGGTGATTTATGTCGCTAGGTCTTCCTTCACAGGTTAGTGGACAGCCTATTATGAATACAAGAAATTTTTCAGTTTTTCAACCCTCCACCCCCTAACCACCCCAATTTAACCCCCACCCAAAAAAACGCAGAAAACGATCATGAACCTCTAAAACGCTTAAAAACGAAGTTTGGGCTGTTTTTATGTTTAGTTTTTTTATTATTTTTGCGGCGCCACTGGCACGATTTAAAAAAACCATACGCGTTCTCCATCCTCGCTACGGCGGTAATACTGTGTCAAAATTTCATTAAAATCAATTCAACAGTTTCCTCGTAACACAATATGGAGCTAACTATCTAAAGCAATATTCTCGTACGTTTACACCAGAAAAAATTCTAAGTCCTTTGGTATCTGTAATAGGCAAGGCAATGTTCGAATGGACCTAACAAAGTTATTTATGTTGCTAGGTCTTCCTTCGTAGGTCAGTGAACAGTCTGTTATGAAAGCAACAAATTTTTCAATTTTACAACCCCCCACCCCCCAACCATCCCAATTTCACCCCCACCCAAAAAAAGTAGAAAATGATCAGGAACCCCTAAAACATCTAAAAACGAAGTTTGAGTTGTTTTCATACTTTTAGTTTTTTGATTATTGCTACGCTGCCACTGACACGATTTTTAACAAACATACGCGTTCTCCATCCTCACCACGGTTAATAATACTGTGTCAAAATTTCATTAGAATCGATTTAATAGTGTTCACGTTGCAAAATACAAAACGAGCAAAAGCAATAAATACTCGTATGTATACAGAAAATTCTCAAGTCCCTTAATTTCCGTGTTAGGCTAGGCAATGTTCGGATCGACCTAAAAAGGTGATCGCTAGGGCTTCCTTCACAGGTTAGGGCACAGCCTATTATGAATACAAGAAATTTTTAGTTTTTCAACCCCTCACCCCCCAGCCACCCCAATTTCACCCCCACCCAAAAAACGCAGTAAACGATCAGGAATCAGGAATTATATTTTTATTTGTTTTACTATTTCTGCGCCGCCACTGACACGATTTATAAAAACCATACGTATTTTCCATCCTCGCCACGGTAGTAATACTGTGTCAAGATTTCATTAAAATTAATTCAACAGTTTCCTTGTTACACAATATACTCTCATATGTTTACACCAGAAAAGATTCTGTCCCTTAGTTTCCGTAATAGGCTAGACAATGTTCGGATGGACCTAAAAAGGTGATCGCTAGGTCTTCCTTCACAGGTTAGTGAACAACCTATTATGAATACAATAAATTTTTCGGTTTTTCAACCCCCCACCCCGTAACCACCCAATTTTACCCTCACCAAAAAAAAAGGCAGAAAATGATCAGGAACCTACAAAACGCTTAAAAACGAAGTTTGAGCTGTTTTTATATTTTTAGTTTTTTTATTATCTCTGCGCCGTCACTGGCACGATTTATAAAAACCATACGCGTTTTCCATCCTCGCCACGGTAGTAATACTGTGTCAAAACTTCATTACAATCAATTTCATAGTGTCCACGTTACAAAATACAAAACGATCTAAAGCGATACTCGTATGTATACAGAAAGTTCTGAGTCCGTGGGTTTCCGTAATAGGCTAGACAATGTTCGGATGGACCTAAAACGGTGATTTATGTCGCTAGGTCTTCCTTCACAGGTTAGTGGACAGCCTATTATGAATACAAGAAATTTTTCAGTTTTTCAACCCTCCACCCCCTAACCACCCCAATTTAACCCCCACCCAAAAAAACGCAGAAAACGATCATGAACCTCTAAAACGCTTAAAAACGAAGTTTGGGCTGTTTATATATGTTTAGTTTTTTTATTATTTTTGCGGCGCCACTGGCACGATTTAAAAAAACCATACGCGTTTTCCATCCTCCTACGGCGGTAATACTGTGTCAAAATTTCATTAAAATCAATTCAACAGTTTCCTCGTAACACAATATGGAGCTAACTATCTAAAGCAATATTCTCGTACGTTTACACCAGAAAAAATTCTAAGTCCTTTGGTTTCTGTAATAGGCAAGGCAATGTTCGAATGGACCTAAAAAAGTTATTTATGTTGCTAGGTCTTCCTTCGTAGGTCAGTGGACAGTCTGTTATGAAAGCAACAAATTTTTCAATTTTACAACCCCCCACCATCCCAATTTCACCCCCACCCAAAAAAAGTAGAAAATGATCAGGAACCCCTAAAATGCCTAAAAACGAAATTTAAGCAATATTTAATTTTTTTTTGTTTTTTGCTAATTACTCCGCCGATCATGGACCAATTTTCAAAATTATAGGAACATTACCTACTACGACCCGACAGCATATCGCTGCCCAAATTTCATCACAATCCATGCAGCGGTTGCTGAGATTAGGAGGCTAGAAAAAAGCGACAGACACACAGACAGACAGACAGACAGACAGACAGACAGACAGACGGACGGAAATGAGTGACGTGGATTTTCGTTATGTAGACATCATAAAACGCCCAAAAAGCGTGTTATCTCAAAATCGAAAATTTTCGCGATCACAATACTCCCCGCACCTATCGGTGTGGGAAGTAAAATGAAATTTCGAGCTTAGTTTTCGGAAAGAATTCATACTAATTATATACAGGGTGTTCCATTTAAAAAAATATATGTTTGCTTCACAACTGAAAACTGGTTAGAGTACGAAAAAATCAAACTACACCACTGGATTCTACAGAAAAAATTCTATGAGACCCTTTTTTAAACTATTCAATAAGATAAAAGACAACCGAGATACGAGGGTGGTCCCAAAATCGATAGCTTTCGATTTCATGTATCTCAAAAACCAAGAGGGCCATGATAATTTTGTTGACAGCATCCTTAGTTTCACGAAAAAGTAGCACACTGTTGCGAAAACCGCAACTATCTATCTTCTAAAATAACCGAGATACCCCGTAAAAGTGCCTAAAATGGGACACCCTGTACAGTGTGGTAAAAGGGATCGGAAATTTCCACAACTTGTTGTACGGAAGAAGATTTGTCGTGAGAACCGATCACTCAGCTTTGCAGTGGTTAATGAAGTTCAAGAATCCAGAAGGCCAGCATGCTCGATGGATGAATACCTCCAAAGCTATGACTTTGAAATTCGTCATCGTCCAGGAAAGACACGCAAATGTAATGAAGACTGTAAAAACTGCCTGAAAGAAGAACAACGAGAATTCGACATAAATACATTAAGAATAGAAGAATTTGAATTGGGAGGAACAAAGATTTCACTAGAGACCTTCAAGCAAGCTCAGTCACAAGACGCTGAGCTAGGATTAGTAACTAACTGATAACTGTTATCAGTTGCTATTAAATGGAAACAAGCCGAATCAACAGGCAATAAGTGCCATGTGTCCCATAACTAAAGCCTACCTCGCACAGTGGGACTCACTGAAGGTTAGGGATAACCTCTTTTATCGAATCTGGGAGGACACTGATGGCAGGCACGCTAAAGAAAAACTTGTAGTACCAAGGAAACTACGAAAAGCAATTATGGAACAATTACATAACAGTAGCAGCGGAGGTCACTTTGTAACGGTTCACCCGTTTTCAAAATTATTTTTATATTATTTACCTGGCTACCATATACAAATAGTTTACAACTTCCATTTTTAGCAACTGCTTCCTCATTATACTAGTACATTTTTATAACTATTTTGCTTCTCACCTCTACCTTTTTCCCATCTCTACTTCCTTCAGTTGGAAATAATATTAATTATACACACTGCGCAAGTGCGCACAAATTTTGGGAAAGATCGAATGAGTGGGGAGTATGCCCTCCCTCTCTCACTACCGACATTAACCTCTATAAAAATGGGTGGCGATAGATCACTCACCCTTTTTAAATCAAACAGTTAACACCTAATATAGAGCAGCTATGTCTCTCTAAGATAATTTTTGTGTCTGTGCCAATTATGTGATAATCAAGGTAACGATAACGATTTGATTGCTATGGTTTCGCATATTTTCATTGCTTCTGCTCTTTGTTTTACAGCTATGTGTAGGAATGTGATTTTTCCGATTTATACATTTTTTTTCATGAACATGTAATGGCGAACATTTTTATCTTTAAATATCAAGTCAATCATACACTGTATATTTATTAATTATCTAACAAAAGAGTCGCTGAACATTATTCCTTGTTTCTAGCCATATATTTTTGTGTTACGATGCCTTATCTTGTGTGTATTTAATGTTTCACATTTTTTTATGACATTCGTTACATAAAAATACCTAGCACTCAGATTTGCTAATTGAGAACGCAATGAAAAGATCTGTTGGACATTTATGTAATTTTATTTTACGAGGCCTGAGGAAAAGGTTGTAAATTTTTGAACATACATTTTTATACATTTTTTTTTTATTTATCACTATATATCTGAAAAGATCCGGTAGGACTGAAAATACAAAGCATTTAAGAATCATTTTTTTAACTATTGTTCTATCTATTCGCTCTTGTATATAACTATATTTTCTTTTACTTCCCACACCGATAGGTGAGGGGAGTATTGTGATCGCGAAAATTTTCGATTTTGAGATAATACACTTTTTGGGCGTTTCATGATGTCTACATAACGAAAATCCATGTCACTCATTTCCGTCGGTCTGTCTGTCTGTCGGTCTGTCTGTCTGTCTGTCGGTCTGTCTGTCGGTCTGTCTGTACGCGTTTTTGTGTCCTCGTAATCTCAGTAACCGCTGCATGGATTGTGATGAAATTTGGGCAGCGATATGCTGGGGGGTCGTAGTAGGTAATGTTCTTATAATTTTGAAAATCGGTGCAGGGGCGGCGGAGTAATTAGCAAAAAACAAAAAAAATTAAATATTCCTCAAACTTCGTTTTTAGGCGTTTTAGAGGTTCCTGATCATTTTTTACTTTTTTTTGGGTGGGGGTGAAATTGGGGTGGTTGGGGGGTGGGGGGTTGTAAAATTGAAAAATTTGTTGCTTTCATAATAGACTGCCCACTGACCCATGAAGGAAGACCTAGCAACATAAATAACTTTTTTAGGTCCATCCGAACATTGCCTTGCCTATTACAGAAACCAAAGGACTTAGAATTTTTTCTGGTGTAAACATACGAGAGTATTGCTTTAGATCCTTCTATATTGTGTTACAAGGAAACTGTTGAATTGATGTTAATGAAATTTTGACACAGTATTACTACCGTGGCGAGGATGGAAAACGCGTATGGTTTTTATAAATCGTGCCGGTGGCAGCGCACAAATAATAAAAAAAAGTAAAAATATAAAAACAGCTCAAACTTCGTTTTTAAGCGTTTTAGAGGTTCCTGATCATTTTCTGCGTTTTTTTTGGGTGGGGTGAAATTGGGGTGGTTAGGGGGTGGGGGGTTGAAAAACTGAGAAATTTCTTGTATTCATAATAGGGTGTAGGGTAGGGGCTCTGAAGGAAGACCTAGCGACATAAATCAACTTTTTAGGTCCATCCGAACATTGCCTAGCGTATTACGGAAACTAAGGGACTTAGAATTTTCTGTATACATACATACGAGTATTTATTGCTTTAGATCTTTTTGTATTTTGTAACGTGGACACTATTACATTGATTCTAATTAAATTTTGACACAGTATTATTACCGTGGTGAGGATGGAAAACGCGTGTGTTTGTTAAATATCGTGTCAGTGGCAGCGTATATAGCAATAATCAAAAAACTAAAAGTATGAAAACAACTTCGTTTTTAGATGTTTTGGGCTGTCCATTGACCTCTGAAGGAAATACTTAGCGGCATAAGACAATTTTAGGGGAGGGAAGGCTGCCGATGATTTGGTTGCAAGGAGATCTCAGACTAAAGCTTCATGCTATGGGAAAATAATAAACTGATATCACAGTAATGTGTGGGAAGTACTGAGTCAATCAACTTGACTCCATTTTTTTAAATGTAACACCCTGTCTTTTTTATTTTAAATCGAAATATCTACAAATACTCTATCTCGCGTTGTAATATTTTTTCTTCGCGTTTTCGACGTTGCCAAGTTATAAATTATTTTCCCAAATTTTTAAACAACTATCCCCGATTTTAATTTATTTTAAATAGAATCCTCTACTTATTTTTATTGCAATGAATTGCGCATGTCGAATTTAGTAAGATCTCACAATTTCAAAATTTTGTTTGTATTAATTAATGAGATACGGCAACACCGCTTTTTTAGTAAACGGTACCGGAACGCTTAAATTTTTCCAAAACTGCCACAGCTGAAGAGGTGAAATTCAATACAAAAGTTTGTATTATTGATAATAGGCTGTTCATTGACCTGTGCAGGAAAGACCTAGCGGCATATGACAATAATTTGGGGGGGGGGGTACTGGCGATGATTTTGTTGCAAGGGGATCTCAGACTAAATCTTTATGCTATGGGAAAATAATAAACTGGTATCACCGTAATGTGTGGGAAGTACTGAGTCAATCAACTTGACTCCATTTTTTTTTTATCTTTACCATGTGAACATTTGAAGGTTATCTGCTTTTTGGCTTTTTAATACCCCCATGCTACTTCATAGATTTGTTTCTGAAGTATATGAATGCAATTTATCAAAATGTAAGAACGCATGAAGATCCATACTTCAGAAACAGATCGTGAAGTCCTGTGAAGTTCTCCACAAGGTGCTAATACCAGCCATAACTCTTTCACAGGAAAACCACCCTTTTTTCGGGGTGCCAACATCAAGACAATTTTTTTTTCGGGGTGCCATCATCAGAACAACTTTTTTTTTCGGGGTGCCAACATCAAGACAACTTTTTTTTCGGGGTGCCAACATCGAAACCACCTTTTCTCGGGGTGCCACCGTCAAAGCCACCTTTTCTCGGGGTGCCACCATCAACATCTTTTTTTCGGGGTGCCAACATCAAGACACCTTTGGAGCACCTCCTTCTCTTTGGAAGGGCACCACATCTCTTCCATGCCACCATGAACACTTTCTTCGGGGTGCCACCAAGGAAAACCACACTTCTTCGGAAGGGCACCACGAGGACTGCCTCCGAAGCTAAGTTGTTTTTAAAAAAAAAAATAGAATGTACTGCATTCATATATACCGAAATAAATCTTTATTAAACCATTGTTGTCCTATTTTTCATTTCTTGGCGGCTAGCTAGACTCACGCACACACGCACGCACCCACAGCCCTTGTTTCATGTAATCTGATTGAGCTGCTGGTTGCTACATGAACAATTGTATAGTTACAACTTTGGCATCAGAAAAACCCTTGAGAGAATCAAGGAGAGATTTTACTGGGTTGGCTGTCGAGAAGACGTGGAAAATTACTGTTCCACGTGTGATGTCTGCAACTCAAGAAAAGGTTCAAGTACTCGCCAACGATCACATATGCAGCAGTACAATGTTGGATCGCCGTTTGAGAGGATCGCCATAGACATTTTGGATCCTTTGCCGGAAACCAGCGTTGGGAACAGGTATCTGCAACAGGTATTACAATAATGTAATGGATTATTTCTCTAAATGGCCAGAAGCAATTCCTGTGCTCAATCAAGAAGCAGGCACAGCGGCACAGGATCTTTTAGAACACGTTGTGTCCAGATTCGGAGTTCCTAATGGACTACATTCAGACCAGGGACGAAGCTTTGAATCAGAAGTCTTCGTACAGCTGATGAGAAAACTCGGAATTCGGAAGACTAGAACAACTGCTTTCAATCCTTAGTATACGACGGTACGGTGGAACGCTTCAACAAGACAATCCTGGATTACCTGTCAAAATTCGTTAACGAACATCAGTCTAATTGGGATACGAAGATTCCTCTGGGAATGTTGGCCTACAGATCAGCTGTGAACGAGTCAACTCGGTTGAGCCCAGCGAAGATAATTTTTGGTCGAGAACTGCGGCTGCCTCTGGACTTAGCTCTTGGTCCACCCCCAGAAACGGAACGCCGTCTTCCATGCGAATGGGTGAGCGAGCTTCACGAAACGCTCTGGGATATCCATATCCAAAATAAGGAAGTTGATACCCACCTCCGGTAGTTCCGGATGTCCGCCATCTTTGAAATTATTTTCTACAAGTAGACGATTTGAAAAGAGACGTTTTTTATTCGAAACATTTTTTTCTAATTTAAACTGTAAGGCCGCTAGAGAGCACCCGCACGCTTATTGGACCACCCTGTATACAGGGTGTATCAACGATGTGTGGGTGTACGATAACTGCTTCCCTATTTGAGATAGAAAAAATAGTCTCGAATAAAAAATGTAGAGCGCAATGCAATCTATGGTCCAAAAAAATTTACCATTATACCAATAAATGTGTGATTTATCAAAGTTACTTTTTTCATATAGAGGGCTCTGTATATTATTGCATATTTGGATTCCTTTGTTGATTCTAGTGTGACCTTGTGTATTACACATGATACTTAAAACGAACCGTTTAGGTGCAAATCACTATTTTTGATATAAGTACATGTTAGAAAAGCATTGAATATCGCAGCGTCTATAAAACTATGCGGTGTGACTAAGCACGAAATATGTCAGCTTAGGTATTAATGTCAAAATCAAATTCTTCTTGTACTTGGTGAAATCTTTAGATTAATTAAGAACATTTCATTCACAGGCAACTTGATTTTTTTACATGGAAATGCATAATTTTTTTGTGTACGGTTAATTGTAAAATTTGATACCCTTTATAACGATATAAGATTGTCGGTATTAGTCGCTTGTAGTTTCCATTTTATTTCAAAATTTCAGTCAAATCGGAGTTTTTCAAATTTTTCTACCTGTAAGCAACCCAGCAGGCCAAGAAAAATAAAAAAAGATGCTAGAGGGAACATCCGCAGCCTAATCACGGAAGGAATCGCACAGCGGCTGCTAGGCGGTAGCGGATAAACATCCACAAAACATCCTCAAAACATCCACAAATCAGCGATTGCGGCAGCAGCAGCGTTTGTATCTCCTAATTCTGCGGCGTGCTGTCACATGACAGTTCTGGCCACAAAACGTTCTGGCCAACTACTGACTTCATTCAGCACAGCCTACATTGTAGGTTATGTTCGTGATATTATTATATTTTGAGTGCGTCGTTTTAGAATTTAGAAGTAAATACGGAACATTGAGTGTTAAATGGTCAAATAAACAAGCTTTTGGACATTTTGATGGAAACTATATCGTTGGTGCAAGGCGTGGGTCTGGATCTTAGGCTGCATGTGGCAGGAAATTGCAGGCAGGCTCAATGCCCCTGGATTTGGGTATTCAGATATTCAATCGACAGTGAGCCGACATCGGAGTGATCATATTTATATTGCATCTGCTTATGGTGAGTAAAAATGTAATAGAACATTAAATATTTTCAAAAGTGTAGAGGTCAACTAAACACATCTTTATTAAACCTTTAGTCCATGTTAAAGTAGAAAAAACGTTTATTCGGTATTTAATAATTGTTAATTTTAGATGTATATAAATGTTCAAGGAATGGATCAATTAAAACATTAATCTTTTGATATCCAATATCCAGGTGCCTGCAGATATGTGCAATAAAAAAAAATATGTTTATTATGACTTTAAACACATTGTATATTCACTACTTCAAAAATGCTTGTTTTTGGCATTATAGGTTTGAAGAAAAAATTCATCAGCATCCCAAGTATTCAAGACACAAAAGGCAGACTGATACCAGAAAGCGAAGAGCACAGATGGTTACGAGTTGAGAGCCTCCATCATGATGACTTTCTAAAAATGTAGATACAGACGTGTTCCACCCACATACTGTGTATACCATTGACAATATATCCACTGAAAGACTGGACACTCTGTGTATGAAAATTTGGCATGGCATTTTTGACTGACATCCGCGCCATCTATTCGGATTGCGTGTGTCACTACAATGCATTCACGAATCGATTACAGGAAACTGTAGATATTCACGACCTAGGTCAATCTAAAAGGTTTGGTGTGGGTGACCGACGATAGGTGGGGTAGGTTACGAAAAGAGCGGGCTTTTTGAAATACCATATAAGCTTATTCAGCCTCCAGACAACGTGGTAACTTGGCATAACAATTTACCTTACGCATTCATTACCTGTTTTGAAAATTGACCTGATTAATAAAGTTAAGGCGTTAATTAAAAAAAATGGAATTGTCAAGTGGCATAATAATAAATAAAACTATGGCATTGTCCACAGCACATACTCCATTTTCTTTAAATTAGTGTTTTAACCTTTTTAATCAGTTCAGTTTTGAAAATAGGTATTCAATGAGTTAGGTAAATTTTTGTGACAAGCTACCACGTTATACAGGACATTCAACTGATTATGTAAGAATAGGAATATATTAGATATGGATTACTGTAATAAAACAAAACAAACCCTTTTGTAATTTATTTCAATACGACAATTGCTTAAATCAGGTACAAAAACGATTCATATAAAAGTAAAGCATGATTTATTCACTAGAATCACTATTTCATGATAATTACAATCCTTTGATGGCATATAATTTGAAGAGTAAAGAGGTAATATTCCTTAACTATTCATATTGATGCAGGCAAGATGTTTGTATATTTGTAGGTTTGGGTTGCCAATCCGTTCTAACTAGCGTCTCTGTATACGCTGATCAGATGGGATTTAATATCTGAAATAAAAAAAAATGTATTTTTAGACCATCGGACCTCACCTTCAATGCAACGGTTTGGCAAAGAGAGGCAATGCTGCACACCTTTATGGCAGCATATGTGATTGTGAATAGTAATACAAGTTATATGAGTATGAAGTAGTAGTGTTTAGTAATGCATTCAAATGATATATGTATATTTCATGTAGAAATGATCAATCTTGTATTAATTTTGCATCAAAATTCACAATACAAAAATGAGGTGAGCGGTATAAATCAGGCAAATCACTTACCTTCGCGCATCCGCATTCTTGCAATTTGGCGCAGGACAATGGCGTAAATACTTAGAACCCATTCCTAAATACATATAGACAACAATAGGCAGACAAAAATCTCAAAAGTAGTGCAAAATTGCAAAAAGACGCCAATCGACATAAGCGAGCAACGACAATGTCAGTTACGACAATGGCTGTCAAAATGACGTTAGGCGTCACAATTGGGCCACTTCTATTGATGCATCTAGGAATCTGTTTGAAACAGAGCTGGCTGATCAATAATTCACGCAAGCCCGCTAGGTGGCTAGCGCTAACCCCGCTACACAGGGTCCTCATTTGAGTTTCACACCCCTGGTGTATACTAACAGCACTAATAAATGCTTATGTTATCTGTCAATAAAAGGTATAGAAACATTTATTGTTTGTAATCAAATAAAAAGTATTTCATATTATAAATAGTTTCATACCCATATTCATAATTTTTTCCAAATATGTAACCTTGAATAGTATCTGGTTAAAGCATGCCTAGAAAAAACATGTATTTTTAGTAGAAGTTTGCTAAACATGAACATAGAGGGTGATTAATTTCTTAATGTTAGTGGTTATCTAAAAAACACTTATTGGGTGATTGTAAAATTGCACACACTAGAAGCTGAGGATTATTACTTGAACAAAACTATTGTAGAAATTTGCTATATTTTTATTATACATATTTTCCTTTGATATCCAAGAAGGGCTGATTCTGAACAGTAGGAAATTAATTGTATCGGAATCGTGATTGTCGAAGTGGAATGGTGGAGTGCCCAGGCAATTTGATCTCCGACTCTGAATACTTTGAATGTATTAATGTAAATCCTTCTGAATTATGTTAAATACATGGAATATTAAAATGTTCACTCATCTTTTTCTGCCGCTTTTGGTTATTTATTATTTTTTATAATGATTTTAATAATGCTTAATTTTTTACCCTAGATGAACATATACTTTAATATTTCCATAGTATATCCATAATAAAGTGAAAATTGATATTGAGCATCGTCTTCTACGAATGCACAAATCCACAAATATTTTAATTTATTTATTGCTTAGAAAATTTCAAAAAACGGACTAAAATTAATAATACGTAATTTTACAATAACATTGACAAAAATGTATCTAGGGACCCTAATATGACATTAACAATGCGGGCTTTTGGTACAAAATATGAGATAAAAATTTCAGTATGATTCATTAAATAGTTTGACAAACATGTTCTTTCCAATGCTATATTGCAGAAAATCTTAAAGATCCAGATCCTATGGGCAGAATATCAAAGAAGAAGGCTCAAACTTTATACCTAATTGAATGGCAAAAAATAATTTTACAACATTGCAAAATAATGTAATGCTCTATATAATTTTGTACTTATAAACAAATAGAATAGGTAACAGTTTACATAATTTTTTTCATATGCAAAAAGCTGGCATTACTATACATACTTTAAATTGAAAAAAATATATATCATAATTCATAGGTCAATTTGGGCCAAAGTTATCATTTTTCTTTTAAAATTTACAGCTCCTTTGTTTATGACAATTAAGGAACCTAATTTGCGCCATTTAAAAGATATATATCAAAAGCTTTCATGTATTTTGTTAAGACATTGCATGTTTCCAGATGAACCAGCAAAGCTTCAAAAATGCCGCTCAAATGAAATTTGCTTAGAAATGTGTGCGCTCAAAAAATTAAATATAAAATAATTCAAGTTGGATCAGTTTATTATATCTCTGCATAATTATATTGTCAGATTTTAACGATTATTTTTTTAATGCATATGAATATGCATGCACATATATGTTCCCTTCGCGTACATTACAAATATGAAATTTGTTTACAAACTTAATATCTATCTACTCGTGTAAATTATTTAAATAGTTTTTTGCAGAAAAATCATTTCTTTGCATGTTCCAGTTGATCAATGTTGAAATAAGTGAACAAAGATATATTTGTTATAAATAATCCATTAGGGTAGCAAAATAAATGCAACAAAACTTATCATTTTTTTATCATGTAATTTTCATTAAAAAAAAAAACATTTTTTGTTTATTAAATTTATTTCATATCAAACCATTGTTAAATAGTATATATTATATAATTCAGGATAATATACATATATTATTGGTAATATATAATAGTATCTCAATCCTAGATTTTATTGAAATATCTTCATAATACAGAACTTAATTCATCTAATCAGTAACAAAATAAACATAGGTACATAGTAATGAGATTGGAGACTTCAGTAATATCAATATTAGGTTTGGCTCTAGGTGACTTGAATGCAACATTATCTTGAATGGTATAAGGAGGCACAACAAATTGAACTTTTTCAAGAATTTGGGAACAATCTGTAATAATTTTTATAAAAATAATCCTGCCTCAAAATTTCTTCTATGTTCTAGACTTGACACTTCAAATCATAATAATGCTGTGTGTGTGTATGTGTTGTTGTTATATGCATCTCGTTTTTAGTTTAGTGTAAATCAGTTTTGTATAATTTTGTATAATTTTGCATTATAATTGATGAACTATATAACTGAACTCTAATCTTTAAAGGAATAAATTGTTGTTTTGATTGCTATTTGTGTAAACTAATCTTGTTATTAACATAATACAGCATTCGAATATGAAATAGAGTTACCTTAATAATCTTATTCCTATATTTATATTTTTCAGAAATAATTTTGTACATTGGACAAAATTATGTCTCATGGAAAAAATCCAGTAACACCAATCTATTCCAAATAATTCAATGTACATTATCAAGCAACCTGTTTAACAACAAGCTTAAAAAAATACTGATATTACTGTTCTAAGTGATAAAGACAAGTTATACATTTAAAGTATTTAAATCCTACATACAAAAGTAATAAAGACTGTAGTACAACAAACAGAAAATCCGTTATCAAATTATTATTATGTATTCCATATATTACAAAATCAAAGTCACTTAGGTATATTATATAAGAGCATAATCATTGCTATAAAATTTCAGAGCAAAAACATACATATTTGATATTTATAAACTAACAGGCTTAACAAATATAAAACATCTCATTACCTGAAAGGATTTAAAACCAATGTGTCATGTAACTGAAACATTGCTAGATATTATATTATTATTACTATTGCTGAACAGGCAAGCTGCATAGCCGATGATGCTGTTCACTCTTATGCTGTTTATGAAAAAATTGGTAATTAAATATGATGGAAGATGGAGCTTATAAAATAGCATATAAAACAAAATAGAATATAACTTAAAAATAGATTAAAAATATCACAAGTGCTATCACAGCATTATCAGTACGAATTAATTAGGTGGTCTAAGATATAAAGGTTATTCCACATGTACACTGCTCAGTGACACATTTTTTGTGTCTTTATGGCTTGATATATACAGGGTGAGTCCTAAGTTGATCCTTTTTCTAAACTGTGTAAAAAAATCGTTAAAACAAGCAATTTTTTCTAAAAACTTTTTACCGAAAACTGATAAATACACGAGGTACAGAATTAAAAAAAATATTTCGGGGCTTGTGCACCAAGACGTACCTAGCTGTTTATAATAATGCGCCACTTTTAAGACTTACCAGTTTAAAAATAACAATTATAAACAAAAAGTGGGTACTGCAATATCTAAGAGGTACAATGCCTAATCGATTTGACAAATCCGAGCAAAAAACTAAACATAAACAGACTAGGTAGTCTTGATACACAAGCCCAGATATACTTTTTTTTATTCTGTATCTCACTTATTTTTTAGTTTTCTGAAAATTTGTTTATTTTATCGACTTTCATACACAGCAAAAAAATATCAACTTGGTACTCACCCTGTATAAGCAACCAATATAATTATGTAATCTAAACTTCTGCCAATCAATATAAAACTGTGATACTTCTCTAATCAATGGATATTGTAAATTTGTTAGAGCACATACTGTCCTGAATATCATTGAACTATAATCTGGTTCTAGTTCTGGTATAAAAGATAAAATTTAAAAACCTTGGATTCTACATATTGCCCTTTCTACATGAAGTCTTGCTCTTGCAATACTTTTTGTCTATTGTATCTGCTCTGATGTTAATTCTGAAGTACTGAGAAATGGTGGAATATTTAAACTTACTGCATTAGGTACAATATCACTTATAAGAAAAACTTGATCTGCCAATATTAGATCTCCACTTTCTATGTCAAAATGCTGCTGAACAATATTTTTATCGATATTAGATCCTGGGTGGAGCATACTAGCATAAGTCAGTACGCCATTAGGACCACACCAACTAAGCTTTTGAAACTGTTTCTATGCTTATAACTACTATAAGTAAGACGTTAGTTCTTCATTGATTATCATGATTCTTGGTACAACACAAAATACAAGTACAATCTATTATTATTCTACAATTAGTGAATTTGGTAAACAAGAATGGTTTTTTGATCTTTTAGAAATGTCTTTCATAAACCTCAAGAACAAGACTTCATATAGAGTTTGTACAAAGTAACGACAATATTTGTAACAGCAACTTCAGATATTTTGAATCTGAACGCTAAATCTGTACAAGTAAAATTATGGTGCAGTTTCAAAGTTTCATTAATGTCAAGAGTAGCTGACCAAATCACTTAATTTTTTGAACATTCCATTTCAATTAATAATTTATCTTAATATCTTTGATCAATTCATACACTTTCAAATATTGTGTGAGTTGGCAATCCAGTGTAGTAAAAAATATACTTATCACTGTCACGAATTTATACATAGCTCATACTTATACCTACAGATTTGATTATCTTATCCTTTCGCTCTAGTCGTAATCCTTGCCAATAATTTTCTTCGTCCAATAACACATTCGAACCTTAACATGAGGGAGTAGCAGTACCTGCATCAATAACATCTTGGCCACACCTAGGCCTATCTGAGGCTAAAGAAGAACTTGGTTGGTCTAAAGAGGATATGCTTGAGTTTCTGTAAACAGAAATCATAAAAAATCATACAGTATGTCATATATTATTGATAATTATAATAATAAAATAACAAATCTTTATTGCAAAATAACTCTGCAAAATACATAATGTACTCACAGAATTAGGTGAAATAGAGTCAATATAACAAATGGGAACAACAAAATTTAAATAGCCTTCAAGAGAATAGGGTTCCAAATTGACTAACATTTTGTGTATCTTTTTTTTTGAAAGTTGTCAAATTGTTCACAAGACCAGATGGTAGATAATTGAAGATTTTCATTCAACTATACTCTACATTCTTCTCAGTTAAGGTGAGGTGATGAACTGGATACTATAATTAAAGTTCCTTGCAGGGTACGATACGATTTTTTTTTAGTGGCCTCCACATGAGATGTCCACCTAAGCGTCTCATCTATATATTATATATACTCCAAGGAATTTGGTGTTGTCTACTACTGTCTACTAAATGAATTTGAACATCTTTTCCCAAGCTCATTTTAACTGGTGGACCCTGGCATCTAGGATTTTTTGATTTGAATAATAACAAGTTCGTTTATGTAGCATTTAAAACTAAGGTGGCCTTTTGTTCCAACTAGCTTATAAATTATTGGAGCAGTAACAAGCACACTAGTGTCATCTGCATATTGGGTAACTATCATCTCAACTGAACTATCAATATCTAGGAACAAATCATTAACATAACATATATTATAAGTAAAAGTGGACCTAGGATGCTATCTTGTGCGATTCCTAATGATGTTTGTTGATTGCTTGGTATTATAATTTTTTGTAATCATAATTTTTTGTTTTCAACATGTGAGGTACGGTGTATTGCACTGCAAAAACGTTCCACCTATTCCATACTTTTCCAGTTTAAATAGTAAAAGGTCTACATAGTTAAAAAGCATACCAAGGGGCATATTTCCTTTTTTTAAAATGGCAATAATTTGGCGATTAAAATGATAAATATCTGTAGTAGTCGACTTGCCTTTTATAAAACCATGCTATGCTTCAGTTATTAGGTTGCAGTTGCTCAAATGCTTCAATACCTTTGATTGAAGTACAAGTTTCACAAATGCAGAGAGTAAGCTTATCGGCCTATAGTTTAACATGTCTGCTACATATCCTCTTTTGTAAACTGATATTAATACTTACTTCTGTGTCATCGGCATAGACTGCTCTGGTCATCAGGCCCATGTTCTGTATAGGCTTTTTTACTGTTTCCTGGCGTCATTCTAGGAACGGCTTTGTATTGCTGATTTTAGTTTCTCTGGAAATTTACCAAATTTTAAACAATTATTGATAATGAAAACCAATGGACTAGCAATATGGTAAATACAGGATATCAGCAAGGTTTTAGGAAAATTATCCTCACCACTGCTGAATTTATTTGTGGGTTTATTTTTCAAATTTGGCTCAACTCCTGCAGTTTTTCAGTTGTTATTAACTCTGTAGGTATTTATATATTAGGTTAGACTATATTGTATGAAAAGGGTATAAAAGGGAGTCCTTGGTTACATTTGAAATATATATATGCCTTTGCAACACTTTCTGAATTTCCAGGAATAAGTACATCTGAATCAATTGCATACTCCTTAATTTCACTGACTATGTTCCACACACACAAACTTTATCTTGTTATCAGAGGTAACAATTCTATTAAAAATATTTTTTCTATCACCTAATAGTTTGTTGTAAACATTTCACACATCATTGTAAGCTTCTTTAGACTTTTTATCAGCAAAACTTGAAACATAGAGTATATCCAACTTTTGTTTACATTCTTCGATATCTAGCCAGTTTGAAAAATTTTTCACTGCACACCATCACTTTCCGATACCTCCCACTTTATACTATGTAAGTCCTCTATAAAATTATCTTTGTTATTTTTGCTGAGATTTCTACATAATTTTTCAATTTTTGATAAATGTGTATTATAATTGTTATCTTTTTGGTGGTATGGTCAGACATAATCAAATATATATATTTAAAACAAAACTGTAGGTATTGCTGGGAAGCAACAAATTAAACAACAATATATACTTCTTTCTAGCTTTTAGGATTGTATACCACTTTCTCAAGGCTACCAAACATAAAATTATATATCAACAACAAAAAGTTACATGCGCTTGTTACTGAAAGATATTTGGTAGAAATCCAAGGAGCATGGAGACTCATCATTTTGTAAGACAACCTTGAGTGCAATATATAATATATAAGTATTTACCTAGGTATCTGTGAAGATGTTTTGCCCCATTTCTGGTCTCTGTGGAGAAAGATGATGTAGGTTGAACACTCCTCTACATTATGTGTTTACAATTCTGGCCAATTAGTCTTCTCTGCTTCACAGAAATAGCAATCACAACCTCTTGCTTCTGATCCACTAAAAATTGGATAGGTTAGATAACAGCTAGTGAGTAGCCACAATAAGGCAAACAATCACTTCAGAATGTATAAGAAATTTCTGTAACTTAGAAAACTCAACTACTGCAAGTGTCTTATTTTTGGGAAACCTGTAAAAACTGCAGAAATCTCTCTGATTGTTGTGGGCCCAACCTGGGGCCCAAAGACTACTAAAAAATATATTTTTTAGTAAAAAATATATTTTTTAGTAGTCTTTGCTGGGGCCCAACTCGGCAATAAAATAAACTAATAAACATATTCACATAACCTCAAAATGAGCGAGTATATAATATTCCTGTTTTTACAAAGATTCCACCGTTAAATCGTGATTCGGCATTAGCAAGCGGTTAAAATATTAGTTCACTTACCTGTTTTTCTACTTTAGGTGGTCACATTAAGTTTAAAAACTTCTTACGGAGGATCGAGGATGAATCACTGTTACATTACAATATCACATGCTATGGCGTATTTATTAAATGGGGCATGGGCGTAGGTAATAGGTATTATATGGTCTCTGACCGTTCTACGCAAAAAGCACTTCGACGTCTTGTCCGCTCTCATATTTTCATAATTGTAGCTCTGAAATTTAAAAATTTTAGAATACAATATGTCCGCTGTAATGTCGCTTCCTGCCGCATATTGTGCTGCTGCGGCTGCGGCTGCGGACATGCTGCTGCATCTGCTGACATTACATGATGCGAATTTGATTTTGACAGAACCAATCGCCAAACATGCGGCTGCCGCATAGCGTCTACCTCCTTAGATGATACCCCCGCCGGTCTGCCAGCGACAGAATAAAAGCCAGATACGATCTGAAAGCAAATAGCCCAAAGTTGGTCGAAGGTGATCTGGTGTGGTTCTACAATCCACGACGGAGAAGGGGTAGATGTCCGAAGCTACAACGCCATTGGGAGCGACCTTACGTGGTGATGAAATGCCTTAACGACGTAGTCTACAGGATACGTATGGGTAGTGGAAAACCGAAGGTCGTCCATAGCGATCGTCTGTGGCCATACAAGGATCGAAGCGAACTGTTCGTCGAGGAGGCCGAACGCAAGGGGGGGAAGAGTGTAACATCCTGTATATAGCATTGAATATTTGTATTGTTGTTGATGTTTCTTTCTGAATGTTAGGTTAGATATTTGATTTGTAATCGTCATCGAATCGTCTGGAATTTTCTGGACTGACGGATGGGCATTCTAGAATGTCATCTGAATGTCTCGATTTTTCTAGATGGTTCGATGAAGTACATAAGGCGCCACGAGTAGCGTGGTAGTAGTTCAGTTGAGGTGAGTTATAGCTGAGATAAGGTTAAGAGATATTGTATTGATTTGTGAAGTAGAACGGTGAAAGTTACGTCCAGTTTGATTCCGTGTGAAGAAAAAGAGGCCATCGTGACAATATGATATGTGAAGATGCGAAATGTTTATGAAACCTGGTGGGACTACCTTTTTTTGTGGTATGGACGTCACAAGCATCTTCGATAATACCCACAATGATACCTGTTTTGATACTAACAATGATAAAATACAAAATATAATATGTAGCTTTATTTGTTCACAGGTTACTGAGATTTAGCGATAACAAGAATGACATTTTATTTTCATGATCAGCAAAATACATTCGTCGAGCGGGTGCACTTTTGTGGTTTTGTGGATTACGGCATTATGTAACACATTTTGTGCATTACTATTTCTTATTCTTTGGAGGGGGAGGGGGTAATTACTCCCATTACCCCCCTTATCGTCGCCCTCGCCACCAGGTAGGCAGAAATAACTTAAATAAATATTAAATATAATTACTACGGTGTATCTGATTTGCAAAGGTTGGAGTTCTTTCAAGGCTTTGCCTCCTTCCTCCCTGACAAAATATGCCCATCTTCCATCATCAAGGCAAAACCATGTTCCAAAATGATAATCAACTTGAGAAACGTAGGAAAAGGAAAGCTGCTCGATTTGTAATACTGTTGGGTTATTTTAATATTCGACTGTCAAGGCTTTGAACAGTAAAAATAGAATGTTGAAGTTATGTAATATTTTTTTTCAACAGGCAGCATCGATAGCTATGGTCATTAGCCGAGTGATATTCACAATGTTTTATTGATTTCCAAAAAAAAGCCCATTGATTTTCAGTCATTTAGGGTGTTCGGTACTTCAAAAGTTAAGGCAAAAGTTAGAACTTTATCAAAGCGAAATCAGTAGTTATTGCGCAGACAGTAAACAGATTGAGAAACAATAATAATTATTATAATTATAATACAAAAAGAAGACACTTGCATGTTTAACGAGATTTTTCAAAAAAATAAATGTATACATGTGAAGCTTGCCGAAAGGTCGAAGTTCAGACAGTCACGCAACACGGTGGTGATGCGGAACTGTTCTACCACTTTGCAAAAAAAATACTGTGGGCTATTGATATGGATGAAGTAAAATCAAGAGTGATGCCAATATCAAAAAATGGAGTCAAGTTGATTGACTCAGTACTTCCCACACATAACGGTGATATCATTTTATTATTTTTCGATTGCACGAAGCTATAGTCTGAGATTCCCTTGTAGCCAAATCATCTCCCGGGAGCCCTCAAAAAACATCCACCACAAAAACTAGTAAATAGTTTCTTGCATCCCTCTCCCTAGGAACTAGAACGACACAGTTTTTATTCTGAGACCATCAACTGGATGAAACGAAATGATCAGGAACCCCCAAATTACCTAAAAATGAAGTTCGAGCTAGTTTTATATTTTTAGTTGTTTTACTTCCCACACTGATAGGTGAGGGGAGTATTGTGATCGCGAAAATTTTCGATTTTGAGATAATACGCGTTTTGAGCGTTTTATGATGTCTACATAATGAAAATCCACGTCACTCATTTCTGGTCTGTCTGTCTGTCTGTCGCTTTTTTATAGCCTCCTAATCTCAGCAACCGCTGCATGGATTGTGATGAAATTTGGGCAGCGATATGCTGTGGGGTCCTAGTAGTTAATGCTCCTATAATTTTGAAAATCGGTGTATGATCGGCGGAGTAATTAGCAAAAAACAAAAAAAAATATTGCTTAAATTTCGTTTTTAGGCGTTTTAGGTGTTCCTGATCATTTTCTACTTTTTTTTTGGGTGGTGGTGAAATTGGGGTGGTTGGGGAGTGGGGGGTTATAAAATTGAAAAATTTGTCGCTTTCATAACAGGCTGTCCACTGACCTATGAAGGAAGACCTAGCAACATAAATAACTTTTTTAGGTCCATCCGAACATTGCCTTGCCTATTACAGAAACCAAAGGACTAACTTTAGATAGTTAGTTCTATATTGTGTTACGAGGAAACTGTTGAATTGATTTTAATGAAATTTTGACACAGTATTACTACCGTAGCGAGGATGGAAAACGCGTATGGTTTTTATAAATCGTGCCAGTCGCGCCGCAGAAATAATAAAAAAAACTAAACATATAAAAACAGCCCAAACTTCGTTCATGATCATTTTTTGCGTTTTTTTGGGTGGGGCTTAAATTGGGGTAGTTAGGGGGTGGAGGGTTGAAAAACTGAAAAATTTCTTGTATTCATAATAGGTTGTCCACTAACCTGTGCAGGAAGACCTAGCGATCACCTTTTTAGGTCCATCCGAACATTGTCTAGCCTATTACGGAAACTAAGGGATTTAGAATTTTCTGTATACATACGAGTATTGCTTTAGATCCTTTTGTATATTGTAACGTGGACACTATAAAATTGATTCTAATGAAATTTTGACACAGTATTACTATACCGCGGTGAGGATGGAAGACGCGTATGTTTGTTAAAAATCGTGTGAATGGCAGCGTAGCAATAATCAAGAAACTAAAAGCATGAAAACAACTCAAACTTCGTTTTTAGATGTTTTAGGGGTTCCTGATCATTTCCTACCTTTTTCTTGGGTGTGACTGAAATTGGGATGGTGGGGGGATGGGGCGTTGTAAGACTGAAAAGTTTGTAGTATTGAGAATAGGCTGTCCATTGACCTGTGAAGGAAAGACCTAGCGGCATAAAACAATTTTAGGAGGGGGAGCTGGCGATTATTTGGTTGCAAGGGACCTCAGACTAAAGCTTCATGCTATATGGGAAAATAATAAATTATTAATGTGTGGAAAGTACTGAGTCAATCAACTTGACCTCATTTTTTTATTACTGCGCCGCCACTGACACGATTTCTAAAACCATACGCATTTACCACTCTCGCTACGGGAATAATACTGTGTCCAAATTTCATTAAAATCAATTTCAGTTTATACAATACAGAACCATCTAAAGGAATACTCGTTTGTATGTATGTATACACCAGAAAATTCTAAATCCCTTGGTTTGTATGAAACGTAAGGCAATGTTCCGATGGACCTAAAAAAGGGTATTATGTCACTAGATCTTTCTTACACAGGTGAGTGGACAGCCTATTATCAATACAGCAAATTTTTCAGTTTTACAACCCCCCAACCCCCAACCACCCCAATTGCACCCCCACCCAAAAAGGTAGAATATGATGAGGAACCCCTGAAACACCTAAAAACGAAGTTTAAGACATATTTGACATTTTTTGTATTTTGCTAATTACTCCGCCGCCCATGCATCGACTTTCAAAATTATAGTAGCATTACCTACTATGATCCCATAGCATTTAGCTGCCCAAATTTCATCACAATCCATGCAGCGGTTACTGAGATTACGAGGCTAGAAAAACGCAAACAGACAGACAGACCGACAACAGACAGACAAACAGACAGACCGACAGAAATGAGTCCCGGGGATTTTCGTTATGTAGACATCGTAAGACGCCCAAAAAGCGTATTATCTCAAAATCGTAAATTTTAGTGATCACAATACTCCCCTCACCTATTGGAGTGGGAAGTAAAAAAAGTAGAAAATGATCAGGAACCCTTAGCGCCCTTAACGCCTAAAAACGAACTTTGAGGAATATTTGATTTTTGTTTTTTGCTAATTACGCCGCCGCCGCAGCGTTACCTACCTACTACCATAGCATACCGGTACCCTAATTTCGTCAAAATCCATACAGCGGTTACTGAGATTACGAGGCTAGAAGAACACGCACAGACAGATAGACAGACAGATAGATAGACAGACAGACAGATCGACGGAAATGAGTGATGTGGATTTTCGTTATGTAGACATCATAAAACGCCCAAAAAGCGTATTATCTCGAAATCGAAAATTTTCGCGATCACAATACTCCCCTCACCTATCGATGTGGGAAGTAAAAATCATTTACTTATTCTACCTTATTTCTCTTTCCGGGCTCCCATTCTGAGAAAATTGCAGTTTTTATGGGAATTGCGTTTATGCACTTTAGAGGGAAACTTACGTGTCTTTGGCATTTTAACGCTGTCAGTGAAACAGCATAAAACACTAATAACAACTAATAAAACAATAACGACGAATAACAAAAGGCATAACGAAATAACAATGGTAACAAGAACTATAAAAAAATACTGGGATACTGGGATTACACCAGGAACATACACTCTGAAAGACAGGCTTCAGAGAACTAAATACATTTATACATTTAAAATACAGAAACCTATATCCTTTTGCGAACAAAAAATTAGTGATGAGTCCCCTTATTGTAGCGACATCACAGCCGCGGCATGTTAATATAAAGGCTTACAAAGTGGCCACCAACACCAGCACCGCCACGCCGCGCGCCGCACCACTTGACGCTCGTTAGCTATCATGAATTGGGCCGCCACGCGGCGGGCTCCTTGCAACTTTTTTGTGACCAGATAACCCGTACATACCGCCAGTCATTAGCAATGTCCCTAACGATATGGCAATACCGCGTGCGCATAATCATCTATGTGTTAGAAATGGGCAGGGTCAGTGTGGGGCGTGTCGATAGGAATTTTTCAATAGTTTTCCGGTGTTATCTCCCTCACTGTTTTGAGTATCGCAATAAAATTTTGCGGTTGGGTAAAAGATTCATGATTACGTGATTTTACTCCAAAAAAATTGAAAAATAATGAGCAGTAATTCACCCAGCCAAATTTTTTTCGAAAAAATTGAGCTAGCTATGCGAAAAGTATCACATTCTTGTCACAGATACAGTGCAGCTGATCATAAGTGCTAAATTACAATCTTCTAGCATATATATTTCAAGTAGACGCGGACGTAATATCGGAGAAATACTACACAAAATAGATTCAAAGTTTCAAAAAAAAAAAATCGAAAATAACTGATCAAACACATCATATTGGTATGTCCGAATATATAAGAACATTATAAAGTAATTATTAAGCACAATATAGAGTGTTTCTAAATGGTGACCAACCACCTAACAGGAGGAGTGCTGTACGATATCCACTTTCTACTATCAGGAGGGCAATACGTCATATTCTGCTCAACATATAGACGAATCGTTAAGTGGTATTTGCTCTTAAGCATATGGGAGCTGTATATAGAAGTATAGAGCATATTACTTCACACCAGGGCCGCCTATGTTTGGCAAGATTTAATAATAATAATAATAATAATAATAGCGCAGGTGCATCCTCAGGAGGCAATTTGGACGGCTGCCTCCGGAAATGTCGTCTGGGGGCCCTAAGGCCAACCACCTGACGGGCCCTATCTTCGGGTTCGACCACCCCGGAAGAAAAGCACCCACACCGAGCCGGTTTCGGAAGCCGGCGTTGGGCAAGGTGGCGGTGCTTCGAATTGCCCTGTTGACGACCCCCGCAATGACATGGACCGGTTTAGGTGGACGACGGAGCTCAAGGATGACCTACTGAGCTGCTACGAGAGCAGTAGCCCGCGCCGTAGGGGATACATGTCCCGCATGTATGAGAGGTGGTGTGAAATGCACCCAGAGCATAGCACGCTTACCTCTCAGAATTTGCGAGATTATGTATCGTACCTCCGGAGGCAGGGATATGTTCGTGCTCCAGCTCAGCCTGCCCCTTCGGCGGACGGAAGGCCTGTTAACCAGGCTGAAAGTTCACCGGTAAGGCCCGCTGAGAGGGAAATCGACCAAGTCGTCTCACCTGGGGATTTCAGAGACCGAAGGGCCTTGCATAACAACGGAAGGTCCTTGAAGCTGGCAGATTTGAAGAGAGAGGATGAGGTTGTGGGTGAACGTCTATCGGAGGCCTCTGACATTTGGAGCATCAATTGCGAAATTTACGCTGCGGCTCTGAGGCTAGCTAGACAGGGGAGAGTGAGAGACTCTCCTGTTGAGAGAGCACAGAGACGGGTGCGCCAAATGGAAGCGAAAATCCAGTTGACTCGCCAGGAAGCATCCCGTATCCAGTGTGTGATGGAATATAGAGCGGCTGGGAAGCCTTTTACGCGCCGAGTGCGCCAGATAGCCTACGGGTTGAGGCGCGACCATCATACACTCAGTCAAGCGGTACTGGTTGTTGTCAAGCAACACTGTCTTGACAGGATACGGATGCTAATCGCTGCTAAGCGATCGCTGGTGGCGCGGGCGAGAGGTCTGGAGCAGAACAGAATGTTCTACGAAAGACCTTCTCGCCTTTTTCAACAGCCGCCTCCAGCCATAGAGCAGCCGCCAACTGCTGATCGCGTGGAGGCCTTTTGGAGGGACGTTTACGAACAACCCAAACCTCTCTCAGCAGACACTCCGGCCTTGGCGCAGTTTGAGTCCGTTTGTAGGAGGACTCCTAACTTGAATGTACTGCGTCACCCGATAAACACGGAAGAAATTCTGGACGCCTTACGAGGCGCAAAGAATTTCGCAGCTCCTGGCCCGGATGGCATAAACACCTACTGGTGGAAAAAATTCCCCAGTTGCCACCGGCATTTGGCTAGAGTTTTTAACTCGTGGCTAAATCAGGAGCAGCCAATTCCGGCTTGGTTTGTCGAGGGTCGAACCGTGCTTCTCCCGAAGACCGGAGATTTGTCTGATCCCAAAAACTACAGGCCAATAACATGTCTGAACGCGTGTTACAAGCTCTTCACCAGAATCTTGTACATGCGTATCCTTCAAGCTGTGAATCCTGTATTTCTCGACGTGTATGAACAGAGAGGGTCAAAGAAAGGAGTAGCTGGCTGCAAGGAGAACCTGTTGATTGACCGATGTGTCACGCAGGACTCTGTGCAGTACAAGCGAAACCTTTCTATGGCCTGGATTGACTAT
Organism: Callosobruchus maculatus; assembly: GCA_951848785.1. Lineage (NCBI taxonomy): Eukaryota > Metazoa > Arthropoda > Insecta > Coleoptera > Chrysomelidae > Callosobruchus > Callosobruchus maculatus. The sequence goes on from CATOUR010000067.1 coordinate 213,670, forward strand.
CGCAAGGCATTCGACAGCACGTCTCATGAGCTCATTGTGCGGCTGTTGGAATGTCTTTCGGTGGATAATCAGATAATGGGGTGCATCAAACAACTGATGCCACTCTGGAAGACCCGGTTCACCATAACATCAGGTGAAACTCGGGTTCAGACAGAGTTGGTGTCATTGAAAAGAGGTGTCTTCCAAGGAGACTCCTTGAGTCCCTTGCTCTTTTGCATCTCACTTTTGCCTCTGTCCATAGCGCTGAGAAATACTAAAGGATACAGCTGTGGCACGCCCAATAACCGGAGGCACAAGGTCACCCATCTGTTTTATATGGATGACCTAAAACTTTATTCCTCCGGCCAACGCGAACTACAACAATCGCTGAGGGTGGTGCAGGAGTACAGTCATGCTATCGGAATGGAGTTCGGGACAGACAAATGTGCATTGGTTCATCTCAAGAAAGGACGAAGCGGAGATAGTGAAGATGAGGAACAGCTCGTTGATGGGAGCATCTTGCGACAACTGCATGCCGGAGATACTTATACCTACCTTGGAGTGGCGCAGCGTCATGTCCAAGAGGCAACATTGGTTAAAGAGTGTCTCCGCCGCAAGTATTTGCACCGACTCCGGCAGATCTGGTCGTCAGAACTGTCCGGCAAGAACAAAGTCGCTGCCACAAACATGCTTGCGGTCCCATTGTTATTATACACCTTTGGTGCTATACACTGGAAAGTGAACGAGCTGAAGGAAATCGAAACGAAGACCCGCAAAAGGATGAATATGGAGAGAAGCCTGCATCCTAAGTCCTCTGTCCCGCGAATATACCTCCCGCGACACCTGGGAGGGCGTGGACTATTGAGTTTGGAGCGTCTGCACAACAGAGTAGTACTGGCCACTGCCTGCTATGTAACGAACAGCACCGATCCCCTGATCCGCTTCGTGCGAGAGCACGAGAATGCGGGAAAAGGAGCCTTTCTTTTTAGCGCAGCGAAACGAGCAGCCGAGGAGCTCAGCCTCACACTCGACTTCAAGCGGAGGTGTCAGCAGTCCATTACGGAACTTGCTCCCGCAGAATTAAAAGCCCACATTAAAACTGCCGAAGTCGACTTCCTCTTAAGACTTCATAAAGATAAGCCAATGCATGGAATCTTCTACAGACATCTAGAAGAGCATGGCTTGTCTGAGCAGTTGACCTTCTCTTTCCTAAGGTCTAGTGGGTTGAAGTCGGAGACTGAGGGCTTTATAATGGCTTGCCAAGACGGTGTCTTCAACACCTTGGTATACCGTAAAAGGGTTATGGGTGTAGATGTACCCGATACCCATTGTAGAGCTTGCCGACAGGCGCCAGAGACGCTTATGCATCTCTTGTCGGCGTGTAAGACGTACGCTGGGACGGCTTACGTCCATCGGCACAACGCGGCTCTACGAGTGCTCTACTATCATTTAAGGCACTCATACGGTATCGATGAGACACCGGTGCTGCCATACGCTCCAGGGGATATAGAGTCCGTTGTGGAGAACGAGAGATGCCGGATTTACTGGAACTACTCGTTCCCCACGCTCGAGCTTGTACAGGCAAACAAGCCCGACATAGTCCTTCTCGACCACCAACAGAAGACGATGTTCGTTATTGAGTTTTCGGCGCCTGCCGAAGTGAACATCGTCTCTAAGGAGGAGGAAAAGCGGACCAAATATCAGGAGTTGCTCGGACAACTTCGCAGGCTCTGGCCAGACTACACTGTAAGTCTGCTGGTTATGGTCATTGGATCCCTAGGTGGAATGAGGAATACGCTGCTCTCTGCACTGCGCAAAATACCGGTGTGCCGTGCGGCGGCGCACATCTTAGCCGCCAGAATGCAGAAGGCAGTCATCCTTGGGTCCCTTCGTCTACTTAGGGCGCACGATTCGCGGACCCAGTGATTGCTCACCTCACGGTGTGAGGAGTAGTCATTGGGTAATGGAACAGCAGCTCGGTGTGTCGGAGCCCGAGCTGCACTTTTTTGTTTTTAACATATATAATAGCGTTTATTGTAAATATAAAATAAATAAAATACAATAAACAACAAGTGACCCAAAAAAAGTTAAAAACTTGTGCTTGGGTATAAGTAGTTATTATAAAATGGAAGCAACAAATAAGGGTCAATTCAGGAATATTTATATTTAAATATTATGTATTCCATATATATCAGTAATAATAGGTATTGCATATGTCTACAGGTTGGTGAATTTTAATGCGCTTATTATTTACTATCCATTGTTTTAAACCATACTTGAACGAATTTAAAGGCACTAGACATTTTATGCTTTCTGGTATCACATTGTATAGTCTTGGAGCAAGAAATGTATGACATCGTAATAAAGTATTTTTTCTTGCTTTTGGTACAACATTACATGCAAATCTTATGTCATATTTATGTTCGTGTTTTGTCAAGTTTGATTTATTTTTATATTGGTAAATACCTAATGACATGAAAAATGTTTGGCGGATATCTAGAATTTTTGTTTTAGAAAATAACAAGTCACTAGGATATGTACATTTCACTTTATATAAAATTTTTATTAAACGTTTTTGTATAATTTCTATTGCTTTTATATTATTTTTACATGCTGCGCCCCACACCACAATACAATATCGTATATGACTATGAACAAGTGCTTCGTATACAATGATCATCTGTTCATAGGTAAGTATAGTGGAAAGGAGTTTAAATTTGCTTATAACGTAACGAATCTTTTTGACAACATATTCGGTATGCTCTTTCCATTTGATATGGCAATCTAGATATATTCCTAAGTACTTGATACTGGTGACCATTGATATAGGAGCTACCTGTTTACAACTGATTTGTAAGTTGGTGTATTTCGGTAAGCCGTTTGCGTATGATGCGAATGGAACAAAGTGAGTCTTGTTGAAATTGACTGTTAAAAGTCGACTACTGAACCAATTGAACATTTTTTTAAAACCATTTTCAGCCTTTGATTTTAATATTTCCCAACTTTCAGCAGAAAATATAACAGCTGTATCGTCTGCAAAACTCACTATATCTCCGCTCACATCAACCGCAAATAGATCATTTATATATATGTTAAAGAATAATGGTCCCAGTACCGTTCCTTGAGGAACACCGCATGTTATAGGCAATGGAGAACTAGAGCATTTATTTATCACAACAGTTTGTGTTCTATTACTTAAGTAACTTTTAATTAGATGATAGATTTGACCCCGTATACCATAATTTTGTAAAGTTTTAATGAGTATCATATGATCAACTGTGTCAAATGCTTTTGCTAGGTCAACAAATACACATAATGTTGGAATATTTCTGTCTACATTTTTGCATAGTTCTCCTATTACATATGTCACCGCATCTCCAGTAGATTTATTTTTTTTGAAACCGAACTGTTTATCAGAAAATATGTTATATTTCTCTAAAAATTCTGTCAATTTGTTCTTTATTATATTTTCAAAAACCTTTGCCAAACAGGAGATAAGTGAGATAGGTCTATAATTGGATAAATCATATTCATCGCCAGTTTTATGTACAGGCATCACAGTCGCAATTTTGAGTATAGATGGAAAAATACCCTTTTGTACAGGCATCACAGTCGCAATTTTGAGTATAGATGGAAAAATACCCTTTTCCAGACAACAATTAATTATTCTAGTGAATGGCTCCGAAATCAGATGTGCTACGATTTTGAGTGTTTCAGCAGTTAAATTGTCTATACCAGGTGTTTTGCCATTTTTCAGCAGCATTATTGAATTAATTACTTCTTGTTCAGTGAATTCTTGTACTACAATGGAGTTTGAGAGTCTGATTGTTTGTGTGTCTAGGTATCGGATACTTGATTTAATTTTTTCTGCTAGATGTTTACCAATAGAGCAAAAGTATCGGTTAAATTCATTACTAATATCTAAGTTAGTGTTCAACACGTCTCCATTTTGAGACATAATTTTACCAATGTCTTTACCAGAGTTATTTACACCTATAACGTTATTCACACATTTCCATAGCTTTTGTGTATCGTTGGTATGGTTCATGATTTTATCTTGATAATATGACAATTTTCTAGCTCTGATTAAATTTGTAAGCTTATTATGATATTTTTTATATTTTTCTTTATTTTCTACTGACAGATCATTTATCATTATTTTGTAAAGCCTATTTTTTTCATTTACGGAATTTATTAAAGCAGCAGTGATCCATTCTTTCTTTTCTGTTTGTTCTTTTTTATTCTCACTTTTGTTGTACAATTTTTAATGTGTGTTGTCAGAGTTGTAATGAATGTTTCTGTTGATTTTTCAATTTCACTAGCGAAATACACCTCATTCCACGATTCATTTTTTAGTTCATTTAAAAGTTTATTTTTATTTAAGTATTCTTTGTATCGCAACATTTCACTATTAAGTGGATTATTTGTTCCTGGAAGTAGTATCTGTAGTACTTGAGAAAAAGGATCTGTAATTGATGTTTCAACGATAACGGGAATTATTCTCACATCTTTAATTTTGTTATTAATAAATATGTGATCAATACACGATTTTGTACTATCAGTTATTCGAGTGTAGCTGTTTATTGCAGATGTGAAGCCATGAATGCTTAAAATATTAAGATAGTCCTGAATGTTGGTTTCTTCTCCTAGAATATTGATATTTATATCACCTATTATAACATGCATATCTGCAGATTTTGATATTCCCAATAATAAATGTATTATAACTATGTAAAGTATTTTCTCTTATATACACTACCACTCCATCATTTTGATTCACATCGCCATTGTTGTACACTAATGTGTATCCATCAAGCTTATACAACGATATATCATCTAGCTTCCAGGTTTCAGATAGAATTATGAAATCTAAACTAAAATTAAGTTCACTTAGTAGTAATTTAAGTTCATCTAAATTTTTGTTTAAACTCCTAATGTTCATATGAAACATATGCAAACTATTCTTACTTTTTGTAATATTTAGTAGGTTATTGAGATCATATGTGTCTTGAGCAGTATGAGTATTAAATGTTTCGATTTTAAAATCTCTAATATAGCTATCCATTTAATACTTTATGTATAATTATTATCTACTTTTATTTTCGTTCAATCAAATATAGCTTAAAATTCAATGTTCGAAAGGTACTGAGATTGAAAATATTTGTAAGTAGGACATTTCTGATCGTCGGATGTGTGGGTAACATCGTAATTCCTATTAAGGGTCTCATTATAATATGTACAATTAGAACATTTCACTAAATTTTGTTTACATGATTTACTTTCATGATTTTGACCACATATCGCACAAACATGTGAATTTAGACAGTGTTTTTCTGTATGATTAAATCGTTGACATTTCCGACATTGCAGTACTTTATTATTTTCGTAAACGTTTAAAACTTGGAAATCAACCAATAGTTTACTACTATAGTTTTCAAAAATATTCCTGAAACCCTTACCTGATATTTCAGCATAAATTATATACATTTTTTTCTTTGTTATATATCTAATGTAGGTGACTTTAATTTCATTTTCTTGTAAAAAAGGATTTTGTTTAAGTATGGTTTCTTCTATTTGTTCCACTGTAGGCGTCTCATCAGATTTAAAACCCGAAATTTGAATTTTTGGCTTGAACGTCTTCGGTTCCGTAATTTTGTATTTTTTTGGTAATTTCTGACCCATTTCTTCTTTCATTTTGCAGCAATCGTTTTCTTCTATATGTACTTCTACGCAACCGTTTTTCATATTGCGAACATTTTCTACTCGTAGCTTAAGATTTTGTAAATTTATGTGTTTAGTTAAGTCATTTCTAGTTTCATGACACGGTTGGATTACGTCAGGCTTTACAATGATTTTTTTCAGTTTTCTTTCTTTCTTTTCAGTATTATTTTTCGTGATTTCTGCATACGATAACCTGTTGCAAACTTTTTCCTCCAAGTGATCAAGTCTTTTGACGACTGAATCTAAAGTGTCTACTATAGAGTCTTTTGGTGCAATATTAGATGTAATCAATTCATATTGTTCCTGTAAACGTCTATTTTCACTTGTAATTTGGTATATCAGATTATCTTTTTCTGCCAATATTTCTTTTAGGTATTTATTTTCTTCTTTTAATAATTTTATGTTATTTTCATCCCCATTTTGATCTTTTGTTATATTATTCAGTGTAGCTTCATCTGTGTCTTGATAATTTTTATTTCTTTTCTTCCTATTCATATTATGACCTACTGTATGCACATAGGCATTGGGATAGACGATGACTTCAGTTGACTCTCACTGACCTTGACGTTTTATCTTGAACTGTCAAAATATCAATACAAATATGGCCGATCGAACCTCTTACACAGTTTCTCCCAGGCTGCCTTTATGTCCAGCGATACAATTCAACTTAACAATACCTTAGCACAGCAGTTATCCAAAATTTGTGACTTCTGTTAGAAAAAACGGTAGGTGTAACAAGGAAGAGCTGCCTTCTCAACCACGTGTTTAACGTCGGTGCCAAATGTTCTTCTATCGTCTAAAATAACTCCCAGATACTTGAGCTGCCTGGCTGGTGTGATATTTACTCCAAGAACACTCAGTGGATATTTTTTCTGCGCGGGCCTTTCAAGATGATGGCTTCGTCCCTTTTGGGGATAGACTCAGCTTGTTATTTTCCATCCAGATGACTATATTAGCTGAGACGTAGTTTTTTCCAACAAATGTTCAATTTCGGGTTCGGCAAATATGACCAAATCATCTGCGTTAGCTATGTTCCTTGCTCCATCAGGAAGTTGCAATTCCAATACGCTATCATACAACATGTTCCACTTGAGTGGCCCGAGAACCTATCCTTAGGGTACCCCGCTATAATTTCTCTGGTGCTGTTTCGTGCATCTCACGTGAGATGGAAGAGTAGTTCCCCACAATGTTTATAAGGTATTGTGAGGTGCACTTTTTATGCTGTTTTCGGATGATGAGGCTCCACGTGACGGTGTTAAATCATTTACCACATCCAGAGTTACCAGCAGAAAACACTTATTTCGCGTATTCTCGACGCAGTCTATTCCAGCCACTGCATTAAACAGTAGAGCAACCCTTCCTGAACCCAAATTGCTTGTCCGATAATCCCCCTTTCTTCTCTAATTCTTTTTCAACTCTGGCTTTTAACATCCGTTCGAAGAGTTTTCTCGCCATGCTTAGCTTGTAGATAGGCCTGAATGCTGAGGGGTTCTCTAGCTGCTTTCCTTTCCAAATGAGGGTTACCGACGCCTGTTTTCATATCTTTGGGAACTTTTGATTTCTAGGCTGACTGAAGATGTTTATAATTGTATCTGAAATCATTTTACTGCCATATCGATGGCTTCCGGAGGGATGCGGTCTGGCCCAGATGCTTTTCCGGTCTTTACTTGATCGGCCGATTGTTCCAGTTCCGCTTTGCGGAAAGATGTGGCACCTTCAGTTACTACACATCCCCTCTGCCAGTCATTTTATTTGTTGAGAAAAGATGCCCGCGCGTTGTCCTGGGGTCAGTACCAATGGAAAGGACTGTTCCTTCAGATGTCGCCATGTCGCATAACAATCTTGTAGCCGGTACCTTAGACATCGCTTTGGAGCTTTAGGGTCGTATTCATAGTCGATACTTAAGGGTCCCTTAATAATTGAGGGTCCCCTACGTAAGGCTCACATGAGTGGGACGACTATGAATACGGTCCTTAGACACAGTTTTTCCGTCTCTCGTTTGGCCTGTGCTATCAACTTCTTTAGTTCCTTCGAAGTTGTCTTATACTATTTTGCGTTTGTGGCAAATTTTTGTGTATTTGTGTATTGCTCAATATTGGTATTCTACCAATACCGCAGTTGTCTAGTTTCGCCTCTAACCCTAGTTGTGCTGTATTCTGTATCCTCACTTATGACTGAAACTAGATCACCCAATCCATCCAATCCAATTTCTTAATCTCCCTGTTCTGCCTGCAACCCTTGTTATCTCGGTTTTTACCTAGGTGGACTACAAAACATATGCGGTTATGGTACGTCAGTACCTCTCCCTCCAGGACTTCCTATTTGCCAACCTTTCTAGCGATATTAGTTGTTGCACCACTGATATCTACATATGTATGAGGCACTGTTCCCTCTTCCAAAGGTTGGAGTGCCTCCTGTATTCATAATGAACTGGTTCAGTGCGGCCACCCATTCCTCGATTTTGCATTAAGATATCCAGCAAACATTGCGTCCATGTCCCTTATCTCTGACATAAAGGAGTCCACCTAGTGCTTAAGCTCTAGAAGGCTGATCTCTGGAGAAATTTAGCAGCAGTACAATTGCCAGTTATCGAAGGTAACACTTATAAATCCACCAGACTTCTCAGATGTAGTTACCTCTATTTGTCTATTCACAATCTGTGTTGCTACAGCCTTTCTGCTATCTCATATGTAGCTCGTGTTGTATGTCAACGAAAGGTTAGGCTCCATGAATACGATCAAGTCTGATTCTTTTTCTCGGGATACCGCTAGGAGCGGTCAGCTTTTTCTCTTCCTAAGTTAGTCTTTAAAAGTTTCATCACCATCGGAGCATGATTTGGTACAGCTATGAAAGGTGTATCTGCGTCTTTACTTTCTCTCATCTTCTCTGACTATCCTTCTGTAGTGAGGAAATTTGATTCGATCTATGCCCTTCGCGGTTACAAGTAGTACAGCATTGCATGCCTCCGCCACATGTCCAGGTTTGCCACGGTGAATGCAGAGAAACGCAATCGCGTACGGTGTACAAACTGCACCGGAAACTTCTGGGAATGTGCATTGTTTTTCGGACATTGCATTGAGTCCATCCAGTTGGTAGCTTGCCCATTCATGCTAGCTTCTAACCAACCTCTTTATTTACTCTTATAGTCGTCGCCAGATTTCCACTTTTCAGCGGCCTCGCTGCGAATATTTCCACATTTATGGCCATTCTCTGGAAGACTTTTTCGAGTATCGCCTACGACGGCATCTATGTCGGTTATATGGAGTACCATACCGTTTCCAGTGAACGGTTTCTTCATCGGCCATTTTTTCTCTAACAGCGTTTATTAGGCGCTGCGCATTGCCACTACCCTCGACCTTCACCATTAGGTCTCCCTTAGCCGTTTTACTTTTCACAGCGATAGGTGAGATGGATATTGTGATCGCGAAAATTTTCGATTTTGAGATAATAGGCATTTTGGGTGTTTTATGGCGTTTTATTATAACTCATTTTCGTTGATCTGTCTCTCTGTCTGTGTGTTGACGTGTTTCTACTCTCGTAGTCTCATTGACCGCTGCACGGATTGTGATTTCTTTTTTGTTGCGGGGTAAAATTGGGGTGGTTGGGAGGTGGGTGGTTGTTTGACTGAGAGATTTGTTACATTCATAGTGGGCTCTCCATTGATTTTTTGAAAGAAGGGCTTAACAGCATAATACACTTTTTTAGGTCTATCCGTACATTACCATTTTAGAAACTAAGGGACTTAAAACGTTATTGCTTTGGAACTTCTGTATTGTGTAACGGTAATTACTGAATTGATTTTAAAGTAATTTTGACACAGTATTACTACCGTGGCGGGGACGGAAAATGCGTGTGGTTTTTAGAATACATGTAGGAACGCCGCCGAAAATAATTTTTGAAATTTGGGGATTCCGTAATGTGTGCAGCTCATCACTAAGCTGATTGCAATGAAATTTCTAAACCGTAATGTTGGCCGTGGTCGAGACTGGTAAAGTCTATGGTTTCTCAAAATTGTGGCGGTGAAACTATATTAAAATAATGAAGTCAAGTTGATTGACCCACTACTTCCCAAACATTGCGATGATACCAGATTGTTAGTTTCCCATAGCATGAAGCTATAGCTTGAGATCCCGAGATATCGACGGAAATGAGTGACGTGGACTTTCATTTTCGTTTTCACCCAAAAAGCGTACCTATTATCTCGAAATCGAAAATTTTCGCGATCACAGTACTCCAATCACTTACCGATGTGGGAAGTAAAAGGAACATTACGATATTTGGCTGTGACAATATAAATATTTCAATGCTTAAGCAGTGTAGCCCTTACATAGATAAATATGTTGCTCACATTATCAACTGTTGCATAGAGAATTCTTACTTCCCATCTTTATGGAAATCAGCTATTGGAATCCCTTTACCTAAAAAAAAGAGTCCTGAAAATTACTCAGATTTAAGAATAATAAGCATTCTACCAGCTTTATCAAAAGTATTTGAAAAATTCATCTATTCTCAAGTGTATGACTATTTTATTAGCAATAACATATTGTCTGATTCGCAGTGTGGATTTCTCCCTGGTAGAAGTACTCAGACTGTTCTTGCAACCGTGATAAATGATATAGTTACAGCATATGATGAAGACCTAGCTAGTATCTTAGTTCTCTTAGACTTCTCGAAGGCTTTTGATACGATAAATCACGAACTGCTCTGCACGAAATTGAAGTATTATGGATTTGATGATAAATCTGTTTTCCTAATTTGGAACTATCTGTTAAACAGGAAACAGACAATTCGTGTTAATGGTGTATACTCTTCCTCCTTGGACATCTTATCCGGAGTTCCTCAAGGTTCTATTTTAGGACCTTTGTTGTTCATAATTTATACAACTGATATTCTGAAGGGCATTAGTCAATGTAGGATACAGGCTTATGCTGACGACACGCAATTATACTTCAATTTCCGTATGAATGATTTGAAAACAGCTGAAGCTATAATAAGTTCCCAGTTGACGACTATTAAGACACTGTCAAATGAGCATAATCTCAAGTTAAATTCTGATAAGTCTAAGGTTATTCTATTTGGTAACAGCATATCAAGAAATTTCTTAAAAAATAACATTTCCCTCCAAATTGATGATATACTCTTAGAATTCAGTGAGTCTGTTGAAAATCTTGGTTTAAATTTGGACTGTGACTTACGCTTTTCCCAACATATTCAGAACCTAATAAGCAAAGCGTTTGCTGCATTGAAGCTAATTTATAGTAATAGGCATTTTTTAAACCACAACATGAAGAAGCTGCTTTGTGAAACTTTAGTCTTAAGCCACTTCACATACTGTGATTTTATCTATGGGCCTTGTCTTACACAGCTTAATAAATCGCGTATACAAAAAGTACAGAACAGCTGTTGTAGGCTTATATTCGGAATCAGGAAATTTGAACATATATCTCATAAAATTAAGGAATGCGGCTGGTTAAACATGGAAAATCGCAGACATTTACACTTAGCTACCTTCACTAAAAAATTATTAGTGTCCCCTAATCCGCCCTCCATAGTGAATAAATTTGTTCCCCGGCAACAAGTACATTCTCGGGATGTAAGGTCGAAATCGCTTCTAACCATGCCCCGACACAAAACAGCCATGTATCAGAGAGGTTTTGTCTATAATGCTGTACAGTTACACAACGCATTGCAAGAGTTATTCAAAATAATCAACATCAACAAATTCAAATACAAAGTGAGATCTTATTTTTTCCTTCGCCAGTAAATACACACCTAAACCCGTCTGAACAGGATCTCCTTCCTCTGATACATTGACTAAGATTGGCTGTTTGTTTTCAATTTCTGTTTTTCCTTTTTAAATTAGTGTGTGAATTCCTGCTAGCTAAATATTGTATATTTCTGTAAATATAATCTGTTAGTCCTAATTTGCACATATATATTTTTTTTGTTTCTAAGTGATATGAATACTCATGTTCTCTAATGAATTATTTTATGATTTGATCTATTTTTTGGGCTCTGCCCACTAATGGTTAAGTAGAGTAGCTTCAGCTAGACTTCGCCATTAGTCTACAAATTGTTGTACAGATTTTATATTTTTATGTGAATAAAGTCCGCTTATTATTATTTTTATTATTATATAAAAACTATTGAAACTCTTTTTTGGGTGCTCTAAGGATCTCTGATAATTAGTAAATGACAGAAAGTTCTGCCGGTGCTCCATCTGGTACCCGAAGGTAACGGCAACCAAAGAGAAACGCTGCTAACAGCAGTAAACTCTTTGGTGAGACGACAAGCTCGTCCGCCTTTAGCCACCACAGGAGCGCGGTTCTGTACGCAGCAGCGTATGAAAGCCGATATACGAGGGTTGCTCTATACCTCCGTCAATCCACCAGTACGCAGACAGCTGTTTCACGCTTATTTGCGATCATCAGTGCGCCATAGGTCGATTGACGGAAATAGAGAGCATCAGGTCTCTCATGTTAACAATACACGTGAAACATGTGTTAGTAAATGACAGAAAGTTCTGCCGGTGCATGCGCCATCTGGTACCCGAAGATAACGGCAACCATAGAGCAACCCTCGTATATCGGCTTTCATACGCTGCTGCGTACAGAACCGCGCTCTCTGGTGGCTAAAAGCGGACGAGCCTTGTCGTCCCACCAAAGAGTTTACTGCTGTTAGCAGCATTTCTCTTTGGTTGCCGTTACCTTCGGGTACCACCGGGCGCACCGGCAGAACTTTCTGTCATTTACTAACACATGTTTCACATGTATTGTTAACATGAAAGTCCTGATGCTCCCTATTTCCGTCAATCGACCTACGGCGCACTGATGATCGCAAATAAGCGTGAAACAGCTGTTTGCGTACTGGTGGATTGACGGAGCTACTTTTTTTGGAGTAGTTAGAATGAGTCAAGGTAGGATGGGGTATCGGACAGGCTGGGTGAAGAACCCCGTCATTTTTTGAATTTATTTATTTATTTCTATTTTTATATACTGTTCGTTGCCCTTTGGAGATTGATAGTATAATATAATTTGTTCTTAAATCTCGGAAAATGCAGAAGAAAAATTGTGTCGTCCTAGTAACTACAGAGAGAGATGCAAGAAATAATTTACGAGATCTTTTGTGTTGGATATTTTTTGAGTGAGAGCGGGCGATGATTTCGTTGCAAGGGGATCTGGTGCTTCATGCTATGAGAAATAATAAAATAGTATCACCGTAATGTTAGGGAATCAACTTATCTCATTTTTAACGCTTTCCACCTTTATCTTTTCAGCCTCGATATCCACAATACTCATGACGTCCTTTAAGAGGTCGGCATATGATTTACTGTTGGCCTTCACAATAATTTTGACCGGGTCTTGTAGCCTCATTCTCTTTACCGTCACTAGTATCAAGTTTTGCTTGTCGGACTTCTCCTTGTTATGGTCGACAATGGTTACCATGGCCTGAGTGTTTTTGAACACATACTCCAGACGTTCTCGGGAGTAATCCATATCTATCTTGCCAGTTGCGATTAGTTTCAGCGGTTTAGGCTCCTTCAGTTCTTTTTTTAGACAGATGCAGTTTTGAAAGAGGGTTTACCATCTGTCATCCTTGTTTTATCCATAGTTAGAGGAAGAGCATAAAGAGTATGCGACTTACCTATATTTTCACTTCTACGGTCGACCATTTTCGTGTGCACTATCGCATCCCTCCCTACAAATAAAACTCCAACAGCAGACATCCTTTTAATCATTTTTTTGTTGGTATAGCTGTCCAGTATGTTGCCAGGAATCACTACTGCGACCACATCACGTTCCATGGTAACTGAGTCTAAGCTCGACATTTCAGAGAAAATGCTCCAGCCATGTTGTGTCTATTATCTTCCCTAGGCCTTCAGAATCCCTTGGTGGTGAGAGCACGGACAAAACCTCTTTCCTTTCCTTTTATGCTAAAATTTCTGTTGCTTTTTAGGGCCTCTCGAGTCTGTCTGGATGTCGACCGTTACACCTAGACGCTTGGCTGGTTTATTCTCCATTTGAGTGTTCGCATCATACAAGGGAGCTTCCACCATCCTCAACCGACGATCTTTTCAATAGCATACCAATTCTTTGTATTTCGTTAATCACCTCCTTAATTTTATTTCTTGGATTAATATGTGCACTCACTACGGCATTCAAATTCATTCAAGTTTTTTGTAGTAACTCCAAAATGTCCATGAAGTCTGCGGCCACTGGGTTCAATTTCTTCTTCAAGATCTCGCTTGGATAGATGGTTGCATGATCGAAAGCCTTCCTCTTTATTCCGCCTGGATTTGCCACAATCCCCACATTTTTAATGTTTGCCATTGTACCCTCGCTATACGAGTTTGACCTTGTCAGCTCGCAGAAGGAGATACCTACCTCTCTCCTCTCTTCCTTCTGCACTAAGCCTGGAGATCGCCCGATCGAAGCCCGCCTTGCAAACTGGTCGATCACTCCCTTTCAATTGCAATTGTACCCTGTGGAACTTTATTTCCGCTATGTGTGTAATCCATATTCCAATTAAGATTACGTCCATATTTATCGCCGTGTGGTCATCATCTGATACCAGGTCGCTGTGCGTTCTTTTCAATAGTCATATCCGTTTCCTCGACAGGGCGTTTCTTTGTAGCACTGCCATAGAGGTAGGCTCGGACTCAGCTATCCCAACGAGCAGAAAGCAGGAGCCCTCGGCGTACCGTCGCCAACCGAGCGCAAGACGCGCGGAGTTGGCGCCGGCATGACAAGAAACCCTCTGCTCCTAAGACCAGGTTCACCTTCGGCGTGGTGAATTCCGCTCAGCATTTCAATGGTCAAGAGTCACCTCAATTATCGGCACGCGCCAGGTAGGTCATGGACAAACCCCCGCCGAAAACTTCGCCACAGGATTTGGGCTACGCCTCCCTCATATGGGTGAAACTTGGCTTCTGAAGGTTTATGGTCCTCAATGCCAGCGATTACGAACTAAACGCTATAAATGAACTAATTACATCCACACAGATATGAACCGAAATATTTTTCAATACAAATAAGAATTTTTCGAACCACATGAAGATGTAGAGGTTGAAAACTGGTTACCTCCTTTCCTAAGTCTTTTTGAAATACTTCGAAAAAATTCAAATCGAACTACTTTCTTATAATTTGATATGGATACGTTGATTCACTGGGCTGGCGTTACATACTTTTTCATCAAACATTTTTGGGAATGCAGATTCAAAAAGTTAATAGTCAGTTCGATTCAATTACTCACTTTTGTAATGCAAATATTAATGGTTCCTCTTCTGGATCATTCAAGCTATAAAAAAAGAGAAAAAAACCTTGACTTTGTTGTGTAAAGGAAAGAAAGAATCTGTTACGAACTCAAAATAACCAATTTCAATCTTTTGGTGCACCGATTAGTAAATATCCCATTAATGGATCAAAGGTGGCCAGTTGCGAAAAGTTGTCACAGTCTATGGGTATGCTACAGACGTTGTTGGGAGATTGTTTAGAAAGTATACCTCGCGATTCGACAGCCCTCCGAATTTCGGGTTGAGAAGGATATGTTAGTCTGATCCTCATAGTTGAACCAAGATGTTCTTGCCAATTGCTTACCAGTTAGTGTGTTTGATTTAAAGAAGATCATAAGTAGTTCTAAACACTTTACACCATACACTATCATCCTTTGAAAGGAAATTCTTATCAACACGTCAGGTAACACTTCTACTGCTAAAGAAATATGTAGTACTGGGAAAATGAATATTTATTTTTGTTAATAAGTTGGGTAGTAATACTCGACGATGTGATAGACCAGTCTCCGCTCCGCTACAACAGACCTAGTTGGTTTAAGCAGAAAGATGTGGGCTTAATGGCTATTAATGATGCTCTTATGATAGAGGCAGGCATCCACACACTACTGCGTAAGTACTTAGGTCACAAGAAGTGCTACACGTACATTCTGGAACAATTCCGTGCCGTTTACACCGAGATGATCATAGGACAGACCATGGACATGATGTTCAAAACTCCAGATGGGACGCCATCTCTGCACCTCTTCACCATGAGTCGATACAAGTAAGACTTCTCTAATTCTGAAAAATTAAGCATAACCTGGATTCTTTTAACATCACCTAACTAAACCGGTACAATATAAGAGTCTCAAGATCTCAATGATTTTACAGTAGGAACATCTTTTGGAATAGGTACGTCTAATAGGGGCATTCATATTTATTTTTTTGGTTTACGGATTAAGTGGAAAAGCAGCTATTAAGCTGAACTTCGCCTATATTTTGAAATCCGTTTTTTAAATGTATATTATAGAATAAAGACGTTCATTACTATTTTTTACCAAAAAGGTGCAGCTGAGGCTCCGGCGCCCAGTGACTACTCCTCACACCGCGAGGTAAGCAATTACTGGGTCCACGAATCGCACGCGCTAAGTAAACGATGGGAATCAAGGATTCTTATGCACTCTTGATGTGCACCGTCGTACGGCTTACCGGTATTGCGCGCAGTACAGAAAGCAGCGTATTCCTCGTCCCAACTAGGCATCTATTGACCATAATTAGCAGACTTTCAGTGTAGTCTAGCGAGAGCCTGCGGAGCTTTCCGAGCAACCCCTGATCCTTGGTCCGCTTTTCCTCCGCCTCGACAGGTCCCACAAAATCTATAACTAACACCACCTTCTGTTGATGGTCAAGCTGGAACGTGGGGAAGTAGTTCCAGTAAATCCCGCATCTTTCGTTCTCCAGAACAGACTCACTCCCCTGGTGCGTATGGCAGCACCTTAGGAGGGAGAAGGTAAATTGCTCAGGCAAGCCATGCTCTTCCAAAATATTCCATGCATCGGCTTAGACATTCTGACAGCCGCACAATCAGCTGATGAGACGTGATGCCGAATTCCTTTCGATAGTGTATTTGAGTCAATCCAGGCCATAAACGTTTAGCTTGTACTGTATGGAGTCTTGTGTGACACATCCGTCAATAAGGAGGTTCTTCTTGCAGCCAGCTACTCATGTCTTGGATCTCTGTTCATACGCGCTAAGAAATACGAGATTTGCAGCTTGTAGGCTACGTATTTAAGGAATTCTGATGAACAGCTTGTAAAATGCGTTCACACATCTTATAGGGTAGGTTTTGGGATCAGATAATTATCCGGTCTTCGGGAGAAGCACGGTTCGACCCTGTACAAAAGAAGCCGGAATTGGTTGCTTCTGATTTAGCCACGAGTTAAAAACTCTAGCTAAATGCTGGTGGCATCTGAGAAATTTTGTCTACAAGTAACTGTTCATGTCATCTGGGTCAGGAGCTGCCTCGTAAGGCGCCAAGCATTTCTTCCCTGTTTATCAGATGATACAGTACATTTAAGTTAGGAGTACCCTCCTGCATACGGACTCGAACTGCGTCAAGGCCGGAGTGTCTGCTGGGAGAGGTTTGGTATATTCGTAAAGGTCCCGTCAAAAGGCATCCACACGATCAGAAGTTGGCTTGAGATAGCTGTTATGAGAGCCGAGAAGGTCTTCCATAAGACGTTCTGTTCTTCTCCACACCCCCTGCGGGCGACACTAGCGATCGCTTAGCAGCGATTAGCAGCCATGTCCTGTCAAGACAATGTTGCTTGACAACAACCACACAACAACCAGTGCCGCTTCACTGAGTATATGGTGGTCGCGCCGCAAGCCAGAGGCTATTGAGTGCTTTCGGCAAGTAAAAGGCCTCTCAGACGCTCTATATTCCATCACACATTAGATACGTGATGCTTCCTGTGAACCAACTGGATTTTCGCTTCCATTTGGCGTACTGGTCTCTGTACTCTCTCAACAGGAGATTCTCTCACTCTCCCCTGTCTAGCTAGCCTCAGAGCCGCAGCCTAAATTTCACAATTGATGCTCCAAATGTCACAGACCTCGGATAGAGGTTCACTCACAGCCGCATCTTCTCTCTTCAAATCTGCCAGCTTGAAGGACCTCTTGTTGTTATGCAAGGCCCTTCGGTCACTACAATTCCCAGGTAAGACGGCTACGTCGATTTCAGGAATAGAGGCGGACGCATCAAATGGAAGCGAAAATCCAGTAGGCTCGCCAGGATGTATTCCGTTTCCAGTATGTGATGAAATATAGAGCGGCTGGGAGGCCTCTTACGCGCCACGCACGCCAGATAGCTCGAGAGCTAAGGCGCGACCATCAGACGCTCAGTCAGGAGATACTGTATGTTGTTATGGCGCGTTTTCACGGGTCGATCTAGGTTGAACGATTTAGATCGATTATTGAATCGAAAGCAAATTGAATATGTAAACCACTTTTCGACTTGGTCATTCGGCGGAGTGAGTCGATTCGACGGAAGTAGAAAGACTGTCTACTTTTGATCGGCAACTGTCGTCGAATCGATGCCGAACGACAGGAATGGAATGTTTAAACACTTCGTCGAATGAAAACACAACGTGCTAAAAGCCGAATAGCGCGTATGAAGTTGTTGTTTTCAACGCGACAAGCTATAATTTTGTGCAAAAATGACTGAAAAATGGTCAGATGCGGACATGGTAAGATTTTTGGATGCTCATCAAAACTATGATGTATTATGGAATCCACAAACCGAGCTTTATCGCAATCTACAGGCAAGACAAGCAGCATTGCAAGCAAAATTTAATAGTATATGAAAATAATGAGGTCATGCAGTGCAGAAGATGTTTTAAATTTGGACACACGGAAAGAAGATGCCGAGGTATTGAAACATGTGCTAAGTGCGGCCACGGACATGCCGCTGAAGCATGTGAAGTTAACTGTTTTACATGTGTTAATTGTACAAACGCTAATAGTAAGTACAAAACAAATTATGATATAAATCATTCGCCTACAGACAAAAATTGCCCTACTTATAAGTACTTTCAGGAGCAGTATTTGTCTAAGATAACCTTTTGAGCACATACTGCTCTTGTTACTCATTTTACAATAGTTCTTTTTTACATAATGAATAGTTATATAAACACTTTTCAAAATCATTCTGTTAAAACAAATATCGTTCAAGACGCGAATAAATTTAATGAGTGGTTAGATGTTTCTAATGTAAAGCTTAGCATATATAACATGAATATCAGAAGCTTAAAGCATAATTTTGATTATCTTATGATATTTTTAAGGCGCATAAAACGTGATTTTGATGTTATAGTATTAACTGAGACATGGAACATTTCAGATATGTCACTATTTAATTTAAGGGGGTACAATATGACTTATAATAATGCTTCATACAACCAGAATGATGGGATTGTTGTATATATTAGCGATAAATTCAACTATCAATATGATATCATCACGTTGAGTAATAGTGTTACAGCTTTAGATTTAACCGTAACAGTGGATAACAAATCTCTCAAAATTACATGTATATATCGATCACCATCAACGGACTCATATATGTTTGTTCACAGTTTAGAAAAATTTTTACAAAGTAAGAAAATTGCAATCCACAAACACCACATTATTCTAGGTGATATAAACATTAATATATCACGAAATACCAAATTGTCCAATGAATACTTAAATTTAATGGCGAGTATGGGTTTTCTGTCCCATATTAACGAACCAACAAGAATTAGTAATAGTGTAAGTACTTGTATTGATCATTGCTTTATAAAAGATTCTTCAAATAACTTCAAACATATACCTTTTATTATCAAAACTGATATAACCGACCATTTTCCTACAGCCATTCTTCTATGTGCAACACAACTTGATTAAAATCAGTTTTACTCAAGTAATTCTGAAAGGTATAAATATTTTGTAGATAACAAAAAATTAATGTTAAACGTTCTGTTGGAAACGTGGATGGAAGTATACTCAACTAATTGATATAGACGATGCTACAAATTTACTCATAAAGAAAATTCAGTGTTTGATAGCAGCTAGTACAAACAAAGTCAAAATTAAACGGCATGAAAAAGCTAGAAATCCTTGGATAACAACAGGGCTAATAAAATCTGCGAACAAAAAGGATCACCTCTACAAAATTATGAAAACGTCTCCAACCACGACTAACTCTGATGCCTACAATCAATACAAGAATGTTTTTATTAAATTAACAAGAGAAGCAAAACGGAATTATTATTTAAAAAAAATACATAACAATAAATCAGATCCAAGAAAACTTTGGTCAGTAGTGGATGATTTGACGAAACAAACTGATAAGAGAAATAACATTTCTGAAATCAGAAACGTTAATGGAACATTAACAAAGGATATGCAAGAAATATCTGATGAGTTTGTTAGTTTTTTTACTAGTGTAGGTGAAAACTTGGCGGATGATATTATAAAAAAGGGAGTCAGGGAAAAGTTTTCACAAAAACGAGTAGAGCTCCTTTTTTTTAGAAAACGTCAGTTCTTCAGAAGTTCAACATGCTATATTTTCTCTAAAAAATAAGAAAAGCCCTGGTTTAGATGGGATTAGAGCTGAACATCTAAAACTAATTGCACAGCATTTGGCAGACCCACTTACATATTTAATAAATCGTTGCTTCCAGCTAGGTAAATGTCCAATAGCATTTAAAACATCAGTCATAACAGCTGTATATAAAAATGGAGATAAATTAGACGTATCTAACTACAGACCGATATCTCTGTTATCAAATCTAGGAAAAATTTTTGAAAAACTAATTCATTATAGAATATTACAATTCTTAAATAAAAACAACATTATGAGTTCAAACCAGTATGGATTTACAAGAGGCAAATCAACAACAGACGCAATTTTGTCGGCTACGAATGAAATTATCTCTAATATTGATAGAAAAATGCCTACTATTGGTATCTTTGTTGACTTAAAAAATGCGTTCGATACGGTGAGTCACAGTGAACTTTTAAAGGTGATGGAAAGATTGGGATTTAGAGGAACATCACAATTATTATTAAAAAATTATCTCTCAAACCGTACTCAAATGGTAAGAATCTCGAACAGTTATAGCAAGGAAATGTTGATTAAATATGGTGTCCCACAGGGAACAGTACTGGGCCCGCTTCTATTTAACTTGTACCTGAATGATTTATTTGAAATTGACAGTGTTGGAAAAATAATATGTTTTGCGGATGACACCCTCATACTATATAAAGCTGACGACTGGACAGTGTTAAAAGAAATTATTGAAAAAGATTTTGTTAAGATTATTCAATGGTTTGATACCAAAATTTTAACAGTAAATTTCAAAAAAACCAATTTCGTTGCCTTCACTTCCTATGCTAGATTTTTACCTTGCTATGAACACCTCTCCATTAAATACCATGCAAAAAAGACTGACATTAGTAGGGTAGATAGTATGAAATATCTTGGAGTATATCTAGATTCACATTTAAAGTGGGATAAGCAAATTTTACATGTGATGAAAAAAATAAGATGTGTAGCATATAAACTAAAAATTCTATCCAATATTCTAACAGATAATTTCCTTAAATTATTATATCATGCTTTAATTGAAACACATCTAACATATGGATTACCAGCCTGGGGATCTGCCTGCAAGACATATATTTCTGAATTAGATATATTACAAAAATATGTGCTGAAATCTATGTTTCATAAATCTAAGCTCTATCCGTCAAACGATTTATACCAAGAAACAAAGATACTCGATACTAGGCAACTTTATTTCTTACATATCAGCAATTTATTCCACAAGATCTGTGTTGATGAAATGAAACATAAGCATATACATGTATATAGCACGAGGCACAAAATATCTTCATCAAACTTAGTTCGACCACACAAAACAATATTCCAACGATCATTTATGTACCTAGCTCCGAAATTGTATTGTGCAGTACCATCAACCATAAAGTCCCTCAAATTTGGCAAACACTTTAAACAAAAACTAAAGGAATGGATTTACTCTGTAGAGCGAATGATTATACATAATATTATTAATCAATAAAATTGTCCTAGTAATATTGTGATATGTATATTTGAAAACATTTAATTTTTTTTTATCATATTGTATATCCACGCACAGGCAACGCCTACTGTGGATTTATTTATATTTATTTACTACACTGTAATTATGGTGAATAAATATTATGTTTAAAACAAAAAAGTGCAGCCCGGGCTCCGACACACCGGGCTGCTGTTCCATTACCCAATGACTACTCCTCACACCGTGAGGTGAGCAATCACTGGGTCCGCGAATCGTGCGCCCTAAGTAGACGAAGGGACCCAAGGATGACTGCCTTCTGCATTCTGGCGGCTAAGATGTGCGGCGCCGCACGGCACACCGGTATTTTGCGCAGGGATCCAATGACCATAACCAGCAGACTTACAGTGTAGTCTGGCCAGAGCCTGCGAAGTTGTCCGAGCAACTCCTGATATTTGGTCCGCTTTTCCTCCTCCTAAGAGACGATGTTCACCTCGGCAGGCGCCGAAAACTCAATAACGAACATCGTCTTCTGTTGGTGGTCGAGAAGGACTATGTCGGGCTTGTTTGCCTGTACAAGCTCGAGCGTGGGGAACGAGTAGTTCCAGTAAATCCGGCATCTCTCGTTCTCCACAACGGACTCTATATCCCCTGGAGCGTATGGCAGCACCGGTGTCTCATCGATACCGTAAGAGTGCCTCAAATGATAGTAGAGCACTCGTAGAGCCGCGTTGTGCCGATGGACGTAAGCCGTCCCAGCGTACGTCTTACACGCCGACAAGAGATGCATAAGCGTCTCTGGCGCCTGTCGGCAAGCTCTACAAAGGGTGTCGGGTACATCTACACCCATAACCCTTTTACGGTACACCAAGGTGTTGAAGACACCGTCTTGGCAAGCCATTATAAAGCCCTCAGTCTCCGACTTCAACCCACTAGACCTTAGGAAAGAGAAGGTCAACTGCTCAGACAAGCCATGCTCTTCCAGATGTTTGTAGAAGATTCCATGCATTGGCTTATCTTTATGAAGTCTTAAAAGGAAGTCGACTTCGGCAGTTTTAAGGTGGGATTTTAATTCTGCGGGAGCAAGTTCCGTAATGGACTGCTGACACCTCCGCTTGAAGTCGAGTTCACACTCGACGGCTGAGCTCCTCGGCTGCTCGTTTCGCTGCGCTAAAAAGAAAGGCTCCTTTTCCCGCATTCTCGTGCTCTCGCACAAAGCGGATCAGGGGATCGGTGCTGTTCGTTACATAGCAGGCAGTGGCCAGTACTACTCTGTTGTGCAGACGCTCCAAACTCAATAGTCCACGCCCTCCCAGGTGTCGCGGGAGGTATATTCGCGGGACAGAGGACTTAGGATGCAGGCTTCTCTCCATATTCATCCTTTTGCGGGTCTTCGTGTCGATTTCCTTCAGCTCGTTCACTTTCCAGTGTATAGCACCAAAGGTGTATAATAACAATGGGACCGCAAGCATGTTTGTGGCAGCGACTTTGTTCTTGCCGGACAGTTCTGACGACCAGATCTGCCGGAGTCGGTGCAAATACTTGCGGCGGAGACACTCTTTAACCAATGCTGCCTCTTGGACATGACGTTGCGCCACTCCAAGGTAGGTATAAGTATCTCCGGCATGCAGCTGTCGCAAGATGCTCCCATCAACGAGCTGTTCCTCATCTCCACTATCTCCGCTTCGTCCTTTCTTGAGATGAACCAATGCACATTTGTCTGTCCCGAAATCCATTCCGATAGCATGACTGTACTCCTGCACCACCTTCAGCGATTGTTGTAGTTCGCGTTGGCCGGAGGCATAATGTTTTAGGTCATCCATATAAAACAGATGGGTGACCTTGTGCCTCCGGTTATTGGGCGTGCCACAGCTGTATCCTTTAGTATTTCTCAGCGCTATGGACAGAGGCAAAAGTGAGATGCAAAAGAGCAAGGGACTCAAGGAGTCTCCTTGGAAGACACCTCTTTTCAATGACACCAACTCTGTCTGAACCCGAGTTTCACCTGATGTTATAGTGAACCGGGTCTTCCAGAGTGGCATCAGTTGTTTGATGCATCCCACTATCTGATTATCCACCGAAAGGCATTCCAACAGTCGCACAATGAGCTCATGAGACGTGCTGTCGAATGCCTTGCGATAGTCAATCCAGGCCATAGAAAGGTTTCGCTTGTACTGCACGGAGTCCTGCGTTACACATCGGTCAATCAACAAGTTCTCCTTGCAGCCAGCTACTCCTTTCTTTGACCCTCTCTGTTCATACACGTCGAGAAATACAGGATTCACAGCTTGAAGGAGACGCATGTACAAGATTCTGGTGAAGAGCTTGTAACATGCGTTCAGACATGTTATTGGCCTGTAGTTTTTGGGATCAGACAAATCTCCGGTCTTCGGGATTAGCACGGTTCGACCCTCGACAAACCAAGCCGGAATTGGCTGCTCCTGATTTAGCCACGAGTTAAAAACTCTAGCTAAATGCCGGTGGCAACTGGGGAATTTTTTCCACCAGTAGGTGTTTATGCCATCCGGGCCAGGAGCTGCGAAATTCTTTGCGCCTCGTAAGGCGTCAAGAATTTCTTCCGTGTTTATCGGGTGACGCAGTTCATTCAAGTTAGGAGTCCTCCTACAAACGGACTCGAACTGCGCCAAGGCCGGAGTGTCTGCTGAGAGAGGTTTGGGCTGTTCGTAAATGTCCCTCCAAAAGGCCTCCACGCGATCAGCAGTTGGCGGCTGCTCTATGGCTGGAGGCGGCTGTTGGAAAAGGCGAGAAGGTCTTTCGTAGAACATTCTGTTCTGTTCCAGACCTCTCGCCCGCGCCACCAACGATCGCTTAGCAGCGATTAGCATCCGTATCCTGTCAAGACAGTGTTGCTTGACAACAACCAGTACCGCTTGACTGAGTGTGTGATGGTCGCGCCTCAACCCGTAGGCTATCTGGCGCACTCGGCGCGTAAATGGCTTCCCAGCCGCTCTATATTCCATCACACACTGGATACGGGAT
Organism: Callosobruchus maculatus; assembly: GCA_951848785.1. NCBI lineage: Eukaryota > Metazoa > Arthropoda > Insecta > Coleoptera > Chrysomelidae > Callosobruchus > Callosobruchus maculatus. The sequence goes on from CATOUR010000067.1 coordinate 238,243, forward strand.
GCTTCCTGGCGAGCCAACTGGATTTTCGCTTCCATTTGGCGCACCCGTCTCTGTGCTCTCTCAACAGGAGAGTCTCTCACTCTCCCCTGTCTAGCTAGCCTCAGAGCCGCAGCGTAAATTTCGCAATTGATGCTCCAAATGTCAGAGGCCTCCGATAGACGTTCACCAACAACCTCATCCTCTCTCTTTAAATCTGCCAGCTTCAAGGACCTTCCGTTGTTATGCAAGGCCCTTCGGTCTCTGAAATCCCCAGGTGAGACGACTTGGTCGATTTCCCTCTCAGCGGGCCTTACCGGCGAACTTTCAGCCTGGTTAGCAGGCCTTCCGTCCGCCGAAGGGGCAGGCTGAGCTGGAGCACGAACATATCGCTGCCTCCGGAGGTACGATACATAATCTCGCAAATTCTGAGAGGTAAGCGTGCTATGCTCTGGGTGCATTTCACACCACCTCTCATACATGCGGGACATGTATCCCCTACGGCGCGGGCTACTGCTCTCGTAGCAGCTCAGTAGGTCATCCTTGAGCTCCGTCGTCCACCTAAAACGGTCCATGTCATTGCGGGGGTCGTCAACAGGGCAATTCGAAGCACCGCCACCTTGCCCAACGCCGGCTTCCGAAACCGGCTCGGTGTGGGTGCTTTTCTTCCGGGGTGGTCGAACCCGAAGATAGGGCCCGTCAGGTGGTTGGCCTTAGGGCCCCCAGACGACATTTCCGGAGGCAGCCGTCCAAATTGCCTCCTGAGGATGCACCTGCGAAGGTTGCCGGCTGGATTACATCCTTGGGCTTCGGTATACCCTGCGGTGTCGCCACGCACCGGATAGCCTACTGATGTTGGGTGGCTTCCTGCGGGTGTATTATCAGCCGCCCCTAACATGGAGTCAGACGCTGTCGGAGTACCGCTCCTCACATGGAGATCAGTCGTGTCCTAATTGTTGAGGAATAGCCGATCCTCTGGATGCAGACGCTATTCCACCGTGCTAGTTTTGGTCCGCCCCGGGTATTTGATTTCCCCGGTACCACCCATATCTGGGAGGCGTTCCCCTATCCGCCACCTTGGGGAGGCGCCACTGAGGGGATCTAGCAAACCCTCGCGGATATTATTATATATATAAGACAAAACAAAACAAAAAGGGTGCAACCCGGGCTCCGACACACCGGGCTGCTGTTCCATTCCCCAGCGACTACTCCTCACACCGTGAGGTGAGCAATCACTGGGTCCGCGTATCGTGCGTCCTAAGCAGACGAAGGGACCCATGGATGACTGCCTTCTGCATTCTGGCGGCTAAGATGTGCGCCGCCGCACGGCACACCGGCATTTTGCGCAGTGCAGAGAGCAGCGTATCCCTCATACCACCTAGGGATCCAATGACCATTACTAGCAGACTCACAGTGTAGTCCGGCCAGAGCCTGCGAAGTTGTCCGAGGAGCTCCTGATACTTGGTCCGCTTTTCCTCCTCCTTAGAGACGATGTTCCCCTCGGCAGGTGCCGAGAACTCGATAACGAACATCGTCTTTTGTTGGTAGTCGAGGAGGACTATGTCGGGCTTATTTGCATGTATAAGCTCGAGCGTGGAGAATGAGTAGTTCCAGTAAATTCGGCACCTCTCGTTCTCCACAACGGACTCAATGTCCCCTGGAGCGTATGGCAGCACCGGTGTCTCATCTATACCGTATGAGTGCCTTAAATGGTAGTATAGCACTCGTAGAGCCGCGTTGTGCCGATAGACGTAGGCTGTGCCAGCGTACACCTTACACGCCGACAACAGGTGCGTAAGGGTCTCTGGCGCCTGCAGGCAGGCTCTACAGCGGATATCGGGCACATCCATACCCATAATCCGGCTACGGTATACTAAGGTGTTGAAGACACCGTCTTGGCAAGCCATTATAGAGCTCTCAGTCTCCGACTTCAACCCATTAGACCTTAGGAAGGAGAAGGTCAACTGCTCAGATAAACCATGCTCTTCTAGATGTTTGTAGAAGATTCCGTGCATTGGTTTATCTTTGTGAAGTCTTAAAAGCAATTGGACTTCAGCAGTTTTAATCCGGGTTTTTAATTGTGCGGGAGCAAGTTCCGTAACGGACTGCTGACACCTCCGCGTGAAGTCGAGCGTGAGACTAAGTTCTTCGGCTGCCCGTGTTGCTGCTTTAAAAAGGAAGGCTCCTTTACCCGCAATCTCGTGCTCTCGCACAAAGCGGATCAGGGGATCGGTGCTCGTCGTAACATAGCAGGCAGTGGCCAGTACTACTCTGTTGTGCAGATGCTCCAAACTCAATAGTCCACGCCCTCCCAGGTGTCGCGGGAGGTATATTCGCGGGACAGAGGATCTAGGATGTAGACTTCCCTCCATATTCATCCTTTTGCGGGTCTTTATGTCGATTTGTCGCAGCTCTTCCACGTTCCAGTGGATAGCACCAAAGCTGTATAGCAACAATGGGACCGCAAGCATGTTTGTGGCAGCGACTTTGTTTTTGCCGGACAGTTCTGACGACCAGATCTGCCGGAGTCGGTGCAAATACTTGCGGCGGAGACACTCTTTGACCAATTCTGCCTCTTGGATGTGACGCTGCGCCACTCCAAGGTAGGTATAGGTATCTCCGGCATGCAGTTGTCGCAAGATGCTCCCATCAACGAGCTGCTCCTCATCTTCACTATCTCCGCAACGTCCTCTTTTGAGATGAACCATGGCACATTTGTCTATCCCGAACTCCATACCAATAGCTTGACTGTAATCCTGCACTACCCTAAGCGACTGCTCTAAATCGCGTTGTCCGGAGGCATAGAGTTTCAGGTCATCCATGTAAAATAAGTGGGTGACCTTGTGCCTCCGGTAATTGGGCTTGCCACAGCTGTATCCCTTAGTATTTTTCAGCGCTATGGATATTATATATATATATATATATATATATATATATATATATATATATATATATATATATATATATATATATATATATATATATATATAATATCGGAAGGCATTCGACACTACGTCTCATGAACTGATTGTGCGGCTGTTGGAATGTCTTTCGGTAGATGATCAAATAGTGGGATGCATCAAACAACTGATGCCGCTCTGGAAGACTCGGTTCACTATAACATCGGGTGAAACCAGGGTTCGGACAGAGTTGGTATCATTTAAAAGAGGGGTCTTCCAAGGAGACTCCTTGAGTCCCTTGCTCTTCTGCATCTCGCTACTGCCTTTGTCCATAGCGCTGAAAAATACTAAGGGATACAGCTGTGGCAAGCCCAATTACCGGAGGCACAAGGTCACCCACTTATTTTACATGGATGACCTGAAACTCTATGCCTCCGGACAACGCGATTTAGAGCAGTCGCTGAGGGTAGTGCAGGATTACAGTCAAGCTATTGGTATGGAGTTCGGGATAGACAAATGTGCCATGGTTCATCTCAAAAGAGGACGTTGCGGAGATAGTGAAGATGAGGAGCAGCTCGTTGATGGGAGCATCTTGCGACAACTGCATGCCGGAGATACTTATACCTACCTTGGAGTGGCGCAGCGTCACATCCAAGAGGCAGAATTGGTCAAAGAGTGTCTCCGCCGCAAGTATTTGCACCGACTCCGGCAGATCTGGTCGTCAGAACTGTCCGGCAAAAACAAAGTCGCTGCCACAAACATGCTTGCGGTCCCATTGTTGTTATACAGCTTTGGTGCTATCCACTGGAAAGTGGAAGAGCTGCGACAAATCGACATAAAGACTCGCAAAAGGATGAATATGGAGGGAAGTCTACATCCTAGATCCTCTGTCCCGCGAATATACCTCCCGCGACACCTGGGAGGGCGTGGATTATTGAGTTTGGAGCGTCTGCACAACAGAGTAGTACTGGCCACTGCCTGCTATGTTACGACGAGCACCGATCCCCTGATCCGCTTTGTGCGAGAGCACGAGATTGCGGGTAAAGGAGCCTTCCTTTTTAGAGCAGCAACACGGGCAGCCGAAGAACTTAGTCTCACGCTCGACTTCACGCGGAGGTGTCAGCAGTCCGTTACGGAACTTGCTCCCGCACAATTAAAAACCCGGATTAAAACTGCTGAAGTCCAATTGCTTTTAAGACTTCACAAAGATAAACCAATGCACGGAATCTTCTACAAACATCTAGAAGAGCATGGTTTATCTGAGCAGTTGACCTTCTCCTTCCTAAGGTCTAATGGGTTGAAGTCGGAGACTGAGAGCTCTATAATGGCTTGCCAAGACGGTGTCTTCAACACCTTAGTATACCGTAGCCGGATTATGGGTATGGATGTGCCCGATATCCGCTGTAGAGCCTGCCTGCAGGCGCCAGAGACCCTTACGCACCTCTTGTCGGCGTGTAAGGTGTACGCTGGCACAGCCTACGTCTATCGGCACAACGCGGCTCTACGAGTGCTATACTACCATTTAAGGCACTCATACGGTATAGATGAGACACCGGTGCTGCCGTATGCTCCAGGGGACATTGAGTCCGTTGTGGAGAACGAGAGGTGCCGAATTTACTGGAACTACTCATTCTCCACGCTCGAGCTTATACATGCAGATAAGCCCGACATAGTCCTCCTCGACTACCAACAAAAGACGATGTTCGTTATCGAGTTCTCGGCGCCTGCCGAGGGGAACATCGTCTCTAAGGAGGAGGAAAAGCGGACCAAGTATCAGGAGCTCCTCGGACAACTTCGCAGGCTCTGGCCGGACTACACTGTGAGTCTGCTAGTAATGGTCATTGGATCCCTAGGTGGTATGAGGGATACGCTGCTCTCTGCACTGCGCAAAATGCCGGTGTGCCGTGCGGCGGCGCACATCTTAGCCGCCAGAATGCAGAAGGCAGTCATCCATGGGTCCCTTCGTCTGCTTAGGACGCACGATTCGCGGACCCAGTGATTGCTCACCTCACGGTGTGAGGAGTAGTCACTGGGAAGTGGAACAGCAGCCCGGTGTGTCGGAGCCCGGGTTGCACCTTATTTGTTTTTGTTTCGTTTATATATATATATAAACGAAACGAAATATATATATATATATATATATATATATATATATATATATATATATATATATATATATATATATATATTATATATATTATATTATTATATATTATATATTATATATTATTATTATTATTATTAATTCTAAAACACGTGAATAAACCTAAAATGTCCGAAAGTGACTGGAAAAATAAAATCAAAAACATTAGAACAACATACAATCGTGAATTGACCAAAGTCCTGAAATCACTGAAGAGTGGTTCTGGACCTGACGACATATACAGGGTGAGTTTTTAGTACCGGCTCGGTCGATAACTCCACTACTATAGAAGATAGCGAAAAAAGTTGTATACAAGAGTTGTAGCCCCGGATATGCTCCTTGCTCAGAAAATATTAGGATTTATACAGGGTGATCCATAACTACGTGGTGATGCAAACATGCATTTTTTTAAATGAGACACCCTATATATTATTCCACATTCACATTCTACTAATAATTTCCGTTCTTCCAATATAGGGTTTTGTTACATTATACAGGGTATTTCAAAAGTTATGACGATTTGTATATCCAAATCGCGGTCAAATGAACGTACTGTATATCAAAAAGTGATAATTCAAAAATCATTTTTTTTTACATGGAAAGATAAGAAATGTCCTCTAGCTTTAAAATCGGCTATAAAAAAAGCCCGCGACGCATATTTGTATACAGGGTGATGTAGAATGCAAAATCCAAATTTTCTCTTTTTTTTTAAATGTAACCCTCAATATTTTATTATCTCAAAGAATTTCTTTTAATATGCTCTTTCATCTTTGTACAGCACTTGTTGTACCTACGTCCATCAGTTTCCGAGATATTTCGATTTTTCGGTAAATTTAAAATGTAGCTTCTATTTGTGTACTGAAATTTATTTATTTTGAGAAAATACTATCTAATTTGTTTTTTATTTAACGAACAACTAAATTATAAGCTCATAATACTATTTGATGAAGTCAAAACCCTAAATCATCGAAATAATAAAGTCAAGTATGTTGAGGAAACAATTTTGTAGGCGTCATGCATAATTATCAAGCAGATTTCTCAGGTGTGCTTTGAAAAATTGACAGTTTTCATAACCTGCTCGGTAATTCCGTACTGTGTGAAAGACCGGCTTTAAAAATTAATTTTTCCTTTAAGGCTATTTAGGAGAATCTTTGAGAAATTGTCTACTTGCCTCTAGAATATATCAACTATGAACAGCAATATCCAGAACGGAGGCAGTCTAAAACTAATGCGTTTGAAAGATTGAAGAATCGTTTTATTTGGACTGTGTCGTTTGATATTTCATAGCCTCCCTGATACATCTGCTTGATAATTATGCATGAAGTCTATAAAATTGTTTCCTCAGCACATTTGACTTATATTATATGGTTAATTCAGTGTTTTGACTTGACTAAGTATTATTATGGCCTGATATTTTAGTTGTTTGTTAAGAAAAAACAAAATTTGATAGTATTTTCTCAAAATAAATAAATTTTAGTAAACAAATAGGAAGTATATTTAAAATTTGTAGAAAAATCAAAATATCTCAGAAACTGATGAATGCAGCCATAATAAGTGCTATACAAAGATGAAAGAGCATATTAAAGGCAAATCTTTGGTATAATAAAATATTGGGGGTTACATTTAAAAAAAGAGAGAAAATCTAGATTTTGCATTCTACATCACCCTGTATACAAATATGCGTCACGGGTTTCTTTTATAGCGGATTTTAAAACTGGAGGATATTTCTAATCTTCCCATGTAAAAGAAATAATGTTTAATTCATTACTTTTTGATATACAGTACGTTCATTTGACCGTGATTTGGATATAAAAATGGCCATAACTTTTGAAATACCTTGTATAATGTAACAATATGCTATATTGAAATAACGGAAATTATTAGTAGAATTTGAATTTGGAATAATATATAGGCTGTCTCATTTAAAAAAATGTATGTTTGCATCACCACGTAGTTATGGATCACCCTGTATAAATCTAAATATTTTCTGAGCAAGGAGCATATCCGTGGCTACAACTTTTGTATACAATTTTTTTCGCTATTTTCTATAGTAGTGGAGTTATTGACCGAGCCGGTACTAAAAACTCACCCTGTATGTTCCTGTCGTGTAAACCTTTTTGCTTTCAGCACAGATTGAATTATGGTCGAACGATCCAAATCGTTTAACCCAGATCGACCCGTGAAAACGCGCCTTCAGGCAACATTATCTTGACAGGATACGGATGCTAATTGCCACTAGTGATAGTGGCGCGGGCGAGATGTCTGATGAAAAATGGAATGCCTTCTGGAAGGCCTTCTCGTCTGTTCCAACAGGGATCACCCGCCACTGTTTTTTTTTCCATTTGCTGCACCGTAAAGTTGCAATTTGGTTGCAAAAGCAGACAGCTCCATTTTTTGTGGATTTCTATTATTCAACAAAAGTCAATTACAAAACACACAAATTATTTTCCATAGTTAAATGATACTCATAGTAGAATGATTCTTTATATTCAAATGAACAATGTCACTGCACAGTTGAACCAGTTACAGAGTTTTTGAAGTTTCCCAAAAGTTTGTAAAAATGGAGCCGCCGAAATACTCAGTTGGCTCCATTTCCTCTTTGCCTACGTCCTTGGCAATGTATTTAGCAAATATATACGATCATAAGCAGCACACGCAGGCCAAGAGAATTTCCTTGGATATGGGAGAACTTTTTCAGATGCAGGTAACAGATAACTGTAATATGATAGACTTGTTGCCATTTCAGTAGTTAGTCAGTAAGAAAATGGCACAAATATTTTTTTACACAAATATATATTTTCGCCCAGATTCATCGAACAAAGGTTGGTGAAAAGTGCGGGCTGGCCTTGGTATCATCTCTGACATTTCTCAAAGGCACACACTGCCCTTTAACCGTGAACTTGATAAGTCTTATTTTGCTGTTTTTGACCCCAAAAATGCAGTCAATATGATTGAGTCAGTACTTTCCACATATTATCATGATAACAGTTTATTATTTTTCCATAGCATGAAGGTATAGTCAGATCCGCAAAATAGCAGCAAAAATTTCAATTTTGTCTGACACTATCAACAGGCAATAGCTAACTGAATATTTATGGCAACTGAAACTGTGCAAACTAAAAAATGTGGAATTTGTTGGTATAAAAATTTAGCTTTATATTGACAAAACCGGATTTTTTCCGGACTTGTAACCAACAAATTCAATATTTAATATTAAATAATTAAAAGTTGTTGACCGCGGTGAGATTCGAACCCACGCCCTTTCGGACTGGTGCCTAGCGTCTCAACCGCTCAACTACGCTGCCTGTGCTTCAGGAACATCAATACACCGTACATAATACGTCGTCAGTTATCTGTCGTAATTTAATTCAATTTTTTTTAACCGGAAGTGATATTGACAACCGGATTTTTCCAGGACTAGTTTTTTCATGCTGATTCGGAATCTGTATTTAGTTTTTCTCTAGCACCTGTAGTTTCGGCTATATTGTGTATACGGACAGACGGACGAACGGACGAACAGACAGAGGCTCTGCATAAGCTCTCTTCAGTGACTTCAGTGAGTCAATGAGAGCTAAAAGAATGTATCTGTCATCTTAGGAACTGGGCGAAATGAGACATAATTTTAAACATATTGTTGTGTGATACATTTAAGTTTGAAACAAATTAATGTAAAGCTGTAAAATGTAGAATGTGGAATGGGGTGCCCCTATGTGTAGTACAAAAAATGGAGACAAGTTGATTGACTCAGTACTTCCCACACATAATGATGATACCATTTTATTATTTTTCCATTGCCCGAAGCTATAGAGTGGAATTCCCTTGCAACCAAATCATCACCCACCCGCCCGCAAATAAACATCCAACGCAAAAACTCTCGTAAATAGTTCCTTGCGTCTCTCTCTTTAGGAACTGGGACGCCACAGTTTCTTCTGCATGCTCCAACTGGGCCTCTGGAGCCTCCGAAAACGTCTAAAAACAAAGTTTGAGCTGTTTTTATATTTTTGGTGTTTTTATTATTGCTGCGCCGCCACTTTCCAAAACATACGCGTTTTCCATCCTCGCCGCGGTAGTAATACTGTGTCAAAATGTCATTAAAATAAATTCAATAAGTTTCGCGTTACGCAATATACAACGATCTAAAGCAATACTCGTATGTAAACAACACAAATTCTAAGGTCTTGGTTTTTATAATAAGCAAGGCAATCTTCGTATGGACCTAAAAAAGTATATTATGCCGCTAGGTTTTTCATTCACAGGCCAATGTACAGCCCATTATGAATACAACAAATTTTTCAGTTTTACGACCCCCCCCCCCTCAACCACTCCAAATTCACCCCCACCCATAAAAAAGTAGAAAATGACCAGGTACCCCTAAAACGCCTAAAAACGAAGTTTGGGGGATATCTGAAAAATTTTGTTATTTGCTAATTACTCCGCCCCGTGTATGTACAACGATTTCCAAAATTATAGGAACATTACCTACTACGACCTCACAACGCATGGCTACCCAAAGTTCATCACAATCCATGTAGCGGTTACTGAGATTACGACGTTAGAAAAACGCCAACAGGCAGACAGACAGACCGACCGACATACCGACAGACAGACAGACCGACGGAAATGAGTGACGTAGATTTTCGTTATGTAGACATCATGAAACGCCCAAAAAGCGTACTATCTTGAAATCGAAAATTTTAGCGAACACAATACTCCCCTCACCTATCGGTGTGGGAAGTAAAATGAATCGACTAAGGGCCGGTTGTACAAGGCAAGCTTAAGCTTCGGCTTAAGGTCAGCCGACGTTAAACCACGTCAGTGGCAATATGTCCGTTGTAAAATGCTAGTTTAACCCCCCACTCCAAGCTTAACACGAGCTTACGTAAGCCGATGCTCAACGCGAGCTTAGCTGAGGTTTAAACCTAACCTGGTATAAAAATGACATGATTTGTCAAGGATGAACCTTCAAATTGCTTGTCACTTTATTAGGTCAAATTTTTTGGAAGATCTGTGTCTAATTTAACAAAGAGAGCGAATGAAAGAACAGAGACAAAAACGGTCGTTGCCAAAATTTGACACAAACTGTCATATGCTGTCTTAAGTGCCTAACCAAAAAAGGTAATTTTTCAGATCATTACGTATCGCTTCATTGATACCAACTGAAGTGAATTTCATTATCAACCAGGTTTAACTAAGCCGACGATTGTACAACGGGTGTCGACTTTACGCCTGAGCTTAGCTAAGCTTAGGCTTAACAAAGCTCGTGCTAAACCCGCATTTGTACAACCGGCCCTTAATGGTTTAATACAAGCTGCTTACTAACTGTACCTGATATGTCAGTAAATGGGAATACATAAGGTAAACTTGTGAAGGTGGTTATTTAAACAGATACTAAAAAATTGAAAAAACCACCAGATCTATTCCAGGTGTTATAATAATAATAATGAGTGAGTGAGAGAATAAGTGGTCACACACTGATATAGAAAACATCCACATCCTCATACGGACAGAACTTACGAAACATCGAATGTCACATCCAAACGCGTGCAAAGAAAGGCTCACCATTGACAGAGAACAAGGAGGCAGGGGGATTATAGATATACAGTCACTTCACACAAGATAAATAAAAACGCTCAGAGACTTTTTCCAAAGCAAACAGACAAACTTGCATAGGTCGATAGTAAAGGCAGACAGAAACTATACTCCACTAAACCTATCCCGCACAGATCACTCAGCAGACGGACACAATCACATAGAATTACGACACGAAAAAATAAATACCTGGTCACAAAAAGCACTCCATGGCAAGCACAGATACCGCGTCACACAAGAGCACATCAATGAAAAACAATCATACACCTGGCTGCAGGATGGCCAACTCTTTCCAGAAACTGAGGGTTTTATGCTTGCTATACAGGACCAAGTGATTGCGACAAGGAACTACATGAAATACATAATTAAAGATACATCCATAACCGATGACAATTGCAGAAAGTGCCACCAACAAAAGGAAACAATAGACCACATAACAAGCACTAGCCACAACAAACAAGCTAATAGAAAACACAGATCCATATTACAATTACACACCGACATCAGTACTCGAAAACAATGAATACAAACTGTACTGGGACGTTGAAATACATACAGATAAGACTATCCCGGCAAATCGGCCAGATATAGTTTTCCAGTCAAAGGCAGACAAAGTTACCTATTTGATAGATATCGCTATTCCCAACGACACGAATATCCAAAACGCCTACGCTGGGAAGATATCTAAATACACTGACCTTGCGATAGAGATAAAACGACTATGGAAGCAAAACAAAGTTACTATTGTCCCCCTAATTATGTCTGTCTCAGGCCTTACACCAAACACTTTTACACCACACCTACAACAGTTAGGCCTAGACGAAAAGTTACACAAAATATTTCAAAAATCTGTAATCCTGAAGACCTGCAATATTGTACGATCTTTCCTAAATTCCGATCCGTAATAGTTCAGGTGTTGAATTGGCATAGACCGTCAACATTTGTTGCTACCGCAGTCATGTCATGCAAAGGCAGACAAAATTACCTATTTGATAGATATTGCCATTCCCAATGATGTGAATATCCAAAACACCTACGCTGGGAAGATATCTAAATACACGGACCTTGCCATGGAAATAAAACGACTTTGGAAACAAAACAAAGTCACAATTGTCCCCCTCATTATGTCTGTCTCAGGCCTTACACCAAACACGTTTACACAATACCTTCAACAGTTGGGCCTGGACGAAAAGTTACACAAAGTATTCCAAAAGTCTGTAATCCTGAAGACCTGTAATATTGTGCGATCCTTCCTAAATTCCGATCAATAATAGTCCGAGTGTTGACTTGGCACAGCCCGTCAACACTTGTTGCTACCGCAATTATGCGAGAGGAACTTAGAAAGTCAGATAATAATAGCTCGTCTGGGTCTCGGGGTAGAATAGACCCCGGGTTTAATCTGCCTGTCTTAGGAGGCGACTAAAATATTTGTAGTCCTTGTCTTAAAAGGGCATATGGTAGTTACCGGCTGTGAAACCAGGCGTATGAACCTGAACGACGAGAACGGCGACTGCTGAGTAAACACGCGTTTTTGTGCTCCGGTTAATGTTGACAGTTTTGTCGATGAAATAGTAGTTAAATAACAACAGTTTCGTTTGCAAAAGTTGGTAGGCTATTGTGCGCTGCTCTAGTGATAGAAGAAGGAAGAAAAAGTTATATATTGATTCCGAAATTAATTATATTTGTGAATTATCTGCAATGGTTTTAACAAAGACGCAGCAAGAGGACATAAAAACGCTCACCCAAGAAGTGCTGAAAGAATGCTTTTGTGACGACTTTTTTCTAGCATCCTTATCGGAAAAGGTTGTCGACATCGTAAAAACAAAAATAGAAGACGCATTCAAGAAAATGAATAAAGCCATCCATAATTTACGTTCTATCGTAAATAAAATACAGGGTGAGCAAGATGACCTTAGGAAGAAAAATATGGAGCTATCAGAGAAAATTTTAAACTTAGACAAAAAGGTGACTCCTGACTACAGTGCTATAGTTAAGAGCTCGCCATTGCCTCAAAATTAACCAACATAGAGCAAACAGCTAAACGTCTTCAACTTCGACTGAGTGGTGTTGAAGAAAGGCAGTATGAGAATTTACTTGCCTCTGTGACCGATCTTTTTGCACGGAGATTGCATATCCAAGCTAACGTCTCAAGATGTTACAGAATTGGAAACAAAGAAGTTGGGTCTCCCAAAATTCGGCCTATAATTCTCCATTTTGGAAGCATAATCGGTCGTAATAACGTATTCTACAATAAAAAGAAGCTAAAAGGCTCGAAGATTCTTATAACGGAAGAGCTTGTAAAGGAAAGATATTCAGTTTTCGCTGCGGCAAGGAAGCAGTTTGGCAAAGATGTTTGGACCAAGGATGCCAGAGTCTATATTAAAACAAATGGAAAAAAGTTTGCGTCAACTCCGAAAACGATGTTAACCGCTATCGCACAGCAAAATGACACCTAAGGATGGAGCCCAGGAGCATCAGAAGAAGAATGGGTGTTTAGTTCAGTTTGTGATTCTGCTACTTCTGTTTTGTTTGTTTTGTGCAGAAGTTTACTCCTTCTTTCTCTTATTTTCTTCATAACTCTCTTTGCTGTTTATGAAATTCATACATGTTGGTTTTCTTTATGTGAGAAGTTTAATTTAATTTGCAGAGGTCAGGGATGTCATTTTGAGGGAAAATTTTGATATATTAGGTATAGTAGAAACTTGGCTAACAACTGAAGTAGACAGTTTAAATATAACGATTAATGGTTACAACATTGTGAGAGCTGATCGCGAAACGAGAGGTGGAGGTGTGGCTCTTTACCTGAGGAGTCACTTGAGGTATGATGTGTTGAAAGTTCAATCAATAGATGTGTTAGAGCAGAAATGGGTAAGTTTTTATTATAATAAACAAAAATATGTGGTCGGTGTGGTGTATCGTCCGCCAAATAAAAGTATTGGGCAGTTTTTAAGTGAATTCGGAGATGCTCTGACTATTACATCTCCCATATGTGATAGATTTGTTTGTGGCGGAGATGTCAACATTAATTTGTTGGACATCACGTCAAGCAAACAAAGTCAATTCTGTGAAATATACGAGTCATTTAGTTTGAGACAGCTTATTAACAAGCCTACTAGAATTACTTCTTCGTCAGCAACTTTGCTAGATATAATTTTAGTAAATGACAACTCATCTGATGTACTTTCTGCTGATACTACTGATGTTTACAATATAGCAGATCATGCACTTGTTTATTGTAAATTAAAATGCACTAAAACTTTCCCTAAAATAAATAAAAGGAAGTTTCGGAACTTTAAAAGAATTGATATGGATACACTAGGCCATATACTATCACTAATACCATTCCAACGTATTTTTTGGATTGACAGCATTGACCAAAATGTAAAATATACGAATGAGCTCTTACTTAATATTTTTGATACTATAGCTCCTGAAAGGGTTGTTAAATTGAAACATCTTAAACCTCTTTGGTTTACAGATACCACTAAAACCTTAATTAGTAAAAGAGATAAGGCTTTCGAAGAATTTAGAAGATCGGGTGACCAAAATAAATATGGATATTTTAAAATGTTACGTAATTAAACAAATATAGTAATTCGTAATGAGAAAAAAGCTTTTTTAGAATACGCAGCAAATAGTAAAAACCCGACAACATTATGGTCAAAGTTAAAACTGCTTGGTATTCACACAAAATCAAAGGTAGATATACCTGCCGTCTTTAATCATCCAGAAAAAGTCAATGATAGTTTCCTGAAGCATACAGGTACAGCATTGCCTGCAGACCATGACACTTTGAGTTACTACCAAAATAATCGCAAGTTACGCTTTGAAAACCTATTTCGCTTTAATTTTGTAACCGTTGAGGAAGTTCACGAAAATCTGTTGGAAATCAAATCCAAAATCGTAGGTTATGATAATATAAACATAGAGATGCTTTTACTTTGTTGTCCTCGAATAATTCCAATTTGTGCCATATAATCAATTGCTGTTTAGCGAAAAGTTACTTTCCTGATGCTTGGAAAATAGCTCGGGTGGTGCCACTTCCTAAAACCAGTCAAGTCACGAGCTATGATGATCTGCGGCCCATCAGCATATTACCGACTCTATCAAAGGTTCTTGAAAATATATTAAGTAAACAGTTTGCGTCACACGTAGAAAGATATAGCGTCCTATGCGAGTCCCAGCTGGGATTCAGGCCATGATATAGCTGTACAACTACCTTACTAGATATCACAGATGATATATTCAGAGAAATTAATAACGGAAATACATCCGTATTGACTCTTCTACACTTTTCAAAAGCATTTGATACTGTGAATCATGAAATAATGCTTTGGGTGCTACATTATGTAGAGTGTTCCGCGGAGGCTGTAGCATTATTCAGGTCGTATTTAAGTAATAGATTTCAGTTTGTAGAAACTGATAATGGTAGTTCTGTGTGCAAGCAAATACAAAGAGGAGTACCACAGGGATCCATACTTAGCCCACTACTCTTCTCTGTATATTCCTGTAATTTACTAAAAAACATAAAATATGTCAAGGCCTTCCAGTATGCTGATGACACGCAATTGCTTTATACATTCCCTCCTAAACATGTTACCTATGCCAGCAATGTGATCAACCATGATTTAGAAATACTGAGTGAAGTATCAGAAAAACAACACTTGAAATTAAACCCATCAAAATCAGCAATAATAGTTTTTGGAAAGGATCGTGATTTGATAGAAAAAGATTTAAATTTGGTTATTAATAGTGAAATCTAAGAATCTTTAAAAATAAAACTGTGTAACAGCCTAGTATTATCGCATTTCAATTACTGTGACTCTTTATATGGCCCATGCCTTGATAAAAGTGATGAAAACAGAATCCAGCGAGTACAAAAATCATGCTTAAGATTTATTTATGGTATCAAAAAGCATATGAGGATCTCCCATAAACTACGAGATTGGCTGTCTATTAGGGTGGAACGAAATTTTTAAGTTTTAAATTCCAACGCGTACTAGCCAGTAAAAGTTGCCTTTTGGGTCACACAAGTAAACCTTAAAATCCGGATAATATAGGATGTTGCTTTCCAGTGCCGCAATGACATTAAAAATTAGAAAATTTCCAATTAATCCCCAAAATCTTATTAACTTAAAAATAAATTTTTTTGAAATGTAATAGTGCACAAAAGTTGCTATTTGGGTTTCATATAAAACTCTTAAAACCTGAAGGATATATAAATAACTTTCCAGTGCCTTAGCCTTTTGAAAATTAGTCATTTTTCTGCAAACGACACGTATTTTAATGCTCCGCCATTGTATTTTACGTCGGCAATCAAAAACAGATACTACGAATGTGATTGACAGAATGAAAGTTCGAAGACAAAGGCAGAAACTTCGAGAAACTATAGTAAGGGCAGAAACAGAAAATTTGTCGCCTCTTAATGGTCTCTACTTTGATGGTAGAAAAGACAATTTTAAAATTTGAAGAGACCAGTGACCACGTTGCATCGCAACACCATCACAGAAGAACATTATGTTCTAGTTTAAGAGCCACGGTCCGAATACTTAGGACACGCTGCGAATATTAAGCTGAGTATTGTCGGTTTTTTTGGAAAAACAACAGATTAAGATAACAAAGATTGTAGCTCTTGGATGTGACGGAACAGCAGTAAATACGGGACAGAAGGGTGGAGTTTTGAAGTTGTTGGCGGAATATTGTGACAAAACAATGCAATGATTTATTTGTCAACTACACGGGAACGAACTCCCACTGCGTCATCTTTTCTAGTATTTGGATGGACAGACAACTGGACCACCTGCTTATTCACCTATTGGTAAGAAATTGTCTGAATCTGAGAAGCTTGAAGTAATTAACTTTAATCCAATTGAATCCGATTTACCCGAAATTGATGAGACACAGCTAAGTACAGACCAAAAATATTTGTTAGAAATATGCCGTGCCATTATTAGAGGATGTTGCAGTGATAGTTTAGCTCGAAGAGATCCGGGAAAATAATCTCATTCACGATGTTTGACAACAGCGAGTAGGTTGCTTCGTTTATATATTGGAACAGGGTCTCTATCAGAAAACCTTAAAATATTGATAGAGTATATTGTAAAAGTTTATACTACAGTTTGGTTTAAAATCAAGTGCAATTCGTCTTGCAAGAACGGTTCTCAAAACCTTTTTGACCTTAGAAACATTATAGATCCTCCTAGAGTAATCAAGAGAAATGGGTACTTTGTTCATCCGGAAAACATTCTTTTAACTATGTTATGTGACGACCGAAAACGTATTAGAGAGCTTGCCTTGAGAAGGATTTTAAAAGCTAGGGAAAATCCACCTAAGACTGTAATTTAACAGAGCCACCACTACTCGGTAGATGAATTTGAAAAGTATGGTAAATTCCGGATGTGTTAAAGAAGATGGAACCCCCTGTCATACGTAGGCTGTTGGGAGGTGCGTTAAGCTAGTAACGGATGCGTCTTCAGCAGTTTGTGGTCAGGTTTTCAGGGATGGATTCATTCGCGCCAGGTTGCAGTCACGAAAAATTATGCCAAAATTTGATACCAAAGCACAATATGCAACTAAAAAGTTAATTTTCCGAAGGGTGGGTAGGGCCGGATGCAGCTCGATATGCAACTACCTCCTCGCGGTGAGCTCTGGGATATTGTGTTTTTTAAATAGCACTTTAGCTAAAGACATAATATACGAAGAGTTGCATAACATTAAACTCAAACTAAAATCAAGTTATATTTTCTCAAATTTCAGACAGTGTGGGGCAATGGAAGTTATTATGCGATTTTGTCCATTTTTGCTGCATAATAGAGAATTCCGAAAGGCAACTTTTCGCACTATTACAATACGATATTCGAGAAAAAAAAATTTCGTCATTTTTGTTCCACCCTACTGTCTATGTCAGGCAGACGGCCACTACATGCGCTGACACTATATCACAAAGTTCTAACCAATAAGTGCCCACCCTACCTGTATAATAAAATATCATTCAGGACTGACACCCACCATCTAAACCTCAGGTATAAAGGCCTCATCTCTCAACCTCCACATAAAACTATAACTTACTGCAGATCTTTTTCATTTAGCATATATGACATGTATAAGCCAATACCAGCATTTGTCAACGATTTAAAACACAACGCTTTCAGGTCAGCCCTTTTTAGACATTTGTTGGCTGTGCAAAACTGCGAGTGATCTTCTGTGATCTTTTATGACCCTTGACCATGCTCATTATATACTCTTTTTCCTATTGTATTGTTTATCAATCTATTTTACTTCCCACACCGATAGGTGAGGGGAGTATTGTGATCGCGAAAATTTTCGATTTTGAGATAATACACTTTTTGGGCGTTTTATGATGCCTACATCACGAAAATCCACGTCACTCATTTCCGTCGGTCTGTCTGTCTGTCGGTCTGTCTGTCGGTCTGTCTGTCTGTCTGTCTGTTGGCGTTTTTCTAGCCTCCTAATCTCAGTAACCGCTGCATAGATTTTGATGAAATTTGGGTAGTGATATGGTGTAGGGTCGTAGTAGGTAATGTTGCTACAATTTGGAAAATCGGTGCATGGGCGGCGGAGTAATTAGCAAAGAACGAAAAATTTCAAATATGCCTCAAACTTCGTTTTTGGGTGTTTGAGGGGTTCCTGATCATTTTCTACTTTTTTTTTGGTGGGGGTGAAATTGGGGTGGTTGGGGGTGGGGGGTTGTAAAGCTGAAAAACTTGTTGTCCTCATAATAGGCTGTCTACTGACCTGAGAGAGAAAGACCTAGCGGTATAATACACTTTTTTAGGTCCATCCGAACATTGCCTTGTGTATTATATGGGATATGTACCGCCACTGGTCCGAGTAGACACGCGTTATATCGGCTCCGTGGAAAAAGTCAAATATTTGTGGCTAAACATAAATTAAATACGCGAAAAGTGATACAATCATTCAATAGGAGTTAACTGTGTATCTGGGAAAACAGCGTGATTTTTGGTTTTGTCAACTACATGCAATTGGGTCAGTTGCATTCTGTGAGAAGTGTTGATGTCGGGTATTCTTACCAGACAAGCAAAAAACATGGTGAAAAACCAAGAATGTAAACAACAGGACAAGGCTTTGGGTCAACCGATTAAAGAAGATATTTTAAATACAATTCTTCGGAAAATTGAAGATACAAATCAAGGTATTGCTGAATTGAATAAGAAATTGGATGATTTGCAGCAAGAGATGGTACAGGTGAAACAAGTATCTGATTCCAACCGAATAAAAATTGAGGAAGCGAATAAAAAAATTGAACAAATGGAGCAATTCTCGAAGCGCTGCAACCTGCGCTTTTTTGGTATCCCAGAGACCAATAATGAAAAATGTAGAGACGTCATTATTGATATTATAAGAACTAAATTAGATCTATCATCAATCTCTACAGAAGATATCGAGGTGGCGTACAGGAGTGGATCCAGTAAAGGAAATGCTCCCAGGGTAATGTTTGTGAGATTCTACTCTGCCAAGGTTAAAAATGATGTTTATTCAAACAAAAAGAATCTCAAGGGCTCGAGGATCACTATACGGGAAGATTTAACTGCCACAAGAATGACGATTGTTAAGGAGAAAATCGCCAGACATGGGAAAAATCAGATTTGGACAACAAATGGACGAATAGTTTGGCTAGAAGATGGTAATGTGAAATCTGCAGTGCCGTGAGTGAGGTGCAAGAAGCGTAAGTGACATGTTACTACCAAATGGTTCAATGTCTTTTTGTCTTGTTTCTCTGTTTCATTCAAAGAAATTGGGTCAAATAGTTATTTGTTCTATTGCTAAGGGAAAAATTATTTTTCTGTTTATATCTGATAAGATCGTATGTGATTAATTCAGAATTTTTTTATACATGTGTATATATATGGGTCATATATATACGTGTGTATATATAGTATGGTATATAAATATTTTTTTAGTGGTTCAAATATGTACCCCAGTTACTTGTATTGCATTACGTGCTCACAGTACCCTCATTGCATTATTCCTTTTTCTCATGATGACTTATCTCTCTTATTTTTCTCCTACACCATTTTATATTTTACTGCGGTGCCGGTATTGCGGCAAGTAACCGTTTTTTTTCTTCTTTGTAAATTAGGCTATAAGTTATATTTGATTATTTTGTTACTGCATTATGGTGAGAAGTAAACTCAATTTATTTCATTTAAATGTTTGTTCTCTGCAGGGAAAACTTGAAGATATTAAAACTATACTCTATAATAACAATATTGATGTTTTCGCTATAAGTGAAACATGGTTGAATGAAAGAATTGAAACATCTTATGTGACCATAGACGGGTATACGTTTTTGAGAAGAGATAGGGGTTCACGTGGAGGTGGAGTAGGACTATACATATCTAACAGCTTAAAATTTAAAAAAATTACATCATCTGGTGAGATTGAACAGCTTTGGGTAAGCATACATACTTCAATGGCAGATATTATTTGTGGTGTTGTATATAGACCTCCAAATCAGGAATTAGTAAACTTTCTTGATCATTTAGAGGTTAGTTTTGTTAAAGCTTTAGGTAGCAGTGAGAATGTATTTTGTTTAGGAGATTTTCATGTGGATTATGCGCAGGTAGCCACGTATAACTATAATCAGTTAGAGCAATTTATTGAGAACCATGAACTTTCACAACTTATAACAGACTTCACTAGAGTGACTGCGGATAGCTCAACATCAATAGATCTCATATTAACATCATCTCCATCCTTGGTTGTGAGCTCGGGTGTTAAAAACTGTCATTTTTCTGACCATGAAATAATTTTTTCTAATTTATCCATACCTAAACCACAGCCATTATTCAAGTATATCCGAAATTATAAATCTATTGATGCTGAACGTTTTTGCAGCGATCTTGAGAATAAAAATATTAACGAAATATTTTATATTCAGGATGTAGATGAAAACATTGAATATCTCAACAACGCAATAATATCAGTTTTGGACATGCATGCTCCATATAAACTCGTGAGGTTTACTAAAAAGCCCGCCCCTTGGCTTACTGATAATTTAAGATTTATCATGCACTTGCGAGATGCTGCTAAGGCAAAATTCAACCAAACTAAATCAGTAGAATCATGGGAAAAATATAAAAAAGCCAAAAATTTTGCTACACAAGCGGTGAGGAATGAAAAAAAAAGCATTCTTCAATCACTTGTGTAAGTCCAAAGATAGTAAACAGATTTGGAAACAGTTACAAAATCTGAATATACGTAAAACTGAGTCGACTGGTGTAATTCCAGATCAGCTGAAAGATGCTGATAGAGTGAATGAATATTTTGTTAATAGTGTACCGAATGTAAGCTATGATAACAAAGATTTTTTACACTACTTGAATAATACGTTTTATGATAGGGTAAAAGGTAATGATTTTAACTTTGTTCTTACCACAGAAGAGGACATATTTAATATAATCAGAGATTCAATCAAGACTGCTGCTGTTGGAGTTGATGGTATAAATATTTCAATTATCAAAATCTGTTACCCAGTTATAAAGGATGCTTTAATTAATATAGTCAACAGTTGTATATTGTCAGGATACTACCCAAATGCTTGGAAAACAGCTATAGTGAAACCTATACCAAAAAAGTCAGAAATCGAAGATTTTAAAGATTTACGCCCAATTAGTTTGCTACCCACATTCTCGAAAATTTTGGAACATATTTTGAATAAACAAATTAAAAGTTACATATATAGAAATTGTATTCTTCCAGATCATCAGTCTGGATTTAGAAGTAGTCATAGCTGTACGACAGCCTTATTAAAGGTTACTGATGATATTTTAGAGGCGGTTGATGCAGGAGAATCAAGTATTTTGGTAATGCTAGATTATAGCAAAGCCTTTGATTGTCTTAATCCTGATATTTTGATCTCCATGCTACATTATTATGGTTTTGCGCAAGAATCATTAAAAATAATCCAAAGTTATTTTTATGACAGATATCAAGTGGTCCAAATTGATAGTTTCACATCAAAACCTATAAAACTTTCACGAGGAGTTCCTCAAGGGTCGGTGTTGGGCCCACTGCTTTATTCAATATACACCTCTCGAATCGGCGATGTTGCACGTTTTTCCAAGTTACACGCTTATGCGGATGACACGCAAGTATACAACATATTTAAAAGTTGCTGTGTTGATAGAGCCGTTAATAGCATCAATCAGGATCTTGATCGGATATTTAAAGAGTCAATCAAATATGAACTAGTACTTAATCCATCAAAAACAAAGGTTATGTTTTTTTCTCCTAAAAATTGGTTTCAGGAAAATATAGATAAAATAAAAATTGAAGTCAATGGAACAGTACTTGAAGTAGTAGATGAAGCTAAGAATCTAGGCGTAACAATAGATCCCAAATTTAGATATAAAACACATGTAGCGCAATGTGTACGGAGGGCTTATAATAATTTGAGACAGTTATATCCTAATAGACATCTTCTCAGCACTCAACTGAAAGCACAACTGTGTAACTCTTTAGTTTTGTCACAGTTCACCCATGCTCTTCCTGTTTATGCTCCAGCCATAGATGCTTCAGACCAGTATAAAATTCAGAAAGTACAAAATTCATGCCTTAGGTTCATATTTGGTATTCGAAAATTTCAACACATTTCTCATACTTTACAGCAAATATGTTGGCTAAATATGAAAAATAGATCCCTGCTAAATATGTTAACGCTATATCATTCAATAATTTTGCGCAAAGAACCAACATATCTATTCGAAAAAATTGAATTTAGGAAAGATGCCCACAGTAGAGATGTCAGAAACAAAACCCTCCATATCACAGATCTGCACTTTATGAAAGATCTTTTTCCTACTCTATTTCCACGTTATATAACAGCATTCCCGAAGAAGTCAAAAAAACAAACTTAATACAGTTCAAGAAACGGACCCGTCATTGGTTATATAATAATCAGGCATCCTCTATCTAGCTCAAAATACTAATATGATTGTTTATCTCCTAGAAGTGTTTAATTATAGTATCAACGACTCTTTAAATGTAATTTATATTTTTAATGCCCTGCAGTAATTTTGTTAGTATTTTTTTTTAACTTTAAATAATTTGTTGCATTGTATTTAGTAAATGAATTATATTTATGTGATTCTATGTTCACAGTGTCTAACTCTGGACTTTATAGATTTATTTTTAATGGAGTTGAATGGAAGAGCAGAAGTAGCTACTGCTACAATCTGAATTCCGCTCCGGATTGCCTTTTTTTGTATTTTTCTTTATAAATTTTGAAATAAAGACATTTACATACATACATACATACATACATATTACAGGAACCAAGGGACTTCGAGAATTTTCCGATGTATACGTACGAGTATTGCTTTAGATCGTTTTGTATTTTATAATGTTGAAATTACTGAATTGATGTTAATGAAATTTCAGCACATTATTACTACTTTGGCGAGGATGGAAAACGCGTCTGATTTTTAGAAATCGTCTCAGTGGCGGCGCAGCAATATTAAAAAAACTAAAAATATGAAAACAGCTCAAACTTCGTTTTTAGGCGTTTTAGGGGTTCCTGATCATTTTCTACTTTTTTTGGGGTGGGGGTGAAATTAGGGTGGTTGGGGGGGTGGGGGGTTCTAACTCTGAAAAATTTGTTGTACTCATAATGGGCTGTCTACTGACCTGAGAGAGAAAGACCTAGCGGCATAATACACTTTTTTAGGTCCATCCGAACATTGCCTTGCCGATTACAGAAACCAAGGGACTTGAACTTTCTGATGCATACAAAATACATACGAGTATCACTTTGGATCGTTTTGTATTGTGTTACGTGGAAACTTCTGAATTGACTTTAATGACATTTTGACACAGATTTATTACCGCGACGAGTATCGAAAGCGCGTATGGTTTTTAGAAATCACTTCAGTGGCGGCGCGGCAATAATAAAAAAAACTAAGGATATAAAAAACACCTCAAACTTCGTTTTAGACGTTTTAGGGGTTCCTGATCATTAAAATTTTTTTGGTTGGGGGTGAAATTAGGGTGGTTCGGGGGTGGGGGTTTGTAAAACTCAAAAAATTGTTGTATTCATGATATATTGTCCATTGACCTGTGAAAGAAGCACCTAGTAGAATAAAACACTTTTTTTGCGGTCGGGCGAGCGATGATTTGATTGCAGGGGCATCTAGACTATAGTTTCATGCTGTGGGAAAATAATAAAACTGGTGTCATCGGAATGTGTGGGAAGTACTGAGTCAATCAACTTGACTACATTTTTTCTTATAACTGTCCTTTTTACTTCCCACACCGATAGGTGAGGGGAGTATTGTGATCGCGAAAATTTTAGATTTTGAGATAATGTACTTTTTGGGCGTTTTATGATGCCTACATAACGAAAATCCACGTCACTCATTTCCGTCGGTCTGTCTGTCGGTCTGTCGGTCTGTCTGTCTGTTGGCGTTTTTCTAGCCTCCTAATCTGAGTAACCGCTGCATAGATTTCGATGAAATTTGGGTAGTGATATGGTGTAGGGTCGTAGTAGGTAATGTTGCTACAATTTTGAAAATCGGTGCATGGGCGGCGGAGTAATTAGCAAAAAACGAAAAATTTCAAATATGCCTCAAACTTCGTTTTTAGGTGTTTTAGGGGTTCCTGATGATTTTCTACTTTTTTTTGGGTGGGGGTGAAATTGGGGTGGTTGGGGGGTAGGTGGTTGTAAAGCTGAAAAATTTGTTGTACTCATAATAGGCTGTCCACTGACCTGAGAGAGAAAGACCTAGCGCTATAATACACTTTTTTAGGTCCATCGGAACATTGCCTTTTGTATTACAGGAACAAAGGGACATAGAATTTTCCGATGTACACACACGAGTATTGCTTTAGATCGTTCTGTATTTTATAATGTTGAAATTACTGAAGTGATGTTAATGAAATTTCGGCACAGTATTACTACTTTGGCGAGGAAGGAAAACGCGTCTGATTTTTAGAAATCGTCTCAGTGGCGGCGCAGCAATATTAAAAAAACTAAAAATATGAAAACAGCTCAAACTTCGTTTTTAGGCATTTTAGGGGTTCCTGATCATTTTCTACTTTTTTTTTGGGAAGGGGGTGAAATTCGGGTGGTTGGGGGGGTGGGGAGTTGTAAATCTGAAAAATTTGTTGTACTCATAATGGGTTCTCTACTGACCTGAGAGAGAAAGACCTAGCAGCATAATACACTTTTTTAGGTCCATCCGAACATTGCCTTGCCGATTACAAAAACCAAGGGACTTAGAATTTGTGGTGTATACATACGAGTGTTGTTTTAGATCGATATATTATTATATTGCGTATCGCAAAAATTATTGAATTGATTTTAATGAAATTTTGACACAGTATTACTACCGCGGCGAGGATAGAAAACGCGTATGTTTTGGAAAAAATCATGTCAGTGGCGGCGCAGCAATAATAAAAAAACTAAAAATATAAAAACATCTCAAACTTTGTTTTTAGGCGTTTTAGGGGTTCCTGATCATTTTCTACTTTTTTGGTTGAGGGTGAAATTGGGGTGGTTGGGGGGTGGGGGGTTGTAAAACTGAAAAAATTTGTTGTATTCGTAATAGTCTGTCTGAAAAAATACGTAGCAGCATATTACACTTTTTTAGGTCCATCTGAATATTGGCTTGCCTATTACAGAAACCAATTTTGTGATGTATACATACGAGTTTTGCTTTATTTCGTTCTATGTATTTTGCGTAAAGCGAAAATTATTGAATTGATTTTAATGAAATTTTGACACCGAATTTAGTGCCGCGGCAAGAATGGAAAACGCGTCTGTCTTTGAAAAATCGTCAGTGGCGGTGCAGCAATAATAAAAAAACTAAAAATATAAAAACAGCTCAAACTTTGTGTCTAGATGGTTTGGAGGCTACTGATCATTTCGCATCGTTTAGTTGAAGCATGCAGAAAAAAAATTTGGCGTCCTACTTCTAAGGAGGGAGACGCAAGAAACTATTTACGAGAGGTTTTTGTGTTGGATGTTTTTTTGCGGGCGGCTGGGCGATGATATGGTTTGCAAGGGATTTCAAACTATAGCTTCATGCAATGGGAAAATAATAAAATGGTATCATCATTATGTGTGGGAAGTACTGAGTCAATCAACTTGACTCCATTTTTTCTCTTTCTTTCTTTTATTATACAAAACTCTTTAGCGGTAGTTTTAAGTACCCATGAGGCTGCTACTTTGTATCAGCACTATGTTGTTAGCAGTCTCTTTTGCGGTAAATGTGAAATGTATTTAAAATTTTCAGTTACAGCTCACACTTTTTTTTGTATATTTACTGAAAATAAATAAATAAATAAACATAGTGAGGAAACGACTGAACCTGTGTTAAGGACGGTTTCCGTAGAGTGTCTGACGCCTTGTTAGGGGCAGGTGATAACAGACACACGCAGGGAGCCGCCTAACGTCAATAAACTATCCGGTGCGTGGCGACACCGCGGGGTATACCAAACATTAAGGATGTAAGCCAGCCGGCAACTTCACAGGTGCATCCTCAGGAGGCAATTTGGATGGCTGTCTCCAAAAATATCGGCTGGGGGCCCTAAGGCTAACCACCTGACGGACCCTATCTTCGGGTTCAATCACCCCGGAGGCAAGCCGCCCACACCGATTCGGTTTCGGAAGCCGGACTTGGGCAATGTGGCGGTGCTTCCAATTGTCCTGTTGACGACCTCCGCCATGACATGGACCGTTTTAGGTGGGCGACGGAACTCAGGGATGACCCGCTGAGCTGCTACGAGATCAGTAATCCGCGCCGTAGGGGATACATGTCCCGTATGTATGAGAGGTGGTGTGCAATGTACCCAGAGTATAGCACGCTTAACTCTCAGATTTCGCGAGATTATGTACCCCCGGAGGCAGGGATATGTTCGTGCTCCGGCTCAGCCTACCCCTTTCCGCGGACGGAAGACCCGTTAACCAGGCGGAAAGTTCGCCGGGAAATCGACGAAGTCGTCTCACCTAGGGATTTCATGCACATTTATCTGTTCCGAACTCCACTCCGATAGCATGACCGTAATCCTGCACCACCCTCAGCGATTTTTGTACTGCGCGTTGGCTGGAGGCTTAAAGTTTTAGGTCATCCATACGAAACAGACGGATGACACTATTCCTCCGGTTACCAGGCGTGCCACAGCTGTATCCTTCAGTATTTGTCAGCGCTCTGGGTAGAGGCAAAAGTGATATGCAAAAGAGAAAGGGACCAAAGACACCTCCTTTGAAAAACACCAACTCTGTCTGAACCCGAGTTTTGTCTAATGTTGTGGTGAACCGGGTCTTCCAGAGCGGCATCAGTTGTTTGATACATCCCACTATCTGATTATCCACCGAAAGACATTCCAACAGCCGCACAATGGGCTCATGAGACGTGTTGTCGAATGCCTTGCAATAGTCAATCCAGGCCATAGAAAGGTATCGGTTGTACTGCACGGAGTTCTGCGTGACGCATCGGTCAATCAACAGGTTTTCCTTGCAGCCAGCTACTCCTTTCTTTGACCCTCTCTGTCCATATACGTCAAGAAGTACAGGACTCACAGTTTGAAGGATACGCATGTACAAGATTCTGGTGAAGAGCTTATAACATGCGTTCAGACATGTTATTGGCCTGTATTTTTTGAGATCAGACATATCTCCGGTCTTCGGGAGAAGCACGGTTCGACCTTCTACAAACCAAGCCAGAATTGGCTGCTCCTGATTTATCCACGAGTTAAAAACTCTAGATAAATGCCGGTGGCAACTGGGATATTTCTTCCACCAGTAGGTGTTATGCAATCTGGACCAGGAGCTGCGAAACTATTTGCGTTTTGTAAGGCGCCAATAATTTCTTTCATGTTTATCGGATGACGCAGTACATTTAAGTTAGGAGTCCTCCTACAAACGGACTCGAACTGCGCCAAAACCGGACTGTCTGCTGAGAGAGGTTTGGGTTGTTCGTAAATGTCCGTCCAGAAGGCCGCCACGCGATTAGCAGTTGGCGGCGGCACTATAGCTGGTGGTGGCGGTTGGAAGAGGCGAGAAGGTCTGGGGGCCCTAAGGCTAACCACCTGATGGACCCTATCTTCGGGTTCAATCACCCCGGAGGCAAGCCGCCCACACCGATTCGGTTTCGGAAGCCGGACTTGGGCAATGTGGCGGTGCTTCCAATTGTCCTGTTGACGACCTCCGCCATGACAAGGACCGTTTCAGGTGGACGACGGAACTCAGGGATGACCCGCTGAGCTGCTACGAGATCAGTAATCCGCGCCGTAGCGGATACATGTCTCATATGTATGAGAGGTGGGGTGCAATGTACCCAGAGTATAGCACGCTTAACTCTCAGATTTCGCGAGATTATGTACCCCCGGAGGCAGGGATATGTTCGTACTCCGGCTCAGCCTGCCACTTCGGCGGACGGAAGACCCGTTAACCAGGCTGAAAGTTCGCCGATAAGGCCCGCTGAGAGGGAAATCGACGAAGTAGTCTCACCTGGAGATTTCAGAGACCAAAGGGCCTCCCATAACAACGAGAGGTCCTCCAAGCTGGCTGACTTGAAGACAGAGAATGAGGCTGGGGGTGAACGTCTATCGCAGGCCTCTGTCATATGGAGCATCAATTGCGAAATTTGCGCTGCGGCTCTGAGGCTAGCTAGGCAGGAGAGAGTGAGAGACTCTCCTGATGAGAGAGCACAGAGACGGGTGCGCCAAATGGAAGCGAAAATCCAGTTGGTTCGCCAGGAAGCACCCGTATCCAGTGTGCGATGGAATATAGAGCGGCAGGGAAGCCTTTTACGCGCCGAGTGTGCCAGACAACCTACAGGTTGAAGCGCGGCCATCATACATTCAGTCAAGCGGTACTGGTTGTTGTCAAACAACACTCTCTTGACTGGATACGGATGCTACGCGATCGTTGGTGACGCGGGCGAGCGGTCTGGAGTAGAACAGAATGTTCTACAAAAGACCTTCTCGCCTCTTACAACAGCCACCACCAGCTATAGCGCCGCCGCCAACTGCTAATCGCGTGACGGCCTTCTGGACGGACATTTACGAACAACCCAAACCTCTCTCAGCAGACGGTCCGGCTTTGGCGCAGTTCAAGTCCGTTTGTAGGAGGACTCCTAACTTAAATAATGTACTGCGTCATCCGATAAACATGAAAGAAATTATTGGCGCCTTACAAGACGCAAATAGCTTCGCAGCTCCTGGTCCAGATTGCATAAACACCTACTGGTGGAAAAAATATCCCAGTTGCCACCGGCATTTATCTAGAGTTTTTAACTCGTGGCTAAATCAGGAGCAGCCAATTCCGGCTTGGTTTGTAGAAGGTCGAACCGTGCTTCTCCCGAAGACCGGAGATATGTCTGATGTCAAAAAATACAGGCCAATAACATGTCTGAACGCATATTATAAGCTCTTCACCAGAACCTTGTACATGCGTATCCTTCAAACTGTGAATCCTGTACCTCTTGACGTATATGGACAGAGAGGGTCAAAGAAAGGAGTAGCTGGCTGCAAGGAGAACCTGTTGATTGACCAATGTGTCACGCAGAACTCCGTATAGTACAACCGATACCTTTCTATGGCCTGGATTGACTATTGCAAGGCATTCGACAACACGTCTCATGAGCCCATTGTGCGGCTGTTGGAATGTCTTTCGGTGGATAATCAGATAGTGGGATGTATCAAACAACTGATGCCGCTCTGGAAGACCCGGTTCACTACAACATCAGACAAAACTCGGGTTCAGACAGAGTTGATGTTTTTCAAAGGAGGTGTCTTCGGTCCCTTGCTCTTTTGCATCTCACTTTTGCCTCTACCCATAGCGCTGTCAAATACTGAAGGATACAGCTGTGGCACACCTACTAACCGGAAAGATAGGGTCATCCATCTGTTTCATATGGATGACCTAAAACTTTAAGCCTCCCGCCAACGCGAAGTACAAAAATCGCTGAGGGTGGTGCAGGATTACAGTCATGCTATCGGAATGGAGTTCGGAACAGATAAATGTGCATTGGTTCATCTAAAGGAAGCACGAAGCGGAGACAGTGGAGATGAGGAACAGCTCGTCGATGGGAGCATCCTGCAACAACTGCATGCGGTAGATACCCATACCTATCGTGGAGTGGCGCAGCGTCATGTCTAAGAGGCAGAATTGGTCAAAGAGTATTTCCGCCGCAAGAATTTGTACCGACTCCGGCAGATCTGGTCGTCAGAACTGTCCGGCAAGAACAAAGTCGCTGCCACAAACTTGCTTGCGGTCCCATTGTTATTATACACCTTTGGTTTTGTACACTGGAAAGTGAACCAGCTGAAGGGAATCGACACGAAGACCCGGAAAAGGAGGAATATAGAGAGAAGTCTGCATCCTAAGTCCTCTGTCCCGCGAATATACCTTTCACCACACCTGGGAGGGCGAGGACCATCGAGTTTGGAGTGTCTGCACAATAGGGTAGTATTGGCCACTGCCTGGAATGTGACGAACAGCTCCGACCCCTGATCCGCTTTGTGCGCGAGCACGAGAATGCGGGTAAAGGAGCCTTTCTTTTTAGCGCAGTGAAACGAGCAGCCGAGGAACTCAGCCTCACACTTGACTTCAAAAGGAGGTGTCGGCAGTCCATTACGGAACTTGCTCCCGCACAATTACAATCCCACATTAAAACTGCCGAAGTCGACTTCCTTTTAAGACTTCATAAAGATAAGCCAATGCATGGAACCTTCTACAAACATCTAGAAGAGCATGGCTTGTCTAACCAGTTGACCTTCTATTTCCTAAGGTCTAGTGGGTTAAAGTCGGAGACTGAGGGCTTTATAATGGCTTGCCAAGACGGTGTCTGCAACACCTTGGTATACCGTAAAAGGGGTATAGGTGCAGATGTATAGAGTAGAGAGTAGAGTAGCTATAAGTCGGAGAAGAGATCAACTGATCGACTCCGAAGTAGGCTGAACTCTGTAAAATGACGTCACAAGAGATGGTCACCAAAGATTGGACAACTATCATTGAAAATAGGGTATATCAGTTTATTACTAGCACGAATATGTGAGACGATGTTAAAAATTAACAGGTGAACCGTTGCAATATGAACTATGAAACCTCTGTTATTAATAGCAAGGGACAGAGTGAGCAAAGTGTTGCTAGGCTAAAAGCCGGAGAAAACCTTCTTCAACTTTATGGAGCTGAGGGAGTCTGGCATTCGCGAAAATAGCAGTCTGTATAGATTGTAAACTACAATATCATTTTTCACTGACAGTTATGGACACGTTACCGACCGGCACGTGTCGGTACTGTACCGGCACTATTAAGGCATGTCCGCACACATAGCATTTTGAGTGCCTTCAGGAGTGCTGGGTTCCCTGATATTCGACATCAATCTACAGAGTATTGACGTTTTAGCTTCTGCATTCTGGGTTGACTTTTTTATGTGGCATGGAAAGAATCTTTTGTTTATATAGACTCCCAAATACCTCACAGATTTGCTGAGAACTCTGTCGACCTATAAGCAGAAAGTTCACCCCCTTCCCCTTTATTCTATATCCTCGTGGTATCATTGCCCCAGTCTTCCCTGATCCATTTGTCAATCTTTTGCAAACCGTTGCTATGTATAACAGGGATTCCTAGTCCTAGACTATTACTACCAATGCTATGTTATTTGCGAAGCCTATCGGATAGCGGAAGCTCCAATGTCCCATCATTTCGCAGTGTGGATTTTAGTGTCGACCCTTATTTCTGTTCTCTAGATGACTACTTATTATATTATAAAGATATTTAGAGATGTCACGTCTTCGCATTTCGTTCACTATGGTGTCCAAGGAGGCAGCATTCAAAGCATGCCTGACGTCAAGGTTAACTAGTGTGCACGATTTATCCTTAGAATTTTCCACTATTCCCATCAATTTCTCGAGGGTGTCGATAGTAGACCTGCCGGTATGAAAGCCAAACTGGTACTCCGACAGGCCTTCTCCTTTGTCTATTTGTTTTCATTGCCTCTGATGGACCATTATCGCAAACAGTTTCCTTAGCGTCCAGTAAACACGTGCTGCATCCTTGAGCTCACCCATGCTGAACAAGCTGATGTTGCCGTCTGGGTTTTTTATCTCGTCTGGTTCGAAGCAGTCCTCTTTAATGTCGCCGTACAATGCTTACGCCTATATAGATCCTAACAACTGCTTGGTGATTATGTGATAGCCCTCTCTCCAAATGTCACTTTCAAGGATGTCGCATAGCTTCCTCTACTTATCCTTCCTGGCGAAGGTGGAGGTGAGGTTTGCCAGTTTTTTCTTTTTTGATGCCTTATGGAGATTATGGGGCGTGACTGGGATTTAGTCTGACTTTGCACTCTTCCGCTGTATACGCATCAGTTGTGGTCGTGTTGCAATGCAGTTGGCTCGTTCCTCCTCGATTTCACCAAAAAACAGTCCTTGTCTAGTTTCTCTCCTTTCTGTACACTCGCTCAATATTTGCTTGATGATAGAAGCATAAAGGCATTCTGTCATCACCTCTGTCAAATCTGTAGCTTATAGTCGATTTCTTTGCCGCAATTCAGACATTATTTGCTCGACGCCTCTGTATCCACTGGCTAAGTTCGTGGTCTCCTAGCGCCTCAGACCGGTCCACCGAAACACGTATCTGAAAACTTCACATCACAATACCTATCCTGACCGACCATTTGTCCGTCAGCTTTTTTGCCAGCTTTTTCGGCGCTCTAACGGCTGCTACCTGACTGCCGTCCTTAGTTGGTCTTAACTACTTGACGACTTCTTTGTGTGGATCCTGAACGGTTTCTCAAAGCGCACCTTCCACTTCTTCAGCCATCGTGATGTCATCTGAGCCTGGAATGTGTAGTGCAACTCGCCCGCATTTTTGGCAAATATTCTTACCATGTTGAGTCTCCCTTTGACGCCATTGAGCTGCTCAATGACTCCCCTATCTTTTGTTGACCATCACGCCTAGGTTCTTAGCTTTCACTTCTTGTTTCAACTTTGTGCATAGGTGAGACCTTCCGCGGTGACTATGATAGCTTCTGTTGTACATTCCTTCCGAACTTGCATTTCCTCACTATTCAGCACTCTTTCTATCCCTACTCGGTGGAAGGTACAGATTTTTGAGCCGATTTGTATGCTATGAGTTTTTAAATTGCTCCCTTTTTTCCAAGCCTGAAGTTGATAGCGCGATGCTCAAGCTATTTTCGCGAATGCCAGACTCCCTCAGCTCCCTAAAGTTGAAGAAGGTTTTCTCCTGCTTTTAGCCTAGCAATACTTTGCTCACTCTGTCCCTTGCTATTAATAACAGAGGTTTCGTAGTTCATATTGTAACGGTTCACCTGTTCATTTTTAACATCGTCTCACATATTCGTGCTAGTAATAAACTGATATACCCTACTTTCAATGATACACTCTAAAAATTGTTTTGTAAAATTACTAACAAAATCGTAGGTTATTTAGTGCCACCGATTTTGTTAGTAATATTACAAATCTGATTTGTAATTTCATTTAGCAATTTTCTAATATTGTAAATTCGCAAAAACGCATTTTTGTAATATCACAACATTTGTTTGTGATTTAACATGATAATTTGTAAAATTATTATGCGATTTTACACAATTTTAAGGATATCACATTGGTTTTTTACATATATGTTTTGTAAAACTATTTTGTAAGATATGTAATTTCACATAATTGTAATATCACTAGATTATATTGTAAAACCATTGTACGTTTTATTACAAATTTTTTAATGATTTATTTTGTAATTTTACCTCATTTTATAAAATGACTTTGTAGTCTTACAAAAAACCTATTATAATAGGTTTTAAGAAAAGGTTGTCATTATAAACATATTTTTATTCCATGTATGAAAATAAGGTAACACAACATTAAAATTCAAAGTCAAGATGCACTTTAATAAAATATGTTGGAGTCATCTCCAAAGTTACCGAAATATTTTTTGGATTAATTCGGTTAGAATTGAAATATATGACAAACAGTAATTTTATTGCTTCTTCAAAGGAACTTGCATTGATGAGCTGGATCTTTTCATTGTAAATGGAAATTTTCTTTTTCCCTTCTTTATCTGAAATTAAAGAAAATATTGTTCTTAAAGTAATGTAGATATTATGATTCGAAAACTTTTTCATTAATTAACCATATCAAATCGAAGAAAAATAAAAATGAATGCATCCCTAAATAAATTTGGTGTACAGGATGGCCATATTTCCAAGATGGCGACTTACCTTGTTTAAATGCACTTTGTATTCATTTTATCCAATGGATCTTCAAACTTCAAACACAAATAGCACCACTACACGTTATACACGTGCACTTCCAAAACAAAATCCATAAAATAACAACCCGTCCGCTGTTTCTCTATTCACACAAGCTGATTCTTTTCGCCCGCCAGTGCTACCTTTCATCGGCAATGCGTAATCTGTAGTGAGGGCAAGTGGCCATATAAAGCATTTCAGTCAAATTACCATTGATACCAACCTAAGAAATCAATTATTTTACTAACATTATTGAAGTATTTTTCTAAAATAATTATAAATTTACAAAAGAAGATTGTAAAGAAACAAACATTTTGTATAATGGCAATTATCTTGTAATTTTGCCTTACAAAAATGCAACACAGTTTTGTAATTTTACAAATATTTTGTGAAAAAATGAATTATTTGTATTTTTTCTGCAAAATGCTCAACCATTTTTACAAAATTTAGTAAATCTACAAAACTATTGTATTTTTCTTAAACTTTACTATGGTTTTACAACATGACATAGTAAAATCGCTCCAATAATGCTTGTAATTTTTTTGTAAAAATACCCACGTTTTTTTCAGTGTAGTTGTCCAATCATTGATGACCATCTCTTGTGACATCATTTTACAGAGTTCAGCCTACTTCGGAGTCGATCAGTTGATCTCTTCTCCGACTTATAGCTACTCTACTCTCTACTCTATACATCTGCACCTATACCCCTTTTACGGTATACCAAGGTGTTGAAGACACCGTCTTGGCAAGCCATTATAAAGCCCTCAGTCTCCGACTTTAACCCATTAGACCTTAGGAAATAGAAGGTCAACTGGTTAGACAAGCCATGCTCTTCTAGATGTTTGTAGAAGGTTCCATGCATTGGCATATCTTTATGAAGTCTTAAAATGAAGTCGACTTCGGCAGTTTTAATGTGGGATTTTAATTGTGCGGGAGCAAGTTCCGTAATGGACTGCTGACACCTTCTTTTGAAGTCAAGTGTGAGGCTGAGTTCCTCGGCTGCTCGTTTCACTACGCTAAAAAGAAAGGCTCCTTTACCCGCATTCTCGTACTCTCGCACAAAGCAGACCAGGGGTCGGAGCTGTTCGTCACATTCCAGGCAGTGGCCAATACTACCCTGTTGTGCAGACACTCCAAACTCAATAGTCCCCGCCCTCCCAGGTGTCGTGGGAGGTATATTCGCGGGACAGAGGACTTAGGATGCAGACTTCTCTCTGTATTCCTCCTTTTCCGGGTTTTCGTGTCGATTCCCTTCAGCTGGTTCACTTTCCAGTGTATAAAACCAAAGGTGTATAATAACAATGGGACCACAAGCAATTTTGTGGCAGCGACTTTGTTCTTGCCGGACAGTTCTGATGACCAGGTCTGCCGGAGTCGGTACAAATTCTTGCGGCGGAGATACTCTTTGACCAATTCTGCCCCTTAGACATGACGCTGCGTCACTCCAAGATAGGTAGAGGTATCTACGGCATGCAGTTGTCGCAGGATGCTCCCATCGACGAGCTGTTCCTCATCTCCACTATCTCCGTTTCGTCTTTCCTTTAGATGAACCAATGCACATTTATCTGTTCCGAACTCCATTCCGATAGCATGACTGTAATCCTGCACCACCCTCAGCGATTTTTGTACTGCGCGTTGGCTGGAGGCTTAAAGTTTTAGGTCATCCATATGAAACAGATGGATGACCCTATTCCTCCGGTTACTAGGCGTGCCACAGCTGTATCCTTCAGTATTTGTCAGCGCTATGGGTAGAGGCAAAAGTGAGATGCAAAAGAGCAATGGACCGAAGAAACCTCCTTTGAGAAACACCAACTCTGTCTGAACCCGAGTTTGGGTCTGATATTGTAGTGAACCGGGTCTTCCAGAGCAGCATCAGTTGTTTGATACATCCCACTATCTGATTATCCACCGAAAGACATTCCAACAGCCGCACAATGGGCTCATGAGACGTGTTGTCGAATGCCTTGCAATAGTCAATCCAGGCCATAGAAGGGTATCGGTTGTACTGCACGGAGTTCTGCGTGACGCATCGGTCAATCAACAGGTTTTCCTTGCAGCCAGCTACTCCTTTCTTTGACCCTCTCTGTCCATATACGTCAGGAAGTACAGGATTCACAGTTTGAAGGATACGCATGTACAAGATTCTGGTGAAGAGGTTATAACATGCGTTCAGACATGTTATTGGCCTGTATTTTTTGAGATCAGACATATCTCCGGTCTTCGGGAGAAGCAGGGTTCGACCTTCTACAAACCAAGCCGGAATTGGCTACTCCTGATTCATCCACGAGTTAAAAACTCTAGATAAATGCCGGTGGCAACTGGGATATTTTTTCCACCAGTAGGTGTTTATGCAATCTGGACCAGGAGCTGCGAAACTATTTGCGCCTTGTAAGGCGCCAATAATTTCTTTCATGTTTATCGGATGACGCAGTACATTTAAGTTAGGAGTCCTCCTACAAACGGACTCGAACTGCGCCAAAGCCAGACTGTCTGCTGAGAGAGGTTTGGGTTGTTCGTAAATGTCCGTCCAGAAGGCCGCCACGCGATTAGCAGTTGGCAGCGGCACTATAGCTAGTAATGGCGGTTGGAAGAGGCGAGAAGGTCTTTTGTAGAACATTCTGTTATACTCCAGACTGCTCGCCCGCGCCACCAACGATCGTTTAGCAGCGATTAGGATCCGTATCCAGTCAAGACAGTGTTGTTTGACAACAACCAGTACCGCTTGACTAAACGTATGATGGCCGCGCATCAACCCGTAGGTTATCTGGCGCACTTGGCGCGTAAAAGGCTTCCCTGCCGCTCTATATTCCATCGCACACTGGATACGGGATGCCTCCTGGCGAACCAACTGGATTTTCGCTTCCATTTGGCGCACCCGTCTCTGTGCCCTCTCAACAGGAGAGTCTCTCACTCTCTCCTGCCTAGCTAGTCTCAGAGCCGCAGCGCAAATTTCGCAATTGATGCTCCATATGTCAGAGGCCTGCGATAGACGTTCACCCCCAGCCTCATTCTCTGTCCAAGTCAGCCAGCTTGGAGGACCTTTCGTTGTTATGGGAGGCCCTTTGGTCTCTGAAATCCCCAGGTGAGACGACTTCGTCGATTTCCCTCTCAGCGGGCCTTATCGGCAAACTTTCAGCCTGGTTAACGGGTCTTCCGTCCGCCGAAGTGGCAGGCTGAGCCGGAGCACGAACATATCCCTGCCTCCGGGGGTACATAATCTCGCTAAATCTGAGAGTTAAGCGTGCTATACTCTGGATACATTGCACACCACCTCTCATACATACGGGACATGTATCCGCTACGGCGCGGATTACTGCTCTCGTAGCAGCTCAGCAGGTCATCCCTGAGTTCCGTCGTCCACCTAAAACGGTTCATGTCATGGCGGGGGTCGTCAACATTACAATTGGAAGCACCGCCACGTTGCCCAAGTCCGGCTTCCGAAACCGAATCGGTGTGGGCGGCTTGCCTCCGGGGTGATTGAACCCGAAGATAGGGCCCGTCAGGTGGTTAGCCTTAGGGCCCCCAGCCGATATTTTTGGAGACAGCCATCCAAATTGCCTCCTGAGGATGCACCTGTGAAGTTGCCGGCTGGCTTACATCCTTAATGTTTGGTATACACCGCGGTGTCGCCACGCACCGGATAGTTTATTGACGTTAGGCGGCTCCCTGCGTGTGTCTGTTATCACCTGCCCCTAACAAGGCGTCAGACACTCTACGGAAACCGTCCTTAACATAGGTTCAGTCGTTTCCTCACTACGTGTATTTATTTATTTATTTATTTAGAAGAAATCATAAAACGCTCAAAAAGCGTAATATCTCAAAATCGAAAACTTTAGCGACCACAATACTTCCCTCACCTATCGGTGTGGGAAGTAAAATATAACTTTTTACGAAAAATAGGATTTTTCATCATGTTTTTTTTTCTTCTTCTTATCAAATTCTAAATGACAAGAGAAAACTATAGAACTTTGATATAAAAACTTTTTTCTAACTCTTCAAATAAAAAAGATAAGAGGAGTGGCACAGTATGAGGAAACACCCGGTACATCTACAGAGTGTACATTAGATATTTCAGTTTGAAGTGTGCATTTTGAATATTCATAAAGCGTTAAATGTACATAATTATGAAAAGCGACATTGACTACTCTAACATACTATGTATAATTCACGTAGGTATATACAAGATTGGATATGCAGTGCGACATCTCCAATGCAACTAACAGAGAAGGTACATATGGGCAAAGTCATCAGTTAAAAAAAAAACAGCTAACCCCTCTTAGATCCTACGTTCACAGCCAGGCGCAGTCAGAAAGCAGTTTTGGTGGAGCGCATTGAGGGCTTACTCAAAACAAGTATCGCATATTGCCAGTACGCTTGTAGCCAGCCTTTGGCATGAAAATCGCCATGCGCATGCATGAATGAAAGTCGCCAGAATTGGTGACTTTGCGGTTGTGAATGTCAGAATTGTCAAAACCGAAACGCCCAGTGTGACATATTGTGTGACTTTTGACTTGAGAAACTGCAAAAATATGGCAAACCAAAATTATCCTATGATTAGCCTGTGGTCAAGGTCAATAATTACTTATTGATTTCAGAACGATTTCCTAGACTGCTTTGGTAACCCAGAAGGAACGGGTAAGGAAGGTAGTGATATAAAGGAAGGCAAGTGCACTTGGTTGGCAGTTGTTGCATTACAAAAAGCAACCTCCGCTCAAAAAAGAGCATTTCGGCAAGAAGGATGAGAAGGATGTTCAAAAGGTAAATATGTATAATTATAGATTTGTTCAAAATAAAAATGGAGTCAAATTTATTGACTATGTAAGTACTTCGCACACATACCGGTGATATCATTTTATTATTGCCCATTTCATGAAGCTATAGTCCCCTTGCAACCAAATCATCGCCCGCCCGCCCTCAAAAAAAAACATGCAACACAAAAACTCTCGTAAATAGTTTCTTGCATCTCTGTACGAATTAAGACGACACAGTTTTTATTCTGCAAGCTCGAACTGGATGAAACGTATCGATCAGGAACTCCAAAATCGACTAAATACGAAGTTTGAGCAATTTCTATATTTGTGGTTTTTTTGTTATTCCTGCGCCGCCACTGACACGATTTCTAAAAGCCATGCGCATTTTCCGTCCCCGCCAAAGTAGTAATACTGTGTCAAAATTTCATTAAAATCAGTTGCAGGTTACACAATACAGAACGTATGTGTGTACGTATACATCATAAAATCGTCCCTTGATTTCTATAATAGGCAAGGCAATGTTCAGATGGACCTGAAAAACTATACTATGCCGCTGAGTCCTTCTTTTGCAGGTACATGGAGCGCCCATTATGAATTAAAAAAACTTTTTCAGTTTTACAACCCCCCAACCATCACAATTTCACCCCCACTCAATTAGAAAAGCAGAAAATGATCAGGAACCCCTAAAACACCTAAAAACGATGTTGATCTTATATTTATAGTTTTTTTTATTGTTACTGCGCCGCCTGTGACACGACTTCTAAAAACCGTATGCATTTTCCATCCTCGCCACGGTAATAATACTGAGGCAAAGTTTCATTAAAATCAATTCCATAATGTCCACCTTACTCAATACAAAACTATCTAAATCTATATTCATCGTATGTATATATACATCAAAAAAGTCAAGTTGATTGACTCAGTACTTCCCACAATTACGGTGATACCAGTTTATTATTTTCCTATAGCATGAAGCCTTAGTCTGGGATCCCCTTGCATCGCCAGACCCCCCCCCTCCCAAATGTCTTATGCCGCTAGGTCTTTACACACAAGTCAATGGACAGCCTATTATCAATACTACAAACTTTTCCGTTTTACAACCCCCCAACCACCCCAATTTCACCCACCCAAAAAAAAAGGTAGAAAATTATCAGGAAACGTGGTAGTAATACCACAGCATAGAAAACAACCAGCACAATAACTTAAGATGGCGGAAATTACACGCGCATCCCCACTTTTGGAGGGGTCTTTTGTAGGGATGGGAACGGTACTTCGATACTTCTGCACTAATATCGAGTATTTTTGTCATCGATACATTTTGAGGCATTCCAAGCTGGTATGGATACTTTTGTATCGGTATCGTAAATAATTATATAATTATTGAGGGGTGTAATCAGTTGCACAAAATGCTCTGTACGAACCAAACGCGCCTACTTGGCTAAAAAATATCGAGTTGGTACCGGTATCGATATTTTCATTTTCGCATCTCTACCCAAACTTGACAGCCGTAAAATCATTCAAAAACCCTCCCAAGGTCAAATTTTGTGGGAACCATTTTTATATAGGAAATCCTCAGAGATATTATGCTGGTTATTTTCTATGCTGTGGTAATACTGTGTCAAAATTTCATTAAAAGCAATTCAACAGTCTCCTCGTTACACAACATACAACGATTTAAAGCAATACCCGTGCGTTTACACCAGAAAAAAATGAAGTCAAGTTGATTGACTCAGTACTTCCCACAGATTACGGTGATCGTGATACCAGTGTGCTATGCCGCTAGGTCTTCTATATTTTAAGTTTTTTTATTATTATTGCGCCGCCACTGAAACGATTTCCAAAATACATAAACGTTTTCCATCCTCGCCACGGTAATAACACCACAGTATTATTTCATTTCATTACAATCAAACCAATAGTTTCCACGTTACACAATACAGAATGAGCTAAAGCAATAATCGTATTTATGCGTCAAAAAATTTGAAGCCCCTTGGTTTCTGTAGTAGCCAATACAATGTTCGGATGGACCTAAAAAAGTCTATTATGGCGCTAGGTCTTTCGTTCACAGGTCAATGGATAGCCTATTATGAATACAACAAATTTTTGAGTTTTAAAACCCCCGCCCCCCAACCACCCTAATTTCACCCACACCAAAAAAAAGTAGGAAATTATCAGCAACCCCTAAAATGCCTAAAAATGAAGTTTGGGCTGTTTTTATATTTTTAGTTTTTATTATTGTTGCGCCGCCACTGACACGATTCCTAAAAATCATTAACGGTTTCCATCCTCGACGCGGTAATAATACTGTGTAAAAATTTTATTAACATCAATCCAATAGTTTCCTAGTTACACAATACGGAACGATCAGAAGCAATACTAGCATGTATACATCAGAAATTTCCCCTTGGTCCCTTGGTTCCTGTAATAGGCAAGGTAATGTTCAGATGGACCTAAAAAGTGTATTATGACGCTAGGTCTTTCTTTCACAGGTTAGTGGACAGCCTATTATGAAAGCAACAATTTTTTCAATTTTACAACCCCCCACCCCCAACCACCCCAATTTCATCACCACCCAAAAAGAGCAGAAAATGATGAGGAACCCCTAAGACGCATAAAAACAAAGTTTGAGCGATATTTATTTTTTTTTGTTTTTTGTTAATTACTCCGCCGCCCTTGCACCGATTTTCAAATTTGTAGCCTACTACGACCCCACACCATATCGCTACCCAAATCTCATCAAAATCTATGCAGCGGTTACTGAGATTAGGAGGCTAGAGGAGCGCCAACAGACCGACAGACAGACCGACAGACCGACAGACCGACAGACCGACAGACCGACAGACCGACAGACCGACAGACCGACAGACCGACAGACCGACAGACCGACAGACCGACAGACCGACAGACCGACAGACCGACAGACCGACAGACCGACAGACCGACAGACCGACAGACCGACAGACCGACAGACCGACAGACCGACAGACCGACAGACCGACAGACCGACAGACCGACAGACCGACAGACCGACAGACCGACAGACCGACAGACCGACAGACCGACAGACCGACAGACCGACAGACCGACAGACCGACAGACCGACAGACCGACAGACCGACAGACCGACAGACCGACAGACCGACAGACCGACAGACCGACAGACCGACAGACCGACAGACCGACAGACCGACAGACCGACAGACCGACAGACCGACAGACCGACAGACCGACAGACCGACAGACCGACAGACCGACAGACCGACAGACCGACAGACCGACAGACCGACAGACCGACAGACCGACAGACCGACAGACCGACAGACCGACAGACCGACAGACCGACAGACCGACAGACCGACAGACCGACAGACCGACAGACCGACAGACCGACAGACCGACAGACCGACAGACCGACAGACCGACAGCCCGACAGCCCGACAGCCCGACAGCCCGACAGCCCGACAGCCCGACAGCCCGACAGCCCGACAGCCCGACAGCCCGACAGCCCGACAGCCCGACAGCCCGACAGCCCGACAGCCCGACAGGCCGACAGGCCGACAGCCGACAGGCCGACAGCCGACAGGCCGACAGCCGACAGGCCGACAGCCCGACAGCCCGACAGCCCGACAGCCCGACAGCCCGACAGACCGACAGACCGACAGGCCGACAGACCGACAGCCCGACAGGCCGACAGGCCGACAGCCCGACAGGCCGACAGGCCGACAGGCCGACAGGCCGACAGGCCGACAGA
Organism: Callosobruchus maculatus; assembly: GCA_951848785.1. Classification (NCBI taxonomy): domain Eukaryota; kingdom Metazoa; phylum Arthropoda; class Insecta; order Coleoptera; family Chrysomelidae; genus Callosobruchus; species Callosobruchus maculatus. Next base: position 280,611 of record CATOUR010000067.1, read on the forward strand.
CCGACAGACCGACAGACCGACAGGCCGACAGACCGACAGACCGACAGGCCGACAGGCCGACAGCCCGACAGGCCGACAGGCCGACAGGCCGACAGGCCGACAGGCCGACAGGCCGACAGACCGACAGACCGACAGACCGACAGACCGACAGACCGACAGCCCGACAGGCCGACAGGCCGACAGGCCGACAGGCCGACAGGCCGACAGACCGACAGACCGACAGACCGACAGGCCGACAGACCGACAGACCGACAGACCGACAGACCGACAGACCGACAGACCGACAGACCGACAGACCGACAGACCGACAGACCGACAGACCGACAGACCGACAGACCGACAGACCGACAGACCGACAGACCGACAGACCGACAGACCGACAGACCGACAGACCGACAGACCGACAGACCGACAGACCGACAGACCGACAGACCGACAGACCGACAGACCGACAGACCGACAGACCGACAGACCGACAGACCGACAGACCGACAGACCGACAGACCGACAGACCGACAGACCGACAGACCGACAGACCGACAGACCGACAGACCGACAGACCGACAGACCGACAGACCGACAGACCGACAGACCGACAGACCGACAGACCGACAGACCGACAGACCGACAGACCGACAGACCGACAGACCGACAGACCGACAGACCGACAGACCGACAGACCGACAGACCGACAGACCGACAGACCGACAGACCGACAGACCGACAGACCGACAGACCGACAGACCGACAGACCGACAGACCGACAGACCGACAGACCGACAGACCGACAGACCGACAGACCGACAGACCGACAGACCGACAGACCGACAGACCGACAGACCGACAGACCGACAGACCGACAGACCGACAGACCGACAGACCGACAGACCGACAGACCGACAGACCGACAGACCGACAGACCGACAGACCGACAGACCGACAGACCGACAGACCGACAGACCGACAGACCGACAGACCGACAGACCGACAGACCGACAGACCGACAGACCGACAGACCGACAGACCGACAGACCGACAGACCGACAGACCGACAGACCGACAGACCGACAGACCGACAGACCGACAGACCGACAGACCGACAGACCGACAGACCGACAGACCGACAGACCGACAGACCGACAGACCGACAGACCGACAGACCGACAGACCGACAGACCGACAGACCGACAGACCGACAGACCGACAGACCGACAGACCGACAGACCGACAGACCGACAGACCGACAGACCGACAGACCGACAGACCGACAGACCGACAGACCGACAGACCGACAGACCGACAGACCGACAGACCGTTATGTAGGCATAAGACGCCCAAAAAACGTATTGTCTCAAAATCGAAAATTTTCGCGGTCACAATACTCCTCCCACCTATCGGCGTGGGAAGTAAAGTGTGGCATTTAGGAATTTGGAATATTAAAATTATTGTTAAATGCTCACCGCTGCAATTCTTTGATATCCATATAATATAGAAGATGTTGACTTGTTATTAACTTGGCTTTGAGCTTTGAGTGTGCCGTTCAAAAATTCGCTACATACCAGACAACGCTCGGAGAATAATTATTAAAGATCCAAAGGCGCAACCTTGGAACCAGAATTGATTAAATAGAGAATGACATGAACATTCAAGGAATAAGTACAAAAGGAGCGCAAGTCTTTAAAGAACTTCGCTCATACAATATGAGCATAGCGATTCTCACGGAGACTAAGAAAAAAAGACAAGGTAACAAAATATGTAGACGACTACATATACTTTTGGAGTGGTGTAGAGAAAACCCAAAGGGCAAAGTCTGGAGTGATTGGTAGCTGTTGAGAAAAAACTAGAAACAAATATGACGGGTTGGAATGCAATCAACGAAAGAATAGTAACAGTGTACTTGAAGCTCAAAGGAAGAAAAATCAATTTTTGGAATCTATGCACCCACCGACGACGCTGATATAGTGAGAAAAGAAGAATTTTTTGACAAACTCTCTGAGGAATTAGACAACTAAAAAAACCAACAAGAAATTATATTATTAGATGATTTTAACGGGAGGGTTGGTAAAGCTCTGGACAGTAAAGTTAGTGGGCGACATGATGAAGGTGTAGTGGATAATAATGGGACAAGAATGGATAGATTTGTGCTAAGTACATTCCCTGGAAATATTAAATGGATTCTTTTAACATAAAGATATACACTTGGTTTCAGAAAACCAAAAATTTAAAATAAATTTTGGACTATTTAGCTATAAAAAAATCCGTTATTGAACCATTTGACGTAAAAGTAAGAAGTGGTGCAGAATTTGGTTTTGACCATTTATTGGTCTATTGTCAGTGAGATAAGCTATATCACACTTATCAGGAGGTGGCCAAACTGACCATCAGGATCAGTTGACTCTTAGCGTCTGTCCGGTTAAGGCACCTGACGCCTAGGTATCATCAAGTGGTGAAGCTGGCTCTTCGTATTCCTACTTAATAGGAAATGCCGATGGGCAAAAAGCAAAAATTTTGAAACATGCCTGGATATTATTGTTTGAAGCTTGTAGACAAGGTAGGTGTTTCAAAAGATCTGCCATCTTCAATCGCCTCTAGGTGAACTGTTCACCTGGAGACGATTGTGTAAAGTTCGAAACAGACCTTTTTAGACAGCTGAATATTATTTCTGAAAGTGTTTGTACGTTCAAATAAATTTTGAATGCCGCCATAAAAATGTTAGATGGGTTCAGAATTTCGAAAAAGCCAATGTGCGTTGTGTCTCTTGATTATATTAGGTTTTAAATTGTCGATACATCAATGTGAGTATCACCAAAATCGTTCCCTCAATTTTTTTTACGTAAAAACGGTATACTTTGTTTAAGTCCCCTTAGGTAACCGTTTTCGAGATGACCACTGATATTTCCAATGCGACTGAATTGTAAATATTTCTGCACGATTGAATATTAGGCTGATACTTTTACATACCGTTTACGAAGTATTCTTATACTTCAACACCACCTATTTTAAAAATTAGATATGTTTGGAACATGTTCTTTGATCTAATATTAATTCATGCGAGAATACCGATAATGCTTTCGATCACATTTTACGACTAATTAGGGGCCTTACCTCGAAAGCGGTTACCTCTAGGGACTTGAACAAAGTATACCTTTTTTACGTAAAACATATTGAGGAAACGTTTTTTTAGTATTTACATCGATGTATCAACCAGGAAAAAGTTTTGTTAATTTAATAGAGTTCGATTTGCTCTAGGTGGCGCGTTCCATTTTTGGTAGCAAAACCTTGGTTAAATTTGGGTTTCTTGCCTTAAAAACCCCTCCATACGTAATTTTATATCGTACCATTTTATTGCGAAATAATCGAGAAAAAACTAAAGTAAGAGTGAAACTTTGACACCCTGTGTCTTGAAAATTAAGCATTTGAAGGCTTTATATTCCTATATCAAGGTTCATAAAAATGTGAGGTCTATCACCTGTCAAGCGTTTTCGGTCGAATATCCAGACCCTGTATGAATATCGATATTTACTTGAAAGAATCGATTTTAGAATAAATTATTCGCTGAAAAAATGATTGATTCAAAAAATGTTCGATTCAAAAAATCGATTCAAAATTCGATCATTTTTCCCAAAAACATCGATCCATGTCTTTTATTGCAGTATTGCCCTGATTATAATTAAGTACGGTTCAAAATCCATTAATTTTGGATCCCATTTCAAATAAATAGCTAATCTAAATTGGCAAATAAAAGTCTAATCCTTACCAGTCTAAAAGAACTTCAAGATAACTACTTTCACCATTGGCCTATATAAGTTTGTTTGGTTTGGAGAAATGTATTGAGTGTTTTTTTTGGTCTTGTCAAAAGAGCCTGTATACGTCTATTCCTGTGACCCTTTATTTTCTGTCTATGGTAAGAGTTTCCTTGCATGCATTTGGAAATGACATGATAGCAAAACCGTGGTTGAATATGGATTTTTCGCAAAAAAAACCCGATACGTAACTTTAGAGCGTTGTGGCATTTTATTACGGAATAATTGAGAAAGAATGAAAATAGAAGCGCAACTTTGACACATTGTGTCTTGAAAATTAAGCATTAAAGAATTCACATTCCTATCTTAATGTTCATGAAAATGTAAGGTCTATCACCTGTCAAGAATTGTCGTCGAATATGTATATTGATATTTTATATATTGCTATCCGGGATTTTGTGCTGGACAAGTACTTTTTAACCATTAACTACAAGCGCTGATGTACTGGATACACCATCGGTTTTAAGTACGTTGGATTTTTTGAACGATGTAAGGTGTCGCCTCTGCCGTTTTACCTAACCCTTAAAGATGGTATTTACTATTTACTTAAAGCTTGGTTCGCCGTCAGTCGTCAGTTGCCTCGCAAACCTTGCAGAGCAAGTAAAGTTTGACCGCTAGTCCGTCTCGTGCCTAGAATACTACGCGCTTGTAGTTGCGTAAAAAGTATATTATTATTTATATTTAATAAACTTATTCAATTGTTTTGGGTTTTTTATAGATATACTTTTGTGATACCTACAATTCCTTCTAACAAAAAAGCTATATAAATATGATATATATGAAACAAAAAGGTATTTATTCCGATATATAATAATCACTACGTTGAACTTGTGATAAGGTATGAATGTTTTTGTAATAAAATCGTTAATAGTGTTAATACTAATTTCGCAATTAGTTTGTCGGCATTTATTACCACAGATATAATATACGGGGTGTCCCAGAAGTCAACGTCAAGCCGCAACGGGGTGACAGGATTGGTTGTATCTATCATGAGAAAAATCAGTTGCAGCAGTTTGCATGCAGTTTGAAAATTATGGGCATTTAAAGAAAACCTAGAAATTTGTTCAAATTATAACAATTTTTCCGTGATTATGGTTGACTTTTATTATTTTTGTTCATTTAAACTTTGGAACCGTAACCCTAAATTGCATTTCTAGAAGCACAGTCAAAAATAATGACACAATTGCCCCAAGTTTACCAGAATGAAGACTATTTATTAAACTATGAATTTAAAATTTTTAAAGTTTGCCGACTTTGAAAGACCTTCCTTCAAAAAAAAATGTACTAAAGTGCCTTGGCAAGTGCCACTAAAAGTTGGCGCATCTAACCAGGATTGCAAAATGGTACAATACTTGTTACTTTCATACTAAAAAAACGAGTAAAAAAAGGAAAACCTCAAGTAACCCGATTTTTGCTAACCCATTTCACTCAGGTCAGATGTTCTTTATTCGCACAAGCTTCTGGTAGGTTCTTAATTTTACGGCAAAGTGATGAGAGCGGTGGATAGTGGACATCTTTGCCATGAGTGAGGAAGACAGATAGTGACGCCACTTTTAGCAAAGTCAACAAAAATAAGTAAAATTAATAATATAATGAAAAATCTTGACCTAGCTTAGTTTAAGTTTATTGGATTAGAAGTCAGATAGGAATGTAGCAGTATCGCGTTAAAGTAAGCCTGTGGACCGGAATTTTAAACGGCAAAATTGTTGGGGCTCTTGAGCTGCCTGAGAATTTGAATGGCACGAATTACCTACATTTTTTTACGATAAAATTTACCAACTTTGTTAGAGGACGTACCACTAAGCGGCCTACAGACGTTGATGTAAGCTGCGATTCCTCAATTGACTCAAGGTTCATGAAACTTGCATCAGTTGGATAAGTTCCTACTTAAATTGAAACCTGTTGCGATGCCTGAATCGACTTGATATTTCATGCACGTTTCACGCAACACAAGAATGGTAGAGTGGACTTATTTCTTTGGATCAACGCAATACTATACACGTTGTAACCTGCATCACTGCATCAGCGTTACCGGCTCGGCGACATGGCTCATCGTCCATAATAGGATTCCAGAATCTACATCGCTGCACGCCGCAACTGATACCAAATTCCTGATTCAGTACCACACACGCTGCTACTTGCGTTATGAAACGTAGAAGTCGATACCTGAATCGCAGCATGCATCAACATCTGTAGACCGCTTAACAGATCATCGCCACAACCAGAAGATGTCTGCCCAGCGCATTACGCAGTGCAAGTAAGAGGTTTCCATGACCAAAAATATTCGGGAGGTGGAGGTGGACGTTCGGGCACTATCTCGTGACCAGCCCGTTCCCCAGATTTAAATCCCCTGGAATTTTGTTATCGGGGTGTTCTTAAAGAAAAAGTTTATTCTAAGCCCATTGAGAGCGTAGCCGAGCTACGTAAACAGATTTCTCAAGCTGCTGAGGACATCAACTCTCGGGGATATGCCTGGCTAATAAGTAGATCTTTTTTTAAGAAGATGTAGGGCGTATATTGAGGCTGGTGGTAAACAATTTAAATATGTATTGCCTGACCTTTATTCCAATAAACTTAAACTAACCTAGGTAAAAATTTTTCATTATTTTATTAATTTTACTTATTTTTGTTGACTTTGCTAAAAGTAGCGTAACTACCTGTCTCGCTCACTCATAGCAGATATGTTCATTATCCATCTATCTCAGCATTTTGCCGTAAAATTAAGAACCTACCAGAAGCTTGTGTGAATAAAGAACATCTGACATGAGTGAAATGGGTTAGCAAAAATCGGGTTACTTGAGGTTTTCCTTTTTTTACTCGTTTTTTTTAGTATGAAACTAACAAGTATTGTACCATTTTACAATCCTGGTTAAATGCGCCTACTTTTAATGGCACTTGCCAAGGCACTCTAGTATATTTTTTTTAAAGGAGGGCCTTTCAAAGTCAGCAAACTATGAAAACTTTAAATTCATAGTTTAATAAATAGTCTTCATTCTAGAAAACCTGGGGCAATTGTGTCATTATTTTTGACTGTGCTTCTAGAAATGTTATTTAGGGTTACGGTTCCAAAGTTTAAATGAACAAAAATAATAAAAGTTAACCACAGTAACCGAAAAATTGTTATAATTTGACAAAATTTCTAGGTTTTTTTTAAATGCCCATAATCTTCAAACTACATGGGATAGATTTTTTTCTGACTTTTCTCATGATAGATACAACCAATCCTGTCACCCTATTGCGGCTTGAGGTTGACTTCTGGGACACCCTGTATATGTATGTGATGTACAGAATACAGCACTCTTATACTTACGTTTCAAAACAAGACGCGTGTAGCCAAAGGTTAAACCAAAAGTATACCGGCTGGCTGGACGTTTATAGTCCATAGCAAAACGTACCATCATTGGTCTGTCTATAACTGGGCAATCCCGGCCCCCAGACAATCATACGCATTCAAGATCAGTAAACAGTTGCGAATAAGCTGATAGGGAATAAGGTCTTCCAGCTAAACCTTACAGCTCAGTGAGAACCAAGATTAGTTTAAAGTTTAATTGAAACGCTGAATACACGATACTTCTTTTAATGCTGCTGTTATTTACACATTTACATGAGTGTATTAAATATGTCTTTAATTTTATCACTTATCTTATCCTTAATAATGATGACCTTTCTATCAAACCATGCATAATGCATAAACCATGAAACGCCTACATAAACAACGCGTATCTTTCGTTGACATATACATTTGGTTTCCTTTTTTTTAAACGCTATGCTAAGATCTCTGAGTATCAAGAATCGAATATCGATTCTTAATAAATCGATTATTACGTTCCCGATTTAAGCATTAAGCAGTTTTGATCTATATTGATCTGTATTTCCCTAAAGGATCAGCAACTGTACTAGTGACAGTTTGCACCATTTTTATCAGGCTAGTGGTTCATGTATTGGTACCTTTTTCTTGGTCGTCGCAAAGTTCAATCAATACTCCCATACTAGTTGTTGGTTTGTGTGTCTTTTAGAAATTTTTAGTGTTTAGGAGCTTGCATAAATTCACGGCCGTTGTTTTCACCTAATTGTTATTAATAGTTACTTAACAAACGGATCCTTAGTTTTAAGCGACACTTAAGTTTCAAATGATTTGCATTATATTGATTTATTTTAACTTTAACTGAAGTCTGCTTCGTTGTCGATAATAACTTTGCAACATGAGAATTAATCTGAAATGACGGTTGTTTTGTATTTCTGTGGGTGGCATCTCGATACGGTGATAGTCAACGACGTCTTACTCTGATCTCTGATACTTATCGGTGATATTGTTCGCAAACATTGTCGTCTTCGTAAAATTTAAAATATCCTCCACACATATACAATCCCTTAAATTTTCTGTCCATCAGAACCATTTTTGTCCTTACTTTTAAGGGGTTGAAAGACAACTAAATGGCGAAATTTGGCCAGTTAGCAACACACAAAAATTGCTAGTGGAGCTTTAAAGGACAGCTAGCTTAATGGTTCCTTGATAAAAAGTCCGTGCAAATGGACGTTAGTCTTCCAAATTACAAGGAATAGACCGAATTTTGGAAGGTCCCGTCTTTACAAAGACTGTTACTATTCTGGCTTTGCAGCAAGCCGCAGTTATGCACCTTATTATACGAAAATATATTAAAAGCACTCCAAAAACCTTAATGCAATAATAATTACGTCACCAGGCTCCTACCACATTCAAATAATACGGCATAATTGACTAATTTGTGCAATTTTATAACCGACAGATAAAGGATCTTTATCTGGAGCTCGATCTACCAGGCACCTATGCAACTGCCGAAGAAGAACTTTTCTTAAGAATCCAAACCCACATTCAGCAGACCTACAATGGACAGATACAGGAGGCGTTATTAAAATTACTCTGTAACGGTTCACCCGTTTTCAAAATTATTTTTACATTATTTACTTGGCTACCATATACAAATAGTTTACAACTTCCATTTTTAGCTACTGCTTCCTCATTATACTAGTACATTTTTATAACTATTTTGCTTCTCACCTCTACCTTTTTCCCATCTCTACTCCCTTGAGCTGCAAATATTGTTAATTGTACACACTGCGCAAGTGCGCACAAATTTTGGCTAACATCTGATGAGTGGGGAATATGCCCTCTCTCTCTCACTACCGACATTAACCTCTATAAAAAGGGGTAGCGATAGATCCTTTTTAAAATAAACAGTTAACAGCTAATGTAATTATGTCTCTCTAAGACAATCTTTTGTGTCTGTGCCATTATGTCTTAATCAAGGAGAACCACCCTTTTTTCTCCGCGTACCACCAAGACCATCTTTTTGTCGGCGTGCCACATGAAGACCTAACTTCTCTTTTGTCGGGGTGCCACCATGAAGACCACCTAACCTTTTTCTCGGGGTACCACCACCAAAGCTACCTTCTTTTTCTCGAGTTGCCAAAATGAAGACACCACACCTTTGGGGCACCACCTGAACTCCTGAAAAAGCCAGCCTTCTCTGGAGCACCACCTTCCTTTCGGAAGGGCACTACTACCAGGACTTCCCTCCGAAGATAAGTTTCCCTTGTTTTAAAAAAAAATAAAATGTACTGCATTCGTATACATACTAAAATAAATCTTTATTAAACCATTGTTGTCCTAGTTTTCATTTCTTGGCGGCTAACTAGACTCACACATTCACGCACACACGCACGCACCTACATACCCTAGTCTCATGCAAACCGACTGAGCTACTGGTTGCTATGAGTAATAAAGGTGTTGGCTGGTCGTTCATGACCAAACAACATTTCTATTGTTACAAATTGGCGCTGCCAACGTGTGGCCAGACATGGGTATGTCTGGTGGTGTGCGTTGTGAGTCTTGGAGCTGTCTTGAAGTGAAAATTGGACAACTTTTTCAAAATTCCATTTCGGCTCGTTGACTCAAAATTCCATTTAATAATTTTTTTTTGATGCAGTACTTTCATTTGGCATATATATTTTATTATTTAATTTTCTTTAACTATTATCAGCTTATATTTTTTTTGTAGTTTTCAGAGTGATTGTTTGTCCAAATTTTCTATTTTCAAAATTTTTTTTATTGAGGTATATTTGAAATTATTTAAATATTTCTATTGATTTTTGTCTATTAGTGTATTTCATTTATGACTGAGAATTTATTTCCTAATGCATTATTTTTTGTACTGTCTTGAGACATTTCGCGTATGCGTTAATTTATAAATCTGAGCGTATGTTGTAAATGTTTCTCTAAGATATCTGGCATTTGGATATTATTCACAGGTCATAAACATATACCTACAGTTTTTTGTATGGTTTGCTTTTTTTTTGTAGCTATACATTTTGTGTGGTATTTGGACAACAATTCACTACATTTTTCTTTGGTAATTTGTTATTTAGGTACATTCATTTAGTAACTCATTTGTAGTTGAAATTTTCATAAGCTGACTTTCGTTTTTTGTTATTTATAAAAGGGTGGTTATATATGTGCAATTATATACTTGCATATATATTTAATTTTCTTGGTTAACACATGAATTGAGGCACACACACATATAAAAAATATAGATATTTCAAAAAAAAAAAAAATTTTTTTTTGATTTTTCATTGAGCAGATACTAGTTGATTTTTTTTTATTGTTTTATTCTGGAGTCTTATCGATATGTGTAGTTGATTTATCTGGCAAATTTTTTTGATATTAGAGCATTTTAGTCTCTGTTTTGTTTTGATTGATGGACTGATAAGGGCAGTCATATTTGTTGAGGCCAGATAAATAATTTTAATCCTTTAGTGTCACTCCAGAATATTAGTTTCCTTTTCGAGAACATACATGCCCAAGTAGTTTTTTTTGTGAACTGTTTGATATTTTTAGTATTTTTTTTATCTTGTTGGGTTTTGACTTGTCCTTTTTCTACTTAACCTCACTTAAACACAACAATGCCTCTCACTAAACTAAATGTTAATGACTTGATGTCAAGTGAGTTGGCATATGAGATAAAAATTAGAGGCTTGGAAGTTCCTAGCACTATGGATGATAAACGAAAAGTTTTGCGTGGTCTGCTATCACAAGGGCAGCATGGTAGAAGTTTTTCTGAAGCTTCAGTTTTAATTCCCTTTGATGAGGATAAAGATGATATCATATTCTCTTTCAATAAACTTGAAGATATGATATCTCAATTTTCTAGTGGCTATGATTCTAGTGAACATCGCAGGATTTGTACTCGATTGTTGCACTTAGCAAATAGAATTGATCGACTTGCTCCTTCTTCTGATGAGGAAGTGACACAAAAGTCTAGATTTAAAACACAGCTCGTGATTGCTGAATCAAATCTTTTGGCCAAGCTTGAACCTCCCACAGGACATTCATCACCAGTTCCCATGCCTGTGACTGTTAATCCAACACAGCCTATGCAAACACAACCTGTTACTACTGTAGCAGCTTCTTTGCCTCCCTTGGCAATGAATCCTCAGCCTTGCTCTCCTGTTAGTTTTTATCAACAGAAGAAGGTTCCTGTTTTTAAATGGGGAATTAGGAAGTTCAATGGCAAAACATCTGTCATTGAGTTTCTTGAATTGATTCAGTCTCTTATGGCTTCTCGAGGTTGTAATGAGATGGATCTATATGCTGCTGCAGGTGACCTTTTTGAAGGCATAGCGTGGACTTGGTGGCATAATGGTTCTGTTAGGGGTGCTTTTCATGATTGGGGTGATTTGGTGTGTCAATTAAAGGATGCTTTCCTTAGAGACAATTACGACATCAACTTGATTGATGAAATTCGTAGACGCAAACAAGGTCAGCGTGAACCTGTCATAACTTTCATAGCTTTCATGGAGTCTCAGTTCAATAGACTCACCAGCAACCCATTCACTGAAAAGGACATGGTTAACATCATTCGTAGAAACTTGTTGCCCGATTATGTTAAGTCACTAGCACTTCATGATATCTTGACGTTCGCCCAATTAACTTCATATTGTAGGAAGTTAGAGGATTCCTTTCTGACATGTCAATCTGTCAGTAGATCCGAGTATAATTCTAACAATGATACATCTTCCCCTGTTCTTAGAAAACCAGTAGTTTGCTGGAATTGCGAAAAACTTGGGCATTCCTCACAGCAATGTAGATCTCCCCGTATTAGGTTTTGTTATGAATGTGGCATGAGAAATGTCACAAAATCAACTTGTCCCTCTTGTTCAAAAAACGTACAGAGACAGGAAGTTCCCGCTTTGACTCCTGGGCCTTCCCATGTACAGAACAAGGGAGTCACCTTTTCGGATCCCAATACGAAGGGCAAAGCCACTCCAGGGTTGATGATCAAATCACAGAAGTAGATAATGCTAGGGATTTTCATGTTGATACACCTGACTTAGATTTTAGTAAAGATTTTTCAGACATAGATACTAGGGAACCACAAGTGACTTCTAATGTCAAAGTTAAAAATTCTGTTGAACCTTTATTTGTGAGCAAGAACAATGATAATCGTCCATATCTTTCAATTAGTATAGATAATGAAAATGTTACAGCTTTGCTTGATAGTGGCAGCAATGCTAACATTCTTGGGTCATCTGGACTATATTTATTGAGAAAATTGAATCTCAAGATTGATTATAACACAGCTTTACAACTGACTACAGCTGATGGTCAGATTCAAAATACTTTAGGTTATGTTTACTTTCCAATCACTTTTAATGGTGAAGATTATAAGATTAAAGTTTTAATTGTCCCAAGCATTTCACATGAGTTGATTTTGGGAATGGAATTTATTTTGCAGTTTAAGCTAAATATAAATTTTGGAAACTTCAGTTATGACACTTGTGCAGTAAATTTTATTCAAGGGATGGATCAACTGTCTGATAAGCAAAAGGAACAGCTGTCAGAAGTTATTGAACTTTACAAAGATATTGCTCCCTCTGATAGCATTGGCTGCACTCACTTATATACTCATCATATTGATACAGGTGATGCCAAGCCTATCAGACAGAGACAGTATCCTCTTCCATACATGATGGAAAAGGCTCTTCACAAAGAGATTGATGAAATGCTTGCGATGGGCATTATTGAGCCTTGCCAGAGTGCATGGAATTCACCTTTGTGGCTTGTGAGCAAGAAGGATGGCTCCTACAGAGTCTGTTTTGATGGTAGGAAGCTAAATTCTGTCACTGTACCAGATGCTTATCCACCACCTTTGATAGAGACAATAATAACTAGAGTCAGGGACGCTAAATATCTATCATCAATAGATCTAAAATCTGCATTCTTCCAAATTCCATTGGACGAGGAATCAAAACTAAAAACAGCTTTTTCAGTCCGTGGAAAGGGAATGTATTGCTTTCGCAGACTCCCTTTTGGTTTATCAAATAGCTCAAGTGCCATGTGTCGCTTGTTAGACATGGTTATTGGTCCTGATCTTGAACCTTATGTATTTTACTATCTAGATGATATCATAGTAGTAAGTGCTGACTTTTCTACGCACCTTAAAGTTCTTAAAGAAGTGTACATACGTTTGAAAAATGCAAACTTAACAGTAAATTTTGATAAATGCCACTTTGCTCGTTCATCTCTTACGTTCTTAGGCTATGTTGTTGATGAGAAGGGTCTTAGAACTAATCCTGAAAAAGTATCAGCCCTTTTATCTTACCCTACACCACGGAATACAACCGAAATTCGCAGATTGATTGGCATGTTTGGTTATTATCGTCGTTTTCTCAAAGACTTCAGTACAATAGCTTCTCCAATTACAGATCTATTAAAGAACCGAAAGAAAGGTCAGTCCATTACTTGGACACCCGAAGCTGCTGAGGCTTTTGAGAAGATCAAAGGCTTGCTGACTACTGCTCCCATTCTTGCTAGTCCAGACTTCACTAAGCCCTTTTCCATTGTCTGTGACGCTTCGGATTCTGGAGTTGGTGGTGTACTTTTCCAGGAGGAACATGGTTTAGAACATCCCATAGCGTACTTTAGTAAGACTCTCAACACGGCCCAAAGAAAATATTCCACCACAGAAAAAGAACTGCTTGCAGTTTTGCTAAGTATAGAACATTTTCATTGTTATGTTGAACATACAAAATTTAACGTTATCTCTGACCATTCATCTTTGCAATGGATTCAAGGTCTTAAAAATCCTTCACCTAGATTATCTAGATGGTTATATCGCCTTTCACCATATAACTTTAAAATCATCCATCGCAAAGGCAAAGAAATTCCTGTTGCCGATGCTTTATCTAGAGTACATGAAGATATAGATGTTTCAATATTAAATTTAAATGAGTTAACTCCAGATAAGTGGTATCGAAAAATGATTAGCAAAGTCAATAACAATCCGGATTTATATCCATCCTTTAAAGTAGAAAATAACGTTCTTTACAAACATATTTTATCTGACGATCCTCTTTCAGAGACATATACAGATTGGAAAATAGTTGTACCAACGCCTAATAGGTTAGAACTTTTAAAATTTTATCATGATAATTGCACTTCAGGTCCTTTAGGAGTTTTCAAAACACTCTCTAGGTTATCAGCTCTATATTATTGGCCAAACATGAAACAGTCAGTTAAAATATATGTAAATTCATTCAGCAGAAATGACTTTAATATCAGACAAAATGTTTTAGATCCAAATTTAGTACAAAAGATACCTGAGATTTATTCTAAAGTTCAAGACCGAATGCGACGTTCTTATGAAGTCAACAAAAATCGTTATGACTTGCGAAGGAGAGATCTTAGATTCAAAGTTGGGGATGGAGTTTTGAAACGTAATTTCATTCTTTCAAAAGCTGCTGATAATTTCTGTGCGAAGTTAAGTCCAAAGTTTATCCCCTGCATTGTTTATAGAGTAAAGTCACCTTTAGTTTATACGTTGAAAGATTTGGATGGTAATATTATACGAGATTTTCATGTCAAAGATCTTAAACCTGACAATAGTTTAGATATTAATGATACCTATATGGGTAATAATTCAAGTGATAGTTCTGATTCAGATGGTGATTGAGACTGGTTCAGAAAGTGATCAACACTATTCTTTGTTGTTGCTATATAATGATTAACAATTCTGATTATACCACAGTCCCAAAAAATTCATGCGCCCTGCTGTACTGGGCGAAGATGCGAGACGTCTGAAGGGAAAATGCACCGCCATTCTCACTTCAAGCGTCAGTGTCAGAGAAAGAATTAGCCAGCGCCCCTTAAAAATTCTAGGCGGCAGTAAGAGTCTGCCAATAGACCACTTAGGACATTTAACATCGTCTTCAACCTTTTGAACCAATATAGTCCAAAATTTTGTATGCATACTATTGTAACAATTGTAATTTAACATCGATTTCCAAATTCTGATCAAACTTAAATTTAACCGTACTGAACATTTGTGAGCACATTCTTAAATTTTTACTGATATT
This sequence comes from Callosobruchus maculatus, assembly GCA_951848785.1. Lineage (NCBI taxonomy): Eukaryota > Metazoa > Arthropoda > Insecta > Coleoptera > Chrysomelidae > Callosobruchus > Callosobruchus maculatus. The sequence goes on from CATOUR010000067.1 coordinate 295,808, forward strand.
TTTGATACTTCTTAAAACTTTGATTAATCAATATAATTTATAGTATAAATTTATTGCATTCCGTAGTATACTGTAACATGTTTTCAGAAATATTATTTGTTATGGAATTTTTCCAAATTTTGTGTTATAGAGACTGATGTAAGTCCTATGACGTTTCTTGGATCGAAAGCGCTTTTCTTGTATGCATTTTCTGTTCACTTGTCTGTCGTAATATGCATACTTATAAATCTGGCGTATTTCGGGCAGCTCTTGAAACCTCTGGCGTAGAAGAAACACTTTTGATATGGTACATTGTAATGTACTTTGTTTGTTGGTAGATTTCTGAAATCCTATGTTCATTTATGCCATGTCATGTCATTTCGACATTATGTAAATTTTTAAATTTTTACTTATGAATAAGATCATCCCTGATTGTTGCTGTCCTCCTTAGTTATCCTGGTATGCGTTTCTATAAATCTGCAGCGTACTTGAAATAGCTTTTGTAGGTTTGCAATTTTCATGTTTGATTTATGTTCATGGTAATTATTCATTATAGTAGATTTCTTATGACTTTAAAATTACTTTAAAATTTACGGCTTTAAAAAAAAATTTCACTTAGCTCTCATGAACGAAATTACCCCTGATTGACTCTATCCTCTTTAGTTATCCTGGTATGCGTTTCTATAAATCTGCAGCGTACTTGGAATGACTTTTGTAGGCCTGAGATTTTCATGTTTAGTTTCTTTCATATGATCTGTTTATCACAGTTTAGTTTTTTTAAATCACTTTGAATTTATAACTTCACGATTTTCGCTTTGCACTCAAACTTGATATGAGTTTGTTACAGTTTTAGTAATCTGATATTTGATGGATTAAAATCTTGGTAACATTTCTTGAAATTTTGCATTTAATCTTCGTTTGTTAGCTTACTTGAACTTTATAATTTTTAATCGACTAAGATCCTTGTGCTTACATGCTCACAAATAGTTCAAGCTTTTGATTGTTGTTATTGTATTGGCTTATGCGATCTTTAAAAGATTTTCTTGATTAGATCCTAAACTTACACTGATGTCTGAATTTTTTTTTTGGAATCAATTTATTAATGAACATTAGATTTGTGGTAGTTATTTCACTTAAATAATTTTGCCTATTTTAAATTGTCACATGATGTATGAATTTTTCCTTGGATGTACTTTTCTGAATTCAATATGATGTATAATTTCCCTAAATTTATTTTTGAATTCAGTTTGAGGAACAAATTTTCCCTGAATCTTCTTTTCGAATTTAATATGATGCATAAATTTTCCCTGAATTGATTTTTGAATTTGATGTTGTTAATCCTTTGTGAATATATTCTTTTGAATCTAATATGACACAACACTTCTCTGAATTTGCTTCGTTGTTTATCACTTGAAAAATTTCATGTATTTGTCTTTGAAATGATATCACTCAAGCACTTAAGATGTTTGATTACTTTTTTTATTTGTAGTATTATTTTAGACTGCTGGCGCCCAACATTTTTTTTTTTTTGGTTGATCACTGTATCATAATGCTCTTTTATCGAATCAGAACATCACTGGATTGCAATTTTGTTATTAAATTAGAACATTACTGAATTATAGTTAGTACTTAGAAAATGTTTTGATCAAAATTAAATTTTTTTTTTGGGGTTTTCATAGAAACACTTCTGGTGGTACAATATTTTTTTTTCATTTAATATTTCATAAATGGAAATAGTTTGGTCTTATACTTATGCTTTAGAGATCTGAATTTTCTCCTAAGTCTGTTTAGTGGAATATTTTACAATCTTTTGTTGAGAATATTAAGGGTATCCCAGTTTCTTTTGAGTAGTACTTACGCTTGCATAGAGTATTTAGATTTTTTTATAGGCTTCGACCTTGTAGTTATTTTAGCCAAGTCTTGAAACTCTTTGTCTTTTGTCAAAGTTTTGACGAGTTTTTTTTTAGGTCTTAAGTATATTAGGGTTTGATAGGTTGCGTACATTTGTTTTTTTTTTACTTCACAATTTATTACCTTCATTGTGTAGTACATATTCAGTGCAGCTTCACTGTACTTTTAAGCGAGTTGGTGCTATAACCATCCCTCTTGTTTGGTAGACTTGAGGCTATCTCTTTTTCTTCCCATTTCTCTTCCAACATTTTTGTTTTCTACCTGCGTCTTCTGGCTCTCCCATGCACCTTGATAGACTTTGTAGGTTGTAGATTACTACAATTTCTTGAGATTTGCATGGGGAAGCACGAAAACTTAATCTGACATTGTTATCAGGACAAATGATTGATTTTGATCCCTCAGTGATAACTTTAACTTTACTTTCTTTTAAAAAAAAATTCTCGAATGCTTCTCAAATTTTTTTTTTTCGTTAAGTGGGGCCGAGTGTAACGGTTCACCCGTTTTCAAAATTATTTTTATATTATTTACTTGGCTACCATATACAAATAGTTTACAACTTCCATTTTTAGCTACTGCTTCCTCATTATACTAGCACATTTTTATAACTATTTTGCTTCTCACCTCTACCTCTTTCCCATCTCTACTCCCTTGAGCTGCAAATATTGTTAATTGTACACACTGCGCAAGTGCGCACAAATTTTGGCTAACATCTGATGAGTGGGGAATATGCCCTCTCTCTCTCACTACCGACATTAACCTCTATAAAAAGGGGTAGCGATAGATCCTTTTTAAAATAAACAGTTAACAGCTAATGTAATTATGTCTCTCTAAGATAATCTTTTGTGTCTGTGCCATTATGTCTTAATCAAGGAGAACCACCCTTTTTTCTCCGCGTACCACCAAGACCATCTTTTTGTCGGCGTGCCACATGAAGACCTAACTTCTCTTTTGTCGGGGTGCCACCATGAAGACCACCTAACCTTTTTCTCGGGGTACCACCACCAAAGCTACCTTCTTTTTCTCGAGTTGCCAAAATGAAGACACCACACCTTTGGGGCACCACCTGAACTCCTGAAAAAGCCAGCCTTCTCTGGAGCACCACCTTCCTTTCGGAAGGGCACTACTACCAGGACTTCCCTCCGAAGATAAGTTTCCCTTGTTTAAAAAAAAATAAAATGTACTGCATTCGTATACATACTAAAATAAATCTTTATTAAACCATTGTTGTCCTAGTTTTCATTTCTTGGCGGCTAACTAGACTCACACATTCACGCACACACGCACGCACCTACATACCCTAGTCTCATGCAAACCGACTGAGCTACTGGTTGCTATGAGTAATAAAGGTGTTGGCTGGTCGTTCATGACCAAACAACATTTCTATTGTTACAACTCAAGCAACGATACAACTCCAAGAATACAAGATTGTGACATATGTTAGAGTAGTAAATGCGATTCAAAGACGTACCCATATTACAAGTGTCATACAAGCATTTAGTTCCATTCTTGAGTTATTATACTACAGTACTTTACTTTTATAAGACATCCTCACTTTTAGCCTAAGATACACATTTATTATGCGAAGGTATAGTGTTGTATTAATTATATTATCGTCTTTATTTGCCTTATGACAGGGTATGACCAATGGACGTATCTTAGTTATTATAGAATATTTTTATGATTTGTTGTTTTATATTGCATCAGCTTTACCTACCACCTTTTCTGATATACTGGTTGTGAAAAGGATAAGATGTACATCGTCATTCGCTGGTAAGTAGAAAACTTGTTTCATTGAGAATCCAAAGCTGATTGGTAAAGATAGATCAGGAATGTCAATATACATATATATAGGCTCTTTGAGTAAAATATGATTTTTACCTTACGGGTACTGCAAGACGACAGACTTCTAAATACTGAAATGAACCAGCATTAATGTTCTGGTTCTGATGACGTGTTCCAGAGTGTATGTAATTGGGATCTGATATGCCATACTTCGAGGTTGATATGGGCCCTCCTTTTAGGTTTCTTACTGCCCCGTCAACTTTGGCCGTATGACCTCATTCCTTTATAGCTAGACTATGTATTTGAATGCCGACCATTAATCATAATTTGGTCGTGTTTTATGCACATGTGATGAATATCAATCGATAGAGCACTTTCGTGTATAATGTTTACAATTCTGTGTAATCAAATATCAAAGAAGTGTTAGTGTAGGCCAGCGTTCAAAAATGATTTATTACATACCACAAATGCTCATCATGTTTAACGAATAGCAATATACATATATTTGTTTTTGTAAGCTTTGTATTAATTACTACAATATAATAAAAACAATACGTAGTACTAAATGTCTCAATTTGTAATATAACGTTATGTATTGGAAAAGTTTCACTTATCCTTTTCGTTTAGTATAAGTAGGAAACATTGCGTTAAGAAATTTATTGAAGCAATATATAACAAGATATGTTTAAGCTTATTGAGATACTTCATTTTTAACTTAAAAGAAAATTGCATTTAATGAAAATATTCACAGATTGCAAAGCCTTCTTTTGAGACATTGCACAACTAGGTGTAGAGATGGGTTAATCCTACTAGGGTGAAATAATCAGTCCAATTCAATATACCTCCAATATTTTCAAACATTATCTAGTCCTGCTTCACATTTACGTCACACGCAAGCAACGAATAACATGAAACGGTTTTAAATAAACAGCAGTCCCTTATCTAAGACGTGATCAAAAAGTGTTTCTGATTTGACTTTTTAGACTTTTTCCAAGACCTATGTAACATGGACAAAAAAGAGGATTCTCACTTCCGTGCTATGATTAATTGCGTATTAATGGCGTGTCACTAAAACTACTTACTTTGAAAAATAAACATTTGTTTTTGCTTAGGCTTCATCATGTAGTAAGGAATATTTGAAAAAAAAAATAAATATAAGATTTGTTTTACAATACCTTCCCACTCGCTGATTGTAAAATCCTAAACAACATAGTGTTAATACATACAAAATGAGAACCAGTAATGAATCGATATTATAAAAAGACTATGCTGAAAAAAAATCTGAAAATGTTGGGAAAAAACCGTATGACATATTCTTTGGTTTATAGAATGTTGGTCCATTTTCTCTCTGAAGTAAACAGCACCATACTGAATTAGAACATGAATTAGAAGCACAGTCGATTGAACTGTATATAGGGGTTCCTAGCACAAATGAAACTGGAGCCCAATTTATCGACAAGAAAAAATATTTAAAAAAATCTCATAAAACTATGCTGGGATCCCCTGATACATAGACCATTTCACCATTTCAGAAAATATATTGGAAATAATAAAGCTGGAGCTTGATTTTTGGCGGAATACAGGACAATTATTTCTGAGAAGGTTCAAGTTCGACTTGCTATTGTAAACGCACAACCAGCTTTTTGTTATATCATCCTCGTATCTATGCGTACCGTCGATACATCAAAAATATGCTTCCTCTGCATTTTTCATATAGTACAACTGGGCCAAATTTTAAGCTTATTAAACACAAACCAGCAAAAAAGTACCCTTAAGGGTCTAGAGTATAGCGGGCGAAATCGAGAATATAAGAAAATACGTATTTCCGCGTTAGCGAGGAGGCGTGGCCACCTCTCCAGGAGAGGTAAGTCCAAAGGTCCAAAGGTAAGGTCAAAAGGTCCAAAAGTAAGGTCCAAAAGTCGCCATAAAAATGAACTTCGTATTTTGAAGCTCGTGAAGTTACGTTTAAACTTACAGTAATGATTCAAGAAGCAAATTGAAGAAGGAAGCTTGCGCTATGTCCCTAAGTTGGCCTTGTTTTGATATCGTGTTTGGTTGTTAAATTACAGACATTTGTAGAATGTATGATTTTGCATTGCAAGTTTTTTTGCACACTAAAAAACTTTTTTGAAAAAATTGTTCTTAGCTGTCATTCATTAAGGTCTTAACTATCACCTTCTGAAATACTGTATATGTAGTTCGAAACTGGAATCCGTGTTTTAACATGGCAAATACATATATATATATAAATGTATGTACTCAGGCCCCTTCAGAGAAGCATATTAAAGGTTACAGCTTAAACTACTCAGCCACGCCCATGTCTCCGAACGGATCAAATGCGACCAGTGATCTACGCGGCTCATCTTTAGTAGGAAGCACTGCGTTAGATAATTAATAGACTAAATCGTTCCAGATAGGCTTCAACTAATTGGGATCACTTTCGCAACCTACGCTCTTGAAAATATTTTCTACGAAAGAGCAAATCTCGCGATAAAGGGCGATAAAGCTCTGTTTCCACAGCCTCCGCTACACCGCCTTAATTAATCTATGCGAATTCCTTAATTAAAATTAGAGATTCCATTTATTCTCTTTTTGTCTCATCGAACAGCTGTACAACAGCAATGCAATAAAAGGTACATCAAGAAATGCAGCTTTGCAAATACAATGATTGATACCACCGTCATTCTTAAACCTTCAGCTTTCAAGTGCTATCTGTGATGATCGGTCACGAGCGCGCGCGGTTTGATTTTTACTTGTTTACAAAAAGGGTGTCTTCATCGCCACCGGTGACCGATGACTTGCAAGCCGGAAGAAAATTAACCTTGGATATGCCTAAAGACCACATCCCTTTTATTCTTCTGAACTTTCATCTGTCTTTTTACGACTTGCGGTAGCTTACAGTTACTTTTTAGATTATTTAAATGACTATCCGGCTTCTGTAGGTATATAAAACTACCCTTAATGAAAATACTTCAGTAGTTTGCAATCCTTAGTTGCTGTTTGTAAGTATTGTTTGTGTTCTACCTTTTCATCATGGAGACTATATTAAGTGTGAAAGGGAAGAAATTAATAGTCCTTGAAGGAGTACATGTTCCGAAGAAATAAAGAAACCACCCGTGGTGTAGCCTACAGATGCTCTAGAAGAGGACGCATAGCATGTTTGCTGATGGATCAATCGGAAGAGATTGTTCTTAAAAGAAATAATGAGCACAACCATGATGCTCCCAAAAAACAAGCTATGAAGGTAAATTTCTCGGACTTTTTCTTACACCGTCAAGAAATCGATCAAATTTGTGACAAATTGGAACACGTTCTGATTAATTAAAATTTTTTGCGGTATTATATTCTGAAATTGGGCGTTGGTTGCATTACAATTTATTTCAGTCAACAATATTACGACATAAGTAAACGAGAACCGCCCCGCGCGCTTGTGTCCACATACCTGCCTATTATCCAAAATATTTACCACTTAAGAGAAGGCTTCTCTTCACGCATTTGCGTTCTTAGCAAATGCTGGATACTGACTCCTCAGAGCATATTCCGTCAGTGAAATATAGATAAATATGGGGCAGCAGACTGACTCCTCTCCTCTTCTCGAAAACAACCGTTTGTTCCTGTGTATGTACGCAGACACTTCATAAATGTCAAGCGACTGTCATTATACCCATTTTTAGAAAGATCCAGCGACATGAGTTGATGGGAGATACACCGGCAGTGATTCGTAAAATTCCCTTGTGAGCGAGAAATACAGATTTTGCTGAGGCGGTATTTCTTCAAAGGCAACTCCGTACCTCGACCTAGAGTCAATTTGTGTATAGTAAAAAACAGTTACAATATGATTTATCTCTAAAATATCTCGATAGTTGTGAAGGTACGTAGTTTTGACAAAGTATGATATAAATAAAAGAGTATCATCAAAATTAATTCCTAAGGATTTAGATGTTGAAGTGGTCTGCATAGCATTATCATTTACGCTTTTTTGATGATTGTGGAACTGCATGATTTACATTTTACAGGTATTGAAATATAAGCCCTGCTCATTAAAACAATAATTTATTGTAACCTCCAGTACTTGGCCACACTGATGATCTTCAAGTTGTAAGTTGTTGTAGTAGCACATGTGTCTGATCATTATTTGTAATAATAATTATAAAGGAGACATCATCGGCGTAAATGGTATGTTGGGTAGTCCTCTGTATGTAAGGGATCAGATGTGATAGTTTCTCACACTTAGTAATGAAACGTATTGTTGTCGATGTGACAGAAATACCTTAAACGTGCAGACATAGTCAACGTGTCGTTTCCATGCGTAATCAGAAAGTAGGAGACCCTGTATAGCTTGAACAGGCACGACTGGCGGAACAACAATATCCAATTGAAAGGACTTCCTCACTATAATGATGATGATTAATGTGCATTTTCCTAATCCTGTCCCTTAACCCTCAACAAGTTTTTGCCAAGGTCCTAGGCCGCTACACTATACCATCATTATTTTTAATTTAGCGGATGATTTGGCAAGTTTCAATAAACAAGACGAGAGGTAACGATATGTAAATCACAGTTTTTTGTCCACCCCTTTGCGCATACCTCCAATTCATTATTTTCTATTGACTTCTTCCTACATCAAAGAATTTGAATAAAAATGTCATTAGAGTAATCGAAAGTTCATGTAAATGTTTTTATTGAATATCTCTCTTATATTTATTTTGATGGTATAAGGAACCATAATCGGCGTATAACTACGAAATTATTAAGTATAGTGCTATAAAAAAATGAAAGGCCTGGAAGCCTACTTTTACTATAGGTTCGCTCAAGTAGACTCTGATTTAACGTCTGACGTCTGATATACCCGTTTTACATCAACAACAAATCCATGGTTTTGAGGATTGGATCAGCTTGTGGTCAAATTTGACAATTATAAAATAGAAACTTGACCTTAAGTAAGTCTATGGATTTCTTCATCGATGTCTTCATGCATTAATGTACGTTTTATATAGACTATTTTTTCGCGAATTTATTTATGGATTAATTCATGGTCTTCTTCAAGGTCAAAGTGATTCTGTTTACATTAAATGAACAAAACCATGGATTTTGTGACAGCGGGCCACTGTGGAAACACTGTTGCTATCGTATACGGTTTGGCGGTTTTCGCAAGATTTATTTAGTTTGTACTGTTTTGTGATTTTGAAAGTAAAACTCTGGACTTGATTGCGAGGTTTTATTTAGAAAATGTTTATTAATATGTAAAAGGTGGTTGTGCTAAATGCATGCTCTGATTTGTGGTCAGTTTGAAGTCAAATTCGGTAGTGCCAACGATAAAATCATATAATGCATGTCATGCAGATTGAGGAGGATAGTTGGTGGATATTTGCCAATAATTATTTCTATGTTACACCATGTTTCTAGTCCGGCGCTCTTACCAGCTGAGCCATGGCGGTCATGGCGATCCAGCGGGCAAAACGAACCTAAGAAGCATTGAATTTTTTCACGCATACTGACGGTTGCACCCCCGCCACCTTCTATGTTCTATTGTGGAACCAGTCTCTTTATCAGCTGAAACATCCAAATTATCTAATAATATGCTACAACGAAAATAATTTATACACAGTAAACACCATAAAGTTCAGTAGTACAGCCAATTAGAAAAATTAGGACAGTAGATTGTTTGCTGAGTTATAATTCGTCTATTACACTGATTCATAGTGTTTTGCTGGGCAATTGAGAATAATATTGACAGTATATTTTTACACAGAACTCGATTTTGAGCTGAGAATTCAACTCATTCAACTTCAGAATTCGCTCCACAAACTCAAGTAGCATGTTAGTATAACTATTTTAATGAAAAAAGCTCAATTTTTAAGTCACATTGAACACTCTGTATTCCTTAACAATCCAGAACCACTGACTAAAGTGAAGAAATTAGCAGAAAATAAACGCTGCTTCCTAGTGTCAATTCGTCAAATTAAATTTTTTGACAAACACTTGTGTACTTTGATGGAGGTTAAAGAGATGGCCCCAAACTTAGATAAGGAAAGAGAGGGGATACCGCACGCCCGTTTGATGCTATATGAATTAGCTGTGACCGAAAATGAATAGCTATTTGGCAGCTGTCAATACATTTTTTACGATATTCAGCGTTTTTAAGACCAATCATTGTGAAATACTGTGGTGTGCATAATGGTAGGGTGTGCAGCTTACAGTTGTAAAGGCCACAGCAGCAGGAAGGACCCAGGAATCACGTATCACAAGTAAATTTAATAGGCGCTTTGGCACAACTCGACAAATATAGGAAGAGACTTGAGAATTTCGCCGGTTGCGCACACAAAAGAGTGAGAACGCATTCGGCCGAAAAGAAATAGAAACGCCGTGTACTCGTACATACTAAGTAAACAGTTACACTTAAGAAAACATTTGCCTTGTTAAGAAAGGTCCTCGATGTTGATGACAAATAATAGATAACTATTAGGTGGCATTAAAATGTTTACAGTTCTGAGAGTTCACTTTCACTTTGAATCACTTTCCGAATCTGCAATTAGATTTTCTATAAATTCTGCATCATCACTGTCACTGTCTTCCTGCAAGTTTATTATTAGATCCTCCACAATTACATCCAGAAATTGTTCTTTTTCAGTAAAATAGCGCTCGTAGGAAATTACATGTTCATACCTTTTTTCTACGCTTCTTGCGAAAATGTGGAAAAACCCATCACAAGTGTTTAAAATTGAATTCCACGTTTTTTTCTGTCACATTTTGCTTTCGAGAAGGATGCTCATACTAGTTCAATTGGATTGCTTCAGACATAATTTTATCTACTTCATAGGTTTTGTATCTGGGTTTATGCATTTTTATTGAACCGTAAAGTAATGCAGATATTTAACATGTCTTCTGAAAATGGAATATTGCGCTGTCTTAACCACTCTTTCATATTATTTTTCCTGGTTGCCGTAGCAGGACATTTGTTCGCTTTAACATTATGGTAAGACGCGTTATTTATAACCAATGCACTGTTGGCTGGTATATTTGGAATAAGCTTTCCTCGAAGCCATGTCTTGAAATTGTTATAATTCATTTTGCTGTGATAATCCCCCGACTTAGTGCCAGACTTCAATTTTAAACATGCATTTTCTATAAAACACATATCATCCATTCAACATACTTGATTTTGCCCAGAGTGTACCGTCCCTGTACGAAATGTCTGATGCAAATGGCAAATTTGTTCGCTGTCCACTGCGCATCGAGGGGCGTTCCTTATTTCATATTTCTCACGTCTCTAGCTATTCGTGCCATTTGGTAACAGAAATCTCAGTCGCGCGTTCCGTCCTCTCTCTTTCCTTGTCTAAGGCCCCAAACATTAGTAAAAATTTATCTGTCAACACGTTATATGAATTTTCTGATGAACCAGTGAATGTAAGAGACAACCACATGATAAGTTTCAGGAATTATATTAGCGATGGATGCTAATCTAATCATCCTTCTGAAAAATGTCATGTTCTGCCACTGCTTATCAGCGGCTGACTGTGTAGTTTTTATAATTAGTCAAGCAGAAATGCTGAGTCAGGTCTGCAACTGTCGTCGGTAACAGTTCTATTATTATTTGTATAGAAGGAAGGAAACAGGGATCGCTTCCACGGAAGTAAGATTAATGAAGCCAGTAGTTATTACGCAGAATGCTTTCGAATTTGCACTTACAGCAAAAGTGGCCTGGAATAGCAATAATAAATGCAAAACTACAAATCGTGAAATATGGTATTGATCAGACACAAAAGCGGAACCAGCTTTGAGACTTCCGACAGGAAACATACCTGTGAATTACTTTTCAGTTCAAAGGATTAGGTCGGCGATTGCAAATTGCAGCGATGGTCAAGTATTCTTAATCCGGGATATGAAAATTGCAGCGGCTGGTTATTTTTCCATTTCAGGTAAACATGGAAATTGCAGCGGATGACCCTCTGTTAGGGATAGATGGGATAGTATCTTTATAAGCAGACTATTTAGTGGAAAATTATAATCGGGGGATTCTGAGTTTCCTCCAGAAATTTGGACAGAACACTCTGCATACACATCTCACACTACCAATGCCTGTGAGTCGAGTCGAGAGTTTTTATATCAGCCATCCATCATTGTTTATTTTTGTAGAGTCTTTGATAAATACTCAAACAGACACATACATTAAAATGAATAGTGTCAGAATAAAGCACGCTCCAAATGCAACAAGTAAAAGGAAGCAAGATTTTTTGAATCTTAGAATAGGTTTACTCAATGAAAATAGGATAAGTAGATTAGAATATATAAAAAGTGTATGTCATTTTTATGGTGAGAACCTTAGTTAGTAATTATGGTTTTTATGTATATATTTATGTAAGACAATTTAAGAACATCCTTGTACATAATGTTTGTATTATTAACTATTAACAATTTACAAAAATATAATTTTCTTTCAATGTCAATAGCTTTTGTTTTATTATTAACTTCTCTAACCAAAAAAGGTAACTTATTAGTTTCAGTCTAAAAAAAACCGCACATTGGGTATATTATCACCTTCCGAAAATTGCAAAAAAGTTTCAAAATTGTCACAATAATTGTTGATAGTGTCAAAATTGCCTGAAATAATGGAAATCTGTATCAAGAAATTAACTTTTGTAGTTAAGTTCTAGTTAGTTAAGTAGAGAATTGCAAAATCTCTATAACAATAAGTGCGAATAAAATTTTGGGTTTGTAATTTAAAAAAGTCATTATGATGTCATATAGTTTGCAAGATCACTAACAGAAGTAGGTAAGTAAATGCCACCAAATTGTTGCTTCAGATAAAAATTAATTTTACCTGTCACATATTATTTTTATATAATATTTTGCTATACAAATCCAAATTAATTTTTAGAATACCTCGAAACAGGTAAACTAACCTCATCCACTCCCTGCGGCGACGCCGATAAGCCGATAAGGGATCCTCGCTGCAATTTTCAACATCTTTTATGGTCACATTTGAGATTTATAAGATTATACCCTAACCGCGGCTGCAACTTGCATCCGCCCGATTAGGTCTATCTGTAAATGAAAAGCGAATTAATAAAATTTAAGAACAACAAAAGCTATCTTAATGACTATGTAAATAGCAGAAGCAATACAGGGTAGTTACACAAAAAATATTTACGTTTTCTATTATATATAATATAAAATACGTCATTGTTGCGTCCACATTTAAAACAAAAAATTAAGTCAATTTGATTGGTTCATAATTTCCTAAACATTACGGTGATACCAGTTTATTAGATTCCTACAGCATGAAGCAATAGTCTGCAACCAAATCGTCGCCCGCCCGCCCGCAAAAAAGTGTGTCATGCTACTAGGTTGTTATTTCACAGGTCAAGGGACACCCTATTATGAATACAACAAATTTTTCTGTTTTACAACCCCTCATCATTCCAACTACTTCAATTTTACCCCCACCCAAAAAAAAGTAGAAAATGATCAAGAATCAAGAACAAGTTTGATAAATAGTCCAAAAAATAACCCAAATTATAGCAGAATTATCTACCAGGACCTCACAACATATCGCTACATAAATTTCATCACAACCCACGCAGCGGTTACTGAGATTACGAGGCTATCAAAGCGCCAACAGACAGACAAACCGACGAAAGTGAGTGATGTGGATTTTAGTTGTATCAAAACGTGACAACGTTTATTCGTCTGAGCCGACCCAAACCCGTCAAGCCGTGAAGAGCTAACAGGTAAATATCCCTAGAAATAACAGTATGATAGTGTTATAATATAAATTAATAACAACTTTGCTTTGGTTCATCGTTACGGGTTTATTGTTATAGATTTGAGTGAATTTTGTGTTTTAACAACTCCACAAGACTGAAATCCTGCAGATTTCTGTAAAAAATAATATCGTGTTTGTGAAGACATGTTAAATCATAACAACGGCGTCTTGCCAACACACACATCAGCATAGGTGTTGCTTTTTCTAGCCTAACCAAATTCGCTTGTTAGAACGTACATGCGAGCTTTGCAGATCATAGGTTTCTGACAAACATCACGAATACGCGATGGTATGTTCCAAATGAAACCCTGCATAGATATCTCCATATTGCTGACTTAATGGACTCCATCAAAGGCAGCCACAGTGATGATATGAACAAGCGGAATCGCATAGCAGGCCTTTATTTTGTAACTCAGTAGCCGAGCAAGTCCCCGTCAAACATTATAGATAGCGGCTGGTGCACTAAAAGCAAAGTAATGCCTTGACAATAAATATTCTAACAGTTGCACTTTTTTTCCTTTGCTCTTCAGTTTTCTTAATTTCCTTTTCTCATTACTGTCCAGCCTTGCCTGGTTTCTGAGTAACCAGATCGTCAAAATGACAAACAGACCGACTAAGCCTGACATAAAATAAAGGTCAAGGTCCCCTGATCGCCTTGACAGCTATCGATGCAGCAGTATAGTAGTTGAGGAACAATACATTTTTACTGTAATCAACGTTTAGTAGCTGTTGTCCCATAAACTAACATTTTGAGAAAAAACATTATACGAAATTTTTGGCTGAAAGTATTTCGTTTCATCCTTGTGGGCTGAAATGCGGCATTGATTTCTAGTACAAGATAAAAAATCAACTTCTTGAATTAAAGTTCGACATCTCGACTAAAAAATTTCGACATTTCAATGAAATTGAATAAGAACTTGCTTAGCTTCAACACATGACCTCTTGAATTGCCAAAGTAAGAATTCATCAGTACTACTAATTCACGAATTACTGTTCTTCCAATAAGAGGGCTATTGAAAACTGGTTTAGTAACAATGTTCGAGATGTACTAGCAGCGAATTTTATGGCATTAGTCTCTCAAGGAGTTAATGTCCCAAAACCACAGTTATACATGGTTATACATTAAACAACCCTCAAAGCAGACTGCTTTCTGTCCACGGTAGTACTAAATTATTTTTACATTTACTCTTGTATTAATAGCAGACTTATCTCTACTGATATCAGCTAAAGCAACTAGGAATAGCAATGCTGACCACCACGATGACATACCTGCAGCTTTATTTGAAAAGTAGGAAAGAATTCACTTGAGTAAATTCAAACGGTGCGGCGCTCTCACTGTGGAATTTGTTAGTATAAAAATTTAAAGTTCTCTTTTTAAACAGGAAGCGATATTGACAAAACCGGATTGTGCCGACCAGTTTTTTCATGCTGATTCCGAATCTGTATGTAGTTTTTCTCTAGCACCTGTAGTTTTGGCTATCTTTTGTATGTACGGATACACGGACGGACAGGCAGATGCTCTGCATAAGCTCTGTTCAGTGACAGTGAGAGCTAAAAACCAAGTCTTACCAAATATTATTCCAGGTACAGTAATTGTTATGGATAATGCTCTGTCACGTTTAAGATTATTAGAAAAAATATAACTCTTCGCTTAGGAAAGCCGCGAATACTCAATTTTGTAGAACGTTTCTACAATAAATAAATATTTATTGTATTTTCCGATAGGCTCCAGCGTTATATGAGCATAAGTGTACCGAAGATAATATTGGAATACAAAGAAAAAATATTTTCTAATTAACCTTGTCGGAAAAATGTGTTTAGGGTGAATTATAGTTTTTAAGAGGTAGCTTCAATATGCCATAAATCCCAATATGCGTAATTAAAGATAAATCCAATTGACTGTTGCCAGGACGGGTCAACGGACAAAGACAGTTGTCTGACAAACAGCAACTTGGTATTGAAATTGGAATTTCGAAACGGCATAAACCGAATCGAGTAATTAGAATGCCCGCTCCCAAGTGACGACGCGACGGTCAACAGCTAATGCCCCGCTGGAACATTTATCCGAACTCCATCCGGAGTTGGTTTCCGTCTAAACTCAAAATCGATGCGACCGTTAATGCGTTGTAAATGAGTTACAGCAGAGACATCTTAGGGCTATTATCCGCCTAATCTGACGCGCACTAATTCGCATTAGGCTTTATGTCTCTGTTAACAGCTCTGCAAGGACTGTTATGTGCGTCATATACAATCACAATTTCTGGATGGCTAACACTGTAGGAGTGCTACTGAAGTGTTTGGTGCATTAAATATAGTTTAAAAGAAAATGAAAACACGATTTTAAAGAACGTCGAACTAAAAAGTTAAAAATAATTTTAAAACAACGATGAACGAAAATACTAGTAAGCTTGTTAAAGAAAGTGGGCGCTTCTTGCCATAGTTCGATGTTCTGTAGGAGCGTGTTTTTGAGTTTTCTAAACTATATTTATTTTATTGAAAACAGGCGGTTTGACAGACGTCCCGACTGTAGCTCTATACCTGCCAGACCCTATGTAAAACACCCGATCAATAACAGCTTATTAATTTTGAATTTAATTAAAGAGGCATTTAAGATTACAGAAGCTAAGCTGTAATAAAAAATAATAATGTAACAAAAAACACGCGGTGTTTACAAGCGGTCATTCGACAAAGTACTAACTGCGCCCGACGCTGCTTAGCTTCGGCGATCGACGCGAGCCGGCGTTTTCAGCGTGGCATGACTATTTCCTGAGGTGCTATTTGAAAGAAGAAAGTTGGGGTGAGTTTTAAAGGTTGAAGTACAAATTTTTTTTTTAAAGCATGGTATGATGGACTCTATAGTACTTTCAAACATACCACTCAGTTTTCGTTTGAACGTCTTTCTTGTTACAAGAATATCACGTGTCAAGGAAATTCAGGGACACCCTGCGTTTCCAAGAGCATGGGGAAAGCAAAGGATACTTATCTGGGGTTGACAGTATTGTTGGTGAACAGAAGCAGTAGTAATCCAAAGGAATTTTACAAGCTCACAAACCTATAAACTCACAAACATACATGCAGGTGATACTAATAAAAACGGACAGCCCCATACTTTACAATAAGAAATATAACTACAAACGCAGTTGTCTTAGGGATACATCTCTTCTCTGATACCTTATTTTGGGTTCCAGATCATAGGGGAGTGAAAGGCAATGTATTGTCCAGCCTACTTGCAAGAGGAGGAACTGAATTTGTGTTCATACGTTCAGAACTATTTGCGGGCACTGCAAAAAGCATTCCCAGGAAAACCATCTCAGAATGAGCACAGAGGAAGCAGTCCTGCACTAAAGAAGTGCACCGGGGTTACTACACTTGAAGGTGTACATATCATACCCCCTCTGAGGATCATAGAATGGAACAGGAATAAACTGCGCATTCTGGTTGGTCTGTTGACGGGACACTGTCGTCTAAGGAACGACTTGCGGAAGTTATGTCTAGCACAAACAATAGACTATCGTTTCTGCTGCGTGGAGGAGGAAACGGTGGAACACATATTGTGCTCCTGCCAGTTCTGGAAAGAGCTAGGTTTTAGACTTCTGGATTCACCTAACTGAAACCTACTGGCCTCATGTACTTTTACCCAACACGAGCATCGCCTTCGCCAAGGGGGGTGGATTGTACGTTGAACTCTCTATATGATGAGATTGCAAAAAAATATCAGTGTTATACTTCTTATGATTAAAAAAACTTTACGACATCTATATACTACCAATCTAAGCATTAAAACTCGAAAACTGCCGATACTTGGGTGACAAGAACGTATCTATGGTACTGTGACATTTTATACAAAGGATTTGGTCCTTAAGTATCCCAAGAAACCCTCGATAGCAATGAAGAAGATGTAGAGGTTGAGATGTTTTGAGGTTACACCCCTTGTTGTAATGTTTTACTTTGGAATAAATCAGTGAATAAACCAGTTCTTGTGAAAAAGGAAAGTATTATTTGGAACAACGAAAAAAAATCGCGGATATCTATTATTTTATTGAGAGGTATCATGTAATATGTTTATTTATAATTTAAAAACGCAAACGGTTGCTTATTGAGTTTTCCTCCTTTTTCGACACGATATTGCCCTTGATTTGAGGGAAATCTCCACAAAAACATATAACTGGTGTATTGTTTGAACCTCCTTAAGTTACTCAATGCTCAGCTATGCATAATTTATCATTTGTTTCGCTCACGTACTTTTGTTAGGGTCACAGACATCTAGATGATAACAATTTATAAAAATATCGTAACACATAAAATGCTATCCCAAAATCTACAAGCTCCATCTAATCAAACTGAAATACAATTTTACGCTTCCAAGTAAACGAAAGAGAATCCAATACTAACCCCTTCATTATATAAAAAGAAACTCAATATCTCTCCCTGACGGTGTAAAAGCGTTTACTTTTCCAGTTTATCTCCAATCAAAGGAATGACAAGGGTCAGAGATGTTCAGAAAGTGTGGAAAGGGCGCTTGCTGTGTAAAAAAACAAATATCACGTCAAGTGTCTTGACTCACTACTTCCCACACATTTTTCGATGCCGTACCTACACCATCCTCATCATAAAAGTATTATAATATCATCGGGGATCCTTCTGACGAAGTTTGAGGGGCTTTGAAACTCTTCGTTTTATATTCATTTCTCCTCCACCACTGGCAAGTGTTCCAGAAACGATACAATCCCACAATTTCCTCCATAATAGTAATACGTTGTCAAAATTTCATCACAATCAAGTTAGTAGTTTCCAAGTTAGGATTATAATATGTATGTTTCGATTGTAAATATAAAAGGCAACAATCGTACAGGTGGGATGTGACCAAATTCAATTTTTCCCCTCCAATAAAAAAAAGGAAAAGGGTGAGGAACCTCTGAAATGCCTAAAGACAAAGCTTGTAGGGGTTCTAATTACTCTTTGCATATCGCTACTCAAATGTCATCACAGTCCAAGCAGCGGTTAATGAGATTACGTGGCTAGGAAGATTCCAATAGACAGGCAGACAAACAGACAGACCGACCGACCGACGGAAATGAGTGACGTGGATTTTGGTTATCCAGATAGAATAAAACGCCCAAAAAGCGTATTATCTCCAATTCGAAAATTTTCGGGATCACCATACTCACCTCACCCATCGATGTGGGTTGTAAAAAAGCATCATGTACATTGGCACATTCTACACATTCAAAGGCTGTATGTCACGATCTAGAATTCCATCCAAAGGACCAGTTTTACCACTTTCTGATAAGTATCGTATATCTTATGTACATACCTTGTCTTTGTCACGTTTCATACGTAAAAAAATGAAGTCAAGTTAATTGACTCAGTACTTCCCACACATTACGCTGATACCAGTTTATTATTTTCCTATAGCAACAAATTTTTCAGTTTTACAACCCACCACCCCCCAACTACCCCAATTTCACCCCGCCCAAAAAAAAGTGGGAAAATGATCCGGAGCCCCTAAAACGCCTAGAAACGAAGTCTGATCTGTTCTTGTATTTATAGTTTTTTGGTTATTCCAGCTCCATCACTGACACGATTTATAAAAACCATACGTGTTTTCCATCCTCGCCAAGGTAATAATACTGTGTCGAAATTTAATTAAAATTATGTCATTTCCAAGTTACACGATACAAAACGATCTAAAGCGATACTCGTATGTATCTACATCACAAAATTCTAAGTCCCTTGGTTTCTGTAATAGGAAAGGAAACGTTAGGAAGGATCTAAAATGTGTATTATGCCGCTAGGTCTTTCTTTCACAGGGAATGGATAGTCAACGTACAAAACGATCTAAAGCGATACTCGTATGTATCTACATCACAAAATTCTAAGTCCCTTGGTTTCTGTAATAGGAAAGGAAACGTTAGGAAGGATCTAAAATGTGTATTATGCCGCTAGGTCTTTCTTTCACAGGGAATGGATAGTCTATTATGAATACAACAAATTTTTCAATTTTCAACCCCCCCCCCCCCAATCACCCCAATCTGACCCCTACCAAAAAAAAGTAGAAAATCAGGATCCTCTAAAATGCTTAAAAACGAAGTTTAAGCTATTTTTATACTTTTAGTCTTTTTATTAATTATGCGCTGCCACTGACTGGCACTATTTATAAAAACCATACGCATTTTCATCCTCGCCACGGTGATAATACTGTGTCAAAATTTCATTGAAATCAATTCAACAGTTTCCACCTTACACAATACAGAACGATCTAAAGCGATACTCGTATGTTTACATCAGAAAAAATTCTAAGTTCTTTGGTCTCTCTAATAGGCAAGGCAATGTTCGGATGGACCTAAAAAAGCTACTTATGTCGCTAGGTCTTCCTTCACAGGTTAGTGGACAGTCTATTACGAACACAACAAATTTTTCAATTTTACCACCCCCCAACCACCCCAAGTTTCACCCCCACCAAAAAAAAGTAGAAAATGATCAGGAAGACCTAAAACGCCCAAAAACGAAGTTTCGGGAATATTTAATTTTTTTGTTTTTTGCTGATTACTCCGCCGCACCTGCACCAATTTTAATAATTATAGCAGCATTACCTACTACGACCCCACAGCATATCGGTGCACAAATTTCATCGCAATCCATGCAGCGGTTACTGAGATTACGAAGGTAGAAAAACGCGAACAGATAGACAGACAGACAGACAGACCGACGGAAATGAGTGACGTGGATTTTCGTTATGTAGACATCATAAAACGCCCAAAAAGCCTATTATCTCAAAATCGAAAATTTTCTCGATCACAATAATACTCCCCTCACCTATCGGTGTGGGAAGTAAAAGTGACAAAAACTTAATATTAGGCTATCTAACACTTACCAGGAGGTGGTGAAACTGGCCCTAAAAATTGCAAAAATAGTTTGTTAAGAAACTCAAACATCAAAGGGCATAGGTATAAGTATCAACTCGCGAAATATCTCTCCAAGATCTTAAATCATCCGGACGGAGAACTATCATGATGACTGTGAGGCCTCATCACTTAGATACTAGGGATCGATTCGCAAAGTATCAACTCCTTTGAACTAGTTTAGTACGATGTACTTCAAGAATATTTTATCTGTTTTCATATCAAAGATATTCAAGAATTGAATTATCAAATCATTGACGATACAAAATGTACGTATGGAAATCTGTCAATTGTCTAGTAAACAAGTCTTCAAATAAATTGATAAAATAAATAAATATGTATATCAATAAAAATAACGATACAATTATTCTTCTGTGGCAAACGGTTCTATCCAATGCCAGCCCTCTTGTCTAACAACAACAACGATACAATTAGTAGAATTGGGTACTCTGTGACATAATATTAGATAATATTATTTTGGAATTATAAAATTTTCAAACCCTGATACTAGTAGCCTTTCTTGTCAAACCATCTAGAGACGTCTATGGCAATAATCAAAATAAAGTAGTGACGAAGTGGAAATGGAACGTAATACCTAGACGACAATTGTGGATTAGGTTGGATTACAAGATTAGGGCTGCGTCCTTGTATTGTCACGGAGACCGCATGAAGGACGCCTGGGGGTTGTTTTCGGTACGAAGGGCGTGAGATTGGTAAATATCAAGGTAGAAAAGGGGAAAATGGAATTCGGTAGCGAATGTTTGACCTCCCGCGGCTACTACCAAATAAAATAGTTTCTGTTGATACTGGGATAGGAGTTCTACGGGATTTCCTATAAAAAATCGTTTGCACAAGCGTGCGAAACAACGTTTGCTTTGGTTTTTCTGATATTTAATTCAGTTCAGTGCCCGATTTTCCTTCTGCGCCTTGGTATATTTGTCCTATGAAGCTTGTTAGGTCCTAGCCAAGCACAAAAGTAATTAAGTAGGTAAGGATTCTCATATTTGAAGAATATATCGTAGAATCGATTGCTTTAGATTTTTTTATAACTGAGGAGCCGTGAAGACAAAGCCTAAAGATTAAAGTATCGCGGCTGGTATGACGATGTTAGGTTATGGGAAGTTTGTTGATGCGGGCTTTGAATAGAGCAACACTCGCAGACAGTCCATTTTCATGCGGCCGTTCTAGAAAGAAGGTGAACTAAATTATTTTAAGAGTTTTTGCTACCCAATTTTGAAGCAGATGCCTTCAGCCGGTTGAGCTGACATTTTGTATATAGGTACGTTTAGTTTGGATGACAGTACACGACAGTACTAAGTCATGTCATTTTAAATCAAATATGGCGGACAATCCACGATGGCCTAATAATTATTTTTAATGCATTCCTACAATATGGGTATCAAATGAAAAGGCTTGTTGAGAGTAACTAGAAAAATAATGAGACATCACGCTTAATTCAACATGGCGAATTTTTGAAGTTTTTTATGCTTTCTATTTAAAAAAAGCTTTTATTTAGATGCTCAAAAAAGAAGAAAACTAAATACAATTTATATGATCATCAAAGCTTGTTGTGAGGTTTACGTAAGTACTCATATGTATTTAATTAAACCAGAATTTTAGAAGCTTTGCACATTAAGTTACTGAATTAAATAGGTACAAGTTTATTTATGCACGTAAGTCGCGCGAGAAGTTTTCATGAACATATAAATTGTGTATAACGAGGCTATAAGTTGATAGATTTTTTAAAGAAAATTTTGTTTTTTTCATTTTAGAGCATTTAAATTGATTATTATAGTTTGCAAAAGTATTTTGATAGATCACTTAGAAGATGATAGTGAAGAAAAAATGTTGTGGATGTCATCAGATTCCCTTTTATGTTTATTATGTTAAAGCCCTTGAAGATGATTTTCTTCATAACCTACCAGACCACAAAGCAATGACTGAATGCAATCTCCTGGCAGTCTATTCCAAGGCCTGGATACCCCGGGAACAAAGAGTAAAGGTGCGATCGTACCGCTCGATTCTTGATGTATGAAGAAGTACCGCCTTGAAATGAGATGCAGCAGTCCCGCGAATAAATCTAATATGCTCGATTAGCGACGGAGTTATAGTCAGTAAGCTCACAGTAAGAGGTGACCACCCGCACGAGGGTGAGAAACTAGCTGGAGATGGCGTATTAAGGCCGGGTCACCGAGTAGTCGAATACTTTGAATAGTTATCCGAGACTTTCTGATGTCATACTACTGAATATACACTTCGATTAGAGTAGTAGTAATAGTAGTAGTATCGTATAGGATGTTGACATTTTGGCTAACAAGATACTTTAATATTAAATGCTCTGTTTGCATATGTCTGAATACACTGTATACTCAGAGAAACATATTTTGTGACTTCAGTTCTATAAATCGGTGACTATTACAGCTACTTCTGAGCATCGATTAGTGACCTAATATCTTGAAATGTTTAAAGAATCAACATTAAGGGGCCCGGGTAGACACAGTTATACATATTGTAACATACTATATAATTATTATGGTATTCGTGTATTGTTGGTGTATTGCGTATTAGTTGTCATGCATGATGTAAAGTCAAAGTGTTAGGTTAGATCTTTGAAGTGTAAACGTCATCGAATCGTCTAGAGTTTTCGGGAATGACGGATGGCATTCTATAACGTCATCAAATTCTCTAGATGGTTCGATGGAGTGTACATAAGGCGCCACGGGTAGCGCGGAGTAGTTGAGTTGAGTTGTAGCTGAGATAAGTTTGAGAGATATTGTATTGAGTTGTGAAGTAAAACGGTGAAAGTTACGTCCTGTTTGATTCCTGGTGTGAGGAAGAAGAGGCCGTCGTGACAATATGTAATTGCTATGTAAAACACGGGCACCCACTTAAAACAGAACTCACTTGTTTTTTAAACTACATACACAGTATTTCAGAAGGTGATAGTTAAGAATGAATGACACAGTACTAATACTGCATTACTCGATATCACTGACAATATATTCAGAGCTTTGGATAAAAGGTTGGCTACAGTACTAATTTCCCTTGACTTCTCTAAGGCATTTGACACCATTGACCATGGCTTACTATGTGCGAAGCTCCAATATTATGGTCTTGATGAGACGTCCATACATTTTTTTAGATCTTATTTGTCGCACCGTGTTCAAAAGGTGAAAATTGAGGAAAATCTATCCTATAATAAACATATTTCGTCGGGAGTTCCCCAGGGTTCGATTCTGGGACCATTACTGTTTATTATATATACGGCTGATCTTCATACTACCTTATCGCACTCATTTATATCGAGCTATGCAGATGACACGCAGCTAATTCACCACTTCGATCCTGAGAATCTGACGGCTGCTGTTGATATGTTAAACGTAGATATTGAAAGTTTGGTCACATACACTAAAAACCATAACCTTTCATTAAATCCAGCGAAATGCAGTGCGATGTTGTTCTGTTCGAAAAAGTTGTGTGATAACCTTACAGCCAATTTAAATATAAAAATCACAAACAACGATTTACATTTTGTAGACAGCTTAAAAATACTTGGAGTCACACTTGATCAAAATTTGAGGTTCAGATCGCATGTTTGTAACGTTTTAAAAAAATCATACTTCAGGCTGAAAATTTTATATTCCAGCAAGTATATATTAAGTTTTAATGTTAAGAGGGCCCTCTGTGAATCTTTAGTTATGTCAGTGGTTCGCTATTGTGATATTCTATATTACCCTTGTCTAGACAGTTTAACCAAGTTGCGTCTACAAAAAATCCAAAACTCATGCTGCAGATTTGTTTGTGGTCTGAGGAAGTTTGATCATATCTCAGATAAAATCAGGGAAATTGGTTGGCTGACTGTAGAAAAAACTGTGAAGCTACACTTCATTATTTTTATACATAAATTAGTTGCTACGTCCACCCCTTGTTATTTGTTTGAGAAGCTTATACCTCGTAGACATGCGCACGACTTGAATTTAAGGCACAGAGATAATTTTACCATTCCACGCTACTTCACAGCATTATTTACAAGATCATTCTCGTATAATGCTGTGCAACTGTATAATCAAGTAAATAATGAGTTTAAGAGTTATTCACTTCTTATGTTTAAAAAAAAGATGAGACTTCTACTACTGGTTGAATAAGAAAGTACAGTTTTCTTTATTTTTTATATTACTTTTGCCTGTTACAACTCAAATACTTTTTGTATGTTTGAATATACATTTTTTTTGTTAGTATTATAGGTACATACACTATGTTATGGTTATAGGTAAAGGGTTAAATGTAAGAATAGCCTGTGGCTAAATTTCGCCCTAATAAAAAGACGTTTATTATTATTATTATCCTGATTTTCCAAGTTTCTCTCGCATGACTGCGGTAGCAACAGGTGTTGACGGGCTGTGCCAAGTCAGCACCTGAACTATTACGGATCGGAATTTAGGAAAGATCGAACTATATTGCAGGTTTTCAGGATTACAGACTTCTGAAATATTTTGTGTAACCTTTCGTCCAGGCCTAACTGTTGTAGATGTGGTGTAAATGTGTTTGGTGTGAGGCCTGAGACAGACATAATTAGGGGGACAATGGTAACTTTGTTCTGCTTCCAGAGTCGTTTTATTTCTATCGCAAGGTCCGTGTATTTAGATATCTTCCCAGCGTAGGCGTTTTGGATATTCGTATCGTTGGGAATAGCAATATCTATCAAATAGGTAACTTTGTCTGCCTTCGACTGGAAAACTATATCTGGTCGATTTGCCGGGATACTCTTATCGGTATGTATTTCAACGTCCCAGTACAGTTTGTATTCATTGTTTTCGAGTACTGATGTCGGTGTGTAATTGTAATATGGATCTGTGTTTTCTATTAGCTTGTTTGTTGTGGCTAGTGCTTGATGAATGACTTTGGCTGCAGAGTTATGTCTAGCTGTGTACTCGGTTCCAGCTAGAGTTTTGCATGCGCTTGTTATGTGGTCTATTGTTTCTTTTTGTTGGTGGCACTTTCTGCAATTGTCGTCGGTTATGGATGTATCTTTAATTATGTATTTCATGTAGTTCCTTGTCGCAATCACTTGGTCCTGGATAGCAAGCATAAAACCCTCGGTTTCTGGAAACAGTTGGCCATCCTGCAGCCAGGTGTATGATTGTCTTTCATTAATGTGGTCTTGTGTAACGCGGTATCTGTGCTTGCCATGAAGTGCTTTTTGAGACCAGGTGTTTATTTTTTCTTGTTGTAATTCTATGTGATTGTGTGCGTCTGCTGGGTGATCTGGGCGGGATAGGGTGAGTGGAGTATAGTTTTTGTCTGCTTTTACTATTGATCTATGTAAGTTTGTCTCTTTGCTTTGGAAAAAGTCTCTGAGTGTTTTTATTTGTCTTGTGTGAAGTGACTGTATGTCTATAATTCCTCTGCCCCCATGTTTCCTGTCTATCGTAAGCCTTTCCTTGCACGCTTTCGGATGAGACATTCTGTGCTTTGTGAGTTCCGTTCGTATGAGTATGTTGATGTTTTCAATATCAGTGTGCGACCACTTGATGATACCAAAGGAGTATGTGAGAACCGGTATCGCAAATGTGTTAATTGCTTTCGTAAGATTTTTTGAGTTCAATTTTGTTTTCAGAAGTGTAATGAGACGGTCTCTAAACTCTTGTGTTAGTTGAGCCTTAACCTCTGAGTGGTCAATCTTAATGTTCTGATTGAAGCCTAGGTACTTGTACGTTTCGTCCTTCTCCATGTTATCCAGAGTCTCGCCAGTTAATATTTCCTGTTCGGAATGGTTCTTCCATGGGCCCTTATGGATGTGGAGCACCTTGCATTTGCTCATTCCGAATTCCATCCGGACGTCTGACGTACAAACTTCTGTTATTTTGAGTAATTCCTTCAGTTGCACTTCAGTGGCTGCGTACAGTTTTATATCATCCATGTAGAGAAGATGACTGATTCTGTGTTGATTAACTTTCTGGTGTCTGATGTTGAAACCATAATTTGTGTTGTTAAGTGCATTGGAGAGTGGATTTAAACAAAGGCAGAACCACAGTGAACTGAGTGAATCACCCTGGAAGATACCGCGTCTTATGTATAGCTCCTCCGTTTGGATATGACCGTCCTGAGTTTTAAGATGTATGTTGGTTCTCCATGTCTCCATGATTCTTGTAAGGAACTGACGAAGGGTTGGATTAATTTTATATATTTGAAGAGTTTTTGTTAGCCAGCTATGGGGTACAGAGTCAAAAGCTTTTTTATAATCGATGAAACAGGTATGGAGGTTCCTGTGTTCTTTTCTAGTTTGCTCCATGATTACACTATCAATTATTAGTTGTTCTTTGCAACCTTGGCTTTGTTTTCTACATCCTTTCTGTTCTTCGGTCAGGATGTTGTTTTGAGTAAGGTGTTGTTCAATCCTTTTGCCTATTGTTGCGGTGATGATCTTGTACAAGGTGGGGAGACAAGTGATCGGACGGTAATTGGCAGGGTTTTTGGTGTCTGCGTTTTTTGGTTTTATATATGTTACTCCTTGTGTGAGGAATTTGGGTAGCCTGTTGGGTTGGAGTATAGCTTTATTGATTTGGTCTGTGAGCATTTCATATGTTGCACTGAATTGTTTGTACCAGAAATTTTGCACGCTGTCTACGCCCGGGCACTTCCAATTGTGGGTGTGTTTTATTGTTTCGGCTATTTCCTGTGGTGTAAGAATTACGTCTCCCTGTTCCGGTATGTGTTGTTGTTTTTCCTCTTCTTGTCTAATCCATGGAGCGTTTTCATTATGGGTTTTGGGCTCTGACCATAAGCTTCCCCAGAAGTCGGTTAGCTCTTTTCTACTTGGAGGTTCTATTGTTGTTATCTGATTATTTGATGTGATCTTTTGGTAGAACTGCCTCTCACTTTTCTGAAAAAGGTTGTTAGTATCCTTTCTGTCGTTGGACTCATTATATCTGCGGAGTCTAGCTGCGTAGACTGCAAGTTTCTGTTTCAGCGTATCGTATATTTCGGATATTGTTTGTTGTGGTGATCTAGATTTGAGTCTACTTATGGTTGTTTGGATGCGTTTCGAGAGGTTGTTCTTGTGGATATATTGAGTGACGTGTGCGAGATCTTTTCTGATTGTGCTAATTTTATTTTCGATTCTAATTTGCCATTTAGGTTTAAATCTTTTGCTTGTGTGGTCTTTCGATCGTTTTGGAAGTTTTTGGCCGTTAACTATGAGGGTGGTTGCTGCAGCAGCATATATAACAGTATGGATGTCTTCTAGGTTACTATCCTTTGTTAAGAATTGTGGTATTATGTGGGAATTTACTGTCTGTAATATTTGTCGAGTGTTGTTTTTAAAAATCAGTCTAGGCAAGGGATCTCGTAGTGTAGGATTTGTGCCACACCATTTGTTGTATTGTGTGTTCATCACTTGTTCTGTAGATTGTGTGATACAATGTGGTGGCGTAACGTTTTGGCTTTGTGTGGCTGTAGAAGGTAAGTTAATGGATGTTTGGTCTGGTGTATCTGGTATGTGCTCATGTTCTGACTCCACATCTAAGTGTATGCTGGTGTTATTGGTTGTATCTGTGTTTGGAGTCTGGTTACTTCCGGTATGATTATTTTGTCTTTCTGTGATCGATTCATCGGCTAACGAATCATTTGGTGTGACAGTATTTATTTCGCTGGATACAAGGCTCTTTATAGCTTGTAGTTCTTGTGGGGTAAGACGGTTGTTTTTTGTTATGACTCGTTTTTGATCAATAAGTCTTTGTTCGGTTACACGTGTTGAGAGGTGTGGGTATTGTGCTGTAAACAGCCTATACAGCTCATGTCTGTAGCCTGTAGAGATGGTTTCAAGTCTTGTGGCGGTATAGTAACAGTGCATTACAGATTTGTTCATCTCAGTAGTCCACTGTAAGCGCTGTCTTGGTTTACCAGCTTTGGTGGTTGCCGGCTGTACCGGCAAAACATCCGCAGTTGGATTGTGTGCTATTGGTTGTTGTGTTTGGCTTTGGGGTTCAGGTGAGTTTAATCGACGTACCCTAGGCCGTCGTCGGTTGTTTGAAAAACTAACTTTATCCATCGCGTTCCCACGAGTAGGGACGACCTAAATATCGCTCTCCCGGGTGACGCCCATTCCAGAAGAGAGGGGACTTATATTTACTCCGAAGTTGGCCCAAGGTGCTCCGGAGGATTTGCGACTTTACTGTCGGGTTTTGTTGAGGCTTTCTCCTCACGGGCCGGCCGGTTAAGGCAAGCCCCCCGGTTGCGTATCCCTCACAACGTTCCCCAGCCACGCCTTGCGGAGGTCGTTGAAGTGTGGGGCGCAATAACGGTGTGTGACAGAATTCGCCACATCCCTATCTGACCGAGGCCAGGATAGCTTGGGGGAAGGAGCTTTGTGCTTGGTGGGGTATGTAAAACAACCAAGCCCACAGCTTGCTGAGTGTGCTAGCTTTGGTTGAAGTGACCTTTTAATCTCGAGCCCTGCCGGCATGACAACTCCGGGTGGTATCAAAGCCTCCGATGAACCATCAACCGACATAGCTTGACCATCAAAAGGTCACTTTCTAAGCCCCCAAACGAGCGTCAACGTTCTAGCACCTGATGGGGGTTATTATTATTATTATTATTATTCATCTTTCTAAGTTCCTCTCGCATAATTGCGGTAGCAACAAGTGTTGACGGGCTGAGCCAAGTCAACACCCGGACTATTATTGATCGGAATTTAGGAAGGATCGTACGATGTTACAGGTCTTCAGAATTACAGACTTTTGGAATGTTTTGTGTAACTTTTCGTCCAGGCCTAACTGTTGTAAGTGTGGTGTAAATGTGTTTGGTGTAAGGCCTGAGACTGACATAATGAGGGGAACAATAGTAACTTTGTCCTGCTTCCAAAGGCGTTTTATTTCCATGGCAAGGTCCGTGTACTTAGATATTTTCCCAGCGTAGGTGTTTTGTATATTCACATCATTGGGAATAGCAATGTCTATCAGGTATGTAACTTTGTCGAGCTTTGACTGGAAAACTATATCTGGTCTATTGGCTGGGATAGTCTTGTCTGTATGTATTTGAACGTCCCAGTATAGTTTGTATTGATCGTTTTCGAGTACTGATGTCGGAGTGTAATTGTAATACGGATCTGTGTTTTCTATTAGTTTGTTTGTTGTGGCTAATGCTTGGTGGATGACTTTGGCCGCAGAGTTATGTCTGGCTGTGTATTCGGTACCGGCAAGAGTTTTGCACCCGCTTGTTATGTGATCTATTGTTTCTTTTTGTTGTTGGCATTTTCTGCAATTATCGTCAGTTATGGATGGATCTTTAATTATATATTTTTTGTAGTTTCGTGTTGCAATCACTTGGTCCTGGATAGCAAGCATGAAACCCTCCGTTTCTGGGAACAGCTGGCCATCCTGCAACCAGGTGTATGACTGTTTTTTGTTAATGTGGTCTTGGGTGACACGGTATCTATGTTTGCCATGGAGTGGTTTCTGCGACCAGGTGCTTATTTTTTCTTGTTGTGATTGGGTGGGATTGTGTGTGTCTGCGACGTGGTCTGGCAGGATAGGTTGAGTGGTGTATAGTTTTTGTCTGCTTTTACTATTGCTCGATGTAAATTTGTTTGTTTGTTTTGGAAGAAATGTCTGAGTGTCTTTATCTGTCTTGTGCGAAGCGACTGTATATCTGTAATCCCTCGGCCTCCTTGTGTCCTGTCTATGGTGAGCCTTTCTTTGCATGCGTTTGGATGTGACATCCGGTGTTTCGTGAGTTCTGTCCGTATGAGGATGTGGATGTTTTCTATATCAGTGTGTGACCACTTGATGATGCCAAATGAATACGTGAGGATTGGTATTGCAAATGTATTAATAGCTTTTGTAAGGTTTCTAGAATTCAGTTTTGTTTTCAGAAGCTTAATGAGGCGGTCTCTAAACACTTGCCTAAGTTCTGCTTTGATTTGTGTGTGGTCGATCTTAACACTCTGATTGAAACCCAGGTACTTATACGTTTCTTCCTTGTCCATGTTATCCAACGTCTGGCCTGTTACTATTTCCTGTTCGGGATGGTTTTTCCATTGGCCTTTGTTTATGTGTAGCACCTTACATTTGTTCATCCCGAACTCCATCCTGACATCTGACGTATAAACCTCTGTTATTCTGAGTAATTCTCTCAGTTGCACGTCAGTGGCAGCATATAGTTTTATATCGTCCATGTAGAGGAGATGATTGATTCTGTGTTGATTTACTTTCTGATGTCTGATGTTGAAACCATGGTTTGTGTTGTTCAGTGCGTTGGAGACTGGATTTAGACAGAGGCAGAACCAAAGTGAACTGAGGGAATCACCCTGGAAGATACCACGTCGTATGTGTAGTTCCTCGGTTTGGATATGGCCGTCCTGAGTTGTAAGGTGTATGTTGGTTCGCCATGTCTTCATGGTTTTTGCAAGAAACTGACGAAGTCCTGGGTTAATTTTATATATTTGCAGAATTTTCGTTAGCCAGCTATGTGGTACAGAATCGAATGCTTTTTTATAATCTATGAAACAGGTATGAAGGTTTCTATGTTCTTTTCTAGTTTGCTCCATGATCACACTATCAATTATAAGTTGTTCCTTGCAACCTTGGCTTTGTTTTCTACCTCCTTTCTGTTCTTCAGTGAGGATGTTGTTTTGCGTGAGGTGTTGTTCAATCCTCCTGCATAATGTTGCGGTGATGATCTTATACAAGGTAGGAAGGCAAGTGATTGGGGGATTATTATTATTATTATTATTATTATTATCTTATTATTATCTAAAAACAAATTTTTCAAAAAAGTTTTTTAGTGTGCAAAACAACGCAATGCATTCTTCAAATATCTGTAACAACCAAATGCGTTATCAAAAAAGGCCCAAACAGTGACAAAGCTCAAGCTTTGTTCTTCAACCTGCTTTTTGAATCATTACTTTAAGTTTAAAGGTAACGTCAGGAGCTTGGAAATACGAAATTCATTTTTATGGTGACCTTTGGACCTTACCTTTGGACCTTTTGACCTTACCTTTGGACTTTTGGACTTATCTCCTCTGATCTTAGACACACACACTGGAGAAAGGGAACAGGCGGCCACGCCTTCTCGCTAACGCGGGAATACATATTTTCCTGGATTGTCAATTTCGCGCGTTATACCCTAGACCCTGAAACTATTAATACAAAACACGAAGAATATATTGTCTTGCTGTTCAATGCGTTAGCCTGTGATTCGGTCAATATATTGCGACTGAAATACATGTGGTTTCTCAAAGGAACTATAAACTGATAAGCTCTGTATCAACATTCATTCACACAAATGTACCTGCTTATGTATGCTTGAAATGTGGACGTGGAAGAGAATGCTGAGACTTCCATATACCGCCCATCGAACTAACGTTTCCATACTGGACGAGCTCGGTAATACAAAGAGACTATCCTCCATTGTGTCGACAAGAATGCTTACATTCTTCGGACATATTCACAGAAGCGATAATATGGAGAAACTTGTAGTTCAGGGTCACGCCCCGAGTGGGCAGCGCCGTGGCCGTTCCCCTGCACGCTGGGTGGATGCGACGAAACAGTTGCTGGATATGAGTATCAAGAGCGCCACTGATCTGACAGTAAATCGCGAATAATGGCGAGCTACAGTTCTCAAAGTTATTGATAAGATTCATGTCGGCAATACTCTAGCTCCGACTTAATGCATTTTACGTACGAGTTCACATCATGTCTGTTGACACTGTGGCTATGATGATGACCTGCTTATGATCATTCTAACCTTATGCTAAGACGCTTATCTCTACTCGTAGCTCAACTTATACGAGAGCGAAAATACTTATTTTGAAAGTTAAATAACTGAATCCCTCCCATAAGTCTTACTGGATCAGGAGTACAGGAGTTAAGTAACTGTTAAGCCCTTTAATGTCAGAGTGAAGGTTATTATAAAGTGATAAGCATAAATGAGCGCTTTGTGTGTCTAGATATATATGTTTGAGAGGGTACGTTTTATAGGGAGATAGGGAACAATCCACCATTTACCGGACTATCTTTTATGACTCTTCATGTCTTCGCGTTTTATTGTCTGACGGTAAAACGGGTAGTAAACTTGATAAATAGACGTTCTAGTAAACGTGAGTATCGTTGTATGCATCTTGCTAGGATATTGAAGAGTTGCATAATGTTGATGCTGTTTGGTAATTGATCCTACAGAGATAAAAATGTTAGTGTTTTGTTCATAGGAAATTCCTACGAAATGCATTTCTTCACCTAGATTCATTTTGTTCAGATTCACAGCAACGATGTTGCACCTTTGAAGTAGTATTAATTAGGGCCATTTCTTTTAGCTTCTATACAGCTGCCACCTTAAAGGTCTAAGGTATAGCGCGCGAAATTCAGAATGAAAGAAAATACGTATTCTCGGGTTAGCGAGGAGGCGTGGCCGCCTGTTCCCTTTCTTCAGTGTGTGTGTAAGATGAGGGGAGATAAGTCCAAGGATCCAATAGTAAGATCGAAAGGTCCAAAGGTAAGGTCCAAAGGTCACCATAAAAATGAATTTCGCATTTTCAAGCTCTTTACGTTACTTTTAAACTTACAGTAATGGTTCAAAAAGCAAATTGAAGAAGAAAGCTTGCGATTTGTCACTGTTTTGGCCTTTTTTGATATCGCGTTTGGTTCTTAAATTACAGACATTTGAAGAACGTATGATTTTGCATTGCGAGTTTTTTTGTACATTAAAGAACTTAGCTATCACCTTCTGAAATACTGTGTATGTAGTTTGAAAAACAAGTGAGTTCTGTTCGAAACGGGAATCCGTGTTTTACATGGCAAATACATAAATATATATAACTAACTGTATACGAGGGTTGCAGGCAGATCTTTTCTGTCGCCTACTCTTAACTTGCTTTTCAGACAAATAGTCGATGCCAACTTTTTATTCTATAATGTGGGGAAAAAATCAATCTACAGTTTTGAATGTCCAAATGCAGATCACTGTTTCAAAAAAGCCTATGTTCGCGCTGGAACCTAGAACGCTGGTAGTGGCTGCATCTTTGTTATGGAATCTGGAGACCATTACCGCCTTTGAACTAAATAATATGTAATACAGTCTATCAAACGAGAACAGGCCAAGTGAAAATCTGGTTCTAAAAAACAATAAAGTTCTGCCAAGAAGTTATTCACTCAAGGATTTAGGGTACAACATTACAGGAAATGTGACCGACAAATAGGACTTCGGATACCTATTCAAAGTCAGAAAGTACTTCCGACCATAAACACTGTATTCCAGAAGTATTCAATAAAATGAAACACGTTTCTATTTTGAGTAGTCGCATGCATAAGGAAAACGTTTCTATTTTGAGTAGTTGCATGCATGAATAGTGTAGGTATTCCTTAATGTCTTCTTCTATAAAATCTACATTGTTGGGCTGTTCATCAATTAAAGTGTTTTTAAATTGGTTTTTCTCTTCTTCTAATTATATCTCCCCTGAAATTAAATTTTTGCTTTCTCTAGACTCGTCTTCTCCAAAATTGCAGAATGTCTGTGCCATCATACATGATTTCTTTCTCAGTAACCGTAGATGGTAAATGTCCTAGCGTCTGAATGCCAGATTATGTATAAGCTCTAGACACTCCTTAAGTTCCCTGGATATCACCAGACATTCCGGTATCCGTATCGGTATCCGAAGATATCCCTGAATATCTCTAAGCCTTTACACCAAATATTTCCAGCGGCTTACCTCCGTTTTTATGAATAGGACTTTTTACTTTTACTTGATATTCTGTAGGGACAGTTTGAGGAGCAACTGGTAAATGGAAGATCAGCGCTTTCTTTGAAATTCGCTATAAATATTTTACTGTCAAAGAAAGCCAGCAAAAATGGAAAAGCATTTTTGATGCATGTATTTATTTCACTCTAGTTTTCCCCTTCATAACGCGTCATTATCGAAACTCAGCAGGGAATTAAAATATGAAATAAAAGGTACTGGCCCCAGGACGCTACCCTGCCGTACCCCATAGCGTCCTTTGCTGGCCTTACTGGTAACATCACCGATTTTAAGAAACTGGCGAACTATTCACGAGTCCTTGCGATGGAAAGTTTTCTTAGAAGGTCAGCTATTGTCGAAAGACTATCGTGCGAAGCGAAAATACGAAAATTAAATCAAGTGATGTTTCGCAGGCCGATCTAACGTTCGATGTTCGCATGCGTAACTTGACTTTTCTCGCAGTAGTGAGTGAGCTGTATGATTATGGTGAGGAATTTATATTGTTAGATGAAATCCTACTAAGGGACTAATTATTAGCTCTCACTGACTTACTCAAGTCACTGAAAGAGAGCTTACGCAAAGCCTCTGTCCGTCCGTCAGTCTGTCCGTATACAAAAGATAGCCAAAACTACAGGTGCTAGAGAAAAACTAAATACAGATTCGGAATCAGCATGAAAAAACTAGTCATCCGGTTTTGTCAATATCGCTTCCGGTTTAAAAAAAATTGAATTGAATTACGACAGGTAACTGAGGACGTACCCACATAACAAAAGTATATACAGTGTACATACATTGGATATCGAATCAATGGATATGTATATCCACAAATGGAGCAAGAATGTCCAATGGATGTCAAATAGACATCAAAAAAATATACATTGCATGTACGTTTGTCGTGAACTTTCACATCCATGGCATATCCATAGAATGTACATATGTACGTCCAATATACATGCATAGTATATGTAACATAGTCCACTTATGAACATGTATACAGGGTTATTCACGTTATTCGACACGGAGCATTATGGCTAAAGTATTCGATAAAAAAGAAAATAATGATTTGGGATGGATAGAGACCCATTAAGGGTACATTTTAAAAATATTTTCATATTATACAGGGTGCCCCAAAAGCACGAAATGTATCAAAGTTATGTTTTTTTAAATGGAACACCCCGTATATTATTGCATATTCAGATTCCTTGGTGAATTCTATTGTGACTTTATGTATCACACATGGGACTTAAAGCGAACCGTTTAGGTGTAAATCACCATTTTCGGTATAAGTAGATACAAGGAAAAAATTGAATATCGCAGAGATTATAAAATTTGGAAGGCTGTGACTTTGCCGTATTACTAAGCATAAAATGCGCCAGCTGTGACGAGACTGTCAAATTTAAATTACGTTTATGCTTGGAGAAATCGGTCGATGAATTAAGGAGATTTCGATCAGCGATAACTTGATTTTTTCAAATGGGAATATCTAATTTTTTTTATACGGTTAAACGTAGAATTTGATAACCTTTCTAATGATGTAGGGCTGTGAATATCAATCTCTGGTAGTTTTCACTTAATTTTAGATTTTCAAACAAATCGGCGTTTTTCAATTTGCTTACCTATAAGCAACGAGCAGGCCATGAAATATAAACAAAAACCTGTTCAGGTAGAAGAAAACAACTAACTTAGCTGAAACATACACACGAATTAGACTAAAGGGACAAGAATACAAAAATTACTCACAACAAACAAAGTCTAACCAGAAACAATGGCGGTAACATATCTTTGGTCAAACAGAAGCTGGAGTATGGCAGAAATGGATTTTTTCACGGCCTACTAGCTACTGCAATGTATTAGAGATTGGCAATTCCCAAAACCATTAAAAATTTTGAAATAAAATAAAAACTACTAGAGAATGTTGTAAGCAGTTTATTATTTTCATAATAAAATTTCACATTTAATGATATAAAAAAGTATGCAATTCTGTCAAAACTCAAGTCAAAAGTACCTCTGACTGGAGTTCTGAAAATTCTTCAGTACCTATTAGCAAGGTCGCAGAAAATGAAGAATGAATTAAAATTTGTTCAAATTATAAAGCATAACTTAAATGGCAGAAAATTTAAATCTGATTTGTCAGTATTCCTTTTTTGCAATATTGCTAATCGATATTGGAAAATAGAAGGGCTCCAGTCAGAGATATCGACTTCGACGCAAATTAGTACTTTTTTACACCATTACATATGATGATAGTTGCGTGCTGGAGCAACAGTCGCTGGTTGTTTCTGTTTCGTGTCAGGGTTTTTAATTGTCTTGGGAATTTTTAACCTCTAGTAAATTGCGGTAGCCAGTAGTCTGTAAAAAATATCCATTACTGCCATACTCCAGCTTCTCTTTGACCTTAGACATGTTATCGCAGTTGTTTCTGGGAGAGTTGATTTGTTGTAAGGAATTTTTATAATCTTGTCCCTTTAGTCTAGTTAGTGTGTATTTTTCAGCTGAGTTTGTTGTTTTCTTCTACCTGAACAGGTTTTTGCTTATATTTCATGGCCTGCTACGTTGCTTATAGGTAGGAAAATTGAAAATCGCCGATTTGTTTGAAAATTTAAAATTAAACGAAAACTACCAGAGATTGATATCCACAACCTTATATTATTAGAAAGCTTATCAAATTTTACGTTTAACCGTATAAAAAAAATTAGGCATTCCCATTTGAAAAAATCAAGTTATCGCTGATCGAAGTTTCCTTAATTCATCGACCGATTTCCCCAAGCATAAACGTAATTTAAATTTGACAGTCTCATCAAAGCTGACGCACTTTATGCTTAGTAATACGGTAAAGTCACAGCCTTCCATATTTTATAATCTCTGCGATATTCAATTTTTTCCTGATATCTACTTATACCGAAAATGGTGATTTACACCTAAACGGTTTGCTTTAGGTCCCATGTATGATACATAAAGTCACACTAGAATTCACCAGGGAATCTGAATATGCAATAATATACGGGGTGTTCCATTTAAAAAAACATAACTTTGATACATTTCGTGTTTTTGGGACACCCTGTATAACATGAAAATATTTTTAAAATGTAGCCTTTATGGGTCTCTATCCATCCCAAATTATTATTTTCTTGTTTATCAAATACTTTAGCCATAATGCTCCGTGTCGAATAACGTGAATAACCCTGTATTCATAATATATACCATGTATTTACTTACATACCAAAGTATATACATTGTACATACAATGAATGGATGTAAAATAGACATAAACAAATTTACATTTCATGTACGTTTGTCGCGAATTTACACATCCATGGTATATCCATTAAATGTACATTTATATACTTTAACGCACATGCATATTGTATGAAAGTTCAATGTAGAGGCAGAAAGATAAACTTTATACTTTCATTATGTATTGTTATTAATTCAATTTCTAGTTACAATAATAATACTAGACAAAATCGATTACTATGATTGTCATCTCTTTCCTGTTGAAAGAAATCAAGGTTATACAGTTTTGTAGGTGGTTTGTTCCGCTTACGACTTACCGTCAAACGCTGGATGCGAGTGTTATCAGTACTCAGTAGCCAGAAGATAAGTAACATTGCACAATATTTCACTCAATCAGGTAATCATGCACAACCAGCTCCAGCACACACACGCTAATTACGACGAATGGCTAGAAATCAGCAATGGCGGCACCAGCTGTCCTTCGCGCAGGCGTTAACTACTAGATGTATATATCATCCATAGACCAACATCTTATGTATATTCACATATGTAGATACCTACGTGAATGTACATAATACGGTGTATTGATATTCCTGAAGCACAGGCAGTGTAGCCGAGCGGTTAAGACGCTAGGCATCTGTCCGAAAGGACGTGGGTTCGAATCTCACCGCGATCGACAACTTTTTTTCTTCTTTTTAGATTAAATGCTAAATTTGTAGAATACTAGTCGGGGAAAATCCGGTTTCGTCAATATAATGAAAAATTTAAATTTTTATACCAACAAATTCCACAGTGAGAGCGCCGTGTGAATTTACTCAAATAAATTGTTTCCTACTTGTTTCTAAAAACATATTTAATAACACAGACAGTGAATGATCTATTATCGCACACAGAAATAAGCAGCTATAGGAGCTCCCAAAGACGCGGTAATGTTAATTGAAAATGGTAGACACTAGTGTAATTTTGGGAATTTTTCAGACATGGACCGAAAGAGGTTTAGAAAAATATTTCGTACATCACAAAATATGGTTCGAAATTTGATTGATACTTTAGAATCTTCTCTGGTGCCAGTCGGGTTGACGGGTATCTACTTTATGCTCCACAAACAAAGTAAAAGACTATTAGATGAACAAACATGACCAGGGGCATTAAATTATTACTAACAGCTGCCGCTGTTTGCTGCTGACTGTTGTTTTCCATTCCTGTATGTTTTCTTTTAACAAAAAACGCGCTTTTGTAGCACTAAGAAGTGATAAATAATTCTTAATATGTGCCGGAAATAGTGATGCGCGAAAAATACTAGTATTATTACTTTATGATTCCTTTAGTCATTTTCAAGTTTACGCTATTGGAAACGTTGTTCTTTGCAGTGTTGTCATGTTTACTAAAACTATCGATCGTCGGTCGTGAATACACTTTTAATAAACCACGTGGAATTTGTATGCGTTCGAAAAAATCGGATGAATAATCCCAACGTGCTCGTGGCAGCACCCCTGATCCCAACGAATTCGAATAGGTTAGAAGAAGCAAAGCCCATACTCTAACAGGCGTGTGAGTATTTGCAAGATCCCAATGTCATTATTTACCATGCGCTCACAAACACGATGTACTTTTTCATAGAAAACTGCAGAATTTATGTGTTGTGGAATTCTAAAAAATCTTTCATCAATTGTGCCCTGTTAAGGCCCAAAATTCACTTCAATATGTCGTAGTTTTTCAGCAGAATGTTTCATTGTTCAGGACGTTAAACCTAGCGATTCAAATTCATTTCGGTTTCCGCTAAACGAAGTTTTACCGTTTATAAGATAAATGTGTATCACTACTGTTATTGTACCCCTGGCCTAATAATTCTTTTTAAATCAATAGCGAATCAGTATCTTCTTATGTTATTTTGGGATCTCCCTCAACACGCTTTTTTAGCCATTTTACTATGAGTGCTATATACTGAAACCAGCTTTACTATTTACATAACTGACTAGTATATAAGCACATACGGTGGTGGTGACGATCTGGTAACATGGCCAAACAATCCTGTGTCATTTGTGCGCCATCGTCCACGTGTTTCCCACCATCATCAAGTTGCTTGATAAACACAATGTTTATAATAATGTTTAGGATGGTGCAGACAAACAAAATCCTTCTTGGCTTCTCCTAACGTATTCGAATTTGTTGACTGCTCTCGATAACGCTACATTCATAATTCACAACGTCACAAAGCGCGACGAACCCGAGGTATAGCAACCATATCGAATGCAAAACCCAGCAATTTAACGCAAATCTAAGAACCGACTTGCACCACCTGGCCATGGGTCGGCTGCCACTTTTGAGTGTCCCATAATCACGCAATCGATAACTCCAGAGTCTTTTTCGGCCGCCCGGGCCGACATTGTGAGAGTTTTCCACTCGAGTAGACAGTGTCCGCGGCACTTCATTCATCCGTCGTCGTTCGATGGCCGTCCATTACAGAAATGGTCACGGCTTCTTGACAAATGCGCAATGGATTGGTCGGTTTAAGGAACGCGACATAATGCCCATGGATTCCTCCAAATTTTGCGGTTCGTTAGCTCCGAGAGAAACACGTGTAGACTTTTCTTGAATGAAGAGGGTTCTTATACCTGGCTTAGTGCCTTTTCGAGCGGCCTACTATTTGGGAGTATTGACTGACAAATTATGATTATTTAAATGGATGGTTTTAGATTATATAAATGGTTAGCCGTTTTGAGACAAGGCACGTAGTTACTCTACCGCCAAACATCTTAGAGTGACTACTTGGACATGTCAAACGGATATCTTCGAATTACAGCGCTACATGCGCACATAGGCGTGCTACAGGGTGGCGCGCTAACACGGCCATCCTGAAATTGGGACGCTCTCGGCCCAACAATAACCTTTTACCAAATTTATGATAATATTACGTTTATTCGAAAAATGTTTACACTATAAATGCATAAATACAAAAACTCATTGCGACGATTCGGCTTCATCCTGACGACTATCGTTCTGAAACAAAACAGTCGTCATCAACAGAAGTTTAATCGCAATTTTAACAAACTGTACTTAATGTTAATGTAACCGACCAGAAAATCATGATGTGACAGTAAGGTCCAAGCACCCCGAGGCATAAACGTTTGCCGGCTAGAAAACCAAAATGCACATCAAGATCCAGGTACCCCAAGGTTAACATAACATGTCAAACTCTTTTGTAATCAACTAATCATAATATCATTAAGGTCCAAGCACCCCAAGGCATAAACGTTTGCCGGCTAGAAAACCAAAATGATAGCATCAAGGTCCAGGCACCCCAAGGCATAAACGTTTGCCGGCCAGACAACCAAAATGCGCATCTTACTACTTATAAACGTCCAAAGCTAGATAATTGATCAGAAAACCAAAATGCTAACATCAAGGTCCAGGCACCCCAAGGCATAAACGTTTGCCGGCCAGAAAACCAAGACGTAACATAGAGGTCCAGATACTTAAAGCCAACGAATAGATACTTCATTGTACTGCTAACACGGCCAAGTAACACAGTAATAAACATACCTTGACAGTTTCGCTCGTATCTAGATAGCTATCCAAAATCTCTGCACAGTCATCTGGAACCCATTCCTTGATCCACAGCCGCATTTGACTTGGTACAGCTACCGTCGTTCGTATGGACTCGGAAACATCATCAACTCTTCTAAGTTCATACCTGCTATTTGGTAGCTTTTGTGTTATTTTATAAGGCCCTACCCAGCCAGACTCCAACTTCTTAGATTTCAACGCTTCTCTTGAAATCAAAACAAAGTCTCCCACATTAAACGACTTGGTTGAAATTGAAGCATTTTTATTACCATAATTTTCTTGGTAACTCGCATTCTCTGATAGTCGGGTATTAACAAATTGCCTCCATTTCTCACGTTCCAGTGCGGCTAGAGGTAATTTATCATCTGATGCACTTTCAATGATGCGGCTGATCTCTGGCAATCTGTTG
This sequence comes from Callosobruchus maculatus, assembly GCA_951848785.1. NCBI lineage: Eukaryota > Metazoa > Arthropoda > Insecta > Coleoptera > Chrysomelidae > Callosobruchus > Callosobruchus maculatus. The sequence goes on from CATOUR010000067.1 coordinate 337,090, forward strand.
TCACAACCGAAAAGAGTTTGAAGTGGTGTTCTTTTAGTTGTCTTATGAACGGTTGAATTGATTACAAGTTGAATCTTAGAAACCATTGAACTCCACTCGACTGTACAATTGGCTTGTACTCTTAATAAATTGGAAACAAATCGCATATAACGTTCCACTTGCCCATTCGATTGGTGTACATAAGGTGTAATGAAATGCCACTCAATATTCCATTCAAGGTGATTTTGAATTGCCTTTAAAGAAGATCCGTTATCTGTTATAATGCGAGCTGGAGTGCCAACCAAAAATACAATATCCTGCACGCAATCAGTCAAATCTTCAGTTTTTAGACTCTTAACAGCATACAAAAATGTATATTTTGAGTATGCATCGACTGCTACAAATACATGAGTAAATCCTTCTTCAGTTTTCGGTAAGGGCCCAAGAAGATCGATATGAATAGTATGAAAAGGGATGTCTATCTTCTGGATTGAGTGAATTTCGTTGAAGGCTCGTCGAGGCTGACGCTTTCGGGTAAGGCAGGTTAGGCATGAGTCAATATATTTTTTTTATAAACTGACGCATTCGCGGAAACCAAAAATGTGAAGCAATACTCAAAATAGTTTTATCTAGTCCAATGTGAGCCTGCCCGTCGTGATACTCCTTAATTAACGAATACCTGGCATTTTTCGGAACAAAATATTGTGTGACTTTTTCTGAGTTAACCTCACTCAAATGACACAAGGTACTTCCAATAATACAAAATTGATTTTTATCTAGTTCACCATTTTGCAATTTTTGTTTCAATTCAGCCGTTTCGCTATCTGTATTTTGTTGAATAAATAACCACCCAGCAGGCATCAAGTTTTGATTACTTGAATCTATTTCCTCGACAGATTGCGCTTCAGAAAATTCATTAACGCAAACGTTTTTGACACTGTTTTGACTTAAAGTTGGTGGATTTCGACTCAAGTAATCAACATGGGCCATCTGGTCTCCAGCTTTATGTACAGTAGTGAAATCGAAATCCTGAAGATAAATCCACCAACGACTCACCCTTGGCAGGAGGTCTCGTTTATGTTGCGAATTTTTCAAAGCATTGCAATCAGTAACCAACTTAAAAGGCACACCCACAAAATAATGCCGAAAATGCTTTAAAGCATTGACCACCGCTAAAGTTTCAAGTTCATACGAATGATATCGAGACTCCGCATCTGTAGTTGCTTTGCTGAAGTATGACACTACTTTTTTTACACCGTCGTGATTTTGAAAAATAATAGCACCATAGCCACGACTACTAGCATCGGTATGGAGTTCTAACGGCAGATCTGGATTGAAAATTGCTAATACTGGTTCTTCAGAAAGTATTTGAATGACGTCATTAAAATCCCTCGTATGTTCATTAGTCCATTTCCAAGTTGAACCTTTCTTTAAAAGATTTGACCAGATTTTGGTTTTTACTGAAAATTGCGGTATGAACTTCCTAAGATAACCAGCAAGACCCAAAAACTGACGAACCTCTTTGGCATTACTTGGAGGTTTTAACGATTTCAAGGTCTCTATTTTAGATGGACTTGGTTTAACTTCCCCGTTTTCAATCAAGCGACCCGAATACTCAACCTTTTCTTGAAGGAATTTACATTTGTTTATATTAACAGAAAATCCATGAGACTTCAATGTTGTTAGAACTAACCGCAGATTTTCTAGACCTTCTTGTTTTGTTTGAGTCGGAATAAGAATATCATCCATATAAACTAACGCAATACCTTTTGTTATTTCATCCCGTAGAGCAATATTTATTGCTCGTTGAAAAATAGATGGGGCATTGGCCAAACCAAACGGCATTCGTAAATATTCGAACTGTCCATCAGGAGTGATAAACGCAAGTTTTTCTACCGAGTCAGGATGTACTTTAATCTGATGGAATCCAGCAGCCATATCGAGTGTAGTAAAGTATTTCTTGTTACTTAAAAGATCAATCTGATCATCAATTCGGGGAAGAGGAAATCGATCTTTCACTGTGATCCTATTAAGCGCACGAAAATCACAAACTAAACGAGAACCACCATTTTTCTTTTGCACGAGAAAAGCAGGGCTCGCGTAGGGCGAATTCGAAGGCCGAATGATTCCGTTTTCAAGTAAATCACCAACCAAATTACGTATGGTTTCTTTTTCAGCAATAGAAAAACGGTATGGGCGAAATTTGATTTCTGCGTCAGATGTTAAACGAATTTTAAATTCTCCTGTTGTTATAGGAGTAGGTACCTTATTTCCTGAAGTAGAAATATCTTTAAATTCTAAAAGTAAGTCTTGCAACTGCGTTTCAATATTAACTGGAGGTAAGTATTCCAAAACAGGTCTACCATTAATAAATTTAAGAAATATCCCAGGAATATTCACAAAATCTAAACCAATTATTGCATCACAAGGAATATAATCATCCGAAACAATATGCATTTTAAGAGGAAATTTCAAATCCTTCTCCAAATTCACTTTGACATTGACTATACTTTTAGATGTAATCGTGGTAGTTCCAACACCTTTAATAACCATTTCTTCATAGACTGGCAAAGAGCACATATTTTTGACAACAGATTGACGTAGCAAAGACACTTGAGCACCAGTGTCAATCAGAACCTGGTAATCATGATTATCAATATTAAGTGAAAACAAATTTAAGTCTGATGAAATAGGCTTAGAAGAGTGACACATGTTTATCTTTTTATAGTGGTCGCTTTTCTGCCTTTTCTTCGCAAAACATTTGTCAACTGTATGCCCAGGTTTTTCACAAAAATCACATGTATTGCTAGTACCTGGTTTAGGGTTATCTCTTTCGCGTTTAATACCTCGACCTTGAGTATTGTTTTGTGGGCATAAAAATTTTGGATGTCCCACAAGACCACAATTATAACATCTCAAAGTATTTTTAACTTGATGAGGGTTTTTGCTCGATGCATTATTCAAAATAGTAGGCGCAGAGTGCCCCAACTTGTTACCAGCTGGCTTCGTTTGAATTCGACACAAATGAGAAATAAGATCAGTTACAGATGAATGGCCAGCCTGTATCATTTGAGCTTGAAGGCTTACATCGGCGATACCAAAGCAAATCATACTGATAATTTGACTTTGACTGAAAGGTAATTTTAAACAGTTGATTTTTTGAAGTTTCAAACGGGCATACTGGCTAAAAGTTGAACAGCCATTAGATGTAAAAGAAATTGCATCGAACATTAATTTCCCAAAATTAAGTGTCCCTGCGAAACTTTCGCATATATCGACTTTTAAATTCGCCCAAGAACGGCGATCAATAGGACTCCAAACCTTAAACCATTCACCTGCCTCCCCTTCAAAGCAATCTCCAATTTGAGCCATAATGGTGATGTCACTCCATCCAAGTTCAGCCGCCATCTCCGAGATTTCGTTGGCCCATTGTTGTGGATCATCTTTCCCTGGTACGAATTTCGGCAACCGCAGACCTTCATTAGGCACCGAACGATGCAAGAAATCTCTCAGTAAAGTGGTCAATGTAGCTTCCACAGAAACCGGCTGATCACTTTGTTCAGTCATGACGATTAAAGAAACGAATAACTCTGTTTTTTACGGCAAAACGAAAACACCTTCCATTGCACAAAAATGCTGACGCCGCGTCGCGACGTACACAAAAACACAGCAAAACAATCGCCGACCGGTCACCATACCAGCGATTAAAACAATTCTTGTACCGGCGAACAGCCCGAAAAAATTTTGCACTCCAAAGGTTCTTTATGCCACTTCTGATTTTAGATTATATAAATGGTTAGCCGTTTTGAGACAAGGCACGTAGTTACTCTACCGCCAAACATCTTAGAGTGACTACTTGGACATGTCAAACGGATATCTTCGAATTACAGCGCTACATGCGCACATAGGCGTGCTACATGGTGGCGCGCTAACAGATGGTGCTTTATATATTGTGGAAAAGTGTTGCTGAAAGGATCCTTATTTTTTGGTAAATCTCGTCGAATTTTTGGCATTATTGCATATGTCGTGGGACCAACAAAAGACAAAGACTCACAGAAACGACAGCATTATGATAGCGTAAATAAAATAAAAATAAATATTTCCAAAAGTACGACGTATAGTGATAATTATAATGCCTTCATTTTTAACTTCCCCGACAAAGGAAGTGTAAATTATTAGAATCTGCTCGATTTCGCTAATACTACCGAACCCAACGTGCGAGGTGTCATTCCCACTCACCTCTTCACACATTTTCTGAAAAGAAAAGGCTGTTATATTATTGTTTCTCCGACTAACCCCCACCACCCTCAGCATTAAATCATAGATTTGTACCAAGCGGATCAGAAGATAGAAAACAAACACCTCTTTATGACAGAAAAATTCGAAAGTATTTGGATCATTTTTGTGATAGTTACTGAAATTTTAAAATTCAAAAATTTGTTACTGTTTGGGAAAAAACTAGATTTTTGTTTCTAATGGCCAGGTCGATATTATTGTTAAGTAGTAGTCTCACTCTTGGATCTACTAGTTCCTTCGATATTTACTTGACAAATCCGAATTAGAGTTACCTAGATTCATAGTCATGTGGTTCTGATAAGAACCGGAACTTCCTACTGGAATACTCATGTGTACTTGCCAGGAAACTATACAGGGTGTCCAGTTAGTGCGTAATTCTTCGATATCTCGCAAAGTATACCTGATGGAATAAAATGTCAAATACAAAAGTTATTTGGTTACTTAAAGGGGCTTCTAAACGGGCAATACTTTTACTGCAATATTTGGCTATATTCCTGGTAACTATAGCCCAGCCATGACGACAACATTTTATTGCAGCATATGGCTCGGCAATACATATCCCGGCAATACGCAGTGGTTTATATTGTTTTAAACAAAATATTAAATAAAAAAGAGAGAAGACAGTGGATTCGACTTTATCTCAATAGACGTGAAGCTTTAGATAACTAACTAGAAATAGGTTTTGATAATATGCTACTTAAAAACTTTTCAATAATGTCAAAGAGTGACTTTCAAAGGAAATTGAACCATAAATAAAAAGAAATGATAGAAACATGAAAAAAGCAATACCTGTTAGTACAAGACTGGCGGTTTACTATAGAGACCGAAAACTCGCCCTTAGTTTTTTTATTTCAAATATAGCACCGATTTAATATCTTATGGAACCTTTGATGTTATACGCAAACTTATTCAATTCAATTTATCTGTATCAATGAATTACAAAAATTTCTACCCCGTAAAATCATACAAATAAAATAAGAATTTATTTGACAGCTAATATTGTTGCAAAAAATGAAAAAACAAAAACCATGTCATCATTCCAAGCTTTCGAAAAAAAATGTCTCTTTTATCCTTTTTTATTACGAAAATATTACGCCTCAAACAAATTCTTATTTTATTCTTATGACTTCACGAAAAAAATGGTTTGTGTATGAAATCAAGGACACTACAAGATGTTAAATAAAATAATGATTTCATTTATGTAGGAAAAGCTGTGAGGTGCTATTTTAAAAAAGAAGTTGTGGGTAATTGTTAAGGGTTAAAGTACACAAAAAAGTTTTGAAAGTATGGTATGATAGCCCCTATACTACTTTCAAAAATCCCACTCAGTTTTTGTTTGAACTTTTTTTGTTACAATATGAAGTGTCAATGAAATTCTGGGAATTTTCACTTTCCGCATAACTCAGGATGTAAGTGTATTTCATTGATGAAATCAATAATCCTCTCGTTCGTCCAAGTATTAGCCATTTTCCTAACAAAATGTTCAATATCAACAATAAACAAACACCAAAATAGAGCAATATTGCCGATGTTTTCGGTAGCCAAGCGATCGTCCGGCCATGTGCCGGCAACACATAAAAATATATCGGCAATGCCGAATATATGTGGCTATATGGCCAGGCCATACAAGAAATATTGCTCAGTCTGGCCGTTGTTGCCGAGAGTGTTGCCGGCTACACTATTGCAGCCACACATTGCAGTAAAAGTGTTGCCCGTTTAGAAGCCCCATAAGACGCATATTTTAAAAATATTTTGAAACATACAGGGTGTTGCGGGAAAGTAGGATAGTGATCAACTTAATTTTTTTATATGGAATTATACCTTTTTTTTAAATTCTTCTAGTTTCCATCATTGATCCCAATTCAACCTTAAAATATTTTTGGGATCGGTTGCGACGTTGCCAAGTTGTAATTTATTTTCTATTCATTTCCGGATTCGCAAGGTCGGAAGTAATACATCCAAATTGATATATTCCTTCAACTTTTCTTAATAACATTTTACAGTGGGTTACTGGAATGTTAAGTGGATATTATTCTGGATGCTACCAGCAATTTGTATCTACAGGGTGTTTTTGGTAGAATTTTAAATTACGGCAACTTGAAGGTCATTTTACTGTGTTTTTTTAAACGTAACACCCTGTATTTTTATTTTAAATCGAAATATCTACTAATACCCTATCTCGCCCTGTTATTTTTTTTTCGCGTTTGCGATGTTTCCAAGTTATAAATTATTTTTCCAAATTTTTGAACAAATATCCCCGATTTTAATTTATTTAAAAAAAACCTCTACTTATTTTTATTGCAATGAATTGCGCATTTCGATTTAGTAGGATTTCACAATTTCAAAATTTTGTTTCTATTAATTACTGAGATACGGCAGCACTGCTTTTTCAGTAAACGGTACCGGAACGCTTAAGTATTTTCAAAACTGCCACAGCTGGAGAGGTGAAATTCAATACTCGGGGGTTTTTGAACATACAGAATCCAAAAACACTAACATCAGTGTTGTCAGGTTTACCAATTTTACGTCATAATTTTGAATGGAATGCCCTATTTATGAAGTCTAACGTAAAAGTGGTAAATCTAACAACACTGATGTTAGCGTTTTTGAATTCTGTATGTTTAAAAACCCCCAAGTATTGAGTTTCACCGTGCCAGCTGTGGCAGTTTTGGAAATATTTAAGCGTTCCGGTACTGTTTACTGACAAAGCGGTGTTGCTGTATCTCAATAATTAACAGAAACAAAATTTTGAAATTGTGAGATCTTACTAAGTTTGACATGTGCAATTCATTGCAATTAAAATAAGTAGAGCATTCTATTTAAAATAAATTAAAATCTGGGATATTTGTTTAAAAATTTGGAAAAATAATTTATAACTTGGCAACGCCGCAAACGCGAAAAAAAATATTACAAGGCGAGATAGGGTATTAGTAGATATTTTGATTTAAAATAAAACATACAGGGTGTTACTTTAAAAAAACAAAGTAAAATGACTTTCAAGTTGCCGTAATTTAAAATTCTGCCAAAAACACCCTGTAGATACAAATTGCTGGTAACATCCAAAATAATATCCACTTAATATTCAAGAAGCTCGCTGTATAATATTATTGAGAAAAGTTAAAGGAATATATCAATTTGGACGTATTATTTGCGACCTTGCAAACCCGGAAATTAATAGAAAATAAATTATAACTTGGCAACGTCGCAGCCGATCCCAAAAATGTTTTAGGGTTGAATAGAGATCAATGATATAAACTAGAAAAAATTAAGAAAAAGTTATATTTCCATACAAAAAAATTAAGTTGATCACTATCCTACTTTCCCGCAACACCCTGTATATTTCAAGATATTTTTAGAATATGCGTCTTAAGTAACCAAATAACTTTAGTTTTCTTCTATCAGGTATACCTTGCGAGATATCGGAGAATTACACACTAACTGGACACCCTGTATAGTCTGGCAACCGGATCGCTCTAGCTCATTTAAGCGGCCTGGAGACGCTCCGGAAATCCTCAGAGGAAAAACTGCACAGTCTTGGCCTAAAGGATTATCGGAGTGTATGTGGAGGTTCACTGGCGGTTTCGTCAGACTGTACAGGCCGCCGGATGTGGAATTGAAAAACCATTCGACATTCGATCGCACTGTGTAGGCCGCAGACCATATTGTAAGTAGCATTACATGTTTTAGGAATTATGTAACCTAGGGCCTGGGGTGATATTATCGTTGAAGATTTCAAATCTTCGTAACTTCTTCCAGTTGCTAAAAGCCGTAATGTTGCCGTTAGACTCCAATGAGGCGAAATATAGCTCGTCGCATAATAGTATCATTTTTTTATTAAATGATGTAACCATAGCCAACAGCTTCAGATAAGTTTCTTGATCCATCCTCAGATAGCTATCCAACCTTTTGGCGTTACTCCTAATTCTGATTGTAGTTTTTGAAGCGAAAATGTTTTTTTTCAACCATTCCTTACACCAAATGCTTCTATTAATGCGCTTTTTGATGTTACTTCCAGAATTTATTGCTAATACCAAAACAGTAATAGCGAGACAATCGTTTTTTTACGCCCCAGGCTTGCAAGAACTGAACTGAAAGATTTCGAGAGCGTCTATGTTGCAGGGTGTGTTCAGGCCAAACTGCAGTTGCCTTCAGGCCAGGACTGTGCAGTTTTTCCTCTGAGGTTTTCCGGAGCTTCTATGGGCCGCTTTAGCGTTACCCAGAATGCACGAGTGGAAATTTTTCCACGGACGCGAGCCAGAAATGCACCCCAACTGTGATGTACAATTCCTGAAAAAAAGGCGGTAGCTTTAGAGCAGTGCAGATTCAATTATTAAATAGACCGAGCAAACACGCCTTCCTAAAGGTGACCAAAATTCCAACATAATACGTTTGTTTTGTCCAAAAAGCTTCTCTATCCAGTCAAGTGAAAAACTCTCACAATGACCCCTGCACTCCCTGCAGGCTGTGCGGGCATCTGAACTGAAAAAGGGACGTCGTGTTATCGATTATACGATTAAGGAGCCGGCAGACCTACCGCCAGGTGTTAAGAAGTGAAGTGGAAGATACGGTTGCGCGATTTGCACTAAATGACCAGGCTCGAGCGTTAGGTAACACTTATATGAAAGATATATGGCTTATATCCTTACTAACCATAAAAGCTTCGAACGTCGATGGTTCGTGACACTTTCGTCATCAACAGGAGCACAAGAAAATTAGAGGACGATGCTAAATGTTGAATAATAAATCAAGCCTTTGATAAGGTCCGACATGATCAGTTAATAGGCATTCATAAGATAAAACATCTAGACAGTACGGACCTACGGATCACCACCAATCTATATTACAATCAAAAAGCTACAATATGCATTGATAACCAAATGTCAGAAGAAATTCAAGTACAAAGAGGCGTAAGACAAGGATGCGTTTTATCATACATACGCTGAAGAAGCACTTAAGAAACCTTGGAAACTGAGGAGGGCGGAATAAAGGTCGGTAGAACACTGGTAAACAACTTGAGATACGCGGACGACACAGTGATTTGGGCGGAGAATATAGAGGATCTGCAGAGGCTGATGACCAAAGTGTCTGCTTGCAGTGAGGAATACGGTTTATCACTCAATATTAAGAAAACTAAATTTATGGTAATCTCGAAAAACAAACCATCAAACGTTACTTAGTATAGACGGCAGGAGTATAGAAATAGTGGAACAATATACTTATCTTGGAGTAGTGGTGAACAGCACAAATGACTACACTCAGGAAATAAGAGTGAGAATAGAAAAAGTAAGAGCATACTTGACTAGGATGAATAAAATCTTCACAGCAAAGATCTAAGTCTGACACTAAAACATCGTCTAGCTAAGTGTTTCGTTTTTTCTACTCTCCTCTACGGAGCGGAAGCTTGGACTGTGGATGTCGCAAATCTGAGAAGAATTGAGGAATTTAAAATGTGAGTGTTCAGAAAGACCCTCAGAATATTGTGAATGGATGAAGTAACAGATGCTGATGTCCAGAGACGTATTGGTAGAGAAAAGGAGATTGCAGATGTAATTAAAGAATAAAAATTAAAATATCTAGGCCATATTATGAGAGGAAAGAAAAATGAACTTTTGCAGTTGATTATTTAAGGTAAAATTCAGAGAAGACGTAGTATAGGCAGAAGAAAAGTTTCGTGGCTACGGAATCTAAGGGAGTTATTCGGATGCACTTCTAACAATTTTCTTAAAGCAGCCGTATACCTGAAGTAAAAATAGCTATGATGATTGCCTATCTTCGACTTCAGACTTTATAAGCATAGATAAAGAACTGTATTGTTTTTTCTGAACATTTTTTAATTCGTCTTTAGTTGTCATATCCTTGAGCATAGGCAAAACGTTTTCATGGAGTTCATATTTTTTTATGGAACCTGCAACTGTAAAAGTGGCACGGAATCAAATTACTTAGTGCATGTTTTGTTTCTCTACGGAAGCACGAAGCATTATATCCTGTCACTTGGCGTCAGCAGTTTGCCCTATAACTGTCAAAAGTTTCTTTGTTTTCTTGTATTGTCTCCTAGAGTCCACCACGCGGAAAATGTTTGGCGAAAAAAGTCATAAAAAAGTAAAGCAGTTAAAACAAACAACACAAAATAAAAAAATGAGGTCTAAATAGTAACTACGATTGGCTTGAAAGAAGTCACGGTTGTTACGTGGATATGCCCTAAGGCCACATTCTACCTATCGTCTATCACTTAGTATACGTATTTAGACCGATTCGTAAATAGTTGGAAGATCAAACGAACTTACCTAAGTGATGTTCGATCTCAATTATATCGAGGCTTCGTCGAACTAAATAAAGTGATGTAGTACCCTCGTTTTCTGCTTATTGGCCACAATGTTTAAAGTAAACAAATACAAAAAAACCCATTCGCTCGGCTGGTACATACGATGTGCCTGCTGACGGATACAGTATTCAGTCCATGTTTAAAGTAATAAAATCGGTGCAACATGTAATTTTTTAGGGGTATGTAGTAATCAGGGAGGGATTGGGACTTTATTTAGTTCGACGAAGCCTTCATATAATTGAGATCGAACATCACTTAGGTAAGTTCGTTTGATCTTCCAATTATATTCGGCTTCGTCTCCTAAATAAAGTGATGTAGATGTTTAAAGATCATGTTGCATCATTTTATTAAATGCGATATTCTTATATATGTATATACAGACTCACATATTCACATATATATTTTGTGCTAAATGCAACTAACAGGTTGTGATACAACTAAGTGTATGTAACCCAAATAATGTGACATTCATAATGCAACAAATACGTAATTAATATTTAAAAAAGGGAAAACAATATCACGAAGTATAATTAAATACATAACTCCTAGTAGTGGACTTATACAGACTTTTTAGCGACACTTAATACAGCATTGGCAAATTGTGTATTATCTGTGATTGGTCGGTGATAAAATTTCGCGAAGGTTTGGGAGTTTTTTGACCATCCTGCTGCCAATCTAGTGGCATCAAAGCTCACTCCCGCGTGCTGCAAGAGATGTGGAAGCGTGCCTTGTAGTTTGAGGTTTAAACTGATTTATAGCTACACCACTGGATTCAAGAATATTCTTTATCCACCTATTAATTATTATCTGCGGTGATGCTTTGTGATGAGACTTTTTATAAGTGATAAGAAGTGAGTGACATGGTTCAGGCAGAAGTTTTAATTCGACCAGCTACCATTATTTCGATTCGTCAGAGCCTAAAGAAATGTCATCTACTTTGATCAAACTTAATGTTGGAATTCGTTGTCCGGCACACAGAGCCAATAAAACTGTGAGTTTCTTAGTCAGTACCTCCATGAAATGGCCTCGTTGTTTAAGTCGCTTACAAAGTTAAAACTGCACTAGGATCCCAAATACCTTCATATCGTGACAATGGTGGTTTAATACCAAATATCCCTTTAAAAAACCTTTTGAGACGGAAATCAGAGCCTAATTCCGCACCAACGATTTGGTCGATAGCAGCTCTATGTAAGTTAAGGGTATCATATGAGGCGCCGTTTCGAAAATGGGCAGTCAAGAAACTCAAAACTTTCGGAACTGTTACAACAAAGGGATCAATTCCAGATGAAAAACAAAACTGCTACCAAAGTTTGAGACCTACTGTGTATTGTTTCAAGGTTGAGCTTGTTAAGTAAGATAAGCATACATAGTGCTTGGTACAAATATTAGGGGTTCCGATATTAACAGCGGTTTATATGGTTGGGAGACCCAGAACGGAACCACTACAATTCCTTCCGCTTTATCCTAGATAATCTGTTGCAAGACTCTCAAAACAAGGGAAAAAGGTGGAAATGCATAGAAATAAAAACCAGTCCAACTGATAGTAAATGCATCGACCTCGTAAGCTTCTGGATCTCTCATCCATGAAACAAATCTTAAACATTTTTTGTTTGAACAGCTCACGAATAAATCGATAGCAAGATGACCAAGTTGTCGCTGTATTGCTTGAAAGGCATAATCAGCAAGACTCCACTCGGTCTCCTTGTGGATTTGTCTGGATGCCTGGTCAGCATGAATGTTATCTTTGGTGTTAATATATCATGCAAAGACATACATATTTGTATTTTGCCACAAATACCAGATCAAACGTGCTATTTTATTGAGGCCTTGAAATCTAACACGTCCCATCCGATTAATAACAGAGACTGCTGTTGTGTTAGCTATTCTACAAAGAAGATTGCAATTAGAGATATCCTGATGCAAGCACTTCAGTCCAAAATACACGGCCAATAACTCTGAGATATTAATGTGGTAGTATCGTTCATTCTCAGACCAAAAAAAAAACAGACGTAGTCTTGTTATTACCACAACTCCCCCACCCACTTTTCGAGAAATCTGTGTAAATTTCAACCTGAAATTTAACAGCCCGTATTTCATTGCAACCGTCAGAAATGTTTCGGATCCACCAATAAAAATCGACAGAGAAGGTTGCAGTTAAAGATATCTTTGCATCATAATTGTTAGTAGAGTTTAATAACTCTAAATACCTTTCTATGTCAAATAACTTGGTATATAAAAAGCTATATTTAATTGCTGGACTAGCTGAGACTAAAGTACCAATAAACTTATAAAATTCACGGATTCTGCAGTGTTTAAGCACGCTAAACTTTCTCAGCGGGTTAGTGTTTCTTAACCGCGTCTCTCATCAGGCAAAAAAATCCTCATCATATTAGCATTAGATACAAATACTATTTTTCCTGAGCATGGCGATAACGCGGTTGAAAATTTTCGTTAAAATTAAAGGAGCACAATTGAAACCAAAAGGCAAGACGTTATATTCGAATAAACGCCCATCAAATCTGAATAGGAAGTACTTTCGATGAGCTAATGTAAGAGGTATATTGGTAGTAAGCATCCTTTATACTGTCGCCATATAACAATTAGGCGTAATCAGACGAGATGCTGTTCTGTGGTCCTCAATCATGAAATATGACGTAGGTAGAAATCCGTGTAAAGATCTCAAGTTGAATATTAATCGATGGCCTCCATTTTGTTTCGGGATAACGAATATGGAGGAAATAAATTGACCCTCACATGGATCAGCGACTGATATGGCACCATCCTTTAACAGATCTTGAATTATGTTGCCTATAGTTTGTCTTTCAGTGTCTGAATAATGAGGCTCGGAAGCCGGCATTCGCTGACTAGGCTTCTTAAAATGGTATACTTAGGCCTTTTATATAGGATACAATTCGGCTGTTGATTGATAAGTTTTTCCATCGTCGGGTATAATGTCGTAGCCTACCACTAACCTCTAAACCCTTTGACGGCGGTTCTCCCTCTGAGAGTGATAGCGCCCCGGTTTTTTCAGCTAGTGTGCCGACAGGTAGCGATGTGCGAGAGGTTTTCCCCCCTCTGCTGCTGGGAACACGCGAGACTCGCCCACCCTGGCGTGAAATTTCCCTGTCTGGAAGTTGATGGTTGGCTATCAGCTGTTCTCTTTTGGACCTTTAATGGGTCGCCTGACGTAGCTAGGTCCTTAGCTGTATTGATCGGGCTATCCAGATCCGGTCCAAACAGCCATTCGCTGATAGGTGTTGGTGTCAATGCATCCTTAAAATCCTGGCGGATATGTAATGCCAACAATTCTCTTCTAGAGACGGAGAGTGGTGGAGATCACACAGTAGGTGACCAATAGCATTCAGATACACAACATATTGAATGTGTATCCCCTCATTTTCTTTTAACATCTCTGTAAGCAACCCTGCAATAGCGGAGGTTGCACCTCCCACTTGACTCGGCAGCTGTGATAAGCGAGCATCACGCCGAATGGTATTCTCGGGAACAGCTCTTGTAACCCCTAGATTAATTTTTGGGGGATTCAAGGCCCTACAATTGTCTGAGGGTAGTTATTGTTTAATGAGCCCTATTCGTGGCTCAGCTAATAGACCCGACTGTAAGATTTTTGTCCAACGTGCAGCCAGGGCGGACTGAAGTGAACCAGCGAAGCACTGTTCTGCTTTTCAATCGTCAACGAGCATGGAGAAAACCTCGCGTTCGAGAGGGGCTGATGCTTTTTGATTATAATTGGAGACTGTGGGGGAGGCAGGAGGTGAGCGTTGAGGCGCTGCACCTGGCAGGAACCTAAGAGGCGAAAAGGGCCTATTTGCAGCGGGTCAATGTAAAATTATTAGTATCACCCTAGATAATAACAATTGATAAAATAAAAATAATAATAAAGTACCACCCTTGGCACTGCTAAGAACAATCATACTGATGTAGAGCCACCCTAGGCTGATAAATACGTCACTGGTTCGTGGAAAGCTACTATTATCACCCTAGGTAGTATATAGACGTCAATAGTGTGGGGAAAGCTACTACTATCACCCTAGATAGTATATAGACGTCACTAGTTTGTGAAAAACTACTACTATCACCCTAGATAGTATATAGACGTCACTAGTTTGAGGAAAACTACTACTATCACCCTAGATAGTATATAGACGTCACTAGCTGTGTGGAAAACTACTATACTATCACCCTAGATAGTATATAGAGCTGAGGTCCACACATAGACACATACAGATACATAATAAAATGCCACCCTAGGCAAATTATTGATATCGAATCATGTGCATGCGAAATATCCCATTCTGGCAGACACTGCTTCCCTAACAGACAAACCACCTATGTGTGGAAAACTACTATACTATCACCCTAGATAGTATATAGAGCTGAGGTCCACACATAGACACAAACAGATACATAATAAAATGCCACCCTAGGCAAATTATTGATAGCGAATCATGTGCATGCGAAATATCCCATTCTGGCAGACACTATTTCCCTAACAGACAAACCACCTATCCTGCACCTGATCTCCGTGTCAGGAAGAGATGTATACTTACTGGACGCCGAAAATGAACACGAGTATGCAGAGCTCCATGGGGAGCGTCGAGATCTCTTATCTCGTCCTTCCAAGTGCACTCCGGCGGCTCTGCTTGGATCAATGAGAAGAATCCTCGGAAGAATCCATTGTCACCACCACAATAACACAACCGAAAAATCAAAAAGATCGGAGCGCGCGTGGAACGTGTAGCCAATTTAGCACAAAAACGAAGACTGAATACTGTATCCGTCAGCAGGCACATCGTATGTACCAGCCGAGCGAATGGGTTTTTTTGTATTTGTTTACTTTAAACATTGTGGCCAATAAGCAGAAAACGAGGGTACTACATCACTTTATTTAGGAGACGAAGCCGAATATAATCTATATTGAAATACATAGCATTCCCCACGTTATATTCAGTTTGAGCACTTATAAAAATGTGTGAAGGCTGCAAAGGCTATATAAGATAAATAAAGTTTTTCCTAACATATTGACAAAGATACCGGTATACTATGAGGCGCTTAAATTTTAAATATATACTTTTTATATTTCCCAGTAAGTGCTCATTCAGCGTACATAAAATAAAAAATATGAAAAGAAATTCCATATACATAAGTCTCGCATAAATTGGCCCATATTCTACACTATATTTCTCAGCATATCGATGAGTGACCACACTTTGCTACTATTTTACTATGAGCAAATGTCATAAACTGACGTAATTGCAATTCCCGCAAAAAAATAACGGCAATATGAAATCTGGGTGGCGATATTTCGCCACGTTAGCGAATTTAACAACTATAATAAAATGGAAGACGTAAAATCTAAAAATTGAAATAAACCAACGCCAACGGTAGAACAATAGCCGGTATCGTTTTATGGATTATAAAATATTATATACGGGACCTATCCAACGAGATTCGATGAATATTGCATAAATCTGCAGATATAATAGCTTGAAATATGGCTTCAATTTAGTTCCGAAATAAACCCAGTAGCTGGGTTGGTTTTATCTTTATGAGTTGAACGCTAGGTACATTTCCTTAAATTTCATCAGTAGTGCAGCATTTCTGATGTACTAGTATTTATAGAATTATTATTACATAATTATTATTACGTAACTACATAATTATAATTTCGTGAATAAAGCATCATTTTCAGATTAAACAACAGTATGATACTGATAGTTTGTATAAATATTTGTAGGTATAGAGTACGGTTGAAAATTTAAAACGAGTTCTAGTTTACCATAGAGGTGGTCCTATACGAGTACAGGGTCATTCACGTTGTTCGACACGGAGCTTTATGGCTAAAGTATTTGATGAAAAAGAAAATAATAATTTCGGATGGATAGAGACCCATAAAGGCTACATTTTAAAAATATTTTTATGTTATACAGGGTGTCCCAAAAACACGAAATGTATCAAAGCTATGTTTTTTAAATGGAACACCCCGTATATTATTGCACATTAAGATTCCTTGGTAAATTCTAGAGTGACTTCATGTATCATACATGGGACTTAAAGCAAACTGTTTAGGTGTAAATCACCATTTTCGGTATAAGTAGATATCAGGAAAAAATTGAATATCGCAGAGATTATAAAATTTGGAAGGCTGTCACTTTGCCATATTACTAAGCAAAAAATGGGTCAGCTTTGATAAGACTGTCAAATTTAAATTACGTTTATGCTTGGAGTAATCGGTCGATTAATTAAGGAAACTTGGATCAGCGATAACTTAATTTTTTCGAATGGGAATGCCTAATTTTATATACGATTAAACGTAGAATTTGATAACCTTTCTAATTATATAAGGTTGTGAATATCAATCTCTAGTAGTTTTCATTTAATTTTAAAATTTCAAACAAATCGGCGTTTTTCAATTTTCCTACCTATAAGCAACGTAGCGGGCCATGAAATATGAACAAAAACCTGTTCAGGTAGAAGAAAACAACTATTCTTAGCAGAAAAATACACACGAACTAGACTAAAGGGACAATATTATAAAAATTACTCACAACAAACAAAGTCTAACCAGAAACAAGGGCGGTAACATCTCTAAGGTCAAAGGAAGTAATAGATATTTTTTACAGTCTAATGGCTACCGTAATTTACTAGAGGTTAAAAATTTCCAAGACATTTAAAAACCCTGATACGAAACAAAAACAACCAACGACTGTTGCTCCAGCACGCAATTGTCAATCATATGTAATGGTGTAAAATAGTAGTAATTTACGTCGAACTCGATACCTCTGACTGGAGCCCTTCTATTTTTCAATATCTATTAGCAATATTGCAAAAAAGGAATACTGACAAATCAGATTTAAATTTTCTGCCATTTAAGTTATGTTTTATAATTTGAACAAACTTTAATCATTCTTCATTTTCTGCGATCTTGCTAATAGGTACTGAAGAATTTTCAGAACTCTAGTACTTCTGACTTGAGTTTTGACAGAATTGCATACTTTTTTATATCATCAAAAATGTGAAATTTTATTATGGAAATAATAAACTACCTACAACATTGTCTAGTAGTTTTCGTTTCATTTCAAAATTTTTAATGGTTTTGGAAATTCCAATCTCTGGTACATTGCAGTAGGTAGTATGCCGTGAAAAAATCCACTTCTGCAATACTCCAGCTTCTCTTTGACCAAAGATATGTTACCGCCGTTGTTTCTGGTTAGACTTTGTTTGTTGCGAGTAATTTTTATAATCCTGTCCCTTTAGTCTAGTTCGTGTGTACTTATCTGCTAAGTTAGTTGTTTTCTTCTACCTGAACAGGTTTCAATTCAAAATTAAATGAAAACTACCGGAGGTTGATAATCACAACCTTATATCATTAGAAAGGCTATCAAATTCTACGTTTAAACGTATAAAAAAAATTAGGCATTCCCATTTGAAAAAATCAAGTTATTGCTAATCGTACTTTCTTCAATTAATCGACCGATTTCTCCAAGCATAAACGTAATTTAAGTTTGACAGTCTCATCAAAGCTGATGCATTTTATGCTTAGTAATACGGCAAAGTGACAGCTGTCCAAATTCTATAATCTCTGCGATAATCAATTTTTTCCTGATATCTACTTATACCGAAAATGCTGATTTACACCTAAACGGTTCGCTTTAAGTCCCATGTATAATACATAAAGTTACACTAGAATTCACCAAGGAATCAGCATATGCAATAATATACAGGATCTTCCATTTAAAAAAACATAACTTTAATACATTTCGTGTTTTTGGGACACCCTGTATAACATGAAAATATTTTTAAAATGTAACCTTTATGGGTCTCTATCCAACCGAAAGTGTTATTTTCTTTTTTATCAAATACTTTAGCCATAATGCTCCGTGGTGAATAACCTGAATAACCCTGTATAGTAGATAAGAGGTGTTACAGAAATCCTTAAGGGGCCTGTGTACACACAGTTATACATAATGTATTTGCCATGTAAAACACGGATTCCCATTTCGAACAGAACCCTCTTGTTTTTCAAACTACATACACAGTATTTCAGAAGGTTATGGTTAAGACCTTATTGAATGACATCTAAGGGCAATTTTCCAAAAAGTTTTTTAATGTGCAAAAAAACTCGCAATGCAAAATCATACATTCTTCAAATGCCTGTAATTTAACAACTAAACACGATATCAAAAAAAGGCCACCACAGTGACAAAGCGCAAGCTTTCTTCTTAAATCTGCTTTTTGAATCATTACAATCATTACTGTACATTTGAAGGTAACGTCAGGAGCTTCGAAATGCGAAATTCATGTTTATGGTGGCCTTTGGACCTTACCTTTGGACCTTTTCTCATCTTAGACACACACACTGGAGGAAGAAAACAGGCGTCGACGCCTCCTCGCTAACACGGGAATACGTATTTTGTTGGATTCTCAATTTCGCGCGCTATACCCTAGACCCTTAAAGATTGGGCATTACCACCTAGGCAATAAAAGGGGATTGTCTGACGTGCAATTTCGGTTCAGGGAGGGACGCTCTACTGTGCATGCAGTTGAGATTGTTGCACTACCAAAAGAGCAGTCCCTTGTGAAGTAATACACTCTATAGGTATATGTGCAGCTCCCATATGGTTAAGAGCGATGAACACGGAACGGTTTGCCGATATGCTGAGGGAAATACAGCGTAAGGCCCTCCTGAGATTAGCTTATGTGGTTATTGTGGAGCTGAAGATACCCCAGATCATACCGTATTGATATGTGAGAGATGGGAGGCATGGAGAGCCTGATCTGCAGGATCACTTTGAAAACATCCTAAACGCTCAAAACATGGCCAGAGAAATGGTTAACAACAGACAGAAATAGACCAGAGTGAAATCCTTCGTAAGCTGAGTCACGAGCAGAAAAAGAGACGAGGATAGGTTAAGGTAGGTGGCGCCCTGCAAATAAGACGAAGAACCTGAAAAATCAGAAGACGTGTATAGGAAGTAAAGACAGCCTTGAAGATGTGTCAACCCTTTTATAGTTCCGAGTCCGTTGGACATGACATCAAAGGACTCAAGCTGGTTCAACGTCGAATGGTCTGACTCTAATGAATTTGTGGTCCTTGGGTTTTTAGGCCGGCGTCGTTTAGCGTTAAAGCTTGACGTTTCGCCACCACGAGTGGATGGCATCTTCAGAAGCTATTTCACTTCGGCGACTTCCAGAATACTGGAGTATTCCACTCGTGGTGGCGAAACGTCAAGCTTTAACGCTAAACGACGCCGGCCTAAAAACCCAAGAACCACAAATTCATTGGACGATGGCCGCGAAAGCCTTACACAGTATATTTGGTCTGACTCTACCTTACACTTTCGGGTGTGCGCGTGCTTCTGTCCCTGCGATCAAACCGATTGCCTGAACCCTCTATAATAAAACAAAACCTAGACAATAACGCCTGTTTTGCCTCATACCCAGTCTAGGGATTTCTATAGCTGCAACTACAGGCTTACAGAAGTAATGCATATGTATTAAAAGAGACAAAGAGAAAAAAGTAAGGTGGAGCCACTGAATGCTATGCTAATCAGGTTGTACTAAAGATGAAACTAGTTACCTCAATTGCTTTCATATAATCGTTTTATAAAAATTTTATGCTTTGGACTATTACTGAAGTTTTGAATTTTTTCAATGCAAGTATCTGCTTTATTTCATATGGTATCTGATCATAATATTTCGGGCCAAAGTAAAACACAGTTCTGTCTTAACGTTTTTTTTTTAATTCTCCCTACGCAAGTCGTTTCTAGTGGTGGATCTGGCCATTCTCTCTGTTTGAATTAATGTTTTTGGGTTCGCGTATATTCTCATTATGGGTCATATACATAGATGAGTTTTGTATTTAAAAATTTCATTTCACGATATAAACTCGGTAAATGGTAGCGCACCAACCAGCGTGTAGCTGTGCTTCACACCAAACTTTTGAGGATGGGCCTCGGAGTACTGGTACAATTGTATCTCGTGGAGATGACCTTAGCTTTTTATTTATATGTTTGATTTTTACTTTTTAATACTATTTGAAACTGATTTTCCTTAAATAAAAGTAAGCACTCTTATACAAAAATATGAGTTTTTTGAGTTGTGATATATGTTGGGTGTGCTGTCACTTGTCAGTCATTAACTGATCCATCCGTTCGGAAACAACAAGATTCAATCAGATAGTTCACTAATCCTTGGAGAGCTGATCGAACTGATCTTAGATGCGTAGGGGCCTATAATCAAAATCCATGTTTTCATAGCCTCCCATGTAGGTAAGCTTAACTGTCGTTAGTTGACCACAGCAGACGTCAATATAACCCATACTTTATCTTTGGGTAAACTTAGCTACTGGTTAACCTAAACTATCGACGTAGATCGTTGATTATGAAGCGGACTGTTTTTGTTAACCGCTAGTTTCAACTACTAGTTAACCAACTACTTTGAAACTGGAGCTAATAGACTTAAAGGTTCGTTATTTTTCTATTCCAGTTTCCCGTTTAAACGTTTTGGGCTCCACACCCTGGTACATGAAGTATCAGTTTACCAGTTACGCTTGGAGTAGCGTGCTTCGTGTCCACCTCGTTCGGTTATACGCCTCTAAATTCGTTCTGAAACGGCACGATAGGTGGGAAAAATGACACCGCATGACAGATTACGCTAATTAGTATGTTGTAACAAATGATGGAGTGGTAAATCTGGGGATTGTTACTTTTGGCATTATACCCTTCATGCCATTGCAGCATCAGTGCTCAAATAACATACATACATATACCTGAATAGGCACGTATTTTGATAACCGACATTATACAATTATACAATGTGTGTGCCTTTAGGGGGATAAAACACGTTAATTTTTATCGACAAATCACCCCTCAAAAGTAGTTTTTCTCCCAGCATAATAAAATGGCAGCTATTTTGTTTTTACTTCCCACACCGATAGGTGAGGTGAGTATTGTGATCGCGAAAATTTTCGATTTTGGGATAATACGCTTTTTGGGCGTTTAATGATGTGTACATAACGAAAATCCACGTCACTCATTTCCGTCGGTCTGTCTGTCTGTCTGTCGGTCTGTCTGTCTGTCTGTCTGTCTGTCTGTCTGTCTGTCTGTCTGTCTGTCGGTCTGTCTGTCTGTCGGTCTGTCGGTCTGTCGGTCTGTCGGTCTGTCGGTCTGTCGGTCTGTCGGTCTGTCGGTCTGTCGGCCTGTCGGTCTGTCGGTCTGTCGGTCTGTCGGTCTGTCGGTCTGTCGGTCTGTCGGTCTGTCGGTCTGTCGGTCTGTCGGTCTGTCGGTCTGTCGGTCTGTCGGTCTGTCGGTCTGTCGGTCTGTCGGTCTGTCGGTCTGTCGGTCTGTCGGTCTGTCGGTCTGTCGGTCTGTCGGTCTGTCGGTCTGTCGGTCTGTCGGTCTGTCTGTCGGTCTGTCGGTCTGTCGGTCTGTCGGTCTATCGGTCTGTCGGTCTGTCGGTCTGTCGGTTTGTCGGTCTGTCGGTCTGCCGGTCTGTCGGTCTGTCGGTCTGTCGGTCTGTCGGTCTGTCGGTCTGTCGGTCTGTCGGTCTGTCGGTCTGTCGGTCTGTCGGTCTGTCGGTCTGTCGGTCTGTCGGTCTGTCGGTCTGTCGGTCTGTCGGTCTGTCGGTCTGTCGGTCTGTCGGTCTGTCTGTCGGTCTGTCTGTCTGTCTGTCTGTCTGTCGGTCTGTCTGTCTGTCTGTCGCGTTCTTCTACCCTCGTAATCTCAGTAACCGCTGCATCGATTGTGATGAAATTTGGGCAGCGTTATGCTGTGGGGTCGTAGTTGGTAATGTTCCTATGATTTTGAAAATCGTTATACGGGGGGCGGAGTAATTAGCAAAAAACTAAAAATTTCAAATATGCCTCAAACTTCGTTTTTAGGCGTTTTAGGGGTTCCTGATCATTTTCTACTTTTTCTTGGGTGGGGGTTGTAATACTGAAAAATTTGTTGTAATCGTAATGGGCTGTCCATTGATATGTGAATGAAAAACCCAGCGGCATGATACACTTTTTTAGGTCCATCCGAACGTTGCATGCTTATTATAGAAACCACGGGACTTAGAATTTGTGATGTATACATACAAGTATTGTTTTAGATCGTTCTATATCGCGTAACGCGAAAATTGTTCATACGATTTTAATGAAATTTTGACATAGTATTACTCCCAAGGCAAGGATGGATATGTTTTGGATAAATCGGGTCAGTGGCGGCGCGGCAATAATAAAAAAACTAAAAATATAAAAACAGCTCAAACTTTGTTTTTAGGCGTTTTACGGGTTCCTGATAATTTTCAACATTTTTTTGGGTGGAGTGAAATCGGGGCGGTCGGGGGGTGGAGGGTAGTAAAACTGAAAAATTTGTTGTATTCATAATAGTCCGTCTATTGACCTGTAGAAGAAATACCTAGTGGCATATTACATTTTTTTAGGCCCATCCGAACATTGGCTTGCCTATTACAGAAATCAATTTTGTGATCTGTACATACGAGTTTTGCTTTATTTCATTCTATGTATATTGCGAAAGCGAAAATTATTGAATTGACTCTGTTTTTGAAAAACCGCGTCAGTTGCGGCGCAGCAATAATGCAGCGTTATGCTGTGGGGTCGTAGTAGGTAATGTTCCTATAATTTTGAAAATCGTTATACGGGGGGTGGAGTGATTAGCAAAAAACGAAAAATTTCAAATATGCCTCAAACTTCGTTTTTATGCGTTTTAGGGGTTCCTGATCACTTTCTACTTTTTCTTGGGTGGGGGTGAATTTGGGGTGGTTGGGGGGTGGGGGGTTGTAATACTGAAAAATTTGTTGTATTCGTAATGGGCTGTCCATTGATATGTGAATGAAAGACCTAGCGGCATGACACACTTTTTTAGGTCCCGAACGTTGCATGCTTATTATAACACGGGACTTAGAATTTGTGATGTATACATACGAGTATTGTTTTAGATCGTTCGATAACGCGTAACGCGAAAATTTTTCAATTGATTTTAATGAAATTTTGACATAGTATTACTTCCAAGGCGAGGATGGAAAACGCGTATGTTTTGGAAAAATCGGGTCAGTGGCGGCGCGGCAATAATAAAAAAACTAAAAATATAAAAACAGCGCAAACTTTGTTTTTAGGCATTTTATAGGTTTCTGATCATTTTCTACATTTTTTTGCGGGAGGGTGGGCGATGATTTGGTTGTAAGGAGATTTCAGACTATAGCTTCATGTGATGGGAAAACAATAAAATGAAATCATTATGTGTGGGAAGTACTGAGTCAATCAACTTGACTCCATTTTTTTATAGTTTTAGTTTTTTCAAAAAATCTAAGCTGTCAACCTACTTTCTTTTATTTTCAGGTGATAGTATATGGTATTTCCTAAAAAAGATAGCTAACATCTTAGCCCTCAGTAAAGCAGTTTAGAAGTTATAATGGTTTGAATATGAACTTTTATTTATTGTCTAATGCGGCAGTAGAGAAGTCTATTAAACGAAACACTTAGTAGTCACGATATTTATTTTGGGAAAAAAGAAACAAATGTTACAACCGTTGTTCGAAATGTCCTCCGTGGTGTTGCAGACTGTTACTCTACTTACTGATACATGTTGCGTAACGCTTCTGACAACTTCCAATGATGTCTCATTAATTATTTTGCATAAATATCAACAATAATCCTGGTAGTCCGACAGACGAAGGATCGGTGACGATGTCCTAGATCGGGTACATCAGTACTTAACCCTGGGTTCAGAGTCACGTAACTTAAGACTTAACGTATGAATTAACGTAAGCAAAAAAAGGGCATTCATAGTCACTTAAGGATATCCTCAGAAGCTGAGCCTCAGTCTCTCGGAACACGCCGAACAGGTGACTTCAGCTTCTGAGAATGCCGACCACTCGTGTTGGCAGCGGAGCGTGTCGACGCCGGCCGAACAGCCCAAGAACCAACAGTTCATACCTAGAACCCAACAATGGTACACATACTCAGCTCAGGACCATTATTTTATTTCTACATGGCTGGCGCAGTGGCGCCTAATTTGTATGTAAACGCAGAACAACTTTAATATGTAACAATAAAAATGTTGTTTGGTCATGAATGACCAGCCAACACCTTCATTACACATAGCAACCAGTAGCTCAATCAGTTTGCATGAGACTAGGGTATGTAGGTGCGTGCGTGTGTGCGTGAATGTGTGAGTCTCGTTAGCTGCCAAGAAATGAAAACTAGGACAACAATGGTTTAATAAAGATTTATTTTTTTTAAAAGAACTTATCTCGGAGGGAAGTCCTGATGGTAGTGCCCTTCCGAAAGGAAGGTGGTGCTCCAGAGAAGGCTGGCTTTTTCAGGAGTTCAGGTGGTGCCCCAAAGGTGTGGTGTCTTCATTTTGGCAACTCGAGAAAAAGAAGGTGGCTTTGGTGGTGGCACCCCGAGAAAAAGGTTAGGTGGTCTTCATGGTGGCACCCCGACAAAAAGGTGGCTTCATTGTGGCACCCCGACAAAAAAAGAAGTTAGGTCTTCATGGTGGCACCCCGACCAAGAAAGGTGGTCTTCATTGAGGCACCCCGCCAAAAAAGGGTGGTTCTCCTGTGAAAGAGTTATGGCTGGTATTAGCACCTTGTGGAGAACTTCAACAGGACTTCACGATCTGTTCCTGAAGTATGGATCTTCATGCGTTCTTACATTTTCATAAATTGCATTCATATACTTCGGAAACAAATCTATGAAGTAGCATGGGGGAATTAAAAAGCCAAAAAGCAGATAACTTTCAACTGTTCACATGGTAAAGATTAAAAAAAATATAGATATATACAAGAGCGAATAGTTAAAAAAAAAGATTCTTAAATACTTTGCATTTTCAGTCCTACCGGATCTTTTCAGATATATAGTGATAAATAAAATAAATGTACAAAGTATGTTCAAAAATTTACAAACTTTTTCCTCACGCCTTGTAAAACAAAATTAAAAAAATGTCCAAAAGATCTTTTCATTGCGTTCTCAATTAGCAAATCTGAGTGCTAGGTATTTTTACGTAAGGAATGTCATAAAAAAAATGTGAAACATTAAATACACACAAGATAAGGCATCTTAACACAAAAATATATGGCTAGAAACAAAGAATAGTGTTCAGCGAATCTTTTGTTAGGTAATTAATAAATATACAGTGTATGATTGACTTGATATTTAAAGATTAAAATGTTCGCCATCACATGTTCATGAAAAGAAATGTATAAATCAGAAAAATCACATTCCTACACAAGATAAGATAAATATGCAGAAGCAATGAAAATGTGGGAAACCTTAGCAATTAAATCGTTATGATTACCTTGATTAAGACATAATGGCACAGACACAAAAGATTGTCTTAGAGAGACATAATTACATTCGCTGTTAACTGTTTGAGTTCAAAACGCAAAAGGAAGGAGATATGTGTTTCGACATAAAAGGTAACCTTGGTGGAGAGCAAGAGCATATCCCCACTCATTAGATATGCGCAGGCGGTGTAATATAAAAATCGTTCCATCTGAAAGAAAGTAGAGATGGGAAAAAGGTAGGGGTGAGAAGCAAAATAGTTATAAAAATGTACTAGTATAATGAGGAAGCAGTAGCTAAAAATGGAAGTTGTAAACTATTTGTATATGGTAGCCAAGTAAATAATATAAAAATAATTTTGAAAACGGGTGAACCGTTACAAATACGCCAATGTGGTTTACTAGTACATGCCCGTACTCCTTCAAACCATTGCAATCTAACTACATTCCTGTATTCCCAATTCGGTCCTGCACGAGCACGACTTGGTCCGGGCCTGCAATACTTGGTGTGACAACGTTTTGCACAAATGTATTCAAATCACCTGCCGGCAATTCAACTCGTTGATCACATGTCCAACGCCAACCTATGGCGATTGCATTCATTTTGGCGACCATGGCCGAGTTCACCTGACGCCGTAAAAGATATAATTTGGTTTATTTCAGACTTAAGAAGTATATCGAGAACATGTTTCTAACTTCCCGCGTGTTTTCTTCACGATGTCTAGCGATCCTCGCCGACTTCCACCCGAGACCGTTTCTCATTTGATGTCCCGTTCGTTCAGAAATGTATTTTCCTAAGTCTTACGTTAAGTCTTAAGTTACGGCTATACGCCACTATGAACCCTCTCGTATGATGTTTATTTCTTAAGTTTTACGTTAAGTCTTAAGTTACGTGACTCTGACCCCAGGGTAAGGGTTATATATGTATAACATTTTCGGTACTTGAACTACCGTAACAGGTGATATACTGATGTATTGTATTCATTTCTGTATGCAAGACTGTTCTTATCTCATTTCGTGACTACGATGCCATCTCAAATATTTTACATTGGCGCTGCTAATAAACGACCCTTGAATAACTGAGCTCATCGACTCGGCATGGCCGGTACTATATATGTATAAACATGTCTCAACATGCAGCAATACGCAGCTTCCTGCAGTTCATGCTACATACTGTCATCATGTTGCAAACGTTCCAGGTAATCTTTATAGAATAGAAGAATTTTAGAATATGTTCAGTTTGAATTTAGTGGTTTTGATACAAATAAGTGGAAAAATGTAGGAACTACGCCGACACAATTTTTATTTTGCAAGCTTCAACTGGATGAAACGTAACGATCATGATCCGCCAAATCGCTTAAAGACCAAGTTTGAGCAATTTTTATATTTTTAGTTTTTTTTATTACCATTATTTTTTTATTAACCATACCCATTTACCATTCTCGCAACAGTAATAATAATGTGTCCAAATTTCATTAAATTCAATTTCAGGTTACACGATACAGAACGATCTAAAGCAATACTCGTATGTACAAGTATATATCAGAAAATTCAAAGTCCCTTGGTCTCTGTAATAGGCAAGGCAATGTTCCGATGGATCTAAAAAGTTGTATTATGCCGCTAGGTCCTTCTGTCGCAGGTCTATGGAGAGCCTATTATCAACACAAACTCTTTTTCAATTTTACGACCCCCTACGCCCTAACTACCCCAGTTTCACCCCCACCCAAAGAAAGTAGAAAATTATTGGGAACCACTAAAATGCCTTAAAACGAAATTTGAGCTGTTTTTTATATTTTTTGGTTTTTTATTATTGCTATGCCGCCACTGCCACGATTTCTAAAAATAATACGCTTTTTCCAACCTCGCCAAGGTAATAATACTGTCAAAATTTCATTAAAATCAATTTAATGATTACCCCGTAATACATTATAGAACGATCTAAAGCAATACTCATCGTATGTGTACAGAAAATTCAAAGTCCCTTGGTTTCTTTAACAGGCAAGGCAATGTTCGGATGGACCTTAAGAAGTGTATTAAGCCGCTAGGTCTTTCTTTCCCAGGTTAATAGACAGCCTATTATGAAGAAAACATATTTTTTAGTTTTGCTACCCCCCACACCCCCAACCACCCCAATTTCACCCCCACCAAAAAAAAAGTAGAAAATAATCAGCAACCTCTAAAACGCCTAAAAACGAAGTTTGAGGGATATTTGAATTTTTTTTGTTTTTTGCTAAAGGCCTAGCGTTACCTACTACGATCCCACAGCATATCGCTACGCAAATTTCATCACAATTCATGAAGCGGTTACTGAGGTTACGAGGCTAGAAAAACGCGACAGACAGACAGACAGACAGACCAACAGACAGACTGGCCAACAGACCGACGGAAATGAGTGACGTGGATTTTCGTGATGTAGACATCATAAAACGCCCAAAAATCGTTTTATCTTAAAATCGAAAATGTTCACGATCACAATACCACCCTCACTTGTCGATATGAGAAGTAAAATGCTTCATAATTATGTGCTATTCTGTATTTTGTTAAATATGTATACACTTTTCATCGTTTTTCAATTCAGAAAAATGCTAAATACGTAGTGCAATGCCTCACCCCTCTCCCACGCCCTGGTCGTCATATCGTCGTCTTTTTTTGTTGCTAACCATTTTTTTGTACTCCACTCTTTAGTAATAATGATATCAAAATAGCACAGACGTTATTAGCTTGTCAACTTGTATTATAGGTACTTTATTTATGTTTTGAAACTTTTAACAAAAGTTAAACAAAGTAAATCACATTACTCTACAGTGGCGTATATAAGGGGGGCCCGAAACCAGCCACGCATTCAGTTTTGACGTCTGGGAAGAGGCTGAAGTAGTTATCAAAAAATATAGTACTGAATAAAATTAGCAGCGACATCAAAATGTAATCTAATAATAAATCAAATAGGGCAACTTTAGCGATCATAGATGTCTGATTAGGTAGTACACCTTGGTATTTTCGCTTCAATTTAGAATTATTATCTATAAAAATGAAATTTACATTTCTAATATCAATATGTGTTATAAACAGGGTGAGTTTTTAGTACCGGCTCCGTCAATAACTCCACTATTGTAGAAGATAGCGAAAAAAGTTATATATAAAAGTTGTAGCCAAGGATATGCTCCTTGCTCAGAAAATATTTAGATTTATACAGGATAATCCATAACTGCGTGGTGATGCAAACATGCATTTTTTAAATGAGATACCCTATATTTCAATCCATATTTAAATTCTACTAATGATTTCCGTTCTTCTAATATAGGGTATTGTTACATTATACAGGGTATTTCAAAAGTTATGACCATTTTTATGTCCAAATCGCTGTCAAATGAACGTACTGTATATCAAAAAGTGTAAATTCAAAAATCATATTTTGTACACGGATGAATAAAAAATATTCTCTAGTTTTAAAATCGCCTAATAAAAAAATGCGTGACGCATGTTCGTATACAGGGTGATAGAGATTTCAAAATCTAGATTTTCTCTCTTCTTTTAAATATAACCCCCAATATTTTATTATACCAAAGAATTGCTTTTAATATACTCTTTCATCTTTGCATAGCACTTGTTATTGCTGCATTCATTAGTTTCTTAGATATTTCGATTTTTCTACAAATTTTGAATATACCTTCTACTTGTTTACTAAAATTTATATTTTTTTGAGAAAATATTATCAAATTTTATTTTTGCTTAACAAACAACTAAAATATAAGGCCATAATAGTACACACAGTCGAAATAAAACGATTCTTCAATCTTTCAAACGAATTAGTTTTAGAATGCCTCCGTTCTGGATATTGCTGTTCATAGTTGATATATTCTAGAGGCAAGTAGGCAATTTCTCAAAGATTCTCCAAAATTAATTTTTAACGCTCGTTTTTCACACAGTACGGAATTATTGAGTAAGCTATAAAAACTGCCAATTTTTCAAGGTCTACCTGATAAATCTGCTTGATAATTACGCATCACGTCTACAAAGTTGTTTCCTCAGCATACTTGACTTTATGATCTCGATGATTCAGGGTTTTGACTCCATCAAATACTATCATGGCCTTATAATTTAGTTGTTCGTGAAATAAAAAATAAATTCGATAGTACTTTCTCAAAATAAATAAATTTCAGTACACAATTAGAAGCTATATTTTAAATTTACCGAAAAATCGAAATATCTCGGAAACTGATGGACGTAGGTACAACAGGTGCTATACAAGGATGAAAGAGCATACTAAAAGCAATTCTTTGGCATAATAAAATATTGGGGGTTACATTTAAAAAAAAAAAGAGAAAATCTGGATTTTGCAATCTACATCACCCTGTATACGAGTATGCGCGCGGGCTCTTTTTATAGCCGATTTTAAAAGTGAAGGATATCTTTAGTCTTTCCATGTAAAAAAAATAATTTTTGATTTATTACTTTTTAATATACAGAACGTTCGTTTGACAGCGATTTGAATATAAAAATGGTTATAACTTTTGAAATACCGTGTATAATGTCATAATACCTTATATCGTGAGAACAGAAATTATTAGTAGAATCTCCACGTAGTTATGGATTACCCTGTATAAATCAAAATATTTTCTGAGCAAGGAGCATATCTTCTACAGTAGTGGAGTTATCGACCGAGCCGGTGCTAAGAACTCACCCTGTATAATTATTTTCGTTAATATTAGTACACTGTTATTTTATATTGATTAGGATTATAATACGCCAATATTATAACGTAATTTAATTTCTCCGATGGGCCCCCCCGAAATCGATTTCTATATACGCCACTGTTACTCTACATTTATGATTAACATAAAATCTCAAGTAAAACAAACACAAACTTAATAATGTCTCATTCTTAATAATAATTCTCTAAAAAATCAAATGCAGTAATTGATTGAATTGGATTTTTTTCATAAAAATCTAGCCTAAAAATCTAAAATCTAAAAAATATTTTACTCCTAGCCTTAAATATCGAAGCAATCATCATATTATTATATTAGTACTTATTGTTATTTAGTAGCCTTTTTTAAGATTTCACGATATAATTTCATAATTTAATTATTTTTCAAAATAACAGTATTCCTGCACTTTTTGACGCAAGCTGTCAACTGAACTGTCGAAAATTTTTATAACTGAGAGAAATACTCCTTATATACGCAGAATACGTAAAAACAGCAGTAGGTAAGACTTCGTTTTAGCGGAAACCGAAATGGGGGTCGAGAGTGGTGTCAAACGACGTGGTTTGACGTCCTGAATCGAACGAGACCACTCCCAGACCGAGGAAACGTTCTGGTGAAGAGCTACAGCATTTTGAAGTTTCGTTACCTAACCTAACTTATCCAGAAAAGTTTACTTGTTGAGCTCAAAATGAGTGTTAATCGACGTGGTTGGACATCGTGACTCGAACTTGACCACTTCCAAAGTGAAGAAACATTGCAGTGAAAATCTACGCCACTTTAAAACTTGGCAATTTCAATATCTTACCTGATATAACCTAACTAATACGGTCGGGCTAAAAAAGGGTGTCAATCAACTCGGTTTGATGTCCTGACTCGAAATGTATCAACTAGTAGACTGAAAAAACGTTTATTTTGATTCTCAGTTTAGGAAATTAAGCCAAAAAAGGTCTTCGAGGGTCTGCGCCTGGGGCCTATTCCAGCATACTGAAAAAACTGAACAGGTGACCTACCCTACTTACCTGGGAGTATATTACATGGAGTATTCAAAATCTACAAAATTAGTAACGTCCCAGGCCCCCCCGTCTATACAAGTGAACAAACCTAATACAACTTAAACCTACCTTATTTCTAGGAACATTAAGAATTCAAAGTATCATAACTTTTTCATTTTCCATTTCTTAGTGTTGCTTCTGGTGTCATTGTACCCTACTCGTCAAGTACTTTCGAATTGATCATATATTTCGTGGCAGAAATATAGAAATTTCGAAGTCGTTTTTAGGTTAGGTTTGAAATTTCAAAGAGGCATAGATTTTTATCGGGCCGTTTTCTTAGGCTGGGTATGGTCTAATCCCACTCGAGGCGTCAAACCGAGTCAATTAACAGTCCTTTAAACCCCATTTAACCTATTTTGACCTCAACAACTTGACCCGTCGGGTTAAGTTAGGTTAGGTTCTGAAACTTTAAAATGCCGTAGTTTTTCACCGGAGCGTTTCCTCGGTCTAGGAGTGGTCTCGTTTTACTCAGGACGTCAAACCGAGTCGATTGACACTACTCTCAAGCCTCAAATCGGTTTCCGCTAAAACAAAGTCTAGCCCAGCAGTATATTTAAAAGCTAAGTATATCTATTCAATTCCAGTAATAGATTATTGATAGTTTTGTAGTTGTAGATTGATAATTGTACAGTGATTAATCATTGAGGAGAAAGGGGATGAGTGCGGCCAGTGGGGGCACTCCTCCCGATAAGAAGAGAAAAGAGGATGTACCGAATATAGTACAATTACCCACAGATAATATGGGAGACAGATATTGTGACAAACAAATTTGTAAAACAGTGACAAATAATACAACTCAGAATGTAAGTATGGATACGATTACAAAAGCGGAACCGGAGATAACAACGGAAAGAAAAAACGGTAAGCCAATTGTATTTTATAAACAAACAGATACCGGACCATATCATGTTTATGGAGAAAATAATTCAGATAATTTCAAAGGTAAATTGAATCCCGTAAAGGTAGGTGAAATAATTTTAAAAACATTACCAGAATTAGACAATCAAATAAGGAAAATAGAATCTATAGGCAATAATAGAATTAGGATTATATTTAGAAATGCACTGGCTGCAAATACGCTACTTAAAGCAAGAAATCTTTTGGAAAACTTTAACTTAGATTTTTACATTCCAAAATTTATTATATATCGACAGGGTATAATCCCAATCGACAAAGAATTTACAGAGGAATATATCCTAGAAAAAATAAAACCATACGATTTTCATTGTAAATTTACTGTAGAATCTGTAAAACGTATGTACAGAAAGGTAGTTGAAAACGATACCACAAAATTTGTTCCGATAAATAAAGTAATAGTCTGCTTTGAAACACAGGAATTACCGAAATATGTTGCTATTAACCACGTTATATTTGAAGTTACAAATTATATTCAAAAGGTAATTCTATGTCACAACTGTATGCGTTATGGACATTTGGGCAGACAATGCAAAAGCAAACCAAGGTGTGCAAAATGTCACGGAGAACACGTTACTAGCTCATGTCAAGTGGATGAATGTGTTCCAAAATATTTTCATTGTGAGGGAAATCACTATACCTTCGAGATGAGAAAGTGTGACGAATTTAAAAGACAAAAGGAGATTAAAAAACATATGTCGGTTACTAATACATCTTATAGAGATGCAGAAAAAGCGATTCCTAGAGTAACCTATGCAAGCGTTACACAGCGCCAAACACAGACCTTTAATCAAATAAACACACATTCATCTAATTCCCCTTCAACAAGTTCAAAAATTCAAAATATACAACCTGAGTGTAATCAATCAGGTAATGATAATACTAGACAGAGAGGATCTAGATTCACTCAAGTCGTTCCCAGAAAAACAAATAAAAGATACGTATCTCCTACGAGAGACACTACAGATCAAATTAGAAAACAAATAATAAGTCAAATAAATATTCCGTCTACCTCAGGGGGAATTTATAATAGTACAAATTATGAAGTTAATAGTAACAACCAGAACGGTAATGAAGATGATTATGTAGAGAATGTTATAGAATTGGTTATGTTCGTTTTGTTGAATCTCAAACAAACAGATGTTCAAAATCTTCCAAAAACAGAAATCGTCAACCTAATAAGAAGAAGAATAAATAAACACTAATAACCTAACAAAGAATTCTACAATGTCTAAAAACTCAAAAAACAATATAAATAAATTGCTGCGAATGCACGTAGATTATATGAGATTTTTATTACCTTTTTATAAATTTACTATACAAGGAGGATAAATTTACATAAAAAAAAAGAAGAAAAGTACCCTGACAAACAATAATGGACCAGTTGAAGATCATTCAATGGAATTGCCGATCAGCTTTAGCAAACAAAGGTAATCTGGAACACCTCCTGGAGAACCAAAACGCAGACATTGCGATTTTATCAGAAACTTGGTTTAAACCAAATACTTACGTTAATTTCACAGGATTTAACGTTGTTAGGCAGGATCGTCCAGACGGTAAAGGTGGGGTAGCAATTCTACTTAAACATAACATAAAGTATACTGAGATAAATACAATAACACACAACAAACTTCTGACGACTGGAGTTACTTTGGAATTAAAAGATAAGACAAATCTTTCATTAATATCTATTTATGTCAAGCCTCAAACCAAATTATCTTCCCAAGAATGGAATACATTTTTTGACTTGATGCCACCACCTTTTATTTTAGCAGGAGATTTTAATGCTCATCACGTAGCTTGGGGATGTGAGGTAAACGATGTTTATGGTAACATTCTCCTGGAGTCGCTGAATGAGAAAAATCTAACTTATTTGAACGACGGATCCGCCACCTATATCGGCCATGGTAGAAAGTCTGCTATAGATCTCACCATATCTACGCCTCAAATCAGACACCTTCTAAAATGGGACACTTTGCCAGACCCCGCCGGCTCAGATCATATCCCAATCATAGTCGATTGCAAACTCTGCCCAGAGAGGATAAAAATAAAAGAATATAGAGAGTGGAACGTAAATAAAGCTAATTGGAATATATACAAACTGTATCTATCCTCACATGAAATAAATATAGATAATTATGATACATTTATAAACTTTGTGAACCAATCTGCTGACGCATCTATTCCTAAATACTCACAAGAAAGGACTCGCTCAAGAAATGGAAAACCTTGGTGGTCACCCGCCTGTGAGGAAGCTGTTCGAAAACGTAGAGAAAGTTTTAACATATATAAGAACAATCCTAATTTACAAAATCTCATGAATTTTAGGAACCTTGATGCCATAGCAAAAAAAGTAACAAAATCTGCAAAACGAAGTAGTTAGCATAAGTATTGTTCGTCCCTAGGCAGCAATATACCTCTAAAAACGGTATGGCGACAAGTTAACTTATACAAAAATAGAAGGCAAAATAATAAAGACTATGTAGAATCCTCTGCAAACTGGATCTACGATTTTCATTTGAAATTAGCTCCATGCTCAGTTCCCAAACAAGAACTAACAACAAACATAGTTGTTGATCACGAACTAATGTTACCATTTGGCATGTGGGAGTTGGAAAAATCGCTCAAACAAAATAATAACACTACACCTGGAAAAGATAATATACACTATTCTATGCTGTACAATCTACCAAAGAGAATCAAAGTGGATCTATTGAGATTATACAACGAAGTACTCCAAAAGAGAACAGATATACCAGACGACTGGCACAACTACATCATTATACCTATTTTAAAACCAGGTAAATCAAGAGACCATCACGACTCATACCGCCCCATAGCACTAGCATCTTGCGTGTTGAAGACAGATGAAAGAATGATCAAGAATCGCCTGGAACATTATCTAAAGAAGAACCTACTACTACCGTAATCACAATTTGGCTTTCGAAAAGATCGTTCCACTCACGACCTATTGACCAACTTAATAACAGACATCCAGTTAGGCCTTTCAATGAACGAACATACTGCTGTAGCATTTCTAGATGTCATAGGAGCTTATGACAATGTGGATTTATACATACTTGCGGAAAAGATGAAAAGACTGCAAATTCCTGATCAACTCACTTACCACCTGGTAACTCTTTACAGCAACAGGAAGATCTTTATAAGAACCTGTGATACATTGATAGGACCCCGAATAACAGCGAAAGGACTACCACAAGGAAGTATCCTCAGCCCGTTACTGTACATAATATATTCTCACGACTTGGAACAACTATTCTATGGGACGGAGGTACATATTTACCAATTTGCAGATGACTTCGCAATCAGCATCAGAAAAAGGAGTATTGCATTAACAACAGAAGCACTAGATACCGCCATGACTACAGCAATAACATGGTTTGAAGAAAACGGATCTTCTATCTCCTATGAGAAATCTACAGTTTGTACGTTCAGCCGTTCTAGACTCAATCCACCAAATACAATAAACCTTGCAGGCAAAAACTTCAAACAACAAAATACAGTCAAATATTTAGGATTATATCTAGATAGGAAACTGAACTGGAAAGACCACATTAATTATCTTATCAGAAGAGCAGAAAATGCAATCAATATTTTGAAAACCTTTAGTAATTACAAATGGGGCGCAGACCCAAATATCTGTCTAACATTCTACAGATCTATAGTTAGATCAATATTAGACTATGGATCAATTCAATATGGCAACGCATCAAAGCAAAATCTGCAAAAAATAGAAAAAATAAAAAACAAATGTTTAAGACTTTGTGTTGGATACTTACCAAGTACTCCAATGAATGTAATGGAGGTAGAGTGCAATGAACCTCCTTTGTATCTAAGAAGACAAAAACTGAGTACAAGAGCAGTACTGAAGCAGATTAGCAAAGATAAGGTTGCATCTATTCATAAACTTTTCATTTTGGGTCTGACTAGCAAATACTGGCAGCATAAAAAACTCCCTTTACTTATAGAAAGCTATGAGTACTTATTACCAATCAGAGATCAAATATATTCCAACGTATTACACCCCTACTTTACCACAGAATACAAGAACTACAACTTCAAACTAGGAGTAGAATATACGAACTTTCATCAAGCTGACCCTACCACATACATCAAATTCAAACAGCAGATAGAAGAAAAATGGGATCAATGTGAGCACATATACACAGACGGTTCAAAAACAACAAACGGTGTAGGATGCGCTTTCTACCATGAAAATAAAAAATATCAAGAATTATACAAACTTCCTCCAGATTGTTCAATATATACAGCTGAGTTGACAGCCATTCAAAAAGCACTAGAATATTCTCTCAGTAATACTGAGCTTAGAGACGTTATAATCTTCAGCGACAGCAAGAGTGCAGCTATGAGAGAGCATTTAAGAATTTCACCGACTTTCAACCATATCATCTCAAGCATAATGAAATTGATTTACAGACACAACAATTTGGATAAAAATGTAAAAATTGTATGGATTAAAGGACATACAGGTATACCTCAAAACGACACAGTCGACATACTCGCAAAGATGGCGACTACAGATGGAATATTGATGAGGGATTTCAAAATTCCCTACAGTGACTTGAACAGTAAATTAAACAAGAACCTGAAAGAAAAGTGGAGTGAACACTACCATAGAAATCCATCCGGAACGATATACAAACAGATCCAACAGAACATAAGAACAGAACCCTGGTTTAAGAGAGAAACGAATAGACCACTTGTGAGAACACTTTGCAGATTGAGATGTGGTCGTTGCTTAAGCCCTCAACACAAAACTAGAATAGGGCTAGACGATGACCACTGCAGATGTGGAGAAATCGGTACTGCTCAACACTGTATATTAGAATGTCAATTGATCAGTAATGAGGTAACAGACCTGTATCACAGATTGTCAAACTATATTCCGTTACCTGCTAATATGATCGCTATACTAGCTAGTGAAAACAACTGTGCATACAAACTATTATATAACTTTTGCACACAAAAACTAAAAATAACACTGTAACTTTCAACTATAACTAATATAAAACAATGTTCGTATTATTAAGAAAAAATAGATGTCTATCCAAAGTAGAACTGGCCAGTTGATCTCAGATCAGAGCCAATAACATAAATAAAAAAAAAAGTATTCCTAGTTGAAAAAATAACGTTCGAGTAGAACAAGTTGGGAAGAAAAGTGAAACTAATGCCTCCTTAAATTCATTTGCTCCATGGCCTACTCATCATATTCTGCGTGCCTTACATTTGCAAATTGTGTGCATTGATTATTATGTCCCTACTAGCTTTTCTATAGTCTTTTGAATAATTAATAAAGAATAGTTTAACGTTCAGTCGTGTATTACTGGGACTTAAAAATACGAATTTGGGATCCGGGACAACATAGTCAACTCCGGGACAATCCCGAAAAACTCTAACCATATGAC
This sequence comes from Callosobruchus maculatus, assembly GCA_951848785.1. Classification (NCBI taxonomy): domain Eukaryota; kingdom Metazoa; phylum Arthropoda; class Insecta; order Coleoptera; family Chrysomelidae; genus Callosobruchus; species Callosobruchus maculatus. Next base: position 375,119 of record CATOUR010000067.1, read on the forward strand.
TACAGGACCTGTATACAAATCTATCTGAAATCAAATCTTGTTCATGAAATAATGTAATCTAAAGCAGCCTTTACACGTTTATCAAAGCTCCGTCGTTAAAGGTTTCAATTTTCAATAATAATCAATTAAAAAACATCGCCTTACACCTCTGTTCCCTTTTATAGAGCACGTGGTGCTGGATTAAAGCCAGAAAGCTTTTAGTTTTATATATCGTCGCACTACACTGAATTAAAACTTCCTTTAAGTCGTATATAGGTGCACTTTACGACAAGAAAAGTTCGGCAATAAAAGGGGGCTTTTATGTGTGGCATTATGGATGTTCAATCATGTACGAAGCATTTCCAGATAAGCGAGAAGTAAAGTGAATTACAACTTCGCTGAGAAATGTCATTTACGTACAACCGAGTGCATAATAATTTATGAACACTATACAGTGGCTATATGGGTCACTATTTTCATAGCTTTAGATTACTTCTTTTCATTACATGGTAAAATAGATGTGGAAAAGTTATTTTGCAGGTTGCAATTAGGTGGATAACAATTTTTTAGTCGAAAATAACATAAAGAGTATAGCAAAAGTTAGGACCGATTCAATAGAGATGAAAACCTGTATATAGCGCCCTCTGTCATTTACGTACAACCGAGGGCATAATAATTTATGAACACTATACAGTGGCTATATGGGTCACTATTTTCATAGCTTTAGATTACTTCTTTTCATTACATGGTAAAATAGATGTGGAAAAGTTATTTTGCAGGTTGCAATTAGGTGGATAACAATTTTTTAGTCGAAAATAACATAAAGAGTATAGCAAAAGTTAGGACCGATTCAATAGAGATGAAAACCTGTATATAGCGCCCTCTGTCATTTACGTACAACCGAGGGCATAATAATTTATGAACACTATACAGTGGCTATATGGGTCACTATTTTCATAGCTTTAGATTACTTCTTTTCATTACATGGTAAAATGGATGTGGAAAAGTTATTTTTCAGGTTGCAATTAGGTAGATAACAATTTTTTTAGTCGAAAATAACATAAGGAGTATAGCAAAAGTTAGGACCGATTCAATAGAGATGGAAACCTGTATGTAGCGCCCTCTGTCATTTACGTACAACCGAGTGCATAATAATTTATGAGCACTATACAGTGACTATATGGGTCACTACTTTCATGGCTCTTGGTTACTTCTTTTCATTATATGGCAAAGTGGATGCGGAAAAGTTATTTCGCAGGTTGCAATCAGGTAGATAACAATTTTTTTAGTCGAAAATAACATACAGAGTATAGCAAAAGTTAGGACCGATTCAATAGAGATGCAAACCTGTATGTAGCTCCCTCTGTCAGTAATCACAAAGCTAAGATCAAATTTCAATTTAGCATGATAAATAATTCCTGTAAACCACATTTTATCTACTGTGTAAGGCCTTCGCGGCCATCGTCCAATGAATTTGTGGTTCTTGGGTTTTTAGGCCGGCGTCGTTTAGCGCTAAAGCTTGACGTTTCGCCACCACGAGTGGATTTGGCATCTTCAGAAGCTATTTCACTTCGGCGACTTCCAAAATACTGACGGCAGGTGGATCTGCACTTGTATTTATACCTGCTAATGGTGACGTGGCCCAACTGGGTAGCGTTGGTAGCCCCGCCCCTTCGCGATATGGTAGTGTCTTTGGGTCCTTTAGGATCCCACATAGCACTTGATGATATGAGAATATTCTGTTCACATTCGCTACAGATATTATGAATATTCTGAGAAAATTCCGTGGATAATTAGTATATTTACAGAATATTCTGTAAATGTTCGAAATGGGAAAAACACGCTATACTCCTAGAATGTTCCGCCGAATACTCCGCACGGATATTACATGAACAATCGTGGTAGAATGTTTTTGAATATTCGAGGAACATTTTGTCTAAATTACCTCATATACGAAATATTTTTAGGGAATTATGGATACTGTTCCAAAAATAATGCCACCTACTAGTGGCAGATGATCACAAAAGTTAAGTGGTTAGACATCTCAGTCTCGATGCCTGAATAAAGTGTAAAAATGTAAACTTGTTGCATTTAACCTCAAAATTCTACTCACATTATATAATGAACCATACACCATAGTAGGTGACCATAATTTGGAATACTGTCACACACTTTATAATAACCAGCAACTTTATTGTACAAAATTGGATGTAAATGCAGGCCTTTCCGGAATAAAACTCGTGAATTCGTGAATTGCTAAAATGCCGACATGCATATGTTGAAGCACAGAATGACAGAACACTTGAAGCGAAGAATAGAGTGACAACCAGACAAAATTGAGAACTGACGACACCATAGTCACCATACATCAGCATAAGATGCTGTCACTTTATCGTCGATGGATGCCGTATGTGTATTGCTGGCAATGGCTAATGACTAATAAACTTTTGAAAATTGCACATAATACTTAGTAGGTTTATTTAGAATGAACGCAAAACGAACGAAGGTTTTTTTAATTCACTGAGAAACGTGCAAATATAAATTAATAATACCTCATATTGAATATTTGCCTACATACAGATATTTCTATTACAAATATTACTAAATGTTCGTCATAAAATAGCTACATCTTGTTCTTAGTAGATTATTAAAATAATATTCTATGAAGAATATTATTGGTATATTCTGGAATAATTTAGACACGGATGGATTCTCTGTGAAGTCTGGCATGGTATGAAGACGTTGCGGCAAGAGCCTCAGTTTCTTCAAACTCGATCCTGTGACTTCCCTCCTTAATCGCATGTTCACCTACCGCTGGTTTGTCCGTATGGCCTAGTCGACAGCTAGCCTTATGTTCTGCAATTCTTGTGTTTATAGAACGCTTCGTTGTTCCTATGTATACACATGTGCATGGTATGCGATAAACCCCCGGTGTTGTGAGTGGGTCTCTTTTATCCTTCACCGTTCTCAAATATTCCTGTATCTTTCTTGTGGGCTTGTAGACGGTCTTGACGTTTTCCTTGTTGTTGATGTTACTCAGAAGGCAAAAGGGCTGTTCCAAATTACGGTTCTTTCACCGTCCCAGAACTGTTTTCATCATGCCAAGCCCATTTTGTGATTCTAGAATCGATGATTGGTTGATACGCTGGCGGACCAACCAACCACCGTTTCTAGAACTGTAAAATGGGCGAGGCATGATGAAGACATTTCTGGCACGGTGATAGAACCGTAATTTGGAACAGCCCTTAAAAGGTAAAATACAGGGAGTAAAAATCAAACTTATGCTGGTCGACTGTGTTGTTTTGGATTGTATTATGCTAACGCAATTGCCGGATTTGGTGTTGTGTGGGTTGCCTGCGTTAAGGCCCAAGCTCAGGATTGTGCTTGTACTCATGGCATGGGTGATACAGTGATGGGTTAGCCTGTCTTCAAATGATCAGTGATGGATCCATACGTAATTTCCCCGTACCTCGTACGGCCTTCTGTTCTTCTGTTCAAAATAAAAAATATAAAAATGGCGTCCTCATTGTCTTCCGAAGATAGTGACTTCGAAAATCCCACGAGGGATGATTCAAAAAATGAAAAGTGAAACGTTATATTCAAACGAAAAAGAAAGTAATTCTGAAACAAATTCAGATTCAGATTAGATTTATTATGTTTTGTTATCATTATAATTATGATTTTTTAATTCATTTACGTGAAATAAAGATATTCTTGACAAGTTTTCGTAAGCCATAGAAGCTCCTTACAGCGGTGCCAGTATTTAGGCAGTGGTAAATAAAGGCTAGCAACATTGGCAACGTCAAATTCACGATCTCACGATTTCTCACGAATTTTTCCGAGCAGCCTCACGATATCTGTTTGGTGTCATCTGGGACCACTGCCCAGGAAGCAGTATTAAAAGCATTTCTGACGTCAAGGGTAACTACTGTGCACCATTTATCCTTGGACTTTTCCACTATTTCCATTACTGTCTCAAGGGCGTCGATGAGTAGACTTGCCGATTAGAAAACCGAACTGGTCCTCCGACAGCCATTTCTTTCTGTAGCCTCTGACGGACCAAATTCCAATAGTGAACCACTGGATGGAATGGGACTTTGCATACACGCCGACTGTGAAATAATACTGGTAAAATATCGGCGAGCAGCCGGCCACTGCCACTGCAGACCGCCGGAGCCAGTACTGGGACGTCCCTGCGACACAGTGACATACGTGGCTAAATGCAACCTTGCACACGTATCGATTATTTACCGACCGATAGTCGCTACAAGTCTTCTATTCCAGCCGAGTGCCCTGGTAATATACATAGAACTATACTAGATCCACCGAAGAAAAAGAGCGCAAAAAATTCATGGTGTTCACGTGCTCTCGATACTTGCGAGACCTGTTTACACAGTAGCCACCGACGGTAACAGTCAGTCCTTCCTGGAACGACAAATGGACGGTGTCTGACAAAACTGACGTGAGCCACCGATCTGTTGTTTTGAAAAAGTTAGTTCTGTATTAAGCTGCCTTCTGGACTGTTCTAGTTAAAAAACACTCTTATTATAATTTTTTGTATTCAAATAAAATTAGGAAAAAATTACCAAACCCGACATAAGATTTATTAGCATGGAATGGACCACCTATCAACCCAAATAAGCTGAAGTACGCTGAGTTTAATAGTATTGTTTAACAGTTGTTTTTCATCAATCTCTGAATATGAATCACGACCACTTCTTCCAAGATGTTTTCAAAATCTTGACTTTGGAGATTCTTTCAAATGAGAGATGGTTATGCAAAACGTGAGTGAGCTTTAAGACCAGCTTAATATTGTGACCATCGTAGGATTTTGGCCATATGAGTTTCTTAACAGAAGCATGTTTATTTGTATTTACATAATATCTACGCGAGCAGGAACCAACTTGCTTTTGCGTACTCATCCTAGCTTCATAATCTAATCAAATATTGAAAATACCCCTACCCAGTCTGCCAACGAATATACCTTCAAGGAATACGTTCAACCTGATCTTGTACAGCTTTGATGTCATATTTCATCTAGCAGTCTATACTAACGACTTATAGTTTTTCAATAATGGTGTACGTCTCACATATTGTGGATTATAATACTGCTATATTTATGCAGCGGAGAAACAGGAAACAAAAAAATGTGATGTCTATGTTCATGTGTTTTCGATGTTTGGCAAACCTGTTTAGACCACAATACGTCAGCGGCCATATTATGAGGAGGCGTCGACAAACAGCTGTGTATTTGATTCTTCAAGAAAGGCGGCCTTTTCTCCAAATTTGTCGGTGCCAGGCGTGTGCTTAGGCATTGGCACTTCCAAGTAGTGTAAGCTTGCCTCTCACCAAGCCACGAGAACTCACTATTTGCTCACCTGTTTTTCCGTTTCTCCGCTGGATGGATATTAATGAAAAAATTCGTTAATATTTGACATTATTGCTTCAACAATATGGATAAGGAACTTGCCCAAAACATGTCGCCAAAATGTGAAGAGTGGTTCAGGACATTTATGCTCAATGCAGAATGGAACATCCAGGTTTTGGTATCAAATAAACGATTATAACCAAAATTATGTTAAATTCCTTATGGCACAACGCCATCCACATCTTGTTCATTTCAAGGGGCGGTCTGCTGTGGTGTAAGCTTGCCTACGGCCAGGCGACAAAAATTCACTCATCTTGCGCGTGATCACTCTTTTTCTTCGCTGGACAGAGAATTGTTTTATGATTTAGGACTACGTGCGTATAAAAAAATGGTTGACTCAATAGATAATGATGTTCTCATTTCATTAGTGGAGGCAAGACCTGTTTTCCCATTTTGGTATTCAGACGTTGGATTTTATTTTTCATCTTCTCATGGAGTTCATCAAAGGAAGCAATAGACATTCTAAAGAAGTTGAAAAACTTTATACCATTACGCCTCAGTTCTTCAAAAAGAGTGTAGAGTGTTCCACTGTGTTCCCTGCTTTGATTGATAGGATAAATTCACTACTTGCGCTTAATCCTACGACGCTTAATGCGGCGATACTATAACCACATAGCAATTACACGTTTACGATTCATTGTTATTGAAGAATCTCGCGTCAGGAACACAAAACAACTGATTGTTTGGCCGGTGAAAATCCGGTGTGTCTGCAAGCACCTGCTACCGATAAAATATCGGCCGATTTTTTACCGACCGTTCAAAGTCGGTGTGTGTGCAACTAGCGTTAGGCTAGTTTGGACAACTGAAATGGCGGTATAACTATTGGCGGAAGCAAAATATCCAACTTAAGATTTGCTGACGCTACAACCCTTATTGCTACTTCTCAGGAAGAACTTGTAGCTCTATTAAACATCTCAGAACAACACAGTGCGGCATATGGGCTTGGTATTAACTACAACAAGAGCAAGGTTATGATCGTAGATAGAGATTACGATAAGCATCGAGAAATAAAGTCAGTAGATCATTGTGAAGTAGTTCAAAGTTTTGTGTACCTCGGTTGTTTGATCGACAATTCGGGTAGCTGTGAAAATGAGATTTGACGGAGCATTCATCAGGCATGTATGACCATGATAGTGCTTACTAAAATATGACGTGACCATAACATCACTAAAGCTACCAAAATGTCGCTGGTTCAGTCTCTTGTGTTCTCCATATTTTTGTATGCCTCGGAAACTTGGACTGTTAAAAAGGCAGATCGAGCTCGCATTGATGCTTCTGAAATGTGGACGTGGAGGAGAATGCTGAGAGTTCCTTATACCTTCTATCGAACTAACGTTTCCATACTGGAAGAGCTCGGTAATCCAAAGAGACTATCCTTCATTGTGTCGATGAGGATGCTTACATTCTTCGGACAAATTAACAAAAGCGATAATATGGAGAAACTTGTAGTTCAGGGTCATGCCCCGAGTGGGTGTAGCCGTGGCCGTTCCCCTACACACTGGGTGGATACGACGAACCAGTTGCGGGATATGAGTATCAAAAACGCCGCTGAACTGACAGTAAATCGCGGACGATGGCGAGCTACAGTTATTAATATAGCATTTATTGCCCAATAGAAATAAGTTTCCATTTATAGGACAAAACCAAAATATAACACAAATATACTGAATCCTATTAATTTACAAAACGATAAAGGTGATATTGCTCCTAAATAAGAAGAAAAAAAACTAATAATATATTACTTTAAGTACTGTTCTAAAATGCGCTTAAGTTCCACCAATGAGCACGTAAATATATCACAAACACTACAGATACTATTGAAATTCATACACATTACCCGCACAGGCGATTTCAATATTAGGTTGGAGCTCGCACGGCTACAAAAAAATAAAACATTGTTTCTGGAGCTCAGTCTAGGAACTAAAAAATTGAGATGTGACAACAGATCTGGCGAAATAACCTTTTCATGTAATATTTTGTACAGAAAAATCACAGAACTATGCTTTCTTCTTTCTGAGAGTGATAACATTTGAAACCTCTCCAAACGTAACGTGTAGTCTGACCCCTCATAGGATAAGCTCCATCGCTTTTAAATACCAAATATTTGTTGGATATGGTCGATGAGGTTGACATAACATGAGTGATAAGGACTCCATACCGGCGATGCGTACTCTAATTTGAATCGGACATAAGCAAAATATAGAGATTTCAATGCCACTACGTCATAAATGAACTTAAAATTTCTTATTATAAAGCCTAAAGATCTATTAGCACTACAAACAGTTTGACTTAAGGGGCTTCTAAACGGGCAACACTTTTACAGCAATGTGTGGCTGCAATAGTATGGCCGGCAATATTGTCGCCAATAGCGGCCACACTGTCGAATATTAATTTCTTGTATGGCTCGGCCATATAGCCTCATATATCCGGTATTGCCGATACATTTTAATGTGTTGCAAGCACATGGCCGGACGATCGCTTGGCGAACGAAAGTACTGCAATATTGCTGTTTTTGTTTGTTGTTGTTTTTGACGAAAATTTCAGAGGTTAAAATGGCTTATACTTGGACCAACGAGAGGATTATAGACTTTATTAATGAAATACATTTACACCCTGAGTTGTGGAATGTGGAAAGCGGCATATATAGAGACAAAAATGCCAAAAAAGACGGATGGACTGTAATTGCTGAAAAATTTGGCATATCAATTGAGGAGGCATACAAAAAATTTAGAAGAAACATACGCAAAGAATGAGGAGAAAAAAAGATTAAAAGCGGTAGTGCTGGCGGCAAACCAGTGAAATGGTTCGCCTTCGATGCCATAAGAATCTTCCGTTGCTAAAAACGTAGAGTTATCGCCAGTCTTGTCATGACAGGGATTGCTTATCGCATGACTGTATCATTTCTTTTTATTCTTGGTCCAATTGTCCTTAAAATAAATTCAAAGTCACTCTTAGACATTCTTGAAAAGTTTTTGAATAATTTATCATCAAGACATTCCCAAGCTCAAGTTATCTAAAGTTTCACGCCTATTGAGGTAAGGTCGAATCCAGTCTTCTCCTTTTTTGCTTATTTTTTCTTTTAAAACAATATAAGTCGCTGATACGTGTATATTTTCATCAGCCATTATATAGCTCAATTGTGTAGCTCGTCTATGAACAAGTTTGTGGGCCATACTATTGCAGAAAATATTGCCGAGATATATCTTGCCGAGCCATATGCTGCAATTAAACATTGTCGTGATGGCCGGGCTATAGTTGCCAACAATATAGCCACATATTGCAGTGAAAATGTTGCCCGTTTAGAAGCCCCTTTATATGATGATCAAAGCTCAGCCTACTATCAAAAGTCACACCCAAACCACAGACAGTATCATATCTAAGGAGTTCAGTTCCAGAAAGACAATAAGTATATAAGATTTGTTGTTGTTTACTTGAGGATGTAACTACTTTACTTATATTTAAATCCAGTTTGTTAATTATACACCAGTTCTCTAAGTCATCTGCATACATCAATTTGCCGCAATCTAAAGTACCGCATATATCTTTTACAAAAAGCAAAAATAGCAAAGGGCCCAGGTTAGACCCTTGTGGCACCCCAGATGATGCAGTATAGGTGAAAGATTGTTAAAACTCAAAACTTCAGTTCTCAAAACTATTGATAATATTTGTGTCGGCAATACTCTATCTCCGACTTAATGCGTTCTACGAGTTCACAACACGTCTGTTAAGACATTGTGACTATGATAATGAGATGTATACCATGATACTACGACTCCAACAGATATGATCACTTGTCGGACAGTTTTCGTACCGGTCTGCGCATGACGTCACCGCGTGACAAACATGTACAAGCACATGGCGCCAAAGCATTGATATCTTTGAAAGTTTTATTTCGTTTCTTGTTATATCTGTCTTAGATATTTAATATTCATACAAAGTGAAAATGGCTCGTGCACAGTATAGTATAAACAATACATATTGCCCGACCCGTTTGCAGCATTTCCGAGCGTACCAAATTTCAGGTACAAAAATTTTGTACTCAAAAAGATTGACAATGTGGGAAAAGAACAGTGCCAGAGCGGTCTGGACGTATTTTTCTGAAATCTCATATAAGAGATGGATTGGAGCGCATAGTGAAACCATCTTTTTGTGGGAAAATTTGTCGAATAGGAGGTGGAATTTTTATATACTCCATCCAGGAGCGTTTGGTTACCGTTCTTATTTTTTATATATAGATTATAATGATGCGTCACCAGCTCTTCAAGATAATTTGCATAATATGTATTTACTGTATAATTCTCTCAATAAAAAGAAGAAAAGCAACAAATAACATGATTTTGTCATTAGAGGTTTTAAAAAAATCATGAACAAGCATAATGGTAATAATTATGTTTATAGCGAATAAATATTGACTTTTTTCTTCTAATGATTGGTAAAATTGGAATTTTTGAAATTAGGGGATAAGAAAAATACATTCTCAACTTTTTTTATTTTTTATTTATTCAAATATATGTCACAACCACTATACATATATTTTATGTTATACATAAAATGAAAAACATACCACAACACAATAGAACAATATCTTTCTGGGTATTGTATTTAACTAGTACATGTGAATTCTCATATAGTAAAGATTCCTAGTAATAACAAGTTTTTCCTCGATTTTTTTCAAAATATTTTCATGCCATGTATCTGTTTAATAATAATAATATGTTTGAATTAAAAAGTTTGATGCACTTGTAGTGAGGGTTTCTGATACCCTGGGTATAGGCCGGGCACATTATTTGTTGCGCTCTTGGATGTGTTGTAGTTATTGATTCGCTGTAAATATGAGTCTAATAGGGAAATATATTTTGGACAGACAATGACAATTGAGCATAAGAGCATAGAACTAGCCTTTCTCTATTATGAACTGAAAATGAAATATCCTAAAAATTAAGTCCACAAACTGTAAATTTATAACCATTCTTTAGCGCATTTTCATTTTATGTAGCATTTTTTTATTCCAAATAGGAAAGGGTGCTAGGAAAGTTGATGCACCGTAGCAGGACCCTGTATACTTATTATTTTATACTATTGCACAATCTTAGTGAATTTTTGTTTTCTAATAGGTACTCGAGGTCTCTCTAATTTCCACATTAAGAATTTTTATTCTGAAATATATTTTACATCTAAAAAACAAGCTCTTTGCATCATAAGTCACATCTACATTCTCTGCTAATTTGTTTAAATTCGCGTTTCCATTATAGTTGGAAAATATATGGTCGAACTCATTACATTTTGCCAAGAACTCATCTGTAGGTTTTAGTAGTCCACCTTCTGTTAAATGGTTGAACCAAGTGAAAGAAATATCTGTGCAATCTGGGATATAACCCAGGTTCTCCTTATCTTTCAACTTAAATGCAATGAAACATGCCAAACTTTTCAAATCATCCCATCGTAATTCATCCAAATCAGTATCTATAATGTCCAGTCTTTCGGACATTTCTTCCTCGTTCTCATGCTCAATGGGCAAATTTAGCACACTGAATATTTCTCCAGTAAGAACCTAGAAATTTAGATGAAACATAAGTATAAAAATATATTTATCCTAGAAAATATTTGGCTACAACCTGTAATAAGTAAACAAGCTCAGTTTGTCACACGCTGACGTCACAGGTAGAAGCGAGACGGAAGATATCATGCGCGTGGGCATACCTTCTAAAGTCGTAGTATCATGGATGTATACCAACATCCCATTACTTCTGCCAATGCACCTAGTTACTTTTCAAGCCCCCTGTATACCGTTCGCTCATCTACGTATTTGAGTCATAAGAAAGTCCGCACCTTTCAGCAACTGCCAATACCTTATTACCTTCTAATTAGTTAAACGTAATTACAAACGCCCAGTTCTCTTTCCGAAACGTTCACAGAACAACACAATGCCATATCACAATGCAATAGCATAATCAATAGGAGGAGCAGTGGCAATTATATCCTTCCTAAATGTTGTATAAATCCTTACGCGACAGTCTGGCAGCCCATTTGAGAGAATGCGGACAGGCGCTCATAAGAATGACTTCTTTCAAACAATCGAGAGTTTCAACAGAGTTGCTGGAGTTTGGCTAGAGCCTGAAACCTCCAGTATGGCAAAGAGAGTGTTCTTTTTCGTTTGGGATACGTTGCTAGCTGTGTACGCCACTTCGTTTGTTATCAGGTTTGTTATCAGGGTAGGTCAGTGAGTGGAGCGGAAGATCGTGTGCTTACTAAAACATATATCAAAAATCTGCCACCTGGTCATGATAGGGAGCCGTAAGAGCTATAATTTTAAAACATATTTTATTAAATTTTTACGTTTGTATATCAAACTTACATTTTTTTAAATGGGACCTCTGTATATTGTTGCATGTTTGGATTCGTTGGTGAATTCTACTGTGACTTTGTGTGTCTTAACTAAAACATTTATCAACAATCCGCCACTTGGTCATGATAGGGAGCCGTAAGAGCTATAATTTTAAAACATATTTTATTAAGTTTTTACGTTTGTATATCAAACTTTAATTTTTTTAAATGAGACCCCTGTATATTGTTGCATATTTGGATTCCTTAGTGAATACTACTGTGACTTTGTGTATAGTAACTTTAAATGAACCGTTTAGGCGCAAATCACCATTTTTGGTATAAGTAGATATCAAAAGAAAATTGAATATCGCAGCGATTATAAAAATTAGAAGACTGTGACTTCGCGGTGTGACTAAGCATGAAATGCATCACCTCAAGCGAGACGTTCGAATTTGAATTCTTTTTGTGCTTGGAGAAATTAGCAGATTAATTAAAGAAACTTCAATTACAGGTAACAGAATTTTTTCAAATCGGAATCCCTTTTAACAGGATCAAATGCAAAATTTGATAACCTTTCTAACGATATAGGATTCTCAGTATCACTCTATTTTAGTTTTTACTTTATTTCAAATTTTCAGTCAAACCCGAGTTTTTCAATTTTCCTATAAGGAATTTAGTAGGCCATGAAACATAAACAAAAACCAGCTCAGATGAAAGAGACCAACTAATTTAGCCGAAAGATGCAAACGAAGTAGAGTAGCGAGACTAGATTATAAAAATATTACAACACATCAACTCTAACTGGAGACAACATATCTGATGTCAATGAGAAGCTGGAGTTGGACAGAAGCGTTTTTTTCACAGCCTACTAGCCGACTGACAACTTTAAAAATTTTGAAACGAAAGGAAAACTACCAGCGATTGTTGCTTACAGCCTAATAATTATCTTAAGAATGGAATTTAACATTTAACGGTATAAAAAAGTAACCATTTCTGTCAAGTCGAAAGTAAATCTAACTGGAACATTCTGAGCATCTATTGAAACAGTTGGAAGCATTTTTTATTATTACGTTTTGTAATTGTTGTTTATTTCATGTATTTCTTCTGCTAAGTAAATTATGTTTTATGATTTAAGCATACTGTGCTTCGGTTTTTAATTTCTGCGACTTTGCTAATACCTAAGTGCATACTGAAGAATTTGGAGGGCTCCAGTCAGAGGCATGACTGTACTGTGTAAGGCTTTCGCGGCCATCGTCCAATGAAATACAGCATTTTGGAAGTCGCCGTGGTAAAGTAGCTCCTAAAGATGCCATCCACTCGTGGTGGCGAAACGTCAAGCATTACCGCTAAACGACGCCGGCCTAAAAGCCCAAGAACCACAAATTCAGAAGTATCATTACTCTTGAATTAAGGGATATTAATATTTTCTTATGGCATTAAAGGTGAAATTTATTCTGAATACATTCTACTACCAGCAAAAATGGCAGATAGTTTTCACTGATATTGGAAATTTGCCAATAGCTTTACTTTAATCAGTTTGCATCTTTTTAGTCAGTTAGTTTTTTTTTTCATATGAATAGATTTTTTTACTTTTCATGGCCTCCTAGGTTGCTCATAAGGTGGAAAAATTAAAACCACCAATTTGGCTGTAAATTTGAAATAAAAGAAAAACTAAAAAAGATTGATATAGACAATCCTATATTGTTATAAAAGCTATCAAATCTTACATTTGGCGGTACAAAAAATTAGGTATTCTCATTTTAAACTATCAAATTATCTGTGATTGAAATTTCCTTAATTAATCTACTGATTTCTCCAAGTGCAGAAAGAATTAAAATTTGATCGTCTAATCTATGCTGCCACATTTCATGCATAACCATTCCGCAAAGTCAGAGCCTTCTAAGTTTTATGATCGCTGCAATATATTTTTAATTCGTTAATACAGATAAATGGAATTGAATCTATTTATGCAAAAAATGGTAATTTACACCTAAACGGTTCGTTCAAAGTCTCATGTGTGATACATAATGTTACACTAGAATTCACCAAGGAATCTATATAGGATGTTCTATTAAAAAAAATAAATTAGATATGAATTACACTGTAATCAAAATTTTAGTAGCAATGTAGTGTTACAGGTTTTGAGAAACTGACAGTTTGATTTAGTATTTTTAGTCCCTACAAAGACTGTGTTGTCGCTTGACATAGAGAGGTTATTATTAATGTGCTTTAGCATGTAAGGTATATTGTAAGTTAAGTGTAAATGATATCTTACCTAGATTACTAGAACTAGCTCAGGTTACTTAGGCATCAAAACAACTTGATATTTTCAAACTCCTTGATTTATGTTGGATTGTACAATGTTTATCCTATATGTATTCTACGAAGTATTCTTGAATCGTACCTTGTTGTCATCTGGACAGTACTGCAACACCTGAAAAAGGAAGAAAAATTAGTATTAAAGTTCAATTAGGGTATTTCGTTACAACATCTGTTGTTTACATTTTCACAGTAGGGAAAAATAAGGTTGGGTTTCCCCATTCGTCTGTCTTCTGTCTATCTGTCACTGAAGACAATTGATGGTTGCCTGACAGAAGTTGGTTTAGCGCCAGTTTTCTGGGGAAAGGCAGACATTTTGACTTTTCCTTCTGGGACCCTTGTAAGACCGGGTGGTCACACGTTAGTGGATTTTAGAGGGCTAAAACCCAGTTGAATTCGACTTTTCTGCTTGTTAAGCACCACACCTGTGGGATTTATGATAAGTCGAAAGAGGAAAACACTCTTAAAGGCTACACAACATCAACGGTAGGTGTCTAACCTTACTAACAGAATTTCACTTTCAGTCTCACATTTTTAGCTAAAATATCCTGGAAATATAGAGAACTTACCTGTTTTCAGTCAGCTAATGCATGTGTTTTGTCCACAGGCCTTTTTCTTTTTATTTTACGATTTTAATTCTACATCTTCTTCTGCTACTTCTTGTTGCGATCCTATAACCTGCTTCGCATTCCACACCATCTGCCTCTTCTGCATGAGCTGCATTGCATGAGGCCAGAGGATCATAACTGACACGATTGTCCCATTGGCACTACTACGTAGCACATATCTCCATTTCATCGTTGGATGCAACATAGTACCCTGCTATCGCTTGGATGGTTATGATTGATGGGAACACCATCCTCGCTCCGCATATGGATGTTTGAATACTGAGGTTAAGAAGAACCTGGTGTTCAGCGCAGGCACACTTCGTAGATACAGGTGGGAGATAACCTTTATACACATAGTTCTTATAACTCTTCAGGAACCAGCCCTAAAATATAGTGATTTTAGTTATAGAAATAGTTAAGGCAGGCTTATTACAGTGTACTCACTATCCATTATGTATCAGTTAGTAGACGGGGCCCCCATCAGTTCATTTCCTGCTTGTCAGCGCACTATCTATAGTTAAGTGACAACACCCTAAGAAAAGATCGTCCAAACGTTACATATTTTTTTTATCTTTAATAAATCCGAACCATCTATTTAATATAACTGGCTCTTTTCTTTTCATTACTATTCCCATCTATTTTATCATATAAACATTTAAGAACACAAAACAATTAAATTAACAAAGTCACCACCGAGCCACAGAACATCTTCACAGATCATCCCTCTCTCTCTCTCAATGTCAATTCGTCCCTAACCTCGTTTGTCAATATCCCGAACCCACGGAACGTTGACGTCTGGGTGTCCCCCGATTCCAATTCCCTCGCCACGACGACACCCGCTGCGCATCGTTTCAGTAGCAATAATATGTACATCTAAATTTACAAGTATACCTCAAAAAAACTAACTTATTGTATAAAGTGTTGTACGAACTCTAAGCTGTCCGAGTTTTTAGGTCGTCTCCAGAAGAAACTTTGGTGGTGAAGAAATTCATTGACAAACAACGGCCTAGAAACCCGATCATCACCTTACCGTTAATACAAAATTTCGGCATTTTATGTTTGGTGTTCTTGTGACTTCGGAAAGACTTTACTTTGTTAGCCAAAGTCAACTAACTTTATATAATAAAAATACTGTTTTAGCGAGTTTCTCGTGATTGAAAGAATAATGGGACATCTATTATTGCTAGTGCCTCACATAGCAATGCTGGTCGGCACTTGCGTAGGCGTTTTGGAGTTTGCAATACTCATCTCAAACCAAGCTAAGATGACCAGATTGAAAAATGTACTTCAGAGTGAAATCTTCGAATATGAGGACTGCCATGCCAGTCAAAAGATAGTTGAAGATTCCAGGGCCTTCTATAATCGTATAATGATAGCCACATACCTATTCTATTGGATGGTGAGTATGTGAGACTAATTTGATCGTACTGCTTAAAGCAATAGTGTCAGTCATTTAGAATTTACAATTTGAGAAGATACTGTTCAGGCCACATCTTACTAAGCACTTACTTACCTTTGTATCTCAATATCATTTATTATAGTTTAATGTATCTGGATGTGTGACACCAAACATATCAGATCTTTTCAAAAGGGATTTGAGAAGTTATAAATAATAACGGGTGTTGTTTTCTGTATCAATAAACATATTCTATTCCATTCTATGTCAAGGGGTTAAAGGAAATGATTAACTGTTGCAAAAAAATATGAAAAATTAGTATTATTAGCAAGTTGACTCCTAACTCAGCTTAGTGAGCCCAAAAGCTCTCTCGTGATACAATAATATCGTTTTGTATTAAAAAAAATCATCTAAATCAACCGAGGCATAAGAAAATACTAACCTAGATTTCGTGGATAGTATTAATGGCAATGAAGTGTCAATACCTATGGAAGGGGCACGCGTGCACTCGTTTGCGGCTAGAATGAGATAGCGCTAGTCAGGGAAAACGGTAGAAGATTTGCCAATGCTCCACATAGCTGTTTAGGAGATAGGTGGCTGTGCTTTTTCCCTGACAAGCTCTATCTCTCTCACTGACCTCTCTTTCTTATGCATGCTTTTTCCCCGTCTAGCTCTATCTCTCTCACTGACCTCTCTTTCTTATGGCGTCCGCAAAAGTGGTACATTGTTTAAATGGGACGGGGCCATTCCATAGGTATTGACACTTCATTGATTAATGGATATTGCAAAACTAATTTGACTTAATAATACGTATTTTCTAGTGATTCAGTGCCACCTACTTGCTGTGGTAAAAGTTATGGTAAAAGTGTCCTATATTTTTAGAACAAGCAAATATTTTTTATAATAATTTTACAAACTTTTAGATAGAAAATTTTCGTGAAACTTCTCCTTCGACTCTAACGATTCATGAAAAAAATGTAGTCAAGTTGATCAACTCAGTTCGTCCCACACATTATGGTGGTATCAGTTTATTATCTTTCCATGGCATGGAGCTATAGTTATGTTTCAGATTTACAGCCCACCGCCCCCCCTCCCAACAACCCCAATTTCACCCCACCCAAAAAAGGTATAAGATGTCCAAGGATCCTAGAAACCATTTCCGTATTGTATCCTTGCCACAGTAATGATACTGTGTCAAAATTTCATTAAAATCAAGTTAGTTTCCATGTTACACAATACAGAACGATCTAAAGCAATACTTTTATGTAGGTATATATCAGAAAATTCTCCCTTGGTTTCTGTAATCGGCAAGATAATGTTCGGATGGACCTAAAAAGTCTATTATGACGCTAGGTCTTTCTTTCACAGGTCAACGGATAGCCTATCATGAATACAACAGTTTTTTTCAGTTTTATAACCCTCACTCCCCAATCATCCCAATTTCACCCCTACCCCAAAAGAAGTAGAAAATGATGAGGAACCCCTAAAATGCCTAAAAACGACTTTTGAGCTGTTTCTATATTCTTAATTTGTTTATTATTGCTGCGCCGCCACTGGCACGATTTCTAAGAAGCATTCGAGCTTTCCATCTTCACCACGCTTATAATACTGTGTCAAAATTTCAATAAAATCATTTCAATAATTTCTACATTACACAATACAGGAAGTCCTAAAGCAATACTTATATGTATACGTCAGAAAATTCCTTGGTTTCTGAAATAGGCAATATTAGGATGGGCCTAAAAAAGCGTGTTATGCCGCTGAGTCTTTCTTTTACAGGTCAATGGAGAGCCTATTTATTATGAATATAACAAATTTTTCAGTTTTTTCTCCCTCACCTAAATAAACTAGAAAATGATCAAGAACCCCTAAGACGCCTAAAAACGAAGTTGAGGATTATTTGAAATTTTCAGTTTTTTGCTAATTACTCATGCAGTCATGCACCGATTTTCAGAATTATAGCACCATTACCTAATATGACCCCACAGCATATCGCTGCCTAAATACCATCACAGTCCGTGTAGCGGTGACTGAGATTACGAGGCTGGAAGAACGCCAACATACAGACAGACCGACAGAAATGAGACGTGGATTTTCGTTATGTAGATATAAAAAGCCCAAAAAGTGTATTATTATCTCAAAATCGAAAATATTTCGTGTTTATAATACTCCCCTAGCCGGTCGGTGTGAGAAGTAAAATCCAATTTTCATTTTAAAGTAACAGTTTCTTCCCAAGATGTGAGCGTTAGTATGTTATTCATATATCCAAAATTGAAACCAATGATATAATAATGCTCCCCCAGAAATACAAAATTTTATGCTTTAGGACTAATCATACAAAGAAACTTGGAGGAAAGTTGTGATCCACTTCTTGAATGGAGAGCAATAACTAGCTCCTATGATATAGGCAACTTCTTTTATCTATTCTATTCTTGTATTGACTCCTTTCTGTAATAGGTGAGGCAATGTTCGGATGGGCCCGTGTTATGGCACTGAGTCTCTCTTTCACAGGTCAATGGATACCCTGTTATGAATATAACAATTTTTTTCTGTTTTACCACCTCCCACCCCTCTACCACCCCCCACCGCTAAACCACCCCAAATGTTATCCCCACCCAAAAAAAAGTAGAAAATGATCAGGAACCCCGAAAGCGCCTAAAAACGGTGCTTGAAGAATATTTGATTTTTTTTTTGTTTTTTGCTAATTACTCCGCCGCCCATGCACCGATTGTACCAGCATTGCTACTATGACCCCACAGCACGTTGCTACCCAAATTTCATTACAATCCATACAGAGATTACTGAGATTACGAAGCTAAAAGAACTCCAACAGACACAGGCAGACAGACAGACCGACGGAAATGAGTGACGTGGATTTTCGTTATGTAGACATCATAAAACGCCCAAAAAACGTATTTTTGCAAAAAAATCTCGAAATTTTTCGTGATCATAATACTCCCCTAACCTATCGGTGTGGGCAGTAAAAGGGGTTCATTTAACAAAAAATATTTATTGTACAATCTTTCACACTAATAGCTCTTCTACCTTTGGACCGTCTAAGTAATATTCACCTTGATAAAAAAATGTAAAAACTCTTTTGTGGTGATTCACTCAGCGTCACCAATTTTGGAATTTACTTTGATTGAGGGGGGATCACTCATTTCCGTCGGTCTGTCTGTCTGTCGGTCTGTCTATCTATGTGTCGAGCTGTCTGTCTGTCTGTCGCGTGTTTTCTAGCCTCGTAATCTCAGTAACCGCTGCATGGATTGTGATGAAATTTGGACAGCGATATGCTGTTGGGTCGTAGTAGGTAATGCTCCTATAATTTTGAAAATCGATGCGTGAGCGGCAGAGTAATTAGCAAAAAACAAGATATTTTAAATATTCTTCAAACTTCGTTTTTTAGCGTTTTAGGGGTTCCTGATCTTTTTCTACTTTTCTTTGGGTAAGGGTGAAATTGGCGTGGTTGGAGGGTGGGGGGTTGTAATGTTCTAAAACGGAAAAACTTGTTGTATTGATAATAGACTATATCCGTTAACCTGCGAAAGAAAGACCTAGCATCATAATAGACTTTTTTAGGTCTATCCGAATATTGCCTTGCCTATTACAGAAACCAAGGGACTGGATTGATTGTAATGGAATTTTTACACAGCATTACTACGGTAGCGTGGCTGGAAAACGCGTCTCAGTGGCGGCGCAGCAATATAAAAATCATAAAAAATAGAAAAACAGCTCAATCTTCGTTTTTAGGCGTTTTCTACTTTTTTTCGGTGGGAGTGAAATTGGGATAGTTGGGGGTTGGGGGAGTCTTGAAACTCAAAAATGTGTTGTATTCATAATAGGCTATCCTTTGACTTGTGAAAGAAAGACCTAGCGGCATAACACACCTTTTTTGGTCGGGCGGGCGATGATTTGGTTGCAAGGGGATCTCAGATTATAGCTTCATGCTATGGCAAAATAATAAACTAGTGTCACCCTAATATGTGGGAACTACTGGGTCAATCAACTTGACTTCATTTTTTTTATTTATGCCCCGTCAAGAGGAGTTAAGCTTGTATCATGCTTCTTGGCCAATTTATGCAAAAGTAGTGTGGGAAAATGCTTCCCCATAAAGGACTGCTTGTAATAATGAGAGTATCGAGCAGTAATAAAGTAGTGATGTCCCCTTTCGCTATATCGAACTAATAAAAGAAATTTTGGGAAATAGTTCCATCTGTATTTTTTATGTATCAATTCGAAAATTCCCTGTTTCCGAGATACAACATCATCATCATAGTCACAATGTCTTAACAGACATGTTGTGAATTCGTAAAATGCATAAAGTCGGAGCTAGAGTATTATCGACATGAATGGTAGCTTTAGTGATGGTATGATCACGCCATATTTTAATAAGCTTTGTCATGGCCACACGTGCCTGTTGAATGCGCCGTCGAATCTCATTCTCACAGCTACCCGAATTATCGATCAAAGAACCAAGGTACACGAAACTTTGAACTATTTCACAACGGCCTACTGACTTTATTGCTCGATGATTATCATACTCTCTATCTACGATGATAACTTTGGTATTGTTGTAGTTAATACCAAGACACAAATTCAGAGTAAATGTTAACGACGAGATACAGGGTGTCCCACGACGATTAAGACAAGGAATATATCGGAACTGGCCAGTACTAGCGAATTATAATTTTGGGGGTGTAAATTAGAGCAAATTTAGTATATTTTCTTATTATTGTGTCACCCAATAAGGTAGTGGTTTTTGGTCACGTGACGTCCGATTCAAAATTTTTAATGATTCAAAATGTTTAATGAGACATGAGTATATTTGTGACTTTTTGTGTTCCTCCCGGTAAAACAATTCCAACAGACTAGCACACTTGGGGTCTAAAGTGATTAATTCAAGAGCTACAGGCACTTGAAGGACTGTACCAATACCATTATGAAACGCTACCAAAATAATTTAACTGTAGGGGTACATGTTATGATCAATGGTAGTGGTACCATCCTTTAAGGGCCTGTAGCTCTTGAATTAATCACTTAAGGCCCCAAGTGTGCAGTTTGTTGAAATTGTTTTATCGAGAGAAACACAGAAATTCAAAAATATACAGGGTGTCCCATTGAAAATTTTGAGTCCGACGTCACGTGATCAAAAACAAATACCTTATTGGGTGACACAATAATAATAAAAAATAGTATATTTGCTCCAATTTACACCCCCAAAATTATAATTCGCTAACACTGCCCAGTTCCGATATATTGCACACAAACACAAATCCTAAACCATAGTTTCTCAAAAACCTTAATATTAATATCTACTTGTGAGATATTTATTGTACTGATGGGTGTATCGAGTAAGAATAAAGCAGTGGTGCTCCTTTCCACTACGATTTTCAAAACTTAGATGCTTAAGTAAGTACTTTAGTGCAATCACCGTTATGAGCACTTGATATAATATGAAATTCTAATTTTCTTTCTAATAATAGGTTGGTGTAGGAGGACACTTGTCAGCTCTCAAGGACCTCAATGCTGAGAACAGAGCCGGACGATATGGCGTAAATGTAACTTGTTACAATCTAATTCCACATCTGTTTGTCATCCCATTTCAAACAAATACCGTGAAACGGTGCAAGGATGCCTTGATGGTGATGGATTTCGGTTTGTTTGTTCTCGCCGGATATCTTGCGAGTGAGTTTGAGTTGAGATAGAAATAGAATGAAAATTAATTTTATACTTTATTAAAGAGTAGCCATTTAATTCATTCATCCGAAACCAATCACGGACGACGTCGTTTCACTTTTATTAAAGCTCGTCAGTGTGATTTAGGGCTCAGACGAATAAATGGAATTGCATGATAGTGCCTAGCTGGCAAAACTCGTACTAGTAGTAGCAACATATAGATATTGGGAAGCAGTACTTTGAAAAAGTATTAGTTCACCATCCATCTACCAAAGCCGGTGCCTGAGCGTTTAATTTGAGTATTCGAGCACTGTTTATGTGACCCGTTCAAAAGCATCAGGCATAGAAACCTGTGGGTACGACCACAAACAGACTCTTTTTTGTGGGACACACATTTAACACTCCCGATATTCGGTTTATGCTAAAAAGCAACTTAATTAAAGAGTAGCAATTTCATTCATTCATCTGAAAGCAATCACAGACGACGTCGTTTCGCTTTTATTAAAGCTCGTCAGTGTGATTTAGGTCTCAGATGAATATATGGATTTGCATGATAGTGCCCAGCTGGCACAACTCGTACTAGTAGTAGCAACATATATGTACACTGTACAGGATGAGTTTTTAGTACCGACTCGGTCGATAACTCTACTACTGGAGAAGATAGAGAAAAAAGTTGTATATAAAGGTTGTAGCCACGGATATGTTCCTTGCTCAGAAAATATTCAGATTTATACAGGGTGATCCATAACTAAGTGGTGATGCAAACATGCATTTTTTTAAATGAGACGCTCTATATATTATTCCGTATTTAAATTCTACTAATGATTTTCGTTCTTCCAATATAGGGTATTGTTACATTATACAGGGTATTTCAAAAGTTATAACCATTTTCATATCCAAATCGCGGTCAAATAAACGTACTGTATATTAAAAGGTAATGAATCAGAAATTATTTTTTTTACATGAAAAGATTAAAAATATCATCTAGTTTTGAAATCGGCTCTAAAAAAGCCTGCGACTTATATTCGTATACAGAGTGATGTAGAATGCAAAATTCAGATTTTTTTTTTTAAATGTAACCTCCAATATTTTATTGTCTCAAAGAATTGCTTTTAATATGCGCTCTTTCATCTTTGTATAGCACTTTTTGTACCTACATCCATCAGTTTCTGAAATGTTTCGATTTTTCGGTAAATTTAAAATATAGCTTCTATTTGTGTAGTGAAATTTATTTACTTTGAGCTAGTACCATCGAATTTGTTTTTTATTTAACAAGCAACTAAATTATAAGGTCACGATAGTATTTGAGGAAGTCAAAACCCTGAATCATCGAGATAATAAAGTAAAGTATGCTTAGGAAACAATTTTGTAGGCGTGATGCATAATTATCAAGCAGATTTATCTGGTAGGCTTTGAAAAATTGATAGTCTTCATAACCTGCTCAATAATTCGGAACTGTGTGAAAAACCAGCTTTATATATAATTTTTCCATTGAGGGTATTCAGGAGAAGCTTTGAGAAATAGTCTACTTGCCTCTAGAATATATCAGCTATGAACAGCAATATCCAGAACGGAGGCACTTTAAAACTAATGCGTTTGAAATACTGAAGAATCGTTTTATTTGGACTGTGTCGTTTAATATTTCATAGCCTACCTGATACATCTGCTTGATAATTATGCATGGCGTCTATAAAATTGTTTCCTCAGCACACTTGACCTATATTATCTCGTTAATTCAGTGTTTTGACTTGATCAAGTACTATTATGGTCTTATATTTCAGTTGTTTGTTCAGCAAAAATAAAATTCGATGGTATTTTCTCAAAATTTTAGTAAACAAATAGAAGGTATATTTAAAATTTGTAGAAAAATCGAAATATCTCAGAAACTAATGAATGCAGCCATAACAAGTCCTATATAAAGATGAAAGAGCATATTAAAGGCAATTCTTTGGTATAATAAAATATTGGGGGTTACATTTAAAAAAAGAGAGAAAATCTAGATTTTGCATTCTACATCACCCTGTATACGAATATGCGTCACGGGCTTTTTTATAGCTGATTTTGAAACTAGAGAATATTTTTAATCTTCTCATGTAAAAAAAAACATTTTTGATTCATTACTTTTTGATATAGTACGTTCATTTGACCACGACTTGGATATAAAAATGGTCATAACTTTTGAAATGCCCTGTATAAAGTAACAGCACCCTATATTGGAAGAGCGGAAATCATTAGTAGAATTTGAATATGGAATTATATGTAGAATGTCTCATTTAAAAAAATGCATGTTTGCATCACCACGTAGTTATGGATCACCCTGTATAAATGAAAATATTTTCTGAGTAAGGAGCATATCCGTGGCTACAACTTGTATATACAACTTTTTCCGTTATCTTCTGCAGTAGTGGAATTATCGACCGAGCCGGTACTAAAAACTCACCCTGTACCAATACTTTTTCAAAGTACTGCTTCCCAATATCTATATGTTGCTACTACTAGTACGAGTTTTGCCAGCCTGGGCCTATCATGCAATTCCGTTTATTCGTCTGAGACCTAAATTACATTGACGAGCTTTAATAAAAGCAAAACGACGTCGTCTGTGATTGGTTTTGGATGAATGAATGAAATTGCTACTCATTGATTGATATAAATAGAATGAAAATTATTGTTATACTTCATTGTAAGAATGAGAGCTACACCTTTTCCAGCTGTAGTTTCAAAAGCGTTAAGTGCGCCCAACGTTCCAAAAGTTACATCTTGATGATAGTTTTGTTATAGCTGACTCAACTTGTACTACATAAAATAGCACCAAATCTTAAAGTTTTATACATTGATTTTCAATTTTTACGACCATTGTCGATCAATCTCTTAATCCGATAATTTGTTTGTCCATTTCAGCTCACGATACCCTTCTATATGCCTTCACAAGTTGTGTAGATGCGAAGTTTCAAGTAGTAAGTGAAGCAACCGCCACCATAAGAGAAAGAACTGAATTGAAAATGCAGATTGCTAAAAATTTTGGAATTTTGAGAGACGAGGAAATTCCAGAATTGGAAGAACTGATGTATAAAGAGATCAAAAGGTGTAACTATAGTCTAATGACATTGTTAAGGCAAGTATCAACACATGAGTAGGTACATTTTCATGGCATATATCATTTGCAAACAAAAACCCACAAATTGAGGTTTTGAATTAAGAAAAAAATATTTTTTGTAATAAATGGAAAGATCATATATAAGTTATATAACAAAACTGCTTTTGTTTCCTTTTTTTTCGCAATAATTCAAAAGTTGTATCAAAATAAAAATGGGTTTTGGAATCCAGTACCGAAAATACGCCAACGGCTCCCAAACCCATGTGACGTCACCAGGGCGGTCAGGATTCTCCTTTGGCCAACGACGTCCTACTCTCATACTAGATTCTAGATTCCCAGCCAATCGTGAAAATACTTACTGGTGATTAAAAGTAGTGTAATGTAAGTGTAGTGTATATTTGTTGTAACATAGACGACGAATGAAGTTTGCAGCTCGAGACGAAGTCTACGATCGAAATAAATATGTTTTTGATTGTTTGAAGTCAGATTACAGATTCCAGATTACAGAGCAAGTACCTAATCAAATATGTTTCGTTGAAAAGATCTTCTCAATCGCGGGATGTCCTAGTGGTTAGAGTGCCCGATAGTGAACCTGTGGGTCTTTGGATCGAAACCCAGGCCTTCCAACTTTTTTTATATTTTTTTGTCAAAAAATGTATTGATGTACTTTTTGCACGTGCTACGCACATTTTTTCTACGGTCAACAACTTTTTTACATTAGGAGACTTAAAACCTGAATGGACTGAATAGATGAATGGATTTTGTTTTATTAACCAACTATTACAAAAAAAAATAATGGCGATTGATATTGACGGACAAACCTTATTTCCACTGATTTTTTGAATTGTCCACTGTCTTCTGTACTTAGCTTTTGCACTATGCAGTGCAAGTAATATGTCTAATGAAATTTTATTCAAACACATATTTATGTTGATCGTAGAAAAAATGTGCATAGCAAGTGCAAAAAGCACATCAATAAATTTTTTGAAAAAAAAAATAAAAAAAAAGTTGGAAGGCTTGGGTTTTGATCCAAAGACCCACAGATTCACTATCGGACACTCTAACTACTAGGCCATCCCGCGATTGAGGAGATCTTTTCAACGAAACATATTTAATTAGGTACTTACTTACTGGAATCTGTAATCTGACTTCTAACATTCAAAAACATATTTATTTCGATCGTAGACTTCGTCTTGAGCTGCAAACATCATTTTTCGTCTATGTTGCAACAAATATACACTAGTTACCAGTAAGTATTTTCACGATTGGCTGGGAATCTAGAATCTAGTATCGGAGTAGGACGTCGTTGGCAAAGGAGCATCTTGACCGCCATGGTGACGTCACACGGGTTCGGGAGCCGTCGGCATGTTTTCGGTACTGGATCCAAAAACCCATTTTTATTTTGATATAACTTTTGAATTATTGCGAAAAAAAAAGAAAACAAAAACAGTTTTGTCATAAAACTTATACAGGGTGGGCCAATAGTGCGTGGACGGAGGATTGTGAACTTACTAAAAAATATTTCAAAAATCTGTCACTAGATCACGGTTGGGACCCTTGAGGGCTATAACGTAAAAATATTTTCACTTAAATTTTGACGTTTATACAGGGTGATTCATATCAAACTTACATTTTTTTGAATGGAACCCCCTATATATTATTGCATATTTGGATTCCTTGATCAATTCTAATGTGACTTTATGTGGAACATTAAACAAACCGTTTAGGCGCAAATCACCATTTTTGGTATAAGTAGGTATCAGAAAAAAAATTGAATATCGCAGCGACTATAAAACTTAGAAGGCCATGACTTTGCGGTACGACTGAGCATGAAGTGCGTCACCTAAGTTCAGGCGGATAAATTTGAATTCTTTTTGTACTTGGAGAAATCAGTAGATTAATTAAGGAAACTTCAATCACAGATAACTTGATTTTTTCAAATGGGAATGCCTATTTTAGTTTAAAGAATCAAATGTAAAATTTGATTACCTTTCTAACGATATAGCATTATTGATATCAATCTTTTTTGGTTTTCATTTTATTTCAAATTTTCAGTCAAATCGGTGTTTTTCAATTTTCTTGCGTGCAAGCAACCTAGTGGGCCATGAAAAATAAGCAAAAGCTCATTAATATGGAAGAAAACAACTAACTTAGTAGAAAGATGCAAACGAACCCGAGTAGCGAGGCAAGAGCATGAAAATTCCTTACAACACATCAGCTCTAACCGGAAACAACAGCGGCAAGATATCTAATGTCAATGGAGTAGCTGGGGTATGACAGAAGTATTTGTTTTTCACAGCCTACTAGCTATTGAGGTCTACTAGAGCTTGACAACTTTCCAAAACGATTAAAAATTTTGAAACAAGAGGAAAACTATCAGCGATTTTTGCTTACAGTCTAACATGTTTAGAATGAAATTTCACATTTAATGGGATAAAAAATAGTCATTTCCGTTTAGTTAAGTCAAAAGTAAAGATATCTCCAACTGGAGCATTCTGAACATCTATTGAAATAATTGCTAGAATCTTTTAATTACGCTAGGTTGTAATTGTGATTATTTCATGTAGTTTTTTGCAAACTAATTTATGTTTTACAATTCAAACAGACTGCAATTCATTTTCATTTTCCGCGATTTTGCTAATAAGTAGAAGTACCTACTGAAGAATTTGAAGGGTTCGAGTCAGAGGTATCATTACTTTTGACTTACGGAAATGGCTACTTTTTTCTAGCATTAAATGTGAAAATTTATTCAAATTTATTCAGAACACATAGATATCCTACTGCCAGCAACAATCGCTAGTAGTTTTCCTTTGATTAGATATTTTTTTACTGACTTTGGAAATTGGCTAATAGCTAGTAGGCTGTGAAAAATGAGCGTTCTTGTTACCGCTATTGTTTCTGGTTAGAGCTAATATGTTGTAAGGAATTTTCGTAATCTTGCCGCGCTGCTCTAGTTAGTTTACATTTTTCTACAAAGTTAGTTGCTTTCTTCCATATTAACGAGCTTTTGTTTATTTTTCATGGCCTGCTAGGTTGCTTGCATGCAGGAAAGTTGAAAAACGCCGATTTGACTGAAAATTTGAAATAAAATGAAAACCAAAAAAGATTGATATCAAGAATGCTATATCGTTAGAAAGGTAATCAAATTTTACATTTGACTCTTTAAACCAAAATAAGCATTCCCATTTGAAAAAATCAAGTTATCTTTGATTGAAGTTTCCTTAATTTATCCTCTGATTTCTCCAAGTACAAAAAGAATTCAAATTTAGCCGTCTGACCTAAGGTGACTCATTTCATGCTTAGTCATACCGCAAAGTCAAAGCCTTCTAAGTTTTATAATCGCTGCGATATTCAATTTTTTTCTGATACCTACTTATACCAAAAATGTTGATTTGCGCCTAAACGGTTCGTTTAAAGTTCCATGTGTGATACATAAGGTCACACTAGAGTTGACCGAGGAATCCAAATATGCAATAATATATAGGGGGTTCCATTCAAAAAAATGTATGTTTGATATGAATCACCCTGTATAAACGTCAAAATTTAAGTGAAAATATTTTTACGTTATAGCTCTCAAGGGTCCCTACCATAGTCAAGTGACAGATTTTTAAAATATTTTTTAGTAAGCCCACAATCCTCCGTCCACGCACTATTGGCCCACCCTGTATATGATCTTTCCATTTATGACAAAAAAACATTATTCAAAACCTCAATGATTAAGGTTGCTGTTGGACTGCTATAATATCCTAAAGACACTGGCGAAGACCAACAAGGTAACATTATCTTGGGTGCCTAGTCACTTTGGAGTGTGTGACAATGAGAGGGCCGACAGGTGTGCTGAGGAAGGCACAGAACTTCCACTCATCTGGCCAGAACCAGCATGTGGTATATCATGCGACATGGTACGGACAGCTGCCACTAGATAGGTGTCAAATGAGCAAGAAGTGCTAGGACAGAGTGGTGGGGAATGTTTAGCCTATAAAAGGATGTTGAGGGAACCCTCGTGTTCTAATACCGCAGACGCTCTCAGATTGAGTAGGAAGGAACTGCGAAAAGTGGTTGGATTTATAACTGGCCTTTGAACGTACAGTGCACACCTGCAAAAGCTGGGGATTGAAGTGGCAAACCCATTATTCAGGAAGTGTGGTGAGGAAGAGGAAACAGCTGAGCATGTTATCTTCGACTGTCCCGCCTTGAGTGGGAGCAGGAACTCCTATCTGAATGTAAGCCATAAGCATAGTGCAATGCACCTCAAAGTTTGTAAAAAACCTCCGTTTGATACCTTTGACTGAGGGGTACAATAGGTCTTAAGGCTGAGCGGTTACTATTAGAGCAACTAAACCCTAACCTTCTCACTGCAAGAGAAATATACAAACAAAAACCCAGAAATTATTGAGGTTGCTGTCGATACATACCAAAACCAAAAGCGGTTAATTTTTCACCTGTAACCTATTTCTTAAGTGAGTAGTTTTCATTGGAATACAGTGTATACAATGAAACCCAAACACAAATTTTCTACTTTTTTAAATAAAAGGATGTTAGTTGTTATGAGTTTTTATTTGTGTGAATAGATAAATATTATTATTATCTATTTTGTAGCTGTTGCGAGGATTTAGAAAGCATATTTTGTTATACTCTGCTTGGAAGAGCCATTGCTTCTCTACTCCTCCTCGCCTCCTGTCTTTACGTTGGATCTTTTTTGTCAGCTAAAGATCCAGCAATGTACCACTTGATCGAATACTTTGTTGCTGCGTTTTTTCAAATATTCATGGTTTGCTTCTTTGGATTTTTGATCACTGAAAGGGTAAGCAAATCATTTCATAAATTACATCAATAGTTCCCACATGATCAAGTCTGTCACTTATAGTTTGCCACAATAACATTTTTAACCCGCTTTTATTAACTTTACCCATAGGTTTGTTTGTGAGTTTGTAACACTCTTTTGGATGAAGAGGTAGGACTGAACATTGAACGTATCAAATGTCAATTTTCCATGGCAATCTTAGACAAATTCAAGATATACCGATTAGAATGGATTCTTGTAAAACGTTACAAGAAAGAAAAGCCCTCAATCCATTTTTTTCTAATGTATCCGTTTGTTCGATAATGCCTCATATATATCCGACAACATTTTTTTTATTCACGTAATGCATACTAATTAATAATAGTAATAACTAATAACTTTAACATGACTTCGTACCAGCATCGGTTTTTACTCCATAATTTTCAAATCAAAATGTTCCGAAAACGGTGCACAACATCGAGTTTTACGAAGAGTACTTTTTTGGTGTAGAATTGGATGATGTTCAAGTTCGCCTAAAATTTTAATTTACATATAAATCTAACCTCAAAAAAGTTATCTTCAATACTACCTGGTATGAACCGTGTAACTAGCGCCCTCTATGAGAGTTAGAAATAAAAACAAATTCATAGGATGTACTAGCTTCCATACCATATTCGTGTGGAATTTCATTACAATATTGCCAGTAGTTTCGTCAAAATCGTAAAAAATGTGTATAATTTTTTTTCTTCAACGCCCTTTATCTTGCACACGAATGGCGTTACGAATTTTTGTTTACTAAGCAAATCCCAATTATTTTTCAGTTTTCTGTCTATCATAGAGACGGGATCACCTTTTTTTGGAACACCCTGTATAGTTTAAATGGACTAAAAAACACGCTTTTGAAGAACATCGAACTAGAAGTTGAAAATAATTTCTAAAATAAGCCTAAAACAATAAAGAACAAAAAACACTAGTATTGTGAAAAAAACGTGGACCTTTTTTGCCATATTATTGGTAAATAGAGCGCCCCACGCTTCGAGCAGTCGAGCAGTGGATGCCGATGACACAGAAGTAAAAAAAATGAAGTCAAGTTGAGTGAGTCCCACACATTACGGTGATATCAGTTTATTACTTTCTTATAGCATGTAGCTTTAGTCTGAGATCTCCTTGCAACCAAATCATCGACAGTCCTCCCCCCCCCCAAACTGTCTTATGTCGCTAGGTCTTTCCTTCACAGGTAAATGGACAGCCTATTATCAATACTACAAACTTTTCAGTTTTAGATCCCCCAATCCCCATCCACCCCAACTTTACCAACTTTACCCCCACCCAAAAAAAAGTTAGAAAATGATCAGGAACCCCTAAAGCATCTAAAGACGAAGTTTGAGCTGTTTTCATATTTTAAGTTTTTTTATTATTGCTACGCTGCCACTGACACGATTTCTAACAACCATACGCGTTTTCCATCCTCACGACGCGGTGGTAATATTACTGTGTCAAGATTTCATTAGAGTCAACTTAATAGTTACCACGTTACAAAATACAAACGATCTAAAGCCATAAGTACCCGTACGTATACAGAAAATTCTAAGTCCCTTAGTTTCGGTAATAGGGAAGGCAATGTTCGTATGGACCTAAAAAGGTGATTTATGTCGCTAGGCCTTTCTTCACAAGTCAGTGGACAGCCTATTATGAATATAATAAATTTTTCAGTTTTTCAACCCCCACCCCCCAATCACCCCAATTTAACCCCCACCCAAAAAAAAAGCAGAAAATGATCAGGAACTTCTAAAACGATTTACAAAAACCATTCGCATTTTCCATCCTCGCCATCGTAGCAATACTGTGTCAATATTTCATTGAAATCAATTCAACAGTTTCTTCGTTACACAATGTAGAACGATTTAAAGCAGTACTCGTATGTATAAGTCCATTGGTTTCTGTTATAGGCAAGGCAATGTTCGGATGGACCTCAAAAAGTTATTTATGCCGCTAGGTCTTTCTTCACAGGTCAGTGAACAGTCTATTATGAAAGCAACAAATTTTTCAATTTTACAACCCCCCACCCCCGACCATCCCAAATTTAACCCCCACCAAAAAAATCAAAGAATGATCAGGAACACCCAAAACGCCTAAAAACGAAGTTTGGGGAATATTTGAATTTTTTCGTTTTTTGCCTATTACTCCGCCGCAGATGCACCAATTTTCAAAATTATAACAGCATTACCTACTACGACCCCACAGCATATTGCTGCCCAAATTTCAACAAAATCCATGCAGCGGTTGCTGAGATTATGATGCTAGAGGAACGCCAACAGACCGACAGACCGGCAGACCAACAGACAGACAGACAGACAAACCGACAGACAGGCAGACAGACAGACAGACAGACAGACAGACAGACAGACAGACAGACAGACCGACGAAGATGAGTGACGTGATTTTCGTTATGTAGGTATCATAAAATGCCCAAAAAGCGCATTATCTCAAAATCGAAAATTTTCGCGATCACAACACTCCCCTCACCTATCGGTGTGGGAAGTAAAAATAATGGTATTTTTGTCTTTTTTTTTTTTTTTATTTAGACAGAGGGCCACATCAACCTCGCCGGGTTATTAGCGGCGTAGACGGCAGAATACATGTATACATACATTACATAAACAGACATAAGTGACAATGACAACGGTAGTTATATTTTAAAGTAAAGATTAATGTCCTTGATGAATTTCAGCACTTGTTTGTGTTGTTGGAGGAGTACTTCCTTGATGTCGTTGGATAGGTGGTTGGAAATTCTCGCATCCAAGTAGAATGTGCAGTCCATGAGGATATGAGCCACTGTCACTCTTTCGTCACATGCTGGGCATACTGGAGCTTCGGTTTTCTGGAAGATGTGCTTATGTGTGACCAGGGTGTGGCCTATCCGTAGACGTGACATGATGACTTGGTCTTTTCTATTCTCGGGGAGGATCAGCTTCGTTGAGACGTCTGGGATAATTTCTTTTAATTTACTAGTACTGCTATTCCATTTTTCTTGCCAGATTTTGGTGAGGTGGTTTTTAATTAATTTCTTTATATCCTCGTAAGGTGTATAGGTTGTTATATTAGGTACCGTCGCTGCTCTTACTGCTGTTCTATCTGCTGTTTCATTACCCGAGATTCCGATATGTGATGGCACCCACAGAAACTTGATGGTTTTACCCATATCGTTCAGCTGACGCAGGATCTCTTTGACTTCTATGAGTATGCAGTTGCGAGGATATAACTGTCTGATGCCTTCCAGTGCACTCATTGAGTCAGTGACTAATAAGTAGTTGGTATCTGGTAACGTCCTTACGAGGTGAAGTGCTTCTTTGATGGCTGTCAGTTCTCCGGTATAAACACTACTGTGTTGTGGAAGGGCAGAAGATATTTGCTGGTGGTTGGATATTACAGCATAGCCGACACCTCTTGAAGACTTTGAGGCGTCTGTGAAGATCAGATGACTGTTCTGATGATGCTGTTCGATGATGGTTTGGTACTTGTTAAGTATGACTGTGTGATTTGTTTCTGTTTTAGGATATTTTTCGAGTGTTGCATCGATATCTGGTGGTAAGACCGTCCAAGGTGGGAAGTGTGCGGGGTATGGGATGACATTTTGAAATTGATCTGTGTTGAAGTTAGTGCGTCTTATTCTTTCTGCTATCGGAATATGTTTGCTGTTTTGGAGTGACTGCGCATCATTTCTGGGGGAAAACATGACGTTGTAAGCTGGGTTGTTAGTGGTACTTGCCATTCTTGCTGCGTAGCATAGGGTAAGGTATTGTCTTCGTAGACTCAAGGGGGGTTCGTTAGCCAATACTTGCATACTGTCAACTGGACTTGTTCTGAGGAGTCCCAGCGCTAGCCTGATTGCTGTGTTTTGGAGAACTTCGAGTTTGTTGAGCAAAGATTTGCTTGCTGTTTCATAACTGATACTGCCATAGTCTATTTTGCTCCTTATGGTGGCTCGATATAATCTAAGCAAGGATGTGGTGTCGCTTCCCCATGACTTATTAGCTAAAACTTTAATGAGGTTCAATCTGTTGTTACAAGTTGATAGTATATGTTCTATATGTAAATTCCATTTTAGAGTTGAGTCAAATATCACTCCTAAGTACTTTATGTTGTCGACCGTCCCAATTGTGGTGCTGTTGAAGGTTAGGGAAGTGCTGTTAATTTGAGGCTTTGATTTACTGAAAATTATGTATTTTGTTTTATCAGCTGAAAATTGAAATCCTGTTTTCAAGGTCCATTGTTCTATTTTGTGGAGTGTGTCCTGGATGATTATTTCACCGTTGCGTATGTTACTAGTGGTTAAGTATAGTACTAGGTCATCAGCATATAGCATGTATTTAACAGGCAGTTTAAAGAGTGATGTTACACTATCGATAGCTAACAGAAATAGTGTTGCGCTCAATACGGATCCTTGAGGCGTGCCGTTCTCCAACTTCTTGCTGCTTGATGTGAAGCCGTTGGTTCTCACTTTAATGCATCTGTTCTTTAAAAAATTGTTGGTGAAGGCTAGTATGTTTCCAGTTATCCCTATACTTAATATAGTCTTCAGAATTAGGTGCTTCCAAGTCGTGTCGTATGCTTTCAGTATATCAAAGAATACTGCAAGCACTTTTTGATTATTTGCGAAGGCTTCCTTGATGGTAGATTCGAGGACTACAATGTTGTCTGTGGTGGACCTGTTGCTACGGAATCCGTTCTGATTATCACTCAGTAGCTTATTCTCCTCCAGAAACCATACTAACCGTTTATTGAGCATTTTTTCGAGTAACTTACACATGGTGCAAGTTAATGATATGGGACGGTAGGAATTGGGCACGTCTTGAGGCTTGTTTGGTTTTAATATCGGGATTACAACTGCTTCACTCCAGATTTTCGGAAAGTGTCTGGATATTAAAATGTGGTTGTATATGTCTATAAGCATAAACTTGGCGTTAGGTGGAAGGTTTTTCAGAAAGATATAAGGTATATCGTCAGGACCAGGGGATGAACTATTTGAGGTCGATAGTGCTTCCTGTAGCTCTTCAATGGTTATGGTTTGGTTCAGAGGGCTGTCGTCGTCGGGTATAGTAAAATCTTCGGCTTCTTCGTGGAGTTTGTACTGTATGAATGAGCTGCTCAAATTGTCATTGCTGGATGCTGTTTGGTATATATCTGCGAAAACTTCTGAGATTTCTGCTTTCCCGGTGATTGTTTTTCCATTATGTGTTATGCTGTCTATTTCTTGGTGTGTTCGGGCACCACTTATCTTTCTAATCTTGCTCCATATTTGTGATGCTGGAGTGGATGGTTTGATTGATGTGACGTATGACTGCCACGTTTCTTTCTTCCCTTTTTTGATGAGATATCTGGTCTTAGCTCTCAGTTTTTTAAAGTTCTGTAAATTCTCGTTCGTATTATGTTTCTTAAGTTTATTGAATGCGTGTTTGCTGTTTGATAGTGCTTGTGATATTTTGGTGCTCCACCATGGGACGGCTGTTTTTTTTGTAAGTGTCTTGGTTTTTTTGCCTATAGCTGAGATTGCGGACTCTTTTATGATGTGGGTGAAGTTATTGATTATTGTATCTACATCTGTAATTGCTAGCGTAGGTATTTTTTGCTCCACCAGAGACCGAAATTCGTCCCAGTTTGCATTATCAATTTTCCATCTTTGTGACGGTTCTGTAACAGTTGCGTAGTCTTTACGATGAGCTATTTCTATCGGGTAGTGGTCGCTGTCATATAGGTCTGATAGGGTGTTCCAAGAAATAAAAGGTGCCATGGAGGAGTCGCAGAAAGATAAGTCGATGGAAGAAAATCTACCATTAAAAGCATTAAACCTGGTATTACTGCCGTTATTCAGAAGAATTAAGTTACTCTGATTGATTATATTTTCCAATGCAGTACCATATTTATCTGTAGAGTCCGATCCCCAGATGACGTTGTGGCAATTGAAGTCACCTACTATTATCCTAGGAGTAGGGATTTATTGAATTAATTGTTCTATAAGGTCGAAATTTGTATCTTTAGGGTGGGGTATGTATATGTTGCAGATGTTTATTTTGGTGTGATGTGTGACGGTTACAGCTACGGCTTCCAGTGGAGTGGTTAGGGGTAGTATTTCTGCTTTTATGTTGCTTTTTGTCAGTATAGCTACACCTCCGGCGGCCTTTCCTTGGTCGTCTCTGTTTTTGTAGAATCCTTTGTAGTTTTTGGGAGCGTAGTCGATTCTCGTAGTTTTGAGGTGGGTCTCCTGGAGACACATAACTAGAGGGTTATTTTCCTTTATAAGTAAATTCAGCATTTCTTTGTGCGTAAAGTAGCCGTTAAGATTCCACTGAACTAGGAACATTGACCTTATTTTACTTGAACAAAGTCTTCAGATTATTAGTAGGTCTGAGAAGGCGATTCGGAGATATCACTGTCTTCTGATGACTCACTGTCTAATTTTTTGGTTAACTTTTTTTTTATTTTGGTAATTCGTATTTTAGTTTTCCGGTCCTTAAGATGGGTGTGGAGCTCTGTTGAAAACTTGAGTATTCCTGATATGTCGTTGGTGTAGTGTTTCATAGTTGCAAGTATGTTTTTCGAGTTGTATGAGTTCTCTATCATGTCCATAATTTCGATTTTGTTAAGTTTGGTCTGGTCATAGTGAGATTTAATAAAGTCGTTTGCTGGTTCTAAGGGGTCTTCCGTCGGTTCTGTTGTTCTTACTTTTTTGGTAGGTGCTTGCAATGGCGCAGGTTCTATTATTTCTGGGGAAGTCGATAGCTGTCTTTTAGGGTGGGGTAATTTTTCGGGTCCTGTGTCTCTATTGGTCTGTTCTGAGGGGTGCGATGAGGCTTGAGGCTCTGCGATTGTTTGTTGTTGTTGTATTTCGGGCACATTTCTTGTTGGTTCTCTGCTGCTGTTTCCTACTTGAGTGGTATTCACCTGGTTGTCATTTGTGTTATTCGTCTTGTGAGTGTCAGGTTTTTCAATTTGTATGTTAGGACAACGGATGGAGCTGTGACCTACTTGTTTACAACGTGAGCACGTCGCTCCGTCAGTTAGGAAGATTCGATATGTTGTGCCTTCGTAGGTGAGGGTAGTTGATTCAGGAATACCTTTTTCGCTAGGAGTAATAAAAATTTGGCGGCGGAAACTCAGGACGTGGTTGTATTCGCGGTCGGATTCTGGCATGCCTATTCTTAGGTGTGTCATTCGCGAGATTGGTTTCAGTTCCATGTCCTTCAGCAAATCCTCGATAACACTGTTTGGGATAGATGGGCATACATTCGATACTACTAACCGCTGGGATGGAGTCACCAATCTTCTTACTTCGATTTCGTGTTCTTGGATTTTGAGAATGCTGTGGTTTGAGATGATTGAGTCGACTATCGTAGTGTTGCTTAGGTGGATGCAGATACGGTTGTTGGAAATTCTGGAAGCGAACAGTATGTTTTTTGGGCCTACAATCGTGCCGATAGTAATGACGTAGTCGCGGATTTTCAAGCCATCGATGGATGTTAACAGGATTGCTTGCTCTTTGGTTGGAGTTTGTATCGCTGGTTGTTGAATGAGTGCACTGGAGTAAGTGGGTTGATTTATAGGCGTAACGTTGGTTTCTGTGTGGGTCATTTTGAGTGGCGAACTGCTGAAGACGGGCTAGGCCGGTCCTGGCGGTACCACCTTAGTGTGTAGCATGCCCGGCGGATCGCTGCCGGTACGATTTTTCGTGGTGGTTGTTTATGTTCTGAGCAACGATGTTTATGTACTAATTAGTTAGTTTGAATAGGTAACTTACAGCAGAGCAGTTATGTTTTGCGTAGATACACTTTCACTTGTTAATTTTCACTAGTTACTTAGCAAATTAGGTAAATATTCGCAGCGTAACGCAGGATTACTTTCGTATTGACGGTCAGGGCCGTCCTCTATTTTTGTCTTTTGTTTTACGCTTATGTTGAGAATTACTTTTTACTTTTTAGTTCGATGTTCTTTAGAAGCGTATTTTTTAGTGTTTTGAATTGAATTCATTTGAATAATTGTTATTATATGCATATCTTCATCCGCACGTGGGTTTCTCAATTCAAATTCGTACCAGAAAATGTTGGAAAAAGTCGGCAGCCAGAGGGACTCGAACCCGCGACCTCCAGATCGGTAATCCGGTGTTCTCGCCTGTTGACCTTCGGCTGTCACACCTACTTAACCTATAAAGTGCCTTTTCCAGCTGTCAATCGAGAAGCGTCAGTTTTAATTCAGAACGTATCAAATGTAAATCAGAACAGTCAATTGAAAATCAGAAAGTATTATCCTGATTTACATATAACGCATTCTGATTTTCAATTGATTATTCTGATTTACATTGGATCAGTGGCCGCTCGTGTCAACTTAGAGAGGTAGTGCCAGAATGACAGCCAACATTTCAAACTAATATAAAATTGAAAAAAAATACTTATAGCGTGATTTCTGTGGACTACCAGTAAGTCTTTCAATTTTTAAATCAGGTGTTGGACCTCCTAATTCCTTAATCTGCAGTTTTTCTTCCAGCGGAAGATTACTAAATGAGTTTATTAATGCGCCGATTTTATTCATTTTCGCTCCAATAATATATTTTAAATAAACACACAAGAGATACTGATCCGAAAACAGCGCACAACTCATTCAAACTAACAAGATCCAAATTTCAAACTTTTAACTAAAATAGCCGACATCAGCATCAAACATAAACAAATCGAAACTGCTGAAACAAAACAAAAATAGTGAACCATGAATGGAAATATGGGTAATGTGCCTGGCACGACCTACTTCAGATTTTCGTATTTAACATCTATCCAAACGTCCAGCATAGGTTATCTCTGTCACTCATAAGCGTTTGTGATAAGATTGCTCTCACTTTGTTTGTGCCTTATAAGAAACGGCACGGTAGGCTGTTGTCATCTCGCCGTCACGCCGCGTCGGCAGCTCTCATCGTGTGGGTTGCCGCGATGCCACGTGTTGCCTGGTGCAAGCATTTATGCGCTGAGGCGCTATTGCCATTTCATATAAAACAGAAAAAGTCGTTGGAAACTAAAGTAGAATAAGAAAAGTTTAAGAGATAGATAAACATGTTTTTGTCGAAAATTAAGGTAATGCCATGGCACTGTGGCACTACCTCACCGGACGTCACTGCATTTGATAGGTTCTGATTTACATAGGATGCTTCCTGAATTACGATTGACGCCTTCCGATTAACAGCTGGAAAATGTGTAGATACTCGATATCATCCCGTCAGCCGACAACTGTCTACTGACACCTGCGGGTAGCATATCATCTCACCTATGTATACCTCCCAAATTTCAGGGGGCTGCCTATAATACGTATCTGTATGAGTCTGACTGGCACAGTTGCAGTTTGAGGTACAAACGAGCTATGTTGATTATGATGAATCGGATGCAGCAACCTGTATATTTGACCATCGGAAAATTCTATCCTTTATCCTTGCAAGCCTTCATGCAAGTAAGTATTTAATGCCATTTAGTAATCTCCTAATAATGTGACCAGTCCCAAAAAAGTGATGCGCCTCATAGCTTTGAGGCGTAATATTTTCGTAATAAAAAAGGATAGAAGGGACATGTTTTTTCGAAAGCATGTCATGAAACCTTATTCAGTACCCTTAAAAGCCCATTTGGGTTTTTTATTTGCTTTTTGCAAAAATATTAGGCGTCAAATAAATTCTTATTTTATTTATACTATGCTTATGATTTTACGAAAATAATGAGTTTGCGTATGACATCAAAGGTTCCATAAGATTTTAAATAACATAGAAATATCACTGATGTAGGAACACATATCAGGGATGGCGTACAAAAAAATGCTTTGAATGAATGGTACTATAGGCCCCGTTGTTTGAAATTTATAGACAATTTACCTGAAGACGATTGAAGATACCGCATCAATCGAAACATTGTAATCTAAAATTATATAGACAATGGAAGTCCGAAACAGACCTCGTGACACTATAGACCCTATAGCACCTTTAGAATTACAATTCAGTTCTTGCTTGAACCGTTTTTCGTTACGGAAATATCACGTGTCAAGGAAATTCTGAGACACCCGGTATAACAATAACAGATATCAAAGCATTTGAAACTCTGAATAGAAACGTCAAACTTTTATATGAATCTGCAGTTACTAAAATTCGTAGAGTTATCGCCAGTCTTTTAATAACAGGTATTGCTTTTCTCACGTTTGTATCACTTCTTTTTGTTTGTTGTTCAATTGTCTTTGACAGAAATTCAAAGTCACTCTTTGACATTTTTGTAAAGTTTTTAAATGTTATATTATCAAGACCTGTGTCTAAATTCAAATTATCTAAAGTTTCACGCCTATTGAGGTAAGGTCGAATCCACTGTCTTCTCTCTTTTTTATTGAGGGTTACGTTTAAGACAATACCAGTTAGTGTGTAATTCTTCGATATCTCGCAAGATATACCTGATAGAAGAAAATGTCAGATACAAAAGTTATTTGGTTACTTGAGACGCATATTTTAAAAATATTTTGAAATGTACAGGGTGCTGCGCAAAAGTAGGATAGTGATCACCTTGTTTTTTTCATATGGAACTATAACTTTTTCTTATGTTCGTCTAGTGTCCATCATTGATCTCTATTCAACTCTAAAATATTTTTGGGATCGATTGCGACTTTGCCAAGTTATAGTTTATTTCCTATCAATTTCCGGATTTGCAAGGTCGCAAGTAATACGTCCAAATTAATGTATTCCTTTAACTTTCCTCAATAATATTATACACCGAGTTACTTGAACATTAAGTGGATATTATTTTGGACGTTACCAGCAATTTGTATTTACATGGTGTTTTTGACAGAATTTTAAATTACGGCAAGTAGAAGGTCATTTTACTTTGTTTTTTTAAATGTAACACCCTGTATTTTTTATTTTAAATCGAAATATCTACTAATACCCTATCTCGCCTTGTAATATTTCTTTTCGTGTTTGCGATGTTGCCAAGTTATAAATTATTTTTCCAAATTTTTAAACAAATATCCCCGATTTTAATTTATTTTAAATAGAATCTTCTACTTATTTTCAGTGCAATGAATTTCGCATGTCGAATTTAGTAAGATCTTACAATTTAAAAATTTTGTTTCTATTAATAATTATTAGTGTTGTCAGATTTACCAATTTTACGTCATAATTTTGAATGGAATGCCCTATTTATGAAGTCTAACGTAAAAGTGGTAAATCTGACAACACTTATGTTAGCGTTTTTGAATTCCGTATGTTAAAAAACCCCCAGGTATTGAATTTCACCGTTACAGCTATGGCAGTTTTGGAAATATTTAAGCGTTCTGGTACTGTTTACTGAAAAAGCGGTGTTGCCGTATCTCAGTAATTAATGGAAACAAAATTTTGAAATTGTGAGATCTTACTAAATGCGCAATTCATTGCAATAAAAATAAGTAGAGGATTCTATTTAAAATAAATTAAGTTCGGGGATATTTGTTTAAAAATTTGGAAAAATAATGTATAGATTGGCAACATCGCAAACGAGAAAAAAAATATTACAAGGCGAGATAGGGTATTAATAGGTGTTTCGATTTAAAATAAAAAATACAGGGTGCTACATTCAAAAAAACAAAGTAAAATGACCTTCCAGTTGCCGTAATTTAAAATTCTGCCAAAAACACCCTGTAGATACAAATTGCTGGTAACATCCAAAATAATATCCATTTGATATTCAAGTAACTCGCTGTATAATACTATTGAGAAAAGTTAAAGGAATATATCAATTTTGGACGTATTACTTGCGACCTTGCAAATCCGGAAATTAATAGTAAATAAATTATAACTTGGCAACGTCGCAACCGATTTTAAAAATATTTTAGGATTAAATAGAGATCAATAATGGAAACTAGAAGAATTTAGGAAAAAGTTATAATCCTATATAAAAAATCAAGTTGATCAATATCCTACTTTCCCGCAACACCCCGTATATTTCAAAATATTTTTAGACTATGCGTCTTGAGTAACCAAATACTTCTGTATTTGACATTTTCTTCTATCGGATATACCTTGCGAGATATCGAAGAATTACGCACTAAATGGACACCCTGTATAAGCGGTTACCTTGTCTGCATGCGGATTGGAGGTGTAGCGGGGGAGACCTCCCTGATGTATTATGGTTGTATGGCACCACCACGATAAAGGGAGAATGTCAAATCTAATGCGCATGCGGATAGCGTACTACTTCGACTCTCACTCTCGGCATTGCAACTCCATTGGAGTTACTCCACGTCCGTGAGTTGGTACTGATCTCTAAGCGGTGTTGCCACTTTTCCTCCTCGCTATTTCTTCGTATAAAATGTGACGAAAAGGAAAAGGTGGTGCAGAAAATAGTGAACGGAAAACGGAAGAAAAGCGGCACAAACATTGGTTTTTCCCTGAAGATGGAATCATAAGTTTCCGAGAGCTTGAAATACATTCATACATTCTTTGAAATTACAGCATTTTTGCTTAAAACTGTAATACTAGTCGCACTGATGGAAAACAGTTTATGTCAACTATTAGTTGCATCACTTTTTTTAAACTAAGTTTATATCAATGTATCCTTTCTAGGTATTCAAGGCAGCTTTTTCTTATGCGACAGTTTTGAAGACAGTTTAAGATAACACATGATAGCATTATTGGTGGATACAAGAAATTCATGCTTTGAGTGTAATAGAATAAACGAATGCACAACGAATTATTGACTTATACTATTTGGTAGAAACCCTACCACAAAAATTCGTCAGATATCCCAAATATATCTAAACATTGTCCCTTATACGCAGGCTAGATTCATATTTTTGGTAAGATATACATCTGGAGATTATGTCATCATATGAACAAGTTGGACTTATACCGTGGTATCACAATTAAAGGCAGCAAAGGTATACAAGCTGAGCAAAAAGCAATGTTTTGACGCGTCCTTCTAATAAACCTACTACAAGTTTGCAAATTATATTAAGGTCTGTCAATCAGTGTGTCTGATCCTCCATGTATGAAGCATTAGCGCAAGGAGCGG
The DNA here is from genome assembly GCA_951848785.1 of Callosobruchus maculatus. Lineage (NCBI taxonomy): Eukaryota > Metazoa > Arthropoda > Insecta > Coleoptera > Chrysomelidae > Callosobruchus > Callosobruchus maculatus. The sequence goes on from CATOUR010000067.1 coordinate 417,778, forward strand.
TGGAGTTTGTTGCCGGAATGCGTTCATGGAAAAACTTTCATGAAAGCTCCGTGCAAGAAAACAGATCAAACACTGCTCTCCTTGAGTAGGAATCAGCTCCGAATAACGACGGGTCTCCTCACGCGACATTGTGGCCTGAAGGAATACCTGAATAAAATGGAGACCTCAACTGCCGACTGTGTGGTAGAGGAACTGAGTCAGTCCTACATGTGCTATGTGAGTGCGAAGCGCTAGATCACAAAAGACAAGAGCTCTTTGGAAGCCTAAGCTAGAACCAATGGAGTACAGCTCAGCACCAGGACCAGTAGGTAAACTGCATAAACCTATGCAGGGATCTAGATTGCTGGAGTGAATACTGTAAATAAGTTAGTGAGTTATAATACAATAGGCCTGAAGGCTTCAGTATTGACGGAAACAGCATGGTCGAACGGCTCCTGGAAAGAAATCCTCCACCTAGTGTCCAGACTATTTAGATATCTGCGTGCCGTTTGTATTGTCAACTGTGGTAACAAGGTATAGGTGCTCTGACAAAAACAAAAGGTTGACATTTCTACCGTAGAATCAGTAATGATATCCAAAATATTATTTATTCCACTTTAGTATACATCACATGCCCTGAACAAGCTGAAAACTAATGAAGGTATTGATGCTATTTCTGCCGAAACGCTGAAATTCTTGGGTAATGATGGCATCTTTCTTCTACATAATATTTGTAAGAGTGTCTGGTCCTCCTGGCCAGATAAATGGTGCACATCAATTTTTGTTCCACCTCATAAAAAGGGATCTCCAGCAAATCCGGTGTAACTATTGGCGGAAGCAAAATATCCAACCTAAGATTTGCTGACGATACAACCCTTATTGCAGTTTCTCAGGAAGAACTAGTAGCTCTATTAAACATCTTAGAACAACGTAGTGCAGAGTATGGTCTTGTTATTAACTACAATAAGACCAAGGTTATGATCGTAGATAGAGAGCATGATAATTATCGAGAAATAAAGTCAATAGGCTGTTGTGAAGTAGTTCAAAGTTTTATATACCTCGGTTCTTTGATCGGCAATTCGGGTAGCTGTGAAAATGAGATTCGACGGCGCATTCAACAGGCACGTGTGGCCATGGCAAAGCTTACTAAAATATGACGTGACCATAACATCACTAAAGCTACCAAAATGTCGCTGGTTCAGTCTCTTGTGTTCTCCATATGCCTTGGAAACTCTCCACATGCCTTGGAAACTTGGACTGTTAAAAAGGCAGATCGAGCTCGCATAGATGCTTTTGAAATGTGGACGTGGAGGAGAATGCTGAGAGTTCCTAATAACGCCCATCAAACTAACGCTTCGATACTGGATGAGCTCGGTAATCCTAAGAGACTATCCTCCATTGTGTCGACGAGAATGCTTACATTCTTCGGACATATGCACAGAAGCGATAATATGGAGAAACTTTTAGTTCAGGGTCATACTCCCAGTGGGCGGCACCGTGGCTGTTCCTCTACACGCTGGGTGGATACGACGAAACAGTTGCTGGATATGAGTATCAAGAGCGACACTGAACTGATAGTAAATCGCCAACGATCGCGAGCTACAGTTCTCAAAATTATTGATATAGTCGTGTCGGCAATACTCTAACTCCGACTTAATGCATTTTACGAGTTTACAACATGTCTGTGACTATGATGATCACTTAGTATATAAGGCAAGGTACGTATTTTTCTTAGTCTTTCCTTTGCACATTTCTCTGCGCAAACACAAATAGGGTCAAAGATACCCATTGCTTGCATAAAATATTCTAGCTAGTTTAAAATCCCTCTGTATATCATCCAATTATCTATGTACTTCAGTCATAAAAAAGTCCGCGCCTTTCAGCAACTGCCAACACCTTAACGCCTTCTAATTAGCTAAACGTAATTACAAACGTTCACAGAACAACACAAGGCCATATCACAATGCAACCACGTAATCAATAGAACAATCAGTTGTGCAATTACTGCCTTCTAAAATGTTGTATAAAACAGTGCGTCATAGCCTAGCGGCCCATTTCAGAAAATGTGGTCAAACCAGCGTAAGAATGACTTCTTCCGGATCATCGAGTTCTTCAACAAGATCGCTGGAGTCTGGTTGGAACCTGAGACATCGAGCACTGCTAAGAGATTGTTGTTTGTCTTCTGGGACACGTTTTTAGCTGTATATGCCACTTCGTTCGTTGTCAGGTTTGCCTCGAAATAATTATTATTCAAATAAGCTATAGTACAGCTCAACTATATAACACTTGTTGTGAAAAGTTTAAAAAATGCCTAGAGTTTGTATAAAATTTACAAATGGTTAAGTAAACTAGGAAACTTATTGTGGCTTTTTTCGACAAGCCATGTTGTGTGGTCCTCTTTATGCGCAACTTCTCACTCAGTAAATGAATGTTATATTGTTAAGACTGTAACGAAATTTTTGTTAATTTCGTTACACGTCGTCTGTGACTCCTTTTATAGATCAATTCTTCCAGAATAATGTCCAATTGACAGGTGAATATGTGTTCCTCCCTTATGCTTTGCCGTTACGCTATTGCAAGAACCACTTTTCCGCGCCTATTTGTTCTCTAGCCTAACTGGACTATAACGCAGGCGCGATAGGCAACACCGTCTTGAATAATGAGAGTTGCCAACTAGAGAAGAATTATTACTCAGGGTTGCCAATGTATGAGAAGTTAGTAAATATGACTATTGCGTTATTTGTAAAAGTTAACCTTGCAAAGTTGTTAGTTTCATTCTGTTGGTGCATTTTTCGTTCCCTATTATGAGTTTATTTCATTAATAATAGTAATTCTGTCCCGAGTTGCAACTAAGACTATAGTTACTTTGAGGTTGGGTTGGTAGTACTAGATTGCTGTGGCAACACTGGATAGTGAGAGTGAGAGGGGGTAGTCTCTGAGTGTGAGGGACAGTTGTCTATTGAATTCGTGAACATTCGAGAAGTTTTCCAAGTTTTTATGATTTCCGGTGAGAGGTGATAAATTGGCTCGCTGACGACTTCAGGGCCTTCTCTTGGTCTGCTCTTTCGTCTGAATCTTTCTACAACATCACAGGTCGGTTCTACCCTTTTTGGCCTTCCGCCATCTTTAATCCATGAATTAGTTACCAGTTTCAATTTGTCGTGTGGGTCAACTTTGAAGTTTATTTACTCTCTTTTCGCGAGGTTTTTATTTGAAGTACCTAACACGGCAATTATTTGTGGAATTCCGCTATTTCGACATTTTGTTTGACTGCCATTGTTTCGCAGTGATTTCGTATTTTTGCTAGCATACCGTTGATATCGAACCTTTAGTATCTAAAATCGATATTGTTGATTTGATTTAGTTTCATTTTCGAGTTAGGTTGTGAACGCCATACTGTGTTATACCTATGTGTTTTCAGCTCAAGTATGTGCATCTGCTTCCTGAAGGAACCAACCTGGGGCTAATGTCAATCTAAGGGAATACAAGCCCCTTTTTCCACCTGCTTCTGAGACCTTGGAAGGACACACAAGAGCGTGACTGCAAGCTGTTCCTGCTACTTTGGATATAGAAGGTACGTAAAAATTGCTTATTTCAAAATTTGATCGCCATTTTTGGCAGCTATCGAGCTATTTTACGTACTTTCGTATCTAGAGTTTGTAGTCACCTCCAAGTGTGACCTTCAGTCCGCTTTTCCTTTTTTTGTTTTGTTGCTCATTTGTACTTTTTGAGAGAGAGAGAGAGAGCACACCTTGTTCTTTTATTTGGTAGAGTCTGTGTAAAAATTGCTTAGTTATTGTTTCCGCCATTTTGGGCAGCTAATGAGCACTTTTGCATAGGTGTCTAACCTTCTTCAGTTTTCTTTGTACCTCGTACAATTTTAGAGAGAGAGAGAGAAGCACCTTTCTTTATTTTGGTATAATTTTGATAGTTTTTGAGTGTGCTGATACACACATTTTGCAAATTTGCTGTAATTTTGCTGTACGAATTTGATAAGTTTTTCCATCTTTACAACCGATACAGCCTGCCGAAGTACATCTATGTGAGACTGAACGTACTCGTAGATTTTTGTTTTTTTTTTAGCTATAGTTTAATATTGAGAGTATTTATTGAAGTATAGTTGCTCGCACCTTGCAACTACGGTGCATATAGTTTCAATTTTCTGGATTATTTGTGATATTTGATTTTGAGACATTTTAGTAAACATTTGTGGGCTTGATAAGTTTTTTTTGTGGTTGTATTACCTTTCAAGATTCTGGAGCACTAGAGCCAGCAGTAACTTAATAGAATCATAGCCTTGATTTCCCCTTAAATCAATTAAACTGCTTTGAACTTAAGTGAACTATAGCCTTGCTCACTTCAAGACTCATATTTTTAAGTTTTATTTTAAGTGTTAGACTTGAAAGGCCTGTCAAGTATCTAGGTTAGGTGATACTTTTTGGTTACGATATTGGTCCTTTATTTTAAGGTTATATTTTTTTTTATATGCAGATTCAATTGTGAACCATTGTGGGGAGATATCTGCTATAACTTTGTGGAACTTTTAAGAAATTTTAGTATAGAATTTAAGCAATTTGTAAGGGATCCTGGTTAAATTTAAGCAGATATTGTTTCAACTAAATTGTTAAATTTAAGCAGAAATTGTTTCAACTAAATTGTTAAATTTAAGCAGATATTGTTTCAACTAAATTGTTGAGGAGGGGGCTTTTAATTGTTCGATTCAAAGCCAAGTAATACGCCTGAGCTTGCATAACCTCCTACATCCTGGGGTTTTGCCATAGAGGGTCCAGACTCTAATCCTTCTTTTTTCTATACTTTGCATGACGGCGGCCGGAAGTGGTAGCCGAGCCAAACCCAGATACCCCTCAGCCTAAAAGGGGGAAAATCAAAGAGTAGGGGTCAGGGCCAAAGGAACCTGAAGAGGCTGCCAGTCATCAGAGAGGACCCTCTGAAGGAGCGGTTAGAAGGAGCCCACAAGCCGACCCAGGAGGAGAAGACAACCTCGTTGAGCAAGCCAGGTTGTATCGCTCACTTACAGCAGTCCCCTTTTACCACTGTAAATTGGTCACTATTCACCATTCAAATAATTTATATTTTAGCAACCAATATACTTGCTACTGTTTAATTCTCTTTTGAATTTTTTTTCTGCTCCCATCCCTTCAGTGTTTCTGGAGAGGTTGGGCAATTCCACCAACTTCCTTGGAGTTTGGAGGTGAAAACTCCTGGCGCCCCTTTCTTGAAGTTTTTTGAGCCTTTAGAGTAATCTCGTGTTAAAAATTAGTGATTTTGCCTGACATCTCTTATAAGAGGAAAAGAATAAGTTGCCAAGGATCCACAACCCACCGTAAGTAAACTGAGCAGCCCAAAGGCACCCCAGTTTTAGCCAGCTTGGGGGTCTCAACTTAGTTGGACTTTCAATCTAGCTTTACACAATCAACACAGTGTATTATATATCACTACTGTTCCTGTATTTCCTAACAAAGCATCAAATAGCTGTCCGAGATTATAAATGATCATAACTTGTTAAGAAATTTTCTATAAGAAAGCATAAAATTATACTAACCTATATAAAAATATATCAGGCTAACAATACTAATAATTATATATTCAAGATAGCGCGTTGGCAAAACAAAAAATATCAACGCAAGATACACCTTCCACCTTGCATCAGCACACGACCCTACAGTGCCTTGCGGCATAAATATAATCCCATGTCCAATTCCCAATAGTTTCCAAGATATATTAAATTTTATTATTATTTCATTTATTAAAACACAGAACTACAAATGCAAGCCCTATTATTGTCGAGTTTACGAGTTTTCGGAATTTTTGTATTAGTCCTTAGAAAATATGCTAATACGCGATTACAGACTGAAAGAAAGTGATCATGTATCAAAAACTTCTCGAGATAGTCTAAAAACTATTATGTGTTGAAAAGTCAATCCATGAGCAACTGCCAAAAAATAAATTAGTCTTAAAAAGTTACTCTATAATTAACCTTGCACATTGCAGCAAAAACATGCATATATTTTTAGTTATCCATTGGTACCACGAAGTTGTTGGAAGTGTGTTAAACACAGGCAAGAAGATTGCATTTAAGCCCCAGACCTAGAAGCATATGGATTTTCGAGAATAGAAAACTTGTCATCAGATTTCTAGTTTTTGTTATTCGTGCTTGAATAATGTGCTAATACAGCATGCCGAGTCATAAAAAGTCTTCTTCGGGACAGTATCACAAACTTGTATAATTTTAAAAGAAAAATTAAAGTTGTAATTTAAAATGGATTTGTTTCAAAATGTCGCTAGATAACCACGTAGAACATGCAAGCCATGTTACAAAGTACCTCTTATCCGTTGATCTTCAGTTATGTACAAATCAGATTCGCAAATCATGTTACATTTACTAACTAAAACCTGAGAGATCGCAAATTAGACAGATCGAATTAACGAATTAGGAAAAAACTGAGTGGTTGAAAAAACCATTTTTCGATTTAATGGTTGCAGATCTTGTGCAAATTGTCCACCTCTTGTAACAATAAAAATGTTGTTTGGTCATGAATGACCAGCCAACACTTTCATTACACATAGCAACCAGTAGCTCAATCAGTTTGCATGAGACTAGGGTATGTAGGTGCGTGCGTGTGTGCGTAAATGTGTGAGTCTCGTTAGCCGCCAAGAAATGAAAACTAGGACAACAATGGTTTAATAAAGATTTATTTTAGTATGTATACGAATGCAGTACATTTTATTTTTTTTTAAAAAAGAACTTAGCTTCAGAAGGAAGTCCTCGTAGTAGTGCCCTTCCGAAAGGAAGGTGGTGCTCCAGAGAAGGCTGGCTTTTTCAGGAGTTCAGGTGGTGCCCCAAAGATGTGGTGTCTTCATTTTGGCAACTCGAGAAAAAGAAGGTGGCTTTGGTGGTGGCACCCCGAGAAAAAGGTTAGGTGGTCTTCATGGTGGCACCCCGACAAAAAGGGTGGTTCTCCTGTGAAAGAGTTATGGCTGGTATTAGCACCTTGTGGAGAACTTCACAGGACTTCACGATCTGTTCCTGAAGTATGGATCTTTATGCGTTCTTACATTTTGATAAATTGCATTCATATACTTCAGAAACAAATCTATGAAGTAGCATGGGGGAATTAAAAAGCCAAGAAGCAGATAACTTTCAAATGTTCACATGGTAAAGATTAAAAAAAATAGATATATACAAGAGCGAATAGTTTAAAAAAAGATTCTTAAATACTTTGCATTTTCAGTCCTACCGGATCTTTTCAGATATATAGTGATAAATAAAATAAATGTACAAAGTATTTTCAAAAATTTACAAACTTTTTCCTCACGCCTTGTAAAACAAAATTACAAAAATGTCCAAAAGATCTTTTCATTGCGTTCTCAATTAGCAAATCTGAGTGCTAGGTATTTTTACGTAAGGAATGTCATAAAAAAAAGTGAAACATTAAATACACACAAGATAAGGCATCTTAACACAAAAATATATGGCTAGAAACAAATAGTAGTGTTCAGCGAATCTTTTGTTAGGTAATTAATAAATATACAGTGTATGATTGACTTGATATTTAAAGATTAAAATGTTCGCCATCACATGTTCATGAAAAGAAATGTATAAATCAGAAAAATCACATTCCTACACAAGATAAGATAAGATAAATATGCAGAAGCAATGAAAATGTGGGAAACCTTAGCAATTAAATCGTTATGATTACCTTGATTAAGACATAATGGCACAGACACAAAAGATTGTCTTAGAGAGACATAATTATATTTAGTGTTAACTATTTAAGTTCAAAAAGCAAAAGGAAGGAGGTATGTGTTTCGACATAAAAGGTAACCTTGGTGGAGAGCAAGAGCATATCCCCACTCATTAGATATGCGCAGGCGGTGTAATATAAAAATCGTTCCATCTGAAAGAAAGTAGAGATGGGAAAAAGGTAGGGGTGAGAAGCAAAATAGTTATAAAAATGTACTAGTATAATGATGAAGCAGTAGCTAAAAATGGAAGTTGTAAACTATTTGTATATGGTAGCCAAGTAAATAATATAAAAATAATTTTGAAAACGGGTGAACCGTTACACTCGGCCCCACTTAACGAAAAAAAATTTGAGAAGCATTCGACAATTTTTTTTTTTTAAAGAGAGTAAAGTTAAAGTTATCACTGTGGGATCAAAATCAACCATTTGTCCTGATAACAAAGTCAGATTATGTTTTCGTGCTTCCCCATGCAAATCTCAAGAATTTGTAGTAATCTACAACCTACAAAGTCTATCAAGGTGCATGAAAGAGCAAGAAGACGCAGGTAGAAAACAAAAATGTTGGAAGAGAAATGGGAAGAAAAAGAGATAGCCTCAAGTCTACCAAACAAGAGGGATGGTTATAGCACCAACTCGCTTAAAAGTACAGTGAAGCTGCACTGAATATGTACTACACAATGAAGGTAATAAATTGTGAAGTAAAAAAAAACAAATGTACGCAACCTATCAAACCCTAATATACTTAAGACCTAAAAAAAGACTCGTCAAAACTTTGACAAAAGACAAAGAGTCTCAAGACTCGGCCACACGAGGTGTAAAGGATGCAGCAGCATCCAGAGTACCCAACTGGCTAGAAAGATTCGTTTCGCTGATAGATCTTAAAACTGCGCCGTAGAATCTTCCTACATCCACCAGTCGTCTGTCAGCTGAGGACTGCAGAAGCTACCACGCCCCCACAACAAGCGAACCAAGTCATGAAGACTCTAGGGCAGGAAAAAAGAAAAAAGAACACAGTTTTACTTGCTGCCTGCAACAGCAAGAGTGAACTTATAGTAGTCACTAGACTGACAAGTGAAGCTTGCCTCCAGGCGACTCAATGAATGGGTTAGCATTTCAATAATGCTGCTGGCGCTCTGCCGCATACGACCTGAAGAAGGAGCTCAGATATATTGCAGTAGTGACATCAGGTGTGTGTCAAGTCTCATCAGAGAATTTTGACTACCCTTTGTCACCCCCCACAACTATCCTTCCAGGTCCAGTATCAATAAAGATTGTCGTATTGACACTCGCCAACACGTATCATTGAAACGGCCTCTAAAATAACTACAAGGTTGTTGCCTATAAAAAATCTAAATACCCTATGCACCCGTAAGTACTACTCAAAAGAAACTGGGATACCCTTAATATTCTCAACAAAAGATTGTAAAATATTCCACTGAACAGACTTAAGAGAAAATTCAAATCTCTAAAGCATAAGTATAAGACCAAACTATTTCTATTTATGAAATACGAAATAAAAAAAATTGTAACACCATAAGTGCTTCTATGAAAACCCAAAAGAAATTCAAATTTTGATCAAATTTTTTTCTAACTACTAACTATAATTCAATAATGTTCTGATCTAATAAAAAAATTTGCAATCCAGTGATGTTCTGATTCGATAAAAGATCTTGCAATAATCCAGTAATGTTCTGATTCGATAAAGAGCATTATGATTCAGTGATCAACAAAAAAAAGTTGGGCGCCAGCAGTCTAAAATAAGACTACAAAGAAAAATGTAATCAAACATCTTAAGTGCTTGAGTGATATCAAGTCAAATACCTACATAAAATTTTTCAAATGATAAGCAACAAAGTAAATTCAGAGAAGTGTTGTGTCATATTAGATTCAAAAGAATAAATCCACAAAGGATTAACAAGATTAAATTCCAAAATCAATTCAGGGAAAATTTACACATCACATTAAATTCAGAAAAGTACATCCAAGGAAAAATTCATACATCATGTGACAATTTAAAATAGGCAAAATTATTTAAGTGAAATAACTACCACAAATCTAATGTTCATTAATAAATTGATTCCAAAAAAAAAAAAATTCAGACATCAGTGTAAGTTTAAGATCTAATCAAGAAAAATCTTTTAAAAATCGCATAAGCCAATACAATAACAATAATCAAAAGCTTGAACTATTTGTGAGCATGTAAGCACAAGGATCTTAGTCGATTAAAAATTATAAAGTTCAAGTAAGCTAACAAACGAAGATTAAATGCAAAATTTCAAGAAATGTTACCAAGATTTTAATCCATCAAATATCAGATTACTAAAACTGTAACAAACTCACATCAAGTTATGAGTGCAAAGCGAAAATCGTAAAGTTATAAATTCAAAGTGATTTAAAAAAACCTAAACTGTGATAAACAGATCATATGAAAGAAACTAAACATGAAAATCTCAGGCCTACAAAAGCTATTCCAAGTACGCTGCAGATTTATAGAAACGCATACCAGGATAACTAAAGAGGATAGAGACAATCAGGGGTAATTTCGTTCATGAGAGCTAAGTGAAATTTTTTTTTAAAGCCGTAAATCTTAAAGTGATTTTAAAGTCATAAGAAATCTACTATAATGAACATTGAACAAGTACCATGAAAACAAATCACACATGAAAATCGCAAACCTACAAAAGCTATTTCAAGTACGCTGCAGATTTATAGAAACGCATACCAGGATAACTAAAGAGGACAGCAACAATCAGGGATGATCTTATTCATAAGTAAAAATTCAAAAGTCAAAAAAAGAAATTGAAAAAGTGTTTCATAAACTCACATAAAGATGAAATGACATGACATGGCATAAATGAACATAGGATTTCAGAAATCTACCAACAACAATGTACAATATAATGTACCATATCAAAAGTGTTTCTTATACGCCAAAAGCTTCAAGATCTGCCCGAAATACGCCAGATTTATAAGAATGCATATGACGACAGACAAGTGAACAGAAAATGCATATAAGAAAAGTGCTTTCGATCCAAGAAACGTCATAGGACTTACATCAGTCTCTATAACGCAAAATTTGGAAAATTCTATAACAAATAATATTTCTGAAAACATGTTACAGTATACTACGGAATGCAATGAATTTATACTACAAATTAAATTGATTAATCAAAGTTTTAAGAACTATCAAAAATATCAGTAAAAATTCAAAAGAGTGTGCTCACAAATGTTCAGTACGGTTAAATTTAAATTTGATCAGAGTTTGGAAATCGATGTTAAATTACAATTGTCACAATAGTATGCATACAAAATTTTGGACTATATTGGTTCCAAAGGTTGAAGACGATGTTAAATGTCCTAAGTGGTCTATTGGCAGACTCTTACTGCCGCCTAGAATTTTTAAGGGGCGCTGGCTAATTCTTTCTTTGACACTGACGCTTGAAGGGAGAATAACAGCGCATTTTCCTTTCAGACGTCTCGCATCTTCGCCCAGTACAGCAGGGCGCATGAAATTTTGGGACTGTGATATACATAAGGTTGAGAAACAACGATTTTAAGTGTCCAAAGGAGATCTATTGGCAGACTTTTACTGCCGCCTAGAATGTTTAAGGGGCGCTGGCTAATTCTTTTTGGATACTAATGCTTGAAGTGAGAATGGTGGTACATTTTCCCTCCAAACATTAAGCGTCCGCGCCCAGTACAGCAGGGCGTATGAATTTTTGTAACTGGGACTTATAAACAAACAAAAGTGCTGATCACTATCTGAATCTGAACTCGCTTAGGCATAGTTACCTTTAAAAAAAAACCTCAACTAGAAAATGACAAAAGCTAACAAGAAGTGCAATCTAAAAATATTAAACACTTCATCTAAAGATAAAAAAACTCGAGCATGTATGTACTTGAAAACATTAGAAACTAGTATTCTGGAGCGACACTCAAAACCTTAAAATTATTTATCTGGCCTCAACAAATGCGACTGCCCTTATCAGTCCTTCAATTAAGGAAAAAAAATAGAGACTAAAATGCTGTAACAATACTTGCCAGATAAAACAACTACACATATCAATAAAACTCCAGAATGAAAACAATCGTAACACAGAAAAAAAACAAAGTACCTACAAGCATTTACCTACTTAATAAAAGATCAAAAAAAAATTTTTTTTGACATATCAATATATTGTCTATGTGTGTGTGCCTCAATGTATGTGTTAACCAAGAAAATTAAATATATGTGCAAGTATATAATTGCACATATATAACCACCCTTCTATAAATGACAAAAAAACTAAAGTCAGCTTATGAAAATTTCAACGTATAAATGAGTTATTATTATTATTATTATTTCATCTGACTTCTTAAGTTTCTTCTCGCATGATTGCGGTAGCAACAAGTGTTGACGGGCTGTGCCAAGTCAACACTCGGACTATTATTGATCGGAATTTAGGAAGGATCGCACAATATTACAGGTCTTCAGGATTACAGACTTTTGGAATACTTTGTGTAACTTTTCGTCCAGGCCCAACTGTTGAAGGTGTTGTGTAAACGTGTTTGGTGTAAGGCCTGAGACAGACATAATGAGGGGGACAATAGTGACTTTGTTTTGTTTCCAAAGTCGTTTTATTTCCATGGCAAGGTCCGTGTATTTAGATATCTTCCCAGCGTAGGTGTTTTGGATGTTCACATCATTGGGAATGGCAATATCTATCAAATAGGTAATTTTGTCGGCCTTTGACTGGAAAACTATATCTGGTCTATTGGCTGGGATAGTCTTGTCTGTATGTATTTCAACATCCCAGTATAGTTTGTATTGATCGTTTTCGAGTACTGATGTCGGAGTGTAATTGTAATACGGATCTGTGTTTTCTATTAGCTTGTTTGTTGTGGCTAATGCTTGGTGTATGACCTTGGCCGCAGAGTTATGTCTGGCTGTGTATTCGGTACCGGCAAGAGTTTTGCACCCGCTTGTTATGTGATCTACTGTTTCTTTTTGTTGTTGACATTTTCTGCAATTATCGTCTGTTATGGATGGATCTTTAATTATATATTTTTTGTAGTTTCGTGTTGCAATCACTTGGTCCTGGATAGCAAGCATGAAACCCTCCGTTTCTGGGAACAGCTGGCCATCCTGCAACCAGGTGTATGACTGTTCTTGGTTAATGTGGTCTTGGGTGACACGGTATCGATGTTTGCCGTGCAGTGCTTTCTGCGACCAGGTGTTTATTTTTTCTTGTTGTGATTGGATATGATTGTATTTGTCTGCTACGTGATCTGTACTAGAGAGGTTGAGTGGTGTATAGTTTTTGTCTGCTTTTACTATTGCCTTATGTAAGTTAGTTTGTTTGGTGTGGAAGAAACGTCTGAGTGTTTGTATTTGTGTTTTGCGAAGTGACTGTATGTCTATTATTATTATTATTATTATTATTACTATATATATTTTTCAAAAAACAAAAAGTGCAGCCCGGGCTCCGACACACCGAGCTGCTGTTCCATTACCCAATGACTACTCCTCACACCGTGAGGTGAGCAATCATTGGGTCCGCGAATCGTGCGCCCTAAGTAGACGAAGGGACCCAAGGATGACTGCCTTCTGCATTCTGGCGGCTAAGATGTGCGCCGCCGCACGACACACCGGTATTTTGCGCAGTGCAGAGAGCAGCGTATTCCTCATTCCACCTAGGGATCCAATGACCATAACCAGCAGACTTACAGTGTAGTCTGGCCAGAGCCTGCGAAGTTGTCCGAGCAACTCCTGATATTTGGTCCGCTTTTCCTCCTCCTTAGAGACGATGTTCACTTCGGCAGGCGCCGAAAACTCAATAACGAACATCGTCTTCTGTTGGTGGTCGAGAAGGACTATGTCGGGCTTGTTTGCCTGTACAAGCTCGAGCGTGGGGAACGAGTAGTTCCAGTAAATCCGGCATCTCTCGTTCTCCACAACGGACTCTATATCCCCTGGAGCGTATGGCAGCACCGGTGTCTCATCGATACCGTATGAGTGCCTTAAATGATAGTAGAGCACTCGTAGAGCCGCGTTGTGCCGATGGACGTAAGCCGTCCCAGCGTACGTCTTACACGCCGACAAGAGATGCATAAGCGTCTCTGGCGCCTGTCGGCAAGCTCTACAATGGGTGTCGGGTACAACTACACCCATAACCCTTCTACGGTATACCAAGGTGTTGAAGACACCGTCTTGGCAAGCCATTATAAAGCCCTCAGTCTCCGACTTCAACCCACTAGACCTTAGGAAAGAGAAGGTCAACTGCTCAGACAAGCCATGCTCTTCTAGATGTTTGTAGAAGATTCCATGCATTGGCTTATCCTTATGAAGTCTTAAGAGGAAGTCGACTTCGGCAGTTTTAAGGTGGGCTTTTAATTCTGCGGGAGCAAGTTCCGTAATGGACTGCTGACACCTCCGCTTGAAGTCGAGTGTGAGGCTGAGCTCCTCGGCTGCTCGTTTCGCTGCGCTAAAAAGAAAGGCTCCTTTTCCCGCATTCTCGTGCTCTCGCACGAAGCGGATCAGGGGATCGGTGCTGTTCGTTACATAGCAGGCAGTGGCCAGTACTACTCTGTTGTGCAGACGCTCCAAACTCAATAGTCCACGCCCTCCCAGGTGTCGCGGGAGGTATATTCGCGGGACAGAGGACTTAGGATGCAGGCTTCTCTCCATATTCATCCTTTTGCGGGTCTTCGTGTCGATTTCCTTCAGCTCGTTCACTTTCCAGTGTATAGCACCAAAGGTGTATAATAACAATGGGACCGCAAGCATGTTTGTGGCAGCGACTTTGTTCTTGCCGGACAGTTCTGACGACCAGATCTGCCGGAGTCGGTGCAAATACTTGCGGCGGAGACACTCTTTAACCAATGTTGCCTCTTGGACATGACGCTGCGCCACTCCAAGGTAGGTATAAGTGTCTCCGGCATGCAGTTGTCGCAAGATGCTCCCATCAACGAGCTGTTCCTCATCTCCACTATCTCCGCTTCGTCCTTTCTTGAGATGAACCAATGCACATTTGTCTGTCCCGAACTCCATTCCGATAGCATGACTGTACTCCTGCACCACCCTCAGCGATTGTTGTAGTTCGCGTTGGCCGGAGGCATAAAGTTTTAGGTCATCCATATAAAACAGATGGGTGACCTTGTGCCTCCGGTTATTGGGCGTGCCACAGCTGTATCCTTTAGTATTTCTCAGCGCTATGGACAGAGGCAAAAGTGAGATGCAAAAGAGCAAGGGACTCAAGGAGTCTCCTTGGAAGACACCTCTTTTCAATGACACCAACTCTGTCTGAACCCGAGTTTCACCTGATGTTATGGTGAACCGGGTCTTCCAGAGTGGCATCAGTTGTTTGATGCACCCCACTATCTGATTATCCACCGAAAGACATTCC
This sequence comes from Callosobruchus maculatus, assembly GCA_951848785.1. Classification (NCBI taxonomy): domain Eukaryota; kingdom Metazoa; phylum Arthropoda; class Insecta; order Coleoptera; family Chrysomelidae; genus Callosobruchus; species Callosobruchus maculatus. The sequence continues at coordinate 432,908 of CATOUR010000067.1, forward strand.
AACAGCCGCAAAATGAGCTCATGAGACGTGCTGTCGAATGCCTTGCGATAGTCAATCCAGGCCATAGAAAGGTTTCGCTTGTACTGCACAGAGTCCTGCGTGACACATCGGTCAATCAACAGGTTCTCCTTGCAGCCAGCTACTCCTTTCTTTGACCCTCTCTGTTCATACACGTCGAGAAATACAGGATTCACAGCTTGAAGGATACGCATGTACAAGATTCTGGTGAAGAGCTTGTAACACGCGTTCAGACATGTTATTGGCCTGTAGTTTTTGGGATCAGACAAATCTCCGGTCTTCGGGAGAAGCACGGTTCGACCCTCGACAAACCAAGCCGGAATTGGCTGCTCCTGATTTAGCCAAGAGTTAAAAACTCTAGCTAAATGCCGGTGGCAACTGGGGAATTTTTTCCACCAGTAGGTGTTTATGCCATCCGGGCCAGGAGCTGCGAAATTCTTTGCGCCTCGTAAGGCGTCAAGAATTTCTTCCGTGTTTATCGGGTGACGCAGTACATTCAAGTTAGGAGTCCTCCTACAAACGGACTCAAACTGCGCCAAGGCCGGAGTGTCTGCTGAGAGAGGTTTGGGTTGTTCGTAAATGTCCCTCCAAAAGGCCTCCACGCGATCAGCAGTTGGCGGCTGCTCTATGGCTGGAGGCGGCTGTTGGAAAAGGCGAGAAGGTCTTTCGTAGAACATTCTGTTCTGCTCCAGACCTCTCGCCCGCGCCACCAACGATCGCTTAGCAGCGATTAGCATCCGTATCCTGTCAAGACAGTGTTGCTTGACAACAACCAGTACCGCTTGACTGAGTGTATGATGGTCGCGCCTCAACCCGTAGGCTATCTGGCGCACTCGGCGCGTAAAAGGCTTCCCAGCCGCTCTATATTCCATCACACACTGGATACGGGATGCTTCCTGGCGAGCCAACTGGATTTTCGCTTCCATTTGGCGCACCCGTCTCTGTGCTCTCTCAACAGGAGAGTCTCTCACTCTCCCCTGTCTAGCTAGCCTCAGAGCCGCAGCGTAAATTTCGCAATTGATGCTCCAAATGTCAGAGGCCTCCGATAGACGTTCACCCACAACCTCATCCTCTCTCTTCAAATCTGCCAGCTTCAAGGACCTTCCGTTGTTATGCAAGGCCCTTCGGTCTCTGAAATCCCCAGGTGAGACGACTGGGTCGATTTCCCTCTCAGCGGGCCTTACCGGTGAACTTTCAGCCTGGTTAACAGGCCTTCCGTCCGCCGAAGGGGCAGGCTGAGCTGGAGCACGAACATATCCCTGCCTCCGGAGGTAAGATACATAATCTCGCAAATTCTGAGAGGTAAGCGTGCTATGCTCTGGGTGCATTTCACACCACCTCTCACACATGCGGGACATGTATCCCCTACGGCGCGGGCTACTGCTCTCGTAGCAGCTCAGTAGGTCATCCTTGAGCTCCGTCGTCCACCTAAAACGGTCCATGTCATTGCGGGGGTCGTCAACAGGGCGATTCGAAGCACCGCCACCTTGCCCAACGCCGGCTTCCGAAACCGGCTCGGTGTGGGTGCTTTTCTTCCGGGGTGGTCGAACCCGAAGATAGGGCCCGTCAGGTGGTTGGCCTTAGGGCCCCCAGACGACATTTCCGGAGGCAGCCGTCCAAATTGCCTCCTGAGGATGCACCTGCGAAGGTTGCCGGCTGGATTACATCCTTGGGCTTCGGTATACCCTGCGGTGTCGCCACGCACCGGATAGCCTACTGATGTTGGGTGGCTTCCTGCGGGTGTATTATCAGCCGCCCCTAACATGGAGTCAGACGCTGTCGGAGTACCGCTCCTCACATGGAGATCCGTCGTGTCCCAATTGTGGAGGAATAGCCGATCCTCTGGATGCAGACGCTATTCCACCGTGCTAGTTTTGGTCCGCCCCGGGTATTTGATTTCCCCGGTACCACCCATATCTGGGAGGCGTTCCCCTATCCGCCACCTTGGGGGGGCGCCACTGAGGGGATCTAGCAACCCCTCGCGGCTATATATATATATTAAAAACAAAAAAGTGCAGCTCGGGCTCCGACACACCGAGCTGCTGTTCCATTACCCAATGACTACTCCTCACACCGTGAGGTGAGCAATCACTGGGTCCGCGAATCGTGCGCCCTAAGTAGACGAAGGGACCCAAGGATGACTGCCTTCTGCATTCTGGCGGCTAAGATGTGCGCCGCCGCACGGCACACCGGTATTTTGCGCAGTGCAGAGAGCAACGTATTCCTCATTCCACCTAGGGATCCAATGACCATAACCAGCAGACTTACAGTGTAGTCTGGCCAGAGCCTGCGAAGTTGTCCGAGCAACTCCTGATATTTGGTCCGCTTTTCCTCCTCCTTAGAGACGATGTTCACTTCGGCAGGCGCCGAAAACTCAATAACGAACATCGTCTTCTGTTGGTGGTCGAGAAGGACTATGTCGGGCTTGTTTGCCTGTACAAGCTCGAGCGTGGGGAACGAGTAGTTCCAGTAAATCCGGCATCTCTCGTTCTCCACAACGGACTCTATATCCCCTGGAGCGTATGGCAGCACCGGTGTCTCATCGACACCGTATGAGTGCCTTAAATGATAGTAGAGCACTCGTAGAGCCGCGTTGTGCCGATGGACGTAAGCCATCCCAGCGTACGTCTTACACGCCGACAAGAGATGCATAAGCGTCTCTGGCGCCTGTCGGCAAGCTCTACAATGGGTGTCGGATACATGTACACCCATAACCCTTTTACGGTATACCAAGGTGTTGAAGACACCGTCTTGGCAAGCCATTATAAAGCCCTCAGTCTCCGACTTCAACCCACTAGACCTTAGGAAAGAGAAGGTCAACTGCTCAGACAAGCCATGCTCTTCTAGATGTTTGTAGAAGATTCCATGCATTGGCTTATCTTTATGAAGTCTTAAGAGGAAGTCGACTTCGGCAGTTTTAATGTGGGCTTTTAATTCTGCGGGAGCAAGTTCCGTAATGGCCTGCTGACACCTCCGCTTGAAGTCGAGTGTGAGGCTGAGCTCCTCGGCTGCTCGCTTCGCTGCGCTAAAAAGAAAGGCTCCTTTTCCCGCATTCTCGTGCTCTCGCACGAAGCGGATCAGGGGATCGGTGCTGTTCGTTACATAGCAGGCAGTGGCCAGTACTACTCTGTTGTGCAGACGCTCCAAACTCAATAGTCCACGCCCTCCCAGGTGTCGCGGGAGGTATATTCGCGGGACAGAGGACTTAGGATGCAGGCTTCTCTCCATATTCATCCTTTTGCGGGTCTTCGTGTCGATTTCCTTCAGCTCGTTCACTTTCCAGTGTATAGCACCAAAGGTGTATAGTAACAATGGGACCGCAAGCATGTTTGTGGCAGCGACTTTGTTCTTGCCGGACAGTTCTGACGACCAGATCTGCCGGAGTCGGTGCAAATACTTGCGGCGGAGACACTCTTTAACCAATGTTGCCTCTTGGACATGACGCTGCGCCACTCCAAGGTAGGTATAAGTATCTCCGGCATGCAGTTGTCGCAAGATGCTCCCATCAACGAGCTGTTCCTCATCTCCACTATCTCCGCTTCGTCCTTTCTTGAGATGAACCAATGCACATTTGTCTGTCCCGAACTCCATTCCGATAGCATGACTGTACTCCTGCACCACCCTCAGCGATTGTTGTAGTTCGCGTTGGCCGGAGGCATAAAGTTTCAGGTCATCCATATAAAACAGATGGGTGACCTTGTGCCTCCGGTTATTGGGCGTGCCACAGCTGTATCCTTTAGTATTTCTCAGCGCTATGGACAGAGGCAAAAGTGAGATGCAAAAGAGCAAGGGACTCAAGGAGTCTCCTTGGAAGACACCTCTTTTCAATGACACCAACTCTGTCTGAACCCGAGTTTCACCTGATGTTATGGTGAACCGGGTCTTCCAGAGTGGCATCAGTTGTTTGATGCACCCCACTATCTGATTATCCACCGAAAGACATTCCAACAGCCGCACAATGAGCTCATGAGACGTGCTGTCGAATGCCTTGCGATAGTCAATCCAGGCCATAGAAAGGTTTCGCTTGTACTGCACAGAGTCCTGCGTGACACATCGGTCAATCAACAGGTTCTCCTTGCAGCCAGCTACTCCTTTCTTTGACCCTCTCTGTTCATACACGTCGAGAAATACAGGATTCACAGCTTGAAGGAGACGCATGTACAAGATTCTGGTGAAGAGCTTGTAACACGCGTTCAGACATGTTATTGGCCTGTAGTTTTTGGGATCAGACAAATCTCCGGTCTTCGGGAGAAGCACGGTTCGACCCTCGACAAACCAAGCCGGAATTGGCTGCTCCTGATTTAGCCACGAGTTAAAAACTCTAGCTAAATGCCGGTGGCAACTGGGGAATTTTTTCCACCAGTAGGTGTTTATGCCATCCGGGCCAGGAGCTGCGAAATTCTTTGCGCCTCGTAAGGCGTCAAGAATTTCTTCCGTGTTTATCGGGTGACGCAGTACATTCAAGTTAGAAGTCCTGCTACAAACGGACTCGAACTGCGCGAAGGCCGGAGTGTCTGCTGAGAGAGGTTTGGGTTGTTCGTAAATGTCCCTCCAAAAGGCCTCCACGCTATCAGCAGTTGGCGGCTGCTCTATGGCTGGAGGCGGCTGTTGGAAAAGGCGAGAAGGTCTTTCGTAGAACATTCTGTTCTGCTCCAGACCTCTCGCCCGCGCCACCAACGATCGCTTAGCAGCGATTAGCATCCGTATCCTGTCAAGACAGTGTTGCTTGACAACAACCAGTACCGCTTGACTGAGTGTATGATGGTCGCGCCTCAACCCGTAGGCTATCTGGCGCACTCGGCGCGTAAAAGGCTTCCCAGCCGCTCTATATTCCATCACACACTGGATACGGGATGCTTCCTGGCGAGCCAGCTGGATTTTCGCTTCCATTTGGCGCACCCGTCTCTGTGCTCTCTCAACAGGAGAGTCTCTCACTCTCCCCTGTCTAGCTAGCCTCAGAGCCGCAGCGTAAATTTCGCAATTGATGCTCCAAATGTCAGAGGCCTCCGATAGACGTTCACCCACAACCTCATCCTCTCTCTTCAAATCTGCCAGCTTCAAGGACCTTCCGTTGTTATGCAAGGCCCTTCGGTCTCTGAAATCTCCAGGTGTGACGACTTGGTCGATTTCCCTCTCAGCGGGCCTTACCGGCGAACTTTCAGCCTGGTTAACAGGCCTTCCGTCCGCCGAAGGGGCAGGCTGAGCTGGAGCACGAACATATCCCTGCCTCCGGAGGTACGATACATAATCTCGCAAATTCTGAGAGGTAAGCGTGCTATGCTCTGGGTGCATTTCACACCACCTCTCATACATGCGGGACATGTATCCCCTACGGCGCGGGCTACTGCTCTCGTAGCAGCTCAGTAGGTCATCCTTGAGCTCCGTCGTCCACCTAAAACGGTCCATGTCATTGCGGGGGTCGTCAACAGGGCAATTCGAAGCACCGCCACCTTGCCCAACGCCGGCTTCCGAAACCGGCTCGGTGTGGGTGCTTTTCTTCCGGGGTGGTCGAACCCGAAGATAGGGCCCGTCAGGTGGTTGGCCTTAGGGCCCCCAGACGACATTTCCGGAGGCAGCCGTCCAAATTGCCTCCTGAGGATGCACCTGCGAAGGTTGCCGGCTGGATTACATCCTTGGGCTTCGGTATACCCTGCGGTGTCGCCACGCACCGGATAGCCTACTGATGTTGGGTGGCTTCCTGCGGGTGTATTATCAGCCGCCCCTAACATGGAGTCAGACGCTGTCGGAGTACCGCTCCTCACATGGAGATCCGTCGTGTCCTAATTGTTGAGGAATAGCCTATCCTCTGGATGCAGACGCTATTCCACCGTGCTAGTTTTGGTCCGCCCCGGGTATTTGATTTCCCCGGTACCACCCATATCTGGGAGGCGTTCCCCTATCCGCCACCTTGGGGAGGCGCCACTGAGGGGATCTAGCAACCCCTCGCGGTTATTATTATTATTATTAAATTTTAAAAACAAAAAAGTGCAGCTCGGGCTCCGACACACCGAGCTGCTGTTCCATTACCCAATGACTACTCCTCACACCGTGAGGTGAGCAATCACTGGGTCCGCGAATCGTGCGCCCTAAGTAGACGAAGGGACCCAAGGATGACTGCCTTCTGCATTCTGGCGGCTAAGATGTGCGCCGCCGCACGGCACACCGGTATTTTGCGCAGTGCAGAGAGCAGCGTATTCCTCATTCCACCTAGGGATCCAATGACCATAACCAGCAGACTTACAGTGTAGTCTGGCCAGAGCCTGCGAAGTTGTCCGAGCAACTCCTGATATTTGGTCCGCTTTTCCTCCTCCTTAGAGACGATGTTCACTTCGGCAGGCGCCGAAAACTCAATAACGAACATCGTCTTCTGTTGGTGGTCGAGAAGGACTATGTCGGGCTTGTTTGCCTGTACAAGCTCGAGCGTGGGGAACGAGTAGTTCCAGTAAATCCGGCATCTCTCGTTCTCCACAACGGACTCTATATCCCCTGGAGCGTATGGCAGCACCGGTGTCTCATCGATACCGTATGAGTGCCTTAAATGATAGTAGAGCACTCGTAGAGCCTCGTTGTGCCGATGGACGTAAGCCGTCCCAGCGTACGTCTTACACGCCGACAAGAGATGCATAAGCGTCTCTGGCGCCTGTCGGCAAGCTCTACAATGGGTATCGGGTACATCTACACCCATAACCCTTTTACGGTATACCAAGGTGTTGAAGACACCGTCTTGGCAAGCCATTATAAAGCCCTCAGCCTCCGACTTCAACCCACTAGACCTTAGGAAAGAGAAGGTCAACTGCTCAGAAAAGCCATGCTCTTCTAGATGTCTGTAGAAGATTCCATGCATTGGCTTATCTTTATGAAGTCTTAAGAGGAAGTCGACTTCGGCAGTTTTAATGTAGGCTTTTAACTCTGCGGGAGCAAGTTCCGTAATGGACTGCTGACACCTCCGCTTGAAGTCGAGTGTGAGGCTGAGCTCCTCGGCTGCTCGTTTCGCTGCGCTAAAAAGAAAGGCTCCTTTTCCCGCATTCTCGTGCTCTCGCACGAAGCGGATCAGGGGATCGGTGCTGTTCGTTACATAGCAGGCAGTGGCCAGTACTACTCTGTTGTGCAGAAGCTCCAAACTCAATAGTCCACGCCCTCCCAGGTGTCGCGGGAGGTATATTCGCGGGACAGAGGACTTAGGATGCAGGCTTCTCTCCATATTCATCCTTTTGCGGGTCTTCGTGTCGATTTCCTTCAGCTCGTTCACTTTCCAGTGTATAGCACCAAAGGTGTATAATAACAATGGGACCGCAAGCATGTTTGTGGCAGCGACTTTGTTCTTGCCGGACAGTTCTGACGACCAGATCTGCCGGAGTCGGTGCAAATACTTGCGGCGGAGACACTCTTTAACCAATGTTGCCTCTTGGACATGACGCTGCGCCACTCCAAGGTAGGTATAAGTATCTCCGGCATGCAGTTGTCGCAAGATGCTCCCATCAACGAGCTGTTCCTCATCTCCACTATCTCCGCTTCGTCCTTTCTTGAGATGAACCAATGCACATTTGTCTGTCCCGAACTCCATTCCGATAGCATGACTGTACTCCTGCACCACCCTCAGCGATTGTTGTAGTTCGCGTTGGCCGGAGGCATAAAGTTTTAGGTCATCCATATAAAACAGATGGGTGACCTTGTGCCTCCGGTTATTGGGCGTGCCACAGCTGTATCCTTTAGTATTTCTCAGCGCTATGGACAGAGGCAAAAGTGAGATGCAAAAGAGCAAGGGACTCAAGGAGTCTCCTTGGAAGACACCTCTTTTCAATGACACCAACTCTGTCTGAACCCGAGTTTCACCTGATGTTATGGTGAACCGGGTCTTCCAGAGTGGCATCAGTTGTTTGATGCACCCCACTATCTGATTATCCACCGAAAGACATTCCAACAGCCGCACAATGAGCTCATGAGACGTGCTGTCGAATGCCTTGCGATAGTCAATCCAGGCCATAGAAAGGTTTCGCTTGTACTGCACAGAGTCCTGCGTGACACATCGGTCAATCAACAGGTTCTCCTTGCAGCCAGCTACTCCTTTCTTTGACCCTCTCTGTTCATACACGTCGAGAAATACAGGATTCACAGCTTGAAGGATACGCATGTACAAGATTCTGGTGAAGAGCTTGTAACACGCGTTCAGACATGTTATTGGCCTGTAGTTTTTGGGATCAGACAAATCTCCGGTCTTCGGGAGAAGCACGGTTCGACCCTCGACAAACCAAGCCGGAATTGGCTGCTCCTGATTTAGCCACGAGTTAAAAACTCTAGCCAAATGCCGGTGGTAACTGGGGAATTTTTTCCACCAGTAGGTGTTTATGCCATCCGGGCCAGGAGCTGCGAAATTCTTTGCGCCTCGTAAGGCGTCAAGAATTTCTTCCGTGTTTATCGGGTGACGCAGTACATTCAAGTTAGGAGTCCTCCTACAAACGGACTCAAACTGCGCCAAGGCCGGAGTGTCTGCTGAGAGAGGTTTGGGTTGTTCGTAAACGTCCCTCCAAAAGGCCTCCACGCGATCAGCAGTTGGCGGCTGCTCTATGGCTGGAGGCGGCTGTTGGAAAAGGCGAGAAGGTCTTTCGTAGAACATTCTGTTCTGCTCCAGACCTCTCGCCCGCGCCACCAGCGATCGCTTAGCAGCGATTAGCATCCGTATCCTGTCAAGACAGTGTTGCTTGACAACAACCAGTACCGCTTGACTGAGTGTATGATGGTCGCGCCTCAACCCGTAGGCTATCTGGCGCACTCGGCGCGTAAAAGGCTTCCCAGCCGCTCTATATTCCATCACACACTGGATACGGGATGCTTCCTGGCGAGCCAACTGGATTTTCGCTTCCATTTGGCGCACCCGTCTCTGTGCTCTCTCAACAGGAGAGTCTCTCACTCTCCCCTGTCTAGCTAGCCTCAGAGCCGCAGCGTAAATTTCGCAATTGATGCTCCAAATGTCAGAGGCCTCCGATAGACGTTCACCCACAACCTCATCCTCTCTCTTCAAATCTGCCAGCTTCAAGGACCTTCCGTTGTTATGCAAGGCCCTTCGGTCCCTGAAATCCCCAGGTGAGACGACTTGGTCGATTTCCCTCTCAGCGGGCCTTACCGGTGAACTTTCAGCCTGGTTAACAGGCCTTCCGTCCGCCGAAGGGGCAGGCTGAGCTGGAGCACGAACATATCCCTGCCTCCGGAGGTACGATACATAATCTCGCAAATTCTGAGAGGTAAGCGTGCTATGCTCTGGGTGCATTTCACACCACCTCTCATACATGCGGGACATGTATCCCCTACGGCGCGGGCTACTGCTCTCGTAGCAGCTCAGCAGGTCATCCTTGAGCTCCGTCGTCCGCCTAAAACGGTCCATGTCATTGCGGGGGTCGTCAACAGGGCAATTCGAAGCACCGCCACCTTGCCCAACGCCGGCTTCCGAAACCGGCTCGGTGTGGGTGCTTTTCTTCCGGGGTGGTCGAACCCGAAGATAGGGCCCGTCAGGTGGTTGGCCTTAGGGCCCCCAGACGACATTTCCGGAGGCAACCGTCCAAATTGCCTCCTGAGGATGCACCTGCGAAGGTTGCCGGCTGGATTACATCCTTGGGCTTCGGTATACCCTGCGGTGTCGCCACGCACCGGATAGCCTACTGATGTTGGGTGGCTTCCTGCGGGTGTATTATCAGCCGCCCCTAACATGGAGTCAGACGCTGTCGGAGTACCGCTCCTCACATGGAGATCCGTCGTGTCCTAATTGTTGAAGAATAGCCGATCCTCTGGATGCAGACGCTATTCCACCGTGCTAGTTTTGGTCCGCCCCGGGTATTTGATTTCCCCGGTACCACCCATATCTGGGAGGCGTTCCCCTATCCGCCACCTTGGGGAGGCGCCACTGAGGGGATCTAGCAACCCCTCGCGGTTATTAATATGTTTAAAACAAAAAAGTGCAGCCCGGGCTCCGACACACCGGGCTGCTGTTCCATTACCCAATGACTACTCCTCACACCGTGAGGTGAGCAATCACTGGGTCCGCGAATCGTGCGCCCTAAGTAGACGAAGGGACCCAAGGATGACTGCCTTCTGCATTCTTGCGGCTAAGATGTGCGCCGCCGCACGACACACCGGTATTTTGCGCAGTGCAGAGAGCAGCGTATTCCTCATTCCACCTAGGGATCCAATGACCATAACCAGCAGACTTACAGTGTAGTCTGGCCAGAGCCTGCGAAGTTGTCCGAGCAACTCCTGATATTTGGTCCGCTTTTCCTCCTCCTTAGAGACGATGTTCACCTCGGCAGGCGCCGAAAACTCAATAACGAACATCGTCTTCTGTTGGTGGTCGAGAAGGACTATGTCGGGCTTGTTTGCCTGTACAAGCTCGAGCGTGGGGAACGAGTAGTTCCAGTAAATCCGGCATCTCTCGTTCTCCACAACGGACTCTATATCCCCTGGAGCGTATGGCAGCACCGGTGTCTCATCGATACCGTATGAGTGCCTCAAATGATAGTAGAGCACTCGTAGAGCCGCATTGTGCCGATGGACGTAAGCCGTCCCAGCGTACGTCTTACACGCCGACAAGAGATGCATAAGCGTCTCTGGCGCCTGTCGGCAAGCTCTACAATGGGTGTCGGGTACATCTACACCCATAACCCTTTTACGGTACACCAAGGTGTTGAAGACACCGTCTTGGCAAGCCATTATAAAGCCCTCAGTCTCCGACTTCAACCCACTAGACCTTAGGAAAGAGAAGGTCAACTGCTCAGACAAGCCATGCTCTTCCAGATGTTTGTAGAAGATTCCATGCATTGGCTTATCTTTATGAAGTCTTAAAAGGAAGTCGACTTCGGCAGTTTTAAGGTGGGATTTTAATTCTGCGGGAGCAAGTTCCGTAATGGACTGCTGACACCTCCGCTTGAAGTCGAGTGTGAGGCTGAGCTCCTCGGCTGCTCGTTTCGCTGCGCTAAAAAGAAAGGCTCCTTTTCCCGCATTCTCGTGCTCTCGCACAAAGCGGATCAGGGGATCGGTGCTGTTCGTTACATAGCAGGCAGTGGCCAGTACTACTCTGTTGTGCAGACGCTCCAAACTCAATAGTCCACGCCCTCCCAGGTGTCGCGGGAGGTATATTCGCGGGACAGAGGACTTAGGATGCAGGCTTCTCTCCATATTCATCCTTTTGCGGGTCTTCGTGTCGATTTCCTTCAGCTCGTTCACTTTCCAGTGTATAGCACCAAAGGTGTATAATAACAATGGGACCGCAAGCATGTTTGTGGCAGCGACTTTGTTCTTGCCGGACAGTTCTGACGACCAGATCTGCCGGAGTCGGTGCAAATACTTGCGGCGGAGACACTCTTTAACCAATGCTGCCTCTTGGACATGACGCTGCGCCACTCCAAGGTAGGTATAAGTATCTCCGGCATGCAGTTGTCGCAAGATGCTCCCATCAACGAGCTGTTCCTCATCTCCACTATCTCCGCTTCGTCCTTTCTTGAGATGAACCAATGCACATTTGTCTGTCCCGAACTCCATTCCGATAGCATGACTGTACTCCTGCACCACCCTCAGCGATTGTTGTAGTTCGCGTTGGCCGGAGGCATAGATTTTTAGGTCATCCATATAAAACAGATGGGTGACCTTGTGCCTCCGGTTATTGGGCGTGCCACAGCTGTATCCTTTAGTATTTCTCAGCGCTATGGACAGAGGCAAAAGTGAGATGCAAAAGAGCAAGGGACTCAAGGAGTCTCCTTGGAAGACACCTCTTTTCAATGACACCAACTCTGTCTGAACCCGAGTTTCACCTGATATTATAGTGAACCGGGTCTTCCAGAGTGGCATCAGTTGTTTGATGCATCCCACTATCTGATTATCCACCACATTATTAATATTATTATGCATGTCTTATTTTTTCTCGCATGGTTGCGGTAGTAACAAGTATTGACGGGCTGTGCCAAGTCAATACCTGACCTATTATTATTCTGAATTCAGGAAGGACCGTACAATGCTACAGGTCTTGAGGATTACAGACTTTTGGAAGGTTTTATGTAACTTTTCATCCAGGCCCAATTGTTGCAGGTGTGGCGTAAATGTATTTGGAGTAAGGCCTGAGACCGACATAATGAGGGGGACAATGACAACTTTGTTTTGTTTCCATAGTCGTTTTATTTCTATGGCGAGATCGGTGTATTTAGATATCTTCCCAGCATAGGTGTTTTGGATGTTCATATCATTGGGAATCGCAATATCTATTAAGTAGGTCACTTTGTCTGTCTTTGACTGGAAAACTATATCTGGTCTGTTTGCTGGGATGGTTTTATCTGTATGTATTTCAATGTCCCAGTATAGTTTGAATTGATTGTTCTCTAGTACTGAGGTCGGTGTGTAGTTATAATATGGATCTGTGTTTTCAATTAGCTATTATTATTATTATTATTATTATTATTACTATATTAAAGAGAGTTGAGCCAACAATGGCTATAAACTCAGAAACTGTGAGAAAAAAAATTAAGGTACGGTGTACAACATTAAGAAAAAAAGCAACTTAAGAGCTAAGGGCCTTATCTAGGTTGTTCTTAAAACAGTTCACACTCCCGGAGTTCACTACATAGTCTGGCAAACTGTTCCAGTGTTCAAAAATTCTGTTTGATAGAAAATGCTGTCGCACGGTGGTCCTGAAGGCTTCTTTCTGCAGTTTGTAGTTATGTCCTCGAAGATTGTTAGTGCTCAGTTTGTAAAGATGGGACAGATCTATGCCAAAGAGACCACGAATGGCTCGGAACGTGATAATCAGGTCACCGCGACGGCGTCGGTCAGAAAATGAAGTTAGACCGAATATTCTGAGCCTCTCGCTATAGTCCGGGCGAGTTGCGCCATACGGGATACGAGTCGCTCTGCGTTGCAGAGATTCCAGGAGGTCTTGATCGCGAACAAGGATTGGACACCAAACTGGCCCAGCAAATTCCAACAGAGGTCTGACATATGTTTTATAGAGTAGGCCACACGTCGAGGTGTCGCAACCATTAAACGACTTCTCAAGTAGGTAGATGAACCTTTTGGTTTTGGAGCATATGTGGTTCACATGGTCAGACCAAGTTAAAGTAGTGTTAATAATTACTCCAAGGTCGCAATGACTAGTGACAGCGGGAATCGTCTCATTAAGGAGCGAGAAACTCATCATTGGGTTGTTCTTACCAATATGTAGAACGCAGCATTTAGATGCGTTCATGGGTAGGTTCCAATCCCTTGACCAATTTGCGATACAGTTGAGGTCGTTTTGCAAAGATTGTGCACAGGTTAAAGGGTTGACAAAAAGTTTGGTATCGTCAGCATAACAGGAATAGGTCGAATTGAAGACGCTAGAGAGGTCGCAAGTGTAGAGGATGAACAACATTGGTCCGAGGACAGAGCCCTGCGGCACACCACTAATGACAGGTCTTCTAGAGGAATTACTATTGCCAACTTTAACAACAAAATCTCTGTTGGACAGAAAAGCCTCGATCCATCTCAAAAGGTTACCGCGAAATCCCAAGTGCTCCAGTTTTTTGACAAGCAGAACATGAGGTACTTTATCGAACGCTGCAGAGAAATCTAAGTAAACGATGTCAACGGGAATATTAGAGTCGAAAGACTTTGTCCAGCTATCGACGCACTGCAGAAGGTTAGTGATAATAGAACGTCCTGGTAGAAAACCATGCTGGTTAGGAGGGATAATATTATTATCAGCAGCGAAAGATAGCATGTTTCTCAGGATTATACGTTCAGCTATTTTGCAGGCGATGGAGACAAGACTAATCGGCCGGTAGTTTTTAACGTTGTATTTATCGCCCTTTTTGAATATGGGGGTCACACGTGCAGAAAGCCAGGATTGAGGGAGTGTATGAGACTGAAACGATGACGTGAAGATGAGAGTTAGCGGGACAGCGATAGATGAGGCACAGAATTTCAGTGTCGCAGCGGATATACCATCTTCGCCAGGAGAGGATGACGTCTTCAAGCTGCGCAGCAACTCTTCCACATCACCAGTTGTAAACACAATATCACATAAGGCGCTAGTTGTACGTGGCAGGTTCACATCATGAGGAGATGAAACTTGGCTGTTCGAGAAATTTTCATTGAAGGAATCTGCGAATAGGTTAGCTGCCACTGACGAACTGCTGCAAATCTCGCCACTTGCGTCTCTAATAATAGGTGAGGATACTTTGGAGTTGAGTGTATTCCTGAGGTATTTATATAGTTTCTTCCTATTGTTGGACGTAGCTAGTGATCGTTCGTAAGATGATCTAGCATGCCTCAACGCTTTTGAAACGTATAAAGAGAAGGAACGATGAAGATCGTAGTTGGCACGGCTATTGTGTCTTGTGTAGCGCTGCCAAAGTGATTTCTTACGACGTAATAAGCGGCGAATATTGTCATCAATCCAGGGTTTCGAGGGATTCCAGGTGATGGTTTTAACTGAGGAATATAGAAATGTCAAGGCGTCGAGTCGGCTAGAAAATATGTCCCACATACACTGAGTATCTTTGTTGCGGAATAAAGATGCCCAGTCAACTTCAGAAAGAGCGGTATTCAGTCGAGCGTAGTCAATGCATTTAATGGTTTTAGATACTTTTGATGAATAAGTGGAGGAGGTAAGTTGCAGATTAGATACTATCGTGCAGTGATCAGATTTTCCGAAGGGTGGCAAGTAGGACAAATCAGAAACAAGATCTTCATCATTAACGAACACCAAATCGAGACAACGGGGCACTTGGTCGTTCTTAAACCTAGTAGGACGCTCAACTAATTGTTTCAGGCAGGTGCGATTTACCAAATCGATGTAGGGCGCAGAAGGAGAGTTACATACAAGTGTGGCAGACAGTGGCCAAGAAATGTCCCTTAGGTTGAAATCGCCTGTAATGTAAAGACTGTTGGTGCGAGTCAGGAGTAGCTCTAGATACTTGCATAGATCAACATCAGAGGCGGACGGGCGAGGTCTATATATGCAGCCAATAATCATATTGAACGAATTAAGTTTCAGTTCTAGGAATAAATTGTCTATGCCAGTCAATTGAGAAGAGAATGGGGAAAGAGTAAAAGTATCAGCAACTTCATCCGCGACATAAACACAAACACCGCCATATCCTGGTGTGGCAGTAGAGTCACTTCGGAAAAGTGTGTAACCTGGTATCGCTACGACGCTGTCTGGAATCTGGGGACTAAGTCAAGTCTCCGTTAGGCAAATGAATGTGGGTGACGTAGAATCAGCAAAAGCAAGTAGCTCGAGTAACTTGGAGTTAAGTGACTGTATATTTGTATAACATACGGTCCAGTCTAGGGTAGCAAGTGTCGGAGAGTCTAGTTTTTTGGAGCATGAGCCGCAGAAGACGGTACAATTCTGGGAACACCTTTAACAGTTACTAAATAAGTGTACCTAAATAGCAAATTACCAAAGAAAAATGTAGTGAATTGTTGTCCAAATACTACACAAAATGTATAGCTACAAAAAAAAGCAAACCATACAAAAAACTGTAGGTATACGTTTATGAGCTGTGAATAATATCCAAACGCCAGATATCTTTGAGAAGCATTTACAACATACGCTCAGATTTATGAATTAACGCATACGCGAAATGTCTCAAGACAGTACAAAAAATAAAGCATTAGGAAATAAAATCTCAGTCATAAATAAAATACACTAATCGACAAAAATCAATAGAAAAATTTAAATAATTTCAAATATACCTCAATAGAAAAAAAAATTTGAAAATAGAAAATTTGGACCAACAATCACCCTGAAAACTACAAACAAAAATATAAGCTGATAATAGTTAAAGAAAATTAAATAATAAAATATATATGCCAAATGAAAGTACTGCATCAAAAAAAAAATTATTAAATGGAATTTTGAGTCAATGTGCCGAAATGGAATTTTGAAAAAGTTGTTCAATTTTCACTTCAAGACAGCTCCAAGACTCACAACGCACAAACCCAGACATACCCATGTCTGGCCACACGTTGGCAGCGCCAATTTGTAACAATAAAAATGTTGTTTGGTCATGAATGACCAGCCAACACTTTCATTACACATAGCAACCAGTAGCTCAATCAGTTTGCATGAGACTAGGGTATGTAGGTGCGTGCGTGTGTGCGTGAATGTGTGAGTCTCGTTAGCCGCCAAGAAATGAAAACTAGGACAACAATGGTTTAATAAAGATTTATTTTAGTATGTATACGAATGAAGTACATTTTATTTTTTTTTTTTAAAAGAACTTAGCTTCAGAAGGAAGTCCTCGTAGTAGTGCCCTTCCGAAAGGAAGGTGGTGCTCCAGAGAAGGCTGGCTTTTTCAGGAGTTCAGGTGGTGCCCCAAAGATGTGGTGTCTTCATTTTGGCAACTCGAGAAAAAGAAGGTGGCTTTGGTGGTGGCACCCCGAGAAAAAGGTTAGGTGGTCTTCATGGTGGCACCCCGACAAAAAGGGTGGTTCTCCTGTGAAAGAGTTATGGCTGGTATTAGCACCTTGTGGAGAACTTCACAGGACTTCACGATCTGTTCCTGAAGTATGGATCTTTATGCGTTCTTACATTTTGATAAATTGCATTCATATACTTCAGAAACAAATCTATGAAGTAGCATGGGGGAATTAAAAAGCCAAAAAGCAGATAACTTTCAAATGTTCACATGGTAAAGATTAAAAAAAAAATAGATATATACAAGAGCGAATAGTTTAAAAAAAGATTCTTAAATACTTTGCATTTTCAGTCCTACCGGATCTTTTCAGATATATAGTGATAAATAAAATAAATGTACAAAGTATGTTCAAAAATTTACAAACTTTTTCCTCACGCCTTGTAAAACAAAATTACAAAAATGTCCAAAAGATCTTTTCATTGCGTTCTCAATTAGCAAATCTGAGTGCTAGGTATTTTTACGTAAGGAATGTCATAAAAAAAAGTGAAACATTAAATACACACAAGATAAGGCATCTTAACACAAAAATATATGGCTAGAAACAAAGAGTAGTGTTCAGCGAATCTTTTGTTAGGTAATTAATAAATATACAGTGTATGATTGACTTGATATTTAAAGATTAAAATGTTCGCCATCACATGTTCATGAAAAGAAATGTATAAATCAGAAAAATCACATTCCTACACAAGATAAGATAAGATAAATATGCAGAAGCAATGAAAATGTGGGAAACCTTAGCAATTAAATCGTTATGATTACCTTGATTAAGACATAATGGCACAGACACAAAAGATTGTCTTAGAGAGACATAATTATATTTAGTGTTAACTATTTGAGTTCAAAAAGCAAAAGGAAGGAGGTATGTGTTTCGACATAAAAGGTAACCTTGGTGGAGAGCACGAGCATATCCCCACTCATTAGATATGCGCAGGCGGTGTAATATAAAAATCGTTCCATCTGAAAGAAAGTAGAGATGGGAAAAAGGTAGGGGTGAGAAGCAAAATAGTTATAAAAATGTACTAGTATAATGATGAAGCAGTAGCTAAAAATGGAAGTTGTAAACTATTTGTATATGGTAGCCAAGTAAATAATATAAAAATAATTTTGAAAACGGGTGAACCGTTACACTCTATTTCTGATGGAAGCTCTCATCCCGACATGTGCCTCTATTTCGACGATTCTCGTTGAAGGTCGTTCGTTGATTGAGCGCGGCCGCGTAGAGGGTCGTACACCAACGATTTGATACGTCCCCAGACGTAAAAGTCCATCGGTGTTGAGTCTTAACATCTTGCTGGCCATGGGAACCCAACAATGTGGATATAGTGCAATTACTGCATCCAACGATTACCGTAAACTTATACGACTATGCGCCGGGCAGCCATCGTCCTGATATACCATGATGTGTTGTCTAAGTTGTAACGGAACATCTTCCAAATGCACATTAACTGCATTTCGAAGGAATGTTCTGTGAACATTAAACCAATAATTGATTTTTTAATGATGCAAATGTTAGTCCTAGTTAGTTCTACATGATTTACGATGTCTTAGAGTTTAATTAATAGTTTTAACATGTTTTGGATATCTCATACGTACATGATTAAAAATCTACGGATACAAGATACTTTCTGATATGATTTGCATGTTCTGTTTGATTACCTAGCAACTGTTTAAGACGAATATATTCTAAGTAACAACAAATGTTTCTTTTAAAATTATACAATTTTGAGATACGATGCCGAAGTTTTGGTTGACTGATTCCTTTTTATGATTAATCGTGATGTGAGTAACGAAGTCTACACGGAACACTAGGCCATAGCAGTCCATACCGTTGACACTATAGTATAAAATAGCATATTATCCAAGTCCAATAACATGAATTAGAAATCCCATGCCAAGTTATTGCCAAACGCGCTATTGAAGCTTTGTACTCAAATTCATTCTTTTGTAACTTAATCATGGGAAATTTTTTATAAATGATCACATTATTCTCGTCCATAATGACGAAATAGCATGTTTTCTAGGGACTAATACACCAAATTTCTTAATCTGACAATAAGATTTTGTTTTATTAGGGTTTTCGTTTGCAGTTCTATAGTTTAACAAACATTACTAAAATTAAATTTATTTCGGAAACTATTAGGAATTGGACATAGGATTATTAATTTTCAATTTATTAGCATGCCACCTTCACCAATTTACCAATCACTCTGTACATTTTCCTGTAACAGTTTTAGAAATATTTGCACGTTTCCAAATGCGCCTCTGAAGCTTTCAAAGAGTTGAAATAGACTTGGCTTTAGGATAGGTAGTGAGATAACGCTAAAATCTGTGGGCTCAGAAAATTAAATATCGCATTCAAATTGGTTGGTTTCATAATACAGTACAGTGATATAAATCTCTGTACTGTATTGATGGAATTTGCTTTTTATTATTTTAGTTATTCTAATTTAATATTTATTTAACCGTGTAAATTGTGTAAATGAATAACAATTTTTTTTTCGAAAAAAAAAGATTCGTATGTTCTCATTGAACTTTGAAGTATGTGAATAGTTTTTAACGAAGAGTTCAATGCTTTAAAGTTCTTTTTAAGTATATTAAGTTATTGATATAGCATAATATATAGATCTCTTAATAATAAAATAGTATTATATACTGTACAAAAAAATGAGTCCATATGTCATCATGTTAAGACACTCATAAAAATTATAGGGATCATACAGTCGTCTCAACATTTCGAGTATAATAATCATTTTAAATTCGATTCTGTCACTATACTTGACAGTGAGATGAATTACAAGAAACGACTGATCAGCGAAATGATTTACATCCCAAGGCTTGCTATAGATGAAGTCAGAAATATTTGAGTTGTTTGTATTTTTTGTGAGCCTACCGAGTGCCGATACTACAAAGTATGCCTTATGCCTTCACAAGACGCCAAACGAGTCCGACTATTGGTCATTAGCGTGGTCAAAACTGTATACTGTCTGTGCATAATCAAATATCAATATACAACAAATAGATCAATTTGTTGTTTTTATCAATTGCAAATTGGTATTTGAGATTATTTTGATCTCCTACCACTTTCTGAATTATTATAATATATATTTTGTATGGATAATTGCGTTTTTATCATTACTCATGTCTACATAATAACGCAACTGCACCATCGAAGTGTCGGCACCGATTGAGACTTGAAAGAAATGTAAACAACTCATATATTTCTTCTTCATCTACGAGAAATCTGATACTCTCGATCTGAGCCAGATTTATAATTTATTGATTACCAATTACATTAAACTCAAACCATAATAAAACAACACAATCAAATATTTGTCTGCCTTTATGAATGAACCTGGTATATCTATAAAATAATATGTATGTAAGTATAAATATTCATAATTTTCTGACACTGGCTTCGGTGTACAGCAGCAGATGCCAAAATTAGGTGTATTGACTAACGGTATTTGTCATTTATGAGTCTTTTTTAGCCATCTTCTGGAATGTTGTTTGTTTTTTGACCCAAAGGGATATGTTCCCTGTTTCCGTGTGCTCGATACACTTGATTGTTATTTACCATTTTAATGATATGGAATGAAAAATTCAATGTACCGATTTTCCTATTTTGATTGTTTTGCTTGCATTCTGTAAAAACCCTTTAAATGTTAATTGTAAACTTTATGTGTAAAAAACTTCAAATTTGTTTGTAAGACTAAATTGTCAAATTTAATACTCAACGTTTTTCAATTTATATGTTCACCGAGACTTCAACTTATATATTTTTCGCCTTAATATGAATTTTAGCCCTAAAGAAGGCATAAAATAAGCGCTGAAACGTCTGCTTCTTGAGTAAAGAAACCTCTTGCAGTAAACGAAGCTAAAAATATAAAAACAACTCAAACTTCATTTTTACGCGCGTTGGACATTTCTGGTCGTTTTCCATATTTTTTAGAGGGGATAAAATTGACGTAGTTTGGGGTACAGGGTTTTGGAAGTTAAATATTTGTTATATTCGTAGGTGCCTCTTCATTGGCATGTGAAATAACAACCTAATATACTTTTCAGCTCTATCCGAATGTTGCCCTACTTCAGACAAAAAATAATTTTTGAAATTTCATTATTGTAGATTATTCTGTAATATGTGTAGTTCAGCACTAAACTGATAGCAATGAAGTTTCTAAAGGGTACCGTGGACCGTGGTGGAGATCGATAAAGTTCATGGTCTATGGAAAATTGTGTTAGTGGCGATGAAACTAAATTAAAAAAGAAATAAGACAAAAGCCGTCTAAACTCTGTTTTTAGGTAATCTAGGGATCTTTCATCATTTTTTACTTTTTTTTGAGTATTCGAAATGAGTCTAGGAAGGACGGCGTCTCAGATATGATGGCTGGCAAACCCCGACATTTTTTGTATCTGTACAACACTTTCCATTGCCCTTAGATTGATACTAGTAATATAATCTGTTGTTATCGGAAAATTGGTTCGCCATGTGAGCTGGACATCAATTGTGGATGGCATAATAAAAACTCGTATCGTACTAGTTCCTACGGAGAGAACTACAGGAAACTATTTACGGGAGTTTTTGAGTTGTATGTCTTTTGGCGGGCGGCCCGATGATTTGGTTGCAAGGTGACCACAGACCATAGCTTCATGCTATGGGGAAATAATAAAATAGTAACAGCGTAATCCTAATCTGTGGCTAGTGCCTACTGAGTCAATCAACTTGAATACATTTTTTTACTTTTATTGTTCATAGCTTTTACTTGCTCATAAATCTTACGCAGCAAACATTAAGGTAGGTAAACATGACCCAAAACTTTGTCAGCTTGCTGGATGAATGAAACTCCCCACTCACTAACCATGACTTCTTTTCCTCACTTCCCTGTACTATATCTTCCGGAAAGCAGAACGTTATCGTAAAAAAATTACAGAGAAGTTATTAATACCGGCCGCAGGTATAAAAAGGGTCAAGCAGTGTGGCGTTGCAAGGGGACCACAGGGTGGGAATACACAGCTAATTATTCTTTTTTTGTTTGCGAGCTCTGAGGTGGCGTCAGTGAAATAAAAATTTATAGCAAATCAATAACATTATTAGGGCTCCATATCCTAAAAGTGTAATTACAAGTTTGCACTTATTTGGAATTGAATTGGGTCTCCAGAATGATAGCTCACTAACCTTTCTGATTTGTCATCTCGATATAAGAACGTAAATAAAGAAGACAAGAAAAATATGTTTGTTTATTATAAAACATTATCGGAATACGATTGCCGGAAAATCACTGGCGGTCTTAAACAAAAGTAATAGAGGGGCGTAATCATAGGCGTAGTTAAGTCCCTGACTTTGTAGGGGCTTAACTCCCCGCCCTAAATACAATAAACTTAACAGAACGAATTATTTTTGGGGGGGCTAATATCATTCTTGGGGGGCTAAGACCCGATTTTATCAACATGCGCATTTTAACAAAGACTTTGACCAATCAGAGCAAGAACATGCATCTGTCAAAGTACTCTGAAAATTATTGATTTCTCTTGAAGTTTATCTCAAAAGGATCAAAAATGACATACTTTACATACAATCGACCATTGTGAACCATCTTGTATTTTTCCAGTCTGATTTTCCACCCTAAATGGGTGAAAAATTCCATTTTCTTGTTCAAAAGTTTAGCAATTGCTAATCTCAAACAGATTCCAGAGAAGCGGTATTGTTGATCGCTGGTTTCATGCTGTATCAAATGATATGATGACAAGAAATTCACTCACTGCATTATTTGTGATAAACAATTTACTATCGATAATAATTATAGTTACATGCAATATATCTTTGATTATTAGTAATTAATGAAGTCAAGTTGATTGACTCAGTACTTCCCACACATTACACTGATACCAGTTTATTATTTTCCCATAGCATGAAGCTTTAGTCTGAGATCCCTTGCAACCAAATAATCGCCAGCCTCCCCCACTAAAATTGTCTTATGCCGCTAGGTCTTTCCTTCACAGGTCAATGGACAGCCTATTATCAATACTACAAACTTCTGTTTTACAACCCCCCACCCCACTGCCACCCAATTTCACCCCCACCCAAAAAAAAAACAGGTAGGAAATGATCAGGAACCCCTAAAACATCTAAAAACCAAGTTTGAGTCGTTTTCATAATTTTTGGTTCTTTGATTATTGCTGCACTGCCACTGACACGATTTTTAAAAACATACCCGTTTTCCATTCTCACCACGGTAACAATACAGTGTCAAAATTTCATTAGAATCAATTTAATAATGTCCACGTTACAAAATACAAAACGATTTAAACCAACAAATTCTCGTATGTATACAGAAAATTCCCCTAGTTTCCGTAATAGGCTAGCCCTTAACTAACCATGTGGCGTCTGATAGACTATGCGAAAAACAAACTCTCCTATATCTTCGAAGCGGTTACGCTCTCGGACAAATCACGTCACCTAATCTTCCTCTTATTGGTAAAGAATAAGGCGTCCGATTTGCATTACGTACGCGTCATTTGAACACGAAAGAGAGCGCTTTTCTTTCCGCTGTAGTCTACCAGACGCCACCTGTGAGTTTATGAAAATGAGAGAAGTGGGAGAAAAATTTTATATTATATCCATTTTTTTTGTAATGTGTTACTAAGTTCATTTCATAATGAATCCGTTTCCATGAAATAATTAAAACATTTTGAGTTACAATTGCTTTTTTCATGCATCTCATGATGGTAGTCGAGCTGTGGCGGGTCTGAATCTTCATAATCAAACAATGACTGTACACAATTATTCATGTAAGAAGATGCCAAAATTCACTCAGTTATGTGTAGGGATATGTCCATTTTTCGTTTACTGACTCATGTGATAAACATTTTCCAGAAAACAAAAACTATTTTGCTCTGTTTACGGTTGAAGTCTGTCAGACGCCACATGGTCGTCGATGTCATAAATTATTACATGGTTGGTTAAGGGCTAGGCAATGTTCGGATGGACCTAAAAAGGTGATTTGTGTCGCTAGATCTTCCTTCACAGGTTAGTGGACAGCCTATTATGAGTACAAGAAAATTTTCAGTTTTTCAACCCCCAACCCTCCAACCACCCCAATTTCACCCCCACCCAAAGCAAACGCAGAAAATGATCAGGAACCTCTAAAACGCCTAAAAACGATGTTCCAGCAATATTAATTTTTTTTGCTAATTACTCCGCCGCCTATGCATCGATTTTCAAAATTATAGGAACATTACCTACTACGACCCCACAGCATATCGCTCAAATTTCATCACAATCCTGCAACGGTTGCTGAGATTGCGAGGCTAGAAAAGAGCGACAGACAGACAGACAGACCGACGGAAATGAGTGACGTGGATTTTCGTTATGTAGACATCAAAAACGCCCAAAAAGCGTATTATCTCAAAATCGAAAATTTTCGCGATCACAATATTCCCCTCACCAATCGGTGTGGGTAGTAAAAAGTGGTAAACATAGCATGTTACATTTCAAAAGTTAAACAAACGATTTAACTGTTAGGCAAGCTATTTTCCAAGCGTGCATGTGCATTACTAGATGCCTATCCAAAACGGCTAAGCTCACTATTTAGCTGCGTATAACCTTATTTTATATATATGCTGCATCTTTAGATCCTCTGTGAATATTTCTAGAAGAAGGTCTATAACAAACATGCATCCAGAAATTGAAAGATTGATTCTCCATAAAAGTATGTATTTTTTTCTTCTGTAATCCATCTGACTGACGGAGGTGGCATTTGTAATTATTAAATAAGGTAGTTGCTGTGATTGATACTAGGTACTCTTATGATTCTGTCACAAATTATCGCAGTTTGGAATTAGTAATTATACAATAATTATAATGTAAACATGAAAAATGTGGCATTAATTTGCAAACTAATCGCTTTGTTCTGATATTCTGCTATGATTTTGATCCATGAATTCTAAAATATTTTTGACAAGTGTCATCCAGCTTTGACGTTTTGTTTTCACTATTGATATAACACTATTGGATGATACTTATTAACATAGCCCTCAATACCCAATAGAAAGCTTTAGCTAAATAACATCCAATAGAAAAGCCTTGTCAAAGTCTTTCTTAAATATGCGTGTTGATAAAATCGGGCCTAAGCCACCCGAGCTCCCACCTAACTAATTACATATTGTCTATGTCTACAGGGTTATTCACGTTACTCGACACGGAGCATTATGGCTAAAGCATTTGATAAAAAAGAAAATAATAACTTGGGATGGATAGAAACCCATAAAGGCTACATTTTAAAAATATTTTCATGTTATACAGGGTGTCCCAAAAGCACGAAATGTATCAAAGTTATGTTTTTTTAAATGGAACACCCCATATATTATTGCATATTCAGATTCCTTGATGAATTCTATTGTGACTTTATGTATCATATATGGGACTTAAAGCGAACCGTTTAGGTGTAAATTACCATTTTCGGTATAAGTAGATATCAGGAAAAAATTGAATATCGCAGAGATTATAAAATTTGGAAGGCTGTGACTTTGCCGTTTTACTAAGCATAAAATGCGTCAGCTTCGGTGAGACTGTCAAATTTAAATTACGTTCATGCTTGGAGAAATCGGTCGATAAATTAAGGAAACTTCGATCAGCCATAACTTGATTTTTTCAAATGGGAATGCCTAATTTTTCTTATACGGTTAAAAGTAGAATTTTATAGCCTTTCTAATGATATAAGGTCGTGCATATCAATCTCTGGTAGTTTTCATTTAATTTTAAATTTTCAAACAAATCAGCGTTTTTCAATTTGCCTACCTATAACCAACGTGGCAGGCCATGAAATATAAACAAAAACCTGTTCAGGTAGAAGAAAACAACTAACTTAGCTGAAAAATACACACGAACTAGACTAAAGGGACAATATTATAAAAATTACTCACAACAAACAAAGTCTAACCAGAAACAACGGCGGTAACATATCTTTGGTCAAAGAGAAGCTGGAGTATGGCAGAAATGGATTTTTTCACGGCCTACTAGCTACTGTAATGTACTAGAGATTGGCAATTTCCAAAACCATTAAAAATTTTGAAATAAAGTAAAAACTACTAGAGAATGTTGTAAGCAGTTTATTATTTTCATAAGAAAATTTCACATTTAATGATATAAAAAAGTATGCAATTCTGTCAAAACTCAAGTCAAAAGTACCTCTGACTGGAATTCTGAAAATTCTTCAGTACCTATTAGCAAGGTCGCAAAAAATGAAGAATGAATTAAAATTTGTTCAAATTATAAAACATAACTTAAATGGCAGAAAATCTAAAGATGATTTGTCAGTATTCCTTTTTGCAATATTGCTAATAGATATTGAAAAATAAAAGGGCTGCAGTCAGAGGTATCGACTTCGACGCAAATTAGTACTTTTTTGCACCATTACATATGATTGATAGTTGCGTGCTGGAGCAACAGTCGCTGGTTGTTTCTGTTTCATATGAGGGTTTTTGATTGCCTTGGAAATTTTTAACCTCTAGTAAATTGCGGTAGCCAGTAGACAGTAAAAATATCTATTACTGCCATGCTCCAGCTTCTCTTTGACCTTAGAGGTGTTATCGCAGTTGTTTCTGGGAGAGTTGATTTGTTGTAAGGAATTTTTATAATCTTGTCCCTTTAGTCTAGTTAGTCTGTATTTTTCAGCTAAGTTAGTTGTTTTCTTCTAGCTGAACAGATTTTTGTTTATATTTCATCGCCTGCTACGTTGCTTATAGGTAGGTTAATTGAAAATCGCCGATTTGTTTGAAAATTTAAAATTAAATGAAAACTACGAGAGATTGATATTCACAACCTTATATCATTAGAAAGCTTATCAAATTCTACGTTTAACCGTATAAAAAAAGTTAGGCATTCCCATTTGAAAAAATCAAGTTATCGCTGATCGAAGTTTCCTTAATTCATCGACCGATTTGTCCAAGCATAAGCGTATTTAAATTTGACAGTCTCATCAAAGCTGATGCATTTTATTCTTAGTAATACGGCAAAGTCACGGCCTTCCATATTTTGTAATCTCTGCGATATTCAATTTTTTCCTGATATCTACTTATACCGAAAATGGTGATTTACACCTTAACGGTTCGCTTTAGGTACCATGTATGATACATAAGGTCACACTAGAATTCATCAAGGAATCTGAATATGCAATAATATATGGGGTGTTCCATTTAAAAAAACATAACTTTGATACATTTCGTGTTTTTGGGACACCCGGTATAACATGAAAATATTTTTAGAATGTAGCCTTTATGGGTCTCTATCTATCCCAAATTATTATTTTCTTTTTCATCAAATACTTTAGCCATAATGCTCCGTGTCGAATAACGTGAATAACCCTGTATACAATACAAGGCATAGAAAAGGCGCCCTTAAAATGCCTAAGAACGATATTTGTGCTATTTTTATATATTTTGTTTTTTGGCTATCGATGTGCCGCCACTGACACGATTTCTAAAAACCATACGCGTTTCCCATCCTCATCTCGGTAATGGTACTGTATCGAAATTTCATTAACACAAATTCAATAATTTACACATACAGAACGAGGTAAAGCAACACTCGTAAGGTCGTATGTATACATCAGAAAATTCTAACTCACTTGGTTTCTGTAATAGGCTAAACAATGTTCGGATGGACCCAAAAAAGTGTATTATGGCGCTAGGTCTTTCTTTTAAAGAGATAAATGGACAAATACAAGAAATTTTTCACTTTTTCAACCTCCCACCTCCCATCCGCCCCAATTTCACCCACACCCAAAGAAAAAGTAGATAGACAATGATGAGGAACCCCTAGTACACCTAAAAATAAAGTTTGAGGTCTTCTTATGTTTTTAGTTTCTTTATTATTGCTGCGCCGCCACTCACACGATTTATAAAAACTATACGCGCTTGCCATCCTCGCGACGCGACGGTAACATTACTTTGTAAAAATTTCATTGTCATTAGTACAATAATTAACACAATACAAAATGAGCTAAAGCAATACTCGTAAGTTACATCTGAAAATTCTAAGTTCTTTGACTTTTGTAATAGCTAGAACAATGTTCAGGTGGACTCAAAAAAGTTTATTATGCAGCTAGGTCTCTCATTCACAGGTCAGTTGACAGCCTGTTATGAATACAAAAAATTTTCAGTTTTACAACTTCCACCCCCAAACACCCCAATTTTACTCCAACCCAAGAAAATGTAGAAAATCAGCCCTTAAAATGCCTAAAAATTAAGTCAATGAGTATTTGAATTTTTTGTTTTTTTCTAATTACTCCGCTGCCCATGCGTTCATTTTCTAATCTATAGCAGCATTACCTACTACGACCCCACAGCATATCGCTACCTAAATTTCATCACTGTCCATGAAGCGGTTACTGAGATTACGAGGCTATGTAAACGCCAACAGACAGACAGATAGACCGACGGAAATGAGTGACGTAAATTTTGGTATATAGGTACGACCAAAAAGCGTATTATCTCAAAATCGAAAGTTTTCGCGATCACAATACTCCCTTCACCTATCGGTGTGGGACTGCGGGAAGTAAAATGGACTTCCAAATCTTGAGGTTTATAACTAGAGTATTCTGGAATAGGTTCACCTCGGAACAAAATTTGTAAATGCGCCACTGAAGACAAGTTTAAAGCAACACTGGAAACCAAGGAAACAAAAAAATCTGTCTAAGTCTATTTTATAGTCCCATTTTTACAGCAATCTTATAAGTCGAACGCATTTTTTTAATCTTTTTTTGCGCGTGCTATATTATGCTCCTTTGATGGTAATACCCCAATCTTAAACTAAAATAAAAACATGTAAAATCTTCCTATCGATGACTTCTGAATAGTTAGCCTCACTAGGAAGACTTGTGTATTCCAAAGTGTTTACCAGAATACAAACCATCTTTTTTATTCACATTGAAAAGGATTGTCTTGGAACTACCCCTTAAACATATGGTAGGCTTAAAATTGTTCCAAGACACAAGTGTCCCGGAAGTAAACCTTACGTATATTTAATAGGACCTGGAACTATACCTTAGTCATAAAAAACTTCCAAGACATTTTCGAAAGTCTCGGAACTATACCTTAAACATAAATTTCTTCCAAGACCGTCTTGGAACTGTAAAAATGTCTTGGAACTGTCGAGAATACCGTAGCTAATGTCTTGGAAGTATACCTTAGACATACATACATATATATATATACTTGGCTGGCGCACCAAGTGAGGACAATACATATCGGTGACCAAGTGAGGACAACGAGATAATGGCATCATTTTATGATAGATACTACGAAGATGTGCCATTTGATAAGAAACATTCAAATATACACATGAAAGCTATTTTACCGATGAGAAAATTGATACGTGTATATCGAGACAAGTGAGGACCTTTCAATGAAAGAATTAAGTGAGCCACGATATACCCGCTTTTCATCCCAGAGAACAACGGAGGTCCGAAATCGGTATACAACGCACCAAGCGAGGTCATAGCTGTGTTGCCAAAATGACACCGCGATATAAGCCGTTCTACGACTTTTACTGAATAGGTGTTTTTTTAAATTCCAACTACCCTGTTGTTGTAACGTGTGACCTGATGGACTTCAATGATGTGCGAATTTACAAATGTTTGGACATCACGTTCTGCTCCCATAGACATATGGTCATGAATCCTCCAAATAATTGATTTAGAATCAGTGTTATATAGATATTTGTAACTACATTCTTTTTCCATTTATAGGCGAATAGACTTTGCTTTTGTTATTTTTGTGTGAATTTTAAGAAGGTCGGATTCATATTTTTTTCTTTTAGTAAGGTGCTAAGATTTGGGTAATGGACTTTCCGTGATACTGAATAAACTTGGTCGTTGTAATGTTCTGTACTTGTCTTGCCTTTACATAGTTTGAGGACTCAAGGTTTTTATCTAACGTGTGTATCTAACATTAGCAATAAAGCTTTGCCAGATTATTATTACCAGGGCGGGGTCGAACAAGGTGCATGCTTTTGAAATATCATCTTTGTGATGGCGAATTTATGAACAAAAAATTAAGTCAAGTTGAGTGAGTTAGTACTTCCCACAGATTGCGGTAATACCAGTTTATTGTTTTCCCATACCGTGAAGCTATAATGTGAGATCCTTTTGCAACCAAATACACACTGCACCGCTACTGACACTATTTCTAAAAACCTTACGCGCTTTCCAACCTTGCAACGGAAATAACACTGTGTTACATAGTACAGAACTGTCTAAAGCAATACCCTTATGTATACAACAGAAAACTGGGGTTTTCAATTAAAAGACAAACGCGTTTACCCTCCTCGCTAAGCTAATAGTACTTGCTACTAATACTGTGTCGAGGTTTCGTCAATATCAGTTCAATATTTTCCACGCTATAGAATACAGAACGATCTAGAGCAATGCCATTATTACATATACATCAGAAAATTCTTGTTTTCTGCAATAGGCTAGACAAATGTTCGGATGGATCTCAAAAAGTGTCACAGGTCAATGGACAGTCTATTATGAATACAATAAGCTTTTCAGTTTTACAACCCCTCACCCCCAACGATCCCTATTTCTCCCTTACCAAAAAAAGTAGAAAATGATCAGTCACGTCTCAAACGCCTAAAAACGATGTTTGAGATGTTTTTATATTTTTAGTTTTTTTCATTATTGCTGCGCCGCCACTGATACGATTTCTAAAAACCATACGCATTTCCTTCTCGACACAGTAATAATACTATGTTAAAATTTCATTAAAATCAAACAGAAGTTCCCACCCAATACAGAACGATCTAAAGCAAAACTCGTATTCGAAGTCCCTTGTTTTCTGCAATACGCAAGGCACTGTTAGGATGGACGTAAAAAAGTATATTAGGTCTTTCTCTCACAGTTCATGGTGTTTGCGTGTAGGTCTGTATGTGTGTGTAATGGTTTTACTTTTAGCATTAGATTTTACATTAAATTATTAAATGTTACATCAGTATGCGGAATTAACCCAAGATTGACAATTTCATATATTTGACCATTTTTTGATAAGCTTTAGACAGCATACAACAATTTTTTCATTTTCATAGCTAGAGATGTGTAGAACGGTTCTAATCCGATTCATTGATCCGGATCATTAAGGTGACCTAACTGAACCGAATCCTAAATTTAATCTCAACGGGTCAGTCGGATCACAAATCCGGCAGCTTGTTCGCTTATTCATTCAGAATCACAAAGCAGGATGGTGCGTGCCACGGCGATATATGTCGGTCAGTCGATCTGACGATTAGCGATGTTCAGTTTTCGGTTCAGTGTTCTGCTGAAGCTACATGATAGCCATAATGCTCAATGTTCTGGGATCTGAATTTAAAGGAATATTTAGATAGATATTTTAGGGCCAATAATAAATGAATATTTTTCTTGTATGATGAGCTGTGGCTGTTTATAGTAGAGACAAAAAATTCCTTTTACGTGCCAGGATACGAGAAACTCAAAACTGAATAATTATTTACTCAAATCGAAATTTATAAAGAATAGTATTAATACATATACATCTTCTAGGTACATATTTATAAAAAAATAAATATCATCTGATATAAAGATAAAACAAATTAATAAATTATACATGAAGTGTACTGTGCTGTACTAGCTCATTTCTGTCTGCACCGAGTACCCAGATTGGGCGGTTCCCTCGTGCTTCGGTCAAGATCGAAGGTGAACGATTGCATTCGCTAGTCGGGATCCGACTGACCCGTGAACCGGATCACTGTTCCGGATCTTTGAGGTGTTCTAGATCCGCTGATCCGCATCTTAAAAATGACCCGATATGCCCGTCTCTATTCATAGCCCTCCATCATCCATCCTGTAGTACAAAATGATTAGGAACCCCCAAAAATCCTAAAAACGCAGTTTGAGGAATATTTGATTTTTTTTTTGTTTTTTGCTAATTCCTTCACCGCCCATGCACGGATTTTCAAAATTATAGCAGCATGCTACCTATTACGATCCCGCAGTATATCGCTCCGTGCAAAGTTTACTGAGACTAGGAGGGTAGAAGCCAACAGGCAGATAAACCGACAGACTGATAGCCTATCTGTCCGATAATGCCATATAAATATTATGGGCCTATCTGACAGATACGCTATCTGAAACTTATCAGAGACCGGTGAAACCGGTTTTAAGTGTAACAGACAGATAAACCGACAGACCAAAAGCCTATCTGTCATATAAATGATATGGACCTATGTGATATATACGCTATCCGAAACCATCAGAGAACGGTGAAACCAGCCCTAAGTGTAATGAATGGGTATCAAAAAAGAATGTAGGTAAGTGTTCAAGGACAGTTTTCGTGTAGGTCTGAAAAGCATAGAATTTAATATTTTTTAGGGCAATGGAGGGCACTTTATGTTAACAACAATTTTTCGAGATTTCATCTCCCTCTCTCCCCACCTTCCGAATTTCATCCCCTCCTAAAAAATAATAGGTAATTGAAAACTCATAAAAAGCTTGAAACAAAGGCCGAGGGGTTTTATTTTTCACTACGCCGTCGTCCAGCTTTTCATAAAGTGCAGCTTTACCTACTACTACCCAGCAACATACTGCTATCCAAATCTCATCCATTTAAAAAATGCAAAATGCAACGTAGGTGCACCTATACTGTATTCACAGCCAAGCTAGACCAAATGAAAACAAGCCGGCGTGCGAGATCGGCTCGTGTCGGTAGAGTCCCTAATAGTCCAATACACTATGTGTGAACTGTATGTTATAATCCGGTAAGTAAAAACCCCCAAGACTGACTGGAAATCAGATCGAAATATGCGATGTCAAGTGTTCATTGCCTAAATGATCATTTCAAACTGGCAACTGGCTGCTTTTAAGTTGCAATGGATTAATAGGGCAACTCTTTTAAATAGTAATATAAAATTCCATAATTGTACTGGACTATAGCTGGCGTGTTCGCAGATGGCAGCGGACAGTAACCACGCTAATGCTGCCTGCGACTGTTTATGTGGAGTCTACCTTGGGATTGAATATACTGTAAGCTATATGACCAGCTCTGTTTAATTAAAGTTTTCACTATTCTTTTAGATCGAAAACTCATTTCGTTTTTATATTATTTCCAACTTTCAGCATGCGCACATGTCATTTTAAGGTTACACAGGGTGAGTCAAGCTCAACGCCTCGGACTCTTGTGACCAAACGATACTACTTTTCGAAAAATCGACTTTGCAAATGTATGTAGGTCGAGTTGGGCTACATTTTAAAAACAATGACTTTTATACAGGCTGTCTACTATAAGCATGACATATCAAAGCTATGTTTTTTAAATAGAACACCCTGTATATTATTGCATATTTGGATTCCTGGGTGAATGTTAGTGTGACTTTATGTATCACACTTTTTAAGCGAACCGTTTAGCTGCAAATCACAATTTTGGGTATAGGTAGATGTCAGAAAAAAATTGAATATCGCAGCTATTATAAATCTTAGAGGGCTGTGACTTTGCCGTGTTACTAAGCATGAAATGTATCAGCTTACGTTAGACGGTCGAGTTCGAATTACATTGTACTTAGACAAATCGATAGATCAATTGAGGAAACTTCAATCAAAGGTAACTTGATATTTTCAAAAAAAATGCATAATTTTTTTATATGATCAGATGTGCAATTTGATAGGCTTTCTAATTATATCAGATTGTGAATATCAGTCTATGGTAGTTTTTATTAAATTTCGAGATTTCAATCAAATCAGTGTCTTTCAATTTCTCTACGTATAAACAAACTAGCAGGCCATGAAATATAAACAAAATCGTATTCAGATGGAAGAAAACAACTAACTTAGCAAAAAGATCCAGCAGAACTAAAGTAAAAGAACAAGATTATAAAAATTCCCTACAATAAATCAACTCTAACCAGAAACAACGGCGGTAACATGTCGAAGGTTAAAGAGAAGCTGGAGTACGACAGAAATGGATAATTTTTACAGCCTACTAGCGACTGCAATGTACTAGAGATTAAAAATTTCCAAAATCACTAAACACTTTGAAATGAAAGCAAAACTTTCAGCGATCGTTGCCGTCAGTCTAATATCTTCAGAACGCAATTTCACATTTAATGGCATAAAACAGTAGTCATTTCCGTCAAAGTCAAAAGTAATGATACCTCTCACTGTCGTCCTTTGAATTTTTCAGTATCTATTAGCAAGATCACAAAAAAAGGAATACTGACAAATCATATTTTAATTTTCTGCCAGGTAAATTATGTTTAATAATTTGAGCAGATTTTTAATTTATTCTTCGTTTTCGGCGATCTTGCCTATGAGTATTGAAAAATTTGCAGAACTCCGGTCAGAGGTATCGGTTACTATTTTTTTAAATTATGAAATGTGAAATTTTATTCTAAAGCTATTAAGCTGCCAGCAACATTACGTGGTAGATTTCCTTTAATTTCAAAATTCACAATGGTTTTGTGAATCGTCAATCTTTAGAATATTGTAGTAGCCGGTATGCTGTAAAAAATACCCATTTCTGTCGTACTCCAGCAGCTGTTTGACCTTAGATGTGTTATGTCTGCTATTTCTGGTTAGAATTGATTTGCTGTAAGTCACTTTTATAACTTTGTCCTTTTACTTTAGTTCGTCCGTAACTATCTTCTAAGTTAGTTATTTTGTTCCATCTAAACAGTTTTTTGTTTATATTTCATGGCCTGCTAAGTTGCTTATAGGTAGGAAAATTGAAAAACACCGGTTTTGCTGAAAATTTGAAATTAAATCAAAACTACCAGAGATTGATATTTACAATCGCACATCATTAGAAGGCTTATCAAATTGCACATTTGATGGTATAAAAAAAATTATGCATTCCCATTTGAAAAAATCAAGTTACCTTTGATTGGAGTTAACTTAATTGATCTACCAATTTCTCCGAGTACAAATGTAATTCGAACTCGACCGTCTAACGTAAGCTGACACATTTCATGCTTAGTAACACGGCAAAGTCACAGCCCTCTAAGATTTATAATAGCTGCGATATTCAATTTTTTCTGACATCTACCTATACCCAAAATTGTGATTTGTACCTAAACGGTTCGCTTAAAGTCCCATGTGTGATACATAAAGTCACACTAAAATGCACTGGAACCTAAATATGCAATAATGTACAGGGTATTCCATTTAAAAACATAACTTTGATATGTCACGCTTTTATTAGACACCCTGTATAAAAGTCATTATTTTTAAAATGTAGTCCAACTCGACCTACATACACCCGCAAAGTCGATTTTTCGAAAAGTGGTACCGTTTGGTCACAAGAGTCCGAGGCGTTGAGCTTGACTCACCCTGTATGTGCGTTTTGCGGCCGATTCGGGTTCAGTACGGTTGACGGTTACATGAATTTCAGATCGATCCGAAAATATACCTGCTTGAAGAACAATAATAGTAAAAGGGCAAGAAAGACGCTTACAAAAAATACTCAGGTGGTCCTCGTTTATCACTTCTAATAGTATAAACACGTAAACACTGTATATTATACATGACATGTAGAAAAGGCGAAATTTGCTTAACAATGCTAATATCTTCGAGTGATTCATCACCGCCTACCGGTCCTCACTTATTCCACCTATTCGTATAGAGGTATACTAATTCAACGTTCATGCAGTAAAATAACATTCATTAATATGTGCTACTACGGATTTCATTTGAGTGAAAATAAATACAATGGAATGTAAAATTAACCTTTGCAGGGATGTAGGTAATTTGGTTTCTTAGATAAGAACTCTGTTAAAATTTGACCATTATAGGGAAAAAAATCAAATTATCTATGACTGAAGTTTCTTTAATTAATCTACTGATTTTTCCAAGTTCAAAAAGATTTCAAATTTAACCGTCTGACGCACCTTATGCTTAGCCGTACCGAAAAGTCATGGCCTTCTAAGATTAGTAATCACTGTGATACTCAATTTTTTTCTGATACCTACTTATACCAAGTCATTTCATTTCATTTCATTTCATTTCATTTCATTTAAGGTTCCGTATAAAATACATAGGGTCAAACTAGATTTTACCAAGCAATCCAAATATGCAATAATATATTCCATTCATTTAAAAAATATAATTTTATTATGAATCACCCTGTATAAACTTAAAAATTTAAGTGAAAATATTTTAACGTTATAGCAGTCAAGGGTTCCCACCCCCCACCAAATGACAGACTTTTTAAGTATGTTTTAGTAAGTCAACAATCCTCCGTCCGTCCAGTGTTGGCCCACCCTGTATAGGTAAATAAACGTATCAAATGTCTTCTAGGTCAGTATTCGGATAAGTCTGAAAAGTCTAGAATTTCATATTTTTTAGGGCAATCGAGGGTATTTTATGTTTACAACAAATTTTCGAGATTTCGACTCCCCCATCCCCACCTTCCCAATTTCATCCCCTCTCAAAAACAGTAGATGATTGGTAACTTATAAAAATAAGTCTGGGGGGTTTTGTCTCTCACTACTCCAACGCGAAGCTTTTTATAAAATGAATTTTTACTTGCCACACGGATAGGTGAGGGGAGTATTGTGATCGCGAAAATTTTCGATTTTGAGATAATACGCTTTTTGGGCGTTTTATGATGTGTACATAACGAAAATCCACGTCACTCATTTCCGTCGGTCTGTCTGACTGTCGGTCTGTCGGTCGGTCGGTCTGTCTGTCTGTCGGTCTGTCTGTCGCGTTTTTCTACCCTCGTAATCTCAATAACCGCTGCATGGATTGTGATGAAATTTGGGCAGCGTTATGCTGTGGGGTCGTAGTAGGTAATGTTCCTATAATTTTGAAAATCGTTATACGGGGGGCGGAATAATTAGAAAAAAACGAAATATGTCAAATATGCCCCAAACTTGTATACATAATAGATCTTTCTGTATTTTATAATGTTGAAATTACTGACTTGATGTTCATCAGAATTTATGATGTACACATACGAGTATTGTTTTAGATCGTTCGGTATCGCGTAACGTGAAAATTATTCAATTGATTTTAATGAAATTTTGACATAGTATTGCTCCCAAGGCGAGGATGAAAAACGTGTATGTTTTGGAAAAATAGTTTCAGTGGCGGCGCAGCAATAATAAAAAAACTAAAAATATGAAAACAGCTCAAACTTTGTTTTTAGGCATTTTACGGGTTCCTGATCATTTTCAATTTTTTTTTGGGTGGGGTGAAATCGAGGCGGTTGGGAGGTGGGGGGTAGTAAAACTGAAAAATTTGTTGTATTCATAATAGTCCGTCTATTGACTTGTAGAAGAAATACCTAGCGGCATATTGCACTTTTTTAGGTCCATCCGAACATTGGCTTGCCTATTACAGAAACCAATTTTGTGATCTGCACATACGATTTTTGCCTTATTTCGTTCTCTGTATATCGCGTAAAGCGAAAATTATTGAATTGATTTTAATAAAATTTTGACACAGAATTTATTACCGCTGCGAGAATGGAAAACGACTCTGTTTTTGAAAAACCATGTCAGAGGCGGCGCAGCAATAATCAAAAAACCAAAAACATAAAATCAGCCCAAACTTCGTTTTTAGACGGGTTGGAGGCTCTTGATCGTTTCGCATTGACCAGTTCAAGCAAGTAGAAAAAAACTGTGGCGCCCTAGTTCCTAAGAAGGGAGATGCAAGAAACTAACTACGAGGGTTTTTGTGTTGGATGTTGTTTTTGGAGGCGGATGGGCGATAATTTTGTTGCAAGGGGATTTTAGACTACAGCTTCATGTAATGGGAAATAATAAAATGGTATCATCATTATGTGTGGGAAGTACTGAGTCATTCAACTTGACTATTTTTACCTATTACTACCCAGCACCATGATGCTATGTATAAAAATATCGTCCTCTTAAAAACGCAACTTTCGGCATGCGCACAGGTGACTTTCATGTGACGTATTCGTTATGCGGCCGATTTGGTTTTAATGCAGTTGTCGTTTACATGAGAAGAGCACGAAAGACGTTTACAAAAAATACTCAGGTGGTTCTCAGTTTGTCGTGTACACCAGCCGGTCCTCGTTTGTCAGTTCTAATAGCATAAACACGTAAACACTGTAATCATGACATGCAGAAAAGTCGAAATTAGCTTAACAATACTAATATGTACGAGTGATTCACCACCTCCAGCGGTCCTCACTTATTCCTCCTATTCGTATAGAGATATACTAATTCAGCTTTCATGCAGTAAAATAATATTCATTAACATGTGCTACTACGGATTTCAGCTAAGTGAAAATAAATGCAACTAAATGTAAAATTAACCGTTTCAGCTATGTAGGTAAGTTGGTTTCTTAGATAAGACCTCTATTAAAACTCGACTGTTATAGGGATGTAGATACCGCGTGGCACATATAGCGAAAAGTACGACCCCTCTAATTACCTAAATTTTGCTAATTATCTCAACATGTCAATAACGGCGAATTCAGGTAACTTAGTTCAACGGATCTATTTTGAACGTCTATTGACTAGTCTAGGGGTTCTCAAACTTATAGGCACTGCGACTACAGGAGCAAGACTTTTTAATCGGACCAACTGAAATAGGACATGACTCACTCTGCTTCACAGTCGTAATTGCTAAATCGCTGATGTTGAAAATGGTATCGCCCTTCGTTATGAAAAACAAGTACTCCTGAGAAGAACTGAATCAATAAACTTGACTTCTATTTTTTTAATATCTGGCCATGTTTTGGGAATTATTCAATATTTGTAGACGCGTAATTCGAAAATTGATTTAATTTAACGCGCGAATCAGTTGACTGCACTTTCGATTGGCATTTGGCGTCATAAAAGTGTCTATGTGATACAATAAAGTTAGCTAGAAAGGCAACAAATCTGTAACGAGAATATACTGTTAGATAAGGGTAGATGCTTGACAGGGGTACAACATTACATTTATGAATTCAGGAATTTGTACTGTACAGTTATATATGAGGTTCAATCAATATGAACGATAATTGACTGACTTAGTACTTCCCACACATTAAAGTGATATCAGTTTATTATTTTCCCTTTGCATTAAGCTATAGTCTGAGATCCCCTTGCAACCAAATCATCACCCTCCTGCCCTCAAAAAACATCCAACACAAAAACTCTAGTAAATAGCTTCTTGATACTCCTCTCCGTAGGAACTAGATCGACACTGGTTTTATTCTGCGAGCTTCAACTGGATAAAACGAAACGACCAGGAACACCCAAATCGCCTAAAAACGAAGTTTGAGTTATTTTTATATTTTTGCCCCCCCTCCCCCCCACCCCCAGCGACCCCAATCACACTCTCACCCGAAAAAAGTAGAAAACTATCAGGAAATCCTAAAACGCTCAAAAACGAGGTTTGAGGAATATTCAATTCTTTTTGTTTTTTTGCAAATTACTCCGCTGCCAATGCACCGATTTTTAAAATTATAGGAGCAATACCTACTAGGACGCCATAGGATACCGGTACCCAAATTTTATCACAATCCATGGCTACTGATATGACTAGCCTAGAAAAACACGCAAAGACAGACAAACCGACGTTATATAGACATCATAAAACGCCCAAAAAAGCGTATTACCTCAAAATCGAAAATTTTCGCGATCACAATACCTATCACAATTTCCTATCGGTGTGGGAAATAAAATTAACTAAAAAGAAGCAGAGGTCATAAAAAGGCGCGAAAGGCATTTCAGATGGTAGGGTAGTATCGATTGATTAATATGCATGTGGACCTCGGTTATACATTACCGGTCCTCGCATATTTGTTCTAATCGTAGAGATATACAGAGAATGTGGAAAAAGTGCAACTATTTTTTAAATACTAAGATGGTCAGATCGTTTTGTACGGATGATCACTTGTTCTCTCCTATTAGTACAGAGATATACTTGCTGATTGCTTATTCTGTCTAAGCTACCATTCATTGGTCCTCCTGTTCGATTAGTCTAGATGAAATACTACCGCTGCGGTGAATGTTATTTATCTGCACAGCGTCCTAAAACGTGTCTCCAGGTAAATCGATCCATAAGGTCGATTATAGACTTCTATTTACTATAAGATTTTCAAGTATCATGATGTGTCGATTAAGTCGCTGTCAATGACATCTGAAACAGATATTACGAAACATCTGCCGACAAGTTCCAAATAAATTTGTTACTTTGAGACCTTGTCTGTGCCTACCTTATACCTACCTATTCCTTGACAAATAAAATCAAATGAAAATTTGTCCTCAGTAACGTAATCTGAAGGCTTGATACCTCGGTGACTACACATCTGCTGTTCACGTAGCCGTTTCTACTAGCAAAATCGATGTAACAACTAAATACTACTGAAGTTCAGCTTTAAAGGTGGGCAGAGAATGTTTTTTAAACTGTGGAACAGCAGCGGTTCCTGAATTTTTGAAAGGAGGCGCACAAAAGCTTAAATAAAAAATACACAAAAATCCTACCAGAGATTATTGAAGCCGCAGCTGCACTCTGCACATAAGTATACATATTTATCTTTATACGAGTAGGAGGAATGAGCGAGGGCTAGTGGCGGCCGTAAAGGACTCAAACTTTTTTCACAAATTTTCATATAGGTAGGTAAATATAATACAATTGATATCTCCCGGTTAAATAATTATTTAAAAAGTAAGGTGAAATACCACCAGATTATTATTATCAGTACTTGAAAAAACTGACTGATGGAAGCGATAGACGCAATCTGCATATCTGAATACTTACCCTTAGAGAAAAGACCTGTTTTTCTCCACTGAGCAGATCGCATAAGCAGAGTACCGCGGCTACCGTGAAAAGGTCATGTTAGGGGAAGTTTATTAACGCAGTGTACTGCGTCATGTATGAATAGGCCAACACCCGCAGGCCCAATAAATTACGTTGTGATGCAAACAATGCATTTTTTTAAATGAGACACCCTATATTTTTTCACGTCATGTGTGCAGTGTATACCTGTTCATACTATTAGAACTGATAAACGAGGACCGGGTGATATACACGACAAAGTGAGGACCACCCGAGTATTTTTTTATCGATCTAAATGAACAGCTCATTTTAATTAAACAGAGTTGGTCATATGGTTTAGGTGTGCCTAAGTTGCGTTTTTTAAGTGAATGAAATTTGAAAAGCGGCATGCTGCTGGGTAGTACCAGGTAAAGCTTCATTTCATGAAAATCTGTGCGTTGGCGTAGTGAAAGGCAAATCCCCTCAGACTTCGTTTTGAGCGTTTTATGAGTTAATCATCTACCATTTTTGGGAGGGGCTGAAATTGGGAAGGGGGGAAACCTTGAAAATTTGTTGTTAACATAAAATACCCTCCATTGGCCTAAAAATAAAATTATATACTTTTTCAACTCATTCGGTTACTGACCCAGGAGACATTTGATACGTTCATTCACATATACAGGGTGGGCCAATAGTGAGCAGACGGAGGATTGTTGACTTACTAAAACATATTTCAAAAATCTGTCACTTGGTCATGGTAGGGACCTTTGAGTGATATAACGTTAAATATTTTCACTTAAGTTTTGATGTTTATACAGGGTGGTTCATATCAAACTTACATTTTTTTGAAGGCGACTCCCTATACATTATTGCATATTTGAATTCCTTGGTGAATTCTAGTGCGACTCAATGTATCTTATATATAACTTTAACGAACCGTTTAGTGCACAAATCAGCATTCTTGGTATAAGTAGGTATCAGAAAAAGATGTAAATATCGCAGTGATTATAAATCTTAGAAGGCCGTGACATTGCGGTACGACTAAGCATGAGATGCGTCACCTTAGGTCAGACGGTTAAATTTGATTTTTTTTTGTACTTGAAATCAGTAGATTAATTAAGGAAACTTCAATACAGAGAACTTGATTTGTTCAAATAAGAATACCCATTTTTGTTTACAGAATCAAATGCAGAATTTGATTACCTCGATCTCAATCTTTTTAGTTTCCATTTTATTTAAAATTTTCAGTCAAATCAGTTTTTTTCAGTTTTCCTACTTATAAGAAATCTAGCAAGTCATGAGAAACAAACAAAAGCCCGTTAAGATAGAAGAAGCCAACTAACTTAGTAGAAAGACACGAACTAGAGCAACGGGGGATAATTACGAAAATTCCTTCCAACACATAATATCTAACAACAGCGGTAAGAAATCTAATGACAATGAGCAGCTGGCGTATGACAGAAGTGTTATTTTTCCACAGCCTACCAGCTATTGAGATCTACTAGAGCTTGATAACAAAAAACGATTAAATATATTGAAACAAAAAAAAAACTACCAATGATTGTTGCTGACAGTTTAGCATCGTCAGAATGAAATTTCACATTTAATGGGATAGAAAAGTAGTCATTTCTGTTAAGTCAAAAGTAAAGATATCTCTAACTGGAGCACTCTGAGCATCTATTGATGTGATTGTTAGATTTTTTTATTACTCCATGTTGTAACTGTGTTTATTTCATGTATGCTCCTACCAAGTAAATAATGTTTTATCATATAACATACTGCAATTCAGTTTTCATTTTTTGCGATTTTGCTAATAAGTAGAAGTACCAGTGAAGAATTTGAAGGGCTCGAGTCAAAGGCATCATCACTTTTGACTTACGGCTATTTTATGGTACTAAATGTGAAAATTTATTCTGAAAATATAGATACTCTCCTGCCAGTAACAATCGCTGGTATTTTGTCTTTTATTTAATTTTTTTTACTGATTTTGGGTATTTGGGTATAGCTAATAGGCTGTGAAAAGTAAGCCTTCTTGTTGCCGCTGTCGTTTCTGGTTAGAGCTGATATCTTGTAAGAAATTTTTATAATCTTGCCTCATTAATCTAGTTTGCGTTTTTATGCCAAGTTAGTTGGTTTCTTCCATCGGGACAGGTTTTTGTTTATTTTTTATGGACTGCTAGATGGCTTATAAGTTGGGAAAGTGTAAAACACCGATTTGACTTAAAATTTGAAATAAAATGAAAACTAGAAAAGATTGATTCCAACAATCCTACATTGTTGGAAAGGTTATCAGGTTTTAGATTCGATGGTATAAGAAAAATTAGGCATCCCATTTGAAATAATCAAGGTGCCTGTGATTGAAATCTCCTTAATTATTCTACTGATTTTTCCAAGTACAAAAAGAATTCAAATTTGATCGTATGAGCTAAGATGACACATTTCATGCTTAGTCACACCGCAAAGTCACGGCCTTCTAAGTTTTATGATCGCTGCGATATTCAATTTTTTTCTTATACCTACTTATACCAAAAAAAAGTGATTTGCGCCTAAACGGTCTGTTTAAAGTTTCATATAAGATACATGAAGTCACACTAGAATTCACTAAGCAATTCAAATATGCAATAATATATAGGCAGTTCTATTAAAAAATGTTGATAATCAGCCTATATAAACGTTAAAGTTTGAGTGAAAGTATTTTAACGTTATAGCCTTCATGGGCCCTACCATGATCAACTATCAGATTTTGGGAATATCCTTCGTCAACAATCCTCCGTCTACTCACTATTGGCCCACCCTGTATTGCATCTATCACATAATAATATGTACTCTGAGAGGAATTCACATATTTTGTTGGAATGTTTGAAAAGAAAAGTATTTTATAAGTTATCGCATTTTTAAAGCTGAAGCTGGATTGACATCAAACGAGTAAAATCGGGTCAAGCTAGACCAAAAACTCTTAGGATGCTTGACTCGGATAGCACTCTACTCTCCCAGACACTCTCTCCCATTTTTTACCTAAGTCTAAAATATGCCTCTCAGTTGTACAAAGATGAGCTTTAATAATTTCAAAAGGCATATCACACGGTATCTAAAACGTCAGTTGAATTGACCATTATAGATTCCAAACGAAAATTGTATCACTCGATATTAAACTAATTGAAACACCTGCTAGTTCTTTCGCATAAGGGCATGGTTCATGATTTCAGAACTGTCTAGTAATCGCTATACCGAAGATCCTACTCCTTTCAAGAATTAAACCTTTCATGCATAGAGCGATGACCTGCAATCTAAAACTTTTCTGCCATAAAAGCCGCCTAGATATCATTCCAAAAGTTCCTCATGATGGGGCACTTCTGAACAAAATCACGACACGCAACACCTAATTTTTTTCTCAAAGACCTCAACGTGTAATATGGGAAGCTAAACAATCAAGTACACAAAGAGAACGCGAAATATCGTGAGAGGCATTAGTCTGCCGGTATTTCATCGTTGCCGAATTTCAGGTCCTCACTTGTTGCATGCACTGGTATGTAACGTATATGGGGTGGCGGTATACAAACTCGAGAAACCATCTGGTGCCAAAGTGGTGAACTAAAATGTATACATTTACCATAAAACGAAAAAAATGAGGACCAGCTGAAATTTTCAAATTTGACTCAAGACCATATCCGCAACTCACCACAAAAATTTCAAGCGAAGTCCTTGTGAGGTCCGTATATTGGTCCTCACTTGGTCGCGGTCCTCACTTGTTATGCAGATTTTGCACGGGTTAGCCTCACTTGTACCACGGGCCAAAAATATATATATATATATATATATATATATATATATATATATATATATTATAACCCGTCTGGGTCCGGGTTTAGAATGTTCCCAGGGTTTAATCTGCCTGTCGTAAGAGGCGACTAAAAGATTGGTAGTCCTTGCCTTAAAAGGGCCTATGGTGGTCACCGGCTGTGAAAGCAGGCGTATGAACCACCATAGTGAGGCGGCTGCACCTATGTTAAGGACGGCTTCCCGACAGCGTCTGACCCCAGGTTAGGGGCGGCTGATAGCAAACCTGGCAGTAGGTTTAAAATGCGCCCCCAGGAAGCCGACCAACATCAAACGGCTATTCGGTGCGTGGCGACACTGTGGGGATAACCCAAGCCAGGGATGAAAGCCGGCCGGCAACCTGTACAGGTCATCCCTAGGAGGCAATGTGGTCGGCTGCCTCCGAAATGTCGGCTGGGGGGCCCTAAGGCTAACCACCGGACGGGCCCTACCTTCTGGTTCGACCGCCCCAGAAGAAGAGCACCCCACACCAGGCCGGTATCGGAAGCCGGCTCTGGGCAAGGTGGCGGTGCCTCGGATCGCCCTGACGACGACACACGCAACGACATGGACCGTTTTTAGGTGGACGACGGAACTGAAGGATGACCTGCTGAGCTGCTACGAGAGCAGTAGCCCGCGCCGTAGGGGATACATGTCCCGCATGCATGGGAGGTGGTGTGAAATGCATCCAGAGCATAGCACAATTACCTCCCAGAGCTTGCGGAACCAGGTATTTTACCTTCGGGGGCAGGGATACGTTCGTGCTCCAGCTCAGCCTGCCCCTCCGGCGACTGAAAGGCCTGTTAACCAGGCTGAAAGGTCGCCGATGAGGCCCGCTGAGAGGGAAATCGACGAAGCCGTCTCACCTGGAGATTTCAGT
Organism: Callosobruchus maculatus; assembly: GCA_951848785.1. NCBI lineage: Eukaryota > Metazoa > Arthropoda > Insecta > Coleoptera > Chrysomelidae > Callosobruchus > Callosobruchus maculatus. The sequence continues at coordinate 477,778 of CATOUR010000067.1, forward strand.
GACCGAAGGGCCTTGCATAACAACAAGAGGTCCTTCAAGCTGGCAGATTTAAAGAGAGAGGATGAGGCGTTGAGTGAACGTCTATCGGAGGTCTCTGACATTTGGAGCATATCAATTGCGAAATTTACGCTGCGGCTCTGAGGCTGGCTGGACAGGGGAGAGTGAGAGACTCTCCTGTCGAGAGAGCACAGAGGCGGGTGCGCCAGATGGAAGCGAAAATCCAGTTGGCTCGCCAAGAAGCATCCCGTATCCAGTGTGTGATGGAATATAGAGCGGCCGGTAGGCCTTTTACGCGCCGCGTGCGCCAGATAGCCCGAGAGCTAAGGCGCGACCATCACACGCTCAGTCAAGCGGTACTGGTTGTTGTCAAGCAGCATTGTCTTGACAGGATACGGACGCTAATCGCTGCTAAACGATCACTGGTGACGCGGGCGAGAGGTTTGGAGGAAAACAGATTGTTTTCCGAAAAGCCTGCTCGTCTCTTCCAACAGCGACCACCAGTCATAGAGCAGCCGCCAACTGCTGATCGCGTGGAGACTTTCTGGAGGGGCATTTACGAACACCCCAAACCTCTCCAAGCAGACACTCCGGCCTTGGCGCAGTTCGAGTCCGTTTGTAGGAGGACTCCAAACCTGAATGTACTGCGTCACCCGATAAACACGGAAGAAATTCTTGGTGCCTTACGAGGCGCAAAGAATTTCGCAGCTCCTGGCCCGGATGGCATAAACACCTACTGGTTGAAAAAGTTTCCCAGTTGCCACCGGCATTTAGCTAGAGTTTTTAACTCGTGGCTAAATCAGGAGCAGCCAATTCCGGCTTGGTTTGTTGAGGGTCGAACCGTGCTTCTCCCGAAGACCGGAGATTTGTCTGATCCTAAAAACTACAGGCCAATAACATGTCTGAACGCATGTTACAAGCTCTTCACCAGAATCTTGTACATGCGTATCCTTCAAGCTGTAAATCCCGTATTTCTCAGCGTATATGAACAAAGAGGGTCTAAGAAAGGAGTAGCTGGCTGCAGGGATAACCTGTTGATTGACCGCTGTGTCACACAGGACTCCGTGCATTACCTGCGAAACCTTTCTATGGCCTGGATCGACTATCGGAAGGCATTCGACACTACGTCTCATGAACTGATTGTGCGGCTGTTGGAATGCCTTTCGGTAGATGATCAAATAGTGGGATGCATCAAACAACTGATGCCGCTCTGGAAGACTCGGTTCACTATAACATCGGGTGAAACCAAGGTTCGAACAGAGTTGGTATCATTTAAAAGAGGGGTCTTCCAAGGAGACTCCTTGAGTCCCTTGCTCTTTTGCATCTCGCTACTGCCTTTGTCCATAGCGCTGAAAAATACTAAGGGATACAGCTGTGGCAAGCCCAATTACCGGAGGCACAAGGTCACCCACTTATTTTACATGGATGACCTGAAACTCTATGCCTCCGGACAACGCGATTTAGAGCAGTCGCTGAGGGTAGTGCAGGATTACAGTCAAGCTATTGGTATGGAGTTCGGGATAGACAAATGTGCCATGGTTCATCTCAAAAGAGGACGTTGCGGAGATAGTGAAGATGAGGAGCAGCTCGTTGATGGGAGCATCTTGCGACAACTGCATGCCGGAGATACCTATACCTACCTTGGAGTGGCGCAGCGTCACATCCAAGAGGCAGAATTGGTCAAAGAGTGTCTCCGCCGCAAGTATTTGCACCGACTCCGGCAGATCTGGTCGTCAGAACTGTCCGGCAAAAACAAAGTCGCTGCCACAAACATGCTTGCGGTCCCATTGTTGCTATACAGCTTTGGTGCTATCCACTGGAACGTGGAAGAGCTGCGACAAATCGACATAAAGACCCGCAAAAGGATGAATATGGAGGGAAGTCTACATCCTAGATCCTCTGTCCCGCGAATATATCTCCCGCGACACCTGGGAGGGCGTGGACTATTGAGTTTGGAGCATCTGCACAACAGAGTAGTACTGGCCACTGCCTGCTATGTTACGACGAGCACCGATCCCCTGATCCGCTTTGTGCGAGAGCACGAGATTGCGGGTAAAGGAGCCTTCCTTTTTAAAGCAGCAACACGGGCAGCCGAAGAACTTAGTCTCACGCTCGACTTCACGCGGAGGTGTCAGCAGTCCGTTACGGAACTTGCTCCCGCACAATTAAAAACCCGGATTAAAACTGCTGAAGTCCAATTGCTTTTAAGACTTCACAAAGATAAACCAATGCACGGAATCTTCTACAAACATCTAGAAGAGCATGGTTTATCTGAGCAGTTGACCTTCTCCTTCCTAAGGTCTAATGGGTTGAAGTCGGAGACTGAGAGCTCTATAATGGCTTGCCAAGACGGTGTCTTCAACACCTTAGTATACCGTAGCCGGATTATGGGTATGGATGTGCCCGATATCCGCTGTAGAGCCTGCCTGCAGGCGCCAGAGACCCTTACGCACCTCTTGTCGGCGTGTAAGGTGTACGCTGGCACAGCCTACGTCTATCGGCACAACGCGGCTCTACGAGTGCTATACTACCATTTAAGGCACTCATACGGTATAGATGAGACACCGGTGCTGCCATACGCTCCAGGGGACATTGAGTCCGTTGTGGAGAACGAGAGGTGCCGAATTTACTGGAACTACTCATTCTCCACGCTCGAGCTTATACATGCAAATAAGCCCGACATAGTCCTCCTCGACTACCAACAAAAGACGATGTTCGTTATCGAGTTCTCGGCACCTGCCGAGGGGAACATCGTCTCTAAGGAGGAGGAAAAGCGGACCAAGTATCAGGAGCTCCTCGGACAACTTCGCAGGCTCTGGCCGGACTACACTGTGAGTCTGCTAGTAATGGTCATTGGATCCCTAGGTGGTATGAGGGATACGCTGCTCTCTGCACTGCGAAAAATGCCGGTGTGCCGTGCGGCGGCGCACATCTTAGCCGCCAGAATGCAGAAGGCAGTCATCCATGGGTCCCTTCGTCTGCTTAGGACGCACGATACGCGGACCCAGTGATTGCTCACCTCACGGTGTGAGGAGTAGTCGCTGGGGAATGGAACAGCAGCCCGGTGTGTCGGAGCCCGGGTTGCACCTTTTTTGTTTTTGTTTTGTCTATATATATATATATATATATATATATATATATATATATATATATATAGACCCCGTCTGGGTCCGGGTTTAGAATGTTCCCAGGGTTTAATCTGCCTGTCGTAAGAGGCGACTAAAAGATTGGTAGTCCTTGCCTTAAAAGGGCCTATGGTGGTCACCGGCTGTGAAAGCAGGCGTATGAACCACCATAGTGAGGAAGCGGCTGCACCTAGGTTAAGGACGGCTTCCCGACAGCGTCTGACCCCAGGTTAGGGGCGGCTGATAGCAAACCTGGCAGTAGGTATAAAATGCGCCCCCAGGAAGCCGACCAACATCAAACGGCTATTCGGTGCGTGGCGACACTGTGGGGATAACCCAAGCCAGGGATGAAAGCCGGCCGGCAACCTGTACAGGTCATCCCTAGGAGGCAATGTGGTCGGCTGCCTCCGAAATGTCGGCTGGGGGCCCTAAGGCTAACCACCGGACGGGCCCTACCTTCTGGTTCGACCGCCCCAGAAGAAGAGCACCCACACCAGGCCGGTATCGGAAGCCGGCTCTGGGCAAGGTGGCGGTGCCTCGGATCGCCCTGACGACGACACACGCATCGACATGGACCGTTTTAGGTGGACGACGGAACTGAAGGATGACCTGCTGAGCTGCTACGAGAGCAGTAGCCCGCGCCGTAGGGGATACATGTCCCGCATGCATGGGAGGTGGTGTGAAATGCATCCAGAGCATAGCACAATTACCTCCCAGAGCTTGCGGAACCAGGTATTTTACCTTCGGGGGCAGGGATACGTTCGTGCTCCAGCTCAGCCTGCCCCTCCGGCGACTGAAAGGCCTGTTAACCAGGCTGGAAGGTCGCCGATGAGGCCCGCTGAGAGGGAAATCGACGAAGCCGTCTCACCTGGAGATTTCAGTGACCGAAGGGCCTTGCATAACAACAAGAGGTCCTTCAAGCTGGCAGATTTAAAGAGAGAGGATGAGGCGTTGAGTGAACGTCTATCGGAGGTCTCTGACATTTGGAGCATCAATTGCGAAATCTACGCTGCGGCTCTGAGGCTGGCTGGACAGGGGAGAGTGAGAGACTCTCCTGTCGAGAGAGCACAGAGGCGGGTGCGCCAGATGGAAGCGAAAATCCAGTTGGCTCGCCAAGAAGCATCCCGTATCCAGTGTGTGATGGAATATAGAGCGGCCGGTAGGCCTTTTACGCGCCGCGTGCGCCAGATAGCCCGAGAGCTAAGGCGCGACCATCACACGCTCAGTCAAGCGGTACTGGTTGTTGTCAAGCAGCATTGTCTTGACAGGATACGGACGCTAATCGCTGCTAAACGATCACTGGTGACGCGGGCGAGAGGTTTGGAGGAAAACAGATTGTTTTCCGAAAAGCCTGCTCGTCTCTTCCAACAGCGACCACCAGTCATAGAGCAGCCGCCAACTGCTGATCGCGTGGAGACTTTCTGGAGGGGCATTTACGAACACCCCAAACCTCTCCAAGCAGACACTCCGGCCTTGGCGCAGTTCGAGTCCGTTTGTAGGAGGACTCCAAACCTGAATGTACTGCGTCACCCGATAAACACGGAAGAAATTCTTGGTGCCTTACGAGGCGCAAAGAATTTCGCAGCTCCTGGCCCGGATGGCATAAACACCTACTGGTTGAAAAAGTTTCCCAGTTGCCACCGGCATTTAGCTAGAGTTTTTAACTCGTGGCTAAATCAGGAGCAGCCAATTCCGGCTTGGTTTGTCGAGGGTCGAACCGTGCTTCTCCCGAAGACCGGAGATTTGTCTGATCCTAAAAACTACAGGCCAATAACATGTCTGAACGCATGTTACAAGCTCTTCACCAGAATCTTGTACATGCGTATCCTTCAAGCTGTAAATCCCGTATTTCTCAGCGTATATGAACAAAGAGGGTCTAAGAAAGGAGTAGCTGGCTGCAGGGATAACCTGTTGATTGACCGCTGTGTCACACAGGACTCCGTGCATTACCTGCGAAACCTTTCTATGGCCTGGATCGACTATCGGAAGGCATTCGACACTACGTCTCATGAACTGATTGTGCGGCTGTTGGAATGTCTTTCGGTAGATGATCAAATAGTGGGATGCATCAAACAACTGATGCCGCTCTGGAAGACTCGGTTCACTATAACATCGGGTGAAACCAGGGTTCGAACAGAGTTGGTATCATTTAAAAGAGGGGTCTTCCAAGGAGACTCCTTGAGTCCCTTGCTCTTCTGCATCTCGCTACTGCCTTTGTCCATAGCGCTGAAAAATACTAAGGGATACAGCTGTGGCAAGCCCAATTACCGGAGGCACAAGGTCACCCACTTATTTTACATGGATGACCTGAAACTCTATGCCTCCGGACAACGCGATTTAGAGCAGTCGCTGAGGGTAGTGCAGGATTACAGTCAAGCTATTGGTATGGAGTTCGGGATAGACAAATGTGCCATGGTTCATCTCAAAAGAGGACGTTGCGGAGATAGTGAAGATGAGGAGCAGCTCGTTGATGGGAGCATCTTGCGACAACTGCATGCCGGAGATACCTATACCTACCTTGGAGTGGCGCAGCGTCACATCCAAGAGGCAGAATTGGTCAAAGAGTGTCTCCGCCGCAAGTATTTGCACCGACTCCGGCAGATCTGGTCGTCAGAACTGTCCGGCAAAAACAAAGTCGCTGCCACAAACATGCTTGCGGTCCCATTGTTGCTATACAGCTTTGGTGCTATCCACTGGAACGTGGAAGAGCTGCGACAAATCGACATAAAGACCCGCAAAAGGATGAATATGGAGGGAAGTCTACATCCTAGATCCTCTGTCCCGCGAATATATCTCCCGCGACACCTGGGAGGGCGTGGACTATTGAGTTTGGAGCATCTGCACAACAGAGTAGTACTGGCCACTGCCTGCTATGTTACGACGAGCACCGATCCCCTGATCCGCTTTGTGCGAGAGCACGAGATTGCGGGTAAAGGAGCCTTCCTTTTTAAAGCAGCAACACGGGCAGCCGAAGAACTTAGTCTCACGCTCGACTTCACGCGGAGGTGTCAGCAGTCCGTTACGGAACTTGCTCCCGCACAATTAAAAACCCGGATTAAAACTGCTGAAGTCCAATTGCTTTTAAGACTTCACAAAGATAAACCAATGCACGGAATCTTCTACAAACATCTAGAAGAGCATGGTTTATCTGAGCAGTTGACCTTCTCCTTCCTAAGGTCTAATGGGTTGAAGTCGGAGACTGAGAGCTCTATAATGGCTTGCCAAGACGGTGTCTTCAACACCTTAGTATACCGTAGCCGGATTATGGGTATGGATGTGCCCGATATCCGCTGTAGAGCCTGCCTGCAGGCGCCAGAGACCCTTACGCACCTCTTGTCGGCGTGTAAGGTGTACGCTGGCACAGCCTACGTCTATCGGCACAACGCGGCTCTACGAGTGCTATACTACCATTTAAGGCACTCATACGGTATAGATGAGACACCGGTGCTGCCATACGCTCCAGGGGACATTGAGTCCGTTGTGGAGAACGAGAGGTGCCGAATTTACTGGAACTACTCATTCTCCACGCTCGAGCTTATACATGCAAATAAGCCCGACATAGTCCTCCTCGACTACCAACAAAAGACGATGTTCGTTATCGAGTTCTCGGCACCTGCCGAGGGGAACATCGTCTCTAAGGAGGAGGAAAAGCGGACCAAGTATCAGGAGCTCCTCGGACAACTTCGCAGGCTCTGGCCGGACTACACTGTGAGTCTGCTAGTAATGGTCATTGGATCCCTAGGTGGTATGAGGGATACGCTGCTCTCTGCACTGCGAAAAATGCCGGTGTGCCGTGCGGCGGCGCACATCTTAGCCGCCAGAATGCAGAAGGCAGTCATCCATGGGTCCCTTCGTCTGCTTAGGACGCACGATACGCGGACCCAGTGATTGCTCACCTCACGGTGTGAGGAGTAGTCGCTGGGGAATGGAACAGCAGCCCGGTGTGTCGGAGCCCGGGTTGCACCTTTTTTGTTTTTGTTTTGTCTATATATATATATATATATATATATATATATATATATATATATATATATATATATATATATATATATATATATATAGACCCCGTCTGGGTCCGGGTTTAGAATGTTCCCAGGGTTTAATCTGCCTGTCGTAAGAGGCGACTAAAAGATTGGTAGTCCTTGCCTTAAAAGGGCCTATGGTGGTCACCGGCTGTGAAAGCAGGCGTATGAACCACCATAGTGAGGAAGCGGCTGCACCTAGGTTAAGGACGGCTTCCCGACAGCGTCTGACCCCAGGTTAGGGGCGGCTGATAGCAAACCTGGCAGTAGGTATAAAATGCGCCCCCAGGAAGCCGACCAACATCAAACGGCTATTCGGTGCGTGGCGACACTGTGGGGATAACCCAAGCCAGGGATGAAAGCCGGCCGGCAACCTGTACAGGTCATCCCTAGGAGGCAATGTGGTCGGCTGCCTCCGAAATGTCGGCTGGGGGCCCTAAGGCTAACCACCGGACGGGCCCTACCTTCTGGTTCGACCGCCCCAGAAGAAGAGCACCCACACCAGGCCGGTATCGGAAGCCGGCTCTGGGCAAGGTGGCGGTGCCTCGGATCGCCCTGACGACGACACACGCATCGACATGGACCGTTTTAGGTGGACGACGGAACTGAAGGATGACCTGCTGAGCTGCTACGAGAGCAGTAGCCCGCGCCGTAGGGGATACATGTCCCGCATGCATGGGAGGTGGTGTGAAATGCATCCAGAGCATAGCACAATTACCTCCCAGAGCTTGCGGAACCAGGTATTTTACCTTCGGGGGCAGGGATACGTTCGTGCTCCAGCTCAGCCTGCCCCTCCGGCGACTGAAAGGCCTGTTAACCAGGCTGGAAGGTCGCCGATGAGGCCCGCTGAGAGGGAAATCGACGAAGCCGTCTCACCTGGAGATTTCAGTGACCGAAGGGCCTTGCATAACAACAAGAGGTCCTTCAAGCTGGCAGATTTAAAGAGAGAGGATGAGGCGTTGAGTGAACGTCTATCGGAGGTCTCTGACATTTGGAGCATCAATTGCGAAATCTACGCTGCGGCTCTGAGGCTGGCTGGACAGGGGAGAGTGAGAGACTCTCCTGTCGAGAGAGCACAGAGGCGGGTGCGCCAGATGGAAGCGAAAATCCAGTTGGCTCGCCAAGAAGCATCCCGTATCCAGTGTGTGATGGAATATAGAGCGGCCGGTAGGCCTTTTACGCGCCGCGTGCGCCAGATAGCCCGAGAGCTAAGGCGCGACCATCACACGCTCAGTCAAGCGGTACTGGTTGTTGTCAAGCAGCATTGTCTTGACAGGATACGGACGCTAATCGCTGCTAAACGATCACTGGTGACGCGGGCGAGAGGTTTGGAGGAAAACAGATTGTTTTCCGAAAAGCCTGCTCGTCTCTTCCAACAGCGACCACCAGTCATAGAGCAGCCGCCAACTGCTGATCGCGTGGAGACTTTCTGGAGGGGCATTTACGAACACCCCAAACCTCTCCAAGCAGACACTCCGGCCTTGGCGCAGTTCGAGTCCGTTTGTAGGAGGACTCCAAACCTGAATGTACTGCGTCACCCGATAAACACGGAAGAAATTCTTGGTGCCTTACGAGGCGCAAAGAATTTCGCAGCTCCTGGCCCGGATGGCATAAACACCTACTGGTTGAAAAAGTTTCCCAGTTGCCACCGGCATTTAGCTAGAGTTTTTAACTCGTGGCTAAATCAGGAGCAGCCAATTCCGGCTTGGTTTGTCGAGGGTCGAACCGTGCTTCTCCCGAAGACCGGAGATTTGTCTGATCCTAAAAACTACAGGCCAATAACATGTCTGAACGCATGTTACAAGCTCTTCACCAGAATCTTGTACATGCGTATCCTTCAAGCTGTAAATCCCGTATTTCTCAGCGTATATGAACAAAGAGGGTCTAAGAAAGGAGTAGCTGGCTGCAGGGATAACCTGTTGATTGACCGCTGTGTCACACAGGACTCCGTGCATTACCTGCGAAACCTTTCTATGGCCTGGATCGACTATCGGAAGGCATTCGACACTACGTCTCATGAACTGATTGTGCGGCTGTTGGAATGTCTTTCGGTAGATGATCAAATAGTGGGATGCATCAAACAACTGATGCCGCTCTGGAAGACTCGGTTCACTATAACATCGGGTGAAACCAGGGTTCGAACAGAGTTGGTATCATTTAAAAGAGGGGTCTTCCAAGGAGACTCCTTGAGTCCCTTGCTCTTCTGCATCTCGCTACTGCCTTTGTCCATAGCGCTGAAAAATACTAAGGGATACAGCTGTGGCAAGCCCAATTACCGGAGGCACAAGGTCACCCACTTATTTTACATGGATGACCTGAAACTCTATGCCTCCGGACAACGCGATTTAGAGCAGTCGCTGAGGGTAGTGCAGGATTACAGTCAAGCTATTGGTATGGAGTTCGGGATAGACAAATGTGCCATGGTTCATCTCAAAAGAGGACGTTGCGGAGATAGTGAAGATGAGGAGCAGCTCGTTGATGGGAGCATCTTGCGACAACTGCATGCCGGAGATACCTATACCTACCTTGGAGTGGCGCAGCGTCACATCCAAGAGGCAGAATTGGTCAAAGAGTGTCTCCGCCGCAAGTATTTGCACCGACTCCGGCAGATCTGGTCGTCAGAACTGTCCGGCAAAAACAAAGTCGCTGCCACAAACATGCTTGCGGTCCCATTGTTGCTATACAGCTTTGGTGCTGTCCACTGGAACGTGGAAGAGCTGCGACAAATCGACATAAAGACCCGCAAAAGGATGAATATGGAGGGAAGTCTACATCCTAGATCCTCTGTCCCGCGAATATACCTCCCGCGACACCTGGGAGGGCGTGGACTATTGAGTTTGGAGCATCTGCACAACAGAGTAGTACTGGCCACTGCCTGCTATGTTACGACGAGCACCGATCCCCTGATCCGCTTTGTGCGAGAGCACGAGATTGCGGGTAAAGGAGCCTTCCTTTTTAAAGCAGCAACACGGGCAGCCGAAGAACTTAGTCTCACGCTCGACTTCACGCGGAGGAGTCAGCAGTCCGTTACGGAACTTGCTCCCGCACAATTAAAAACCCGGATTAAAACTGCTGAAGTCCAATTGCTTTTAAGACTTCACAAAGATAAACCAATGCACGGAATCTTCTACAAACATCTAGAAGAGCATGGTTTATCTGAGCAGTTGACCTTCTCCTTCCTAAGGTCTAATGGGTTGAAGTCGGAGACTGAGAGCTCTATAATGGCTTGCCAAGACGGTGTCTTCAACACCTTAGTATACCGTAGCCGGATTATGGGTATGGATGTGCCCGATATCCGCTGTAGAGCCTGCCTGCAGGCGCCAGAGACCCTTACGCACCTCTTGTCGACGTGTAAGGTGTACGCTGGCACAGCCTACGTCTATCGGCACAACGCGGCTCTACGAGTGCTATACTACCATTTAAGGCACTCATACGGTATAGATGAGACACCGGTGCTGCCATACGCTCCAGGGGACATTGAGTCCGTTGTGGAGAACGAGAGGTGCCGAATTTACTGGAACTACTCATTCTCCACGCTCGAGCTTATACATGCAAATAAGCCCGACATAGTCCTCCTCGACTACCAACAAAAGACGATGTTCGTTATCGAGTTCTCGGCACCCGCCGAGGGGAACATCGTCTCTAAGGAGGAGGAAAAGCGGACCAAGTATCAGGAGCTCCTCGGACAACTTCGCAGGCTCTGGCCGGACTACACTGTGAGTCTGCTAGTAATGGTCATTGGATCCCTAGGTGGTATGAGGGATACGCTGCTCTCTGCACTGCGCAAAATGCCGGTGTGCCGTGCGGCGGCGCACATCTTAGCCGCCAGAATGCAGAAGGCAGTCATCCATGGGTCCCTTCGTCTGCTTAGGACGCACGATACGCGGACCCAGTGATTGCTCACCTCACGGTGTGAGGAGTAGTCGCTGGGGAATGGAACAGCAGCCCGGTGTGTCGGAGCCCGGGTTGCACCTTTTTTGTTTTTGTTTTGTCTATATATATATATATATATATATATATATATATATATATATATATATATATATATATATATAACCCGTCTGGGTCCGGGTTTAGAATGTTCCCAGGGTTTAATCTGCCTGTCGTAAGAGGCGACTAAAAGATTGGTAGTCCTTGCCTTAAAAGGGCCTATGGTGGTCACCGGCTGTGAAAGCAGGCGTATGAACCACCATAGTGAGGAAGCGGCTGCACCTAGGTTAAGGACGGCTTCCCGACAGCGTCTGACCCCAGGTTAGGGGCGGCTGATAGCAAACCTGGCAGTAGGTATAAAATGCGCCCCCAGGAAGCCGACCAACATCAAACGGCTATTCGGTGCGTGGCGACACTGCGGGGATAACCCAAGCCAGGGATGAAAGCCGGCCGGCAACCTGTACAGGTCATCCCTAGGAGGCAATGTGGTCGGCTGCCTCCGAAATGTCGGCTGGGGGCCCTAAGGCTAACCACCGGACGGGCCCTACCTTCTGGTTCGACCGCCCCAGAAGAAGAGCACCCACACCAGGCCGGTATCGGAAGCCGGCTCTGGGCAAGGTGGCGGTGCCTCGGATCGCCCTGACGACGACACACGCAACGACATGGACTGTTTTAGGTGGACGACGGAACTGAAGGATGACCTGCTGAGCTGCTACGAGAGCAGTAGCCCGCGCCGTAGGGGATACATGGCCCGCATGCATGGGAGGTGGTGTGAAATGCATCCAGAGCATAGCACAATTACCTCCCAGAGCTTGCGGAACCAGGTATTTTACCTTCGGGGGCAGGGATACGTTCGTGCTCCAGCTCAGCCTGCCCCTCCGGCGACTGAAAGGCCTGTTAACCAGGCTGAAAGGTCGCCGATGAGGCCCGCTGAGAGGGAGGTCGACGAGGCCGTCTCACCTGGAGATTTCGGTGACCGAAGGGCCTTGCATAACAGCAAGAGGTCTTTCAAGCTGGCAGATTTAAAGAGAGAGGATGAGGCGTTGACTGAACGTCTATCGGAGGTCTCTGACATTTGGAGCATCAATTGCGAAATTTACGCTGCGGCTCTGAGGCTGGCTGGACAGGGGAGAGTGAGAGACTCTCCTGTCGAGAGAGCACAGAGGCGGGTGCGCCAGATGGAAGCGAAAATCCAGTTGGCTCGCCAAGAAGCATCCCGTATCCAGTGTGTGATGGAATATAGAGCGGCCGGTAGGCCTTTTACGCGCCGCGTGCGCCAGATAGCCCGAGAGCTAAGGCGCGACCATCACACGCTCAGTCAAGCGGTACTGGTTGTTGTCAAGCAGCATTGTCTTGACAGGATACGGACGCTAATCGCTGCTAAACGATCACTGGTGACGCGGGCGAGAGGTTTGGAGGAAAACAGAATGTTTTCCGAAAAGCCTGCTCGTCTCTTCCAACAGCGACCACCAGTCATAGAGCAGCCGCCAACTGCTGATCGCGTGGAGACTTTCTGGAGGGGCATTTACGAACAGCCCAAACCTCTCCAAGCAGACACTCCGGCCTTGGCGCAGTTCGAGTCCGTTTGTAGGAGGACTCCAAACTTGAATGTACTGCGTCACCCGATAAACACGGAAGAAATTCTTGGTGCCTTACGAGGCGCAAAGAATTTCGCAGCTCCTGGCCCGGATGGCATAAACACCTACTGGTTGAAAAAGTTTCCCAGTTGCCACCGGCATTTAGCTAGAGTTTTTAACTCGTGGCTAAATCAGGAGCAGCCAATTCCGGCTTGGTTTGTCGAGGGTCGAACCGTGCTTCTCCCGAAGACCGGAGATTTGTCTGATCCTAAAAACTACAGGCCAATAACATGTCTGAACGCATGTTACAAGCTCTTCACCAGAATCTTGTACATGCGTATCCTTCAAGCTGTAAATCCCGTATTTCTCAGCGTATATGAACAAAGAGGGTCTAAGAAAGGAGTAGCTGGCTGCAGGGATAACCTGTTGATTGACCGCTGTGTCACACAGGACTCCGTGCAGAACCTGCGAAACCTTTCTATGGCCTGGATCGACTATCGGAAAGCATTCGACACTACGTCTCATGAACTGATTGTGCGGCTGTTGGAATGTCTTTCGGTAGATGATCAAATAGTGGGATGCATCAAACAACTGATGCCGCTCTGGAAGACTCGGTTCACTATAACATCGGGTGAAACCAGGGTTCGAACAGAGTTGGTATCATTTAAAAGAGGGGTCTTCCAAGGAGACTCCCTGAGTCCCTTGCTCTTTTGCATCTCGCTACTGCCTTTGTCCATAGCGCTGAAAAATACTAAGGGATACAGCTGTGGCAAGCCCAATTACCGGAGGCACAAGGTCACCCACTTATTTTACATGGATGACCTGAAACTCTATGCCTCCGGACAGCGCGATTTAGAGCAGTCGCTGAGGGTAGTACAGGATTACAGTCAAGCTATTGGTATGGAGTTCGGGATAGACAAATGTGCCATGGTTCATCTCAAAAGAGGACGTTGCGGAGATAGTGAAGATGAGGAGCAGCTCATTGATGGGAGCATCTTGCGACAACTGCATGCCGGAGATACTTATACCTACCTTGGAGTGGCGCAGCGTCACATCCAAGAGGCAGAATTGGTCAAAGAGTGTCTCCGCCGCAAGTATTTGCACCGACTCCGGCAGATCTGGTCGTCAGAACTGTCCGGCAAGAACAAAGTCGCTGCCACAAACATGCTTGCGGTCCCATTGTTGTTATACAGCTTTGGTGCTATCCACTGGAAAGTGGAAGAGCTGCGACAAATCGACATAAAGACCCGCAAAAGGATGAATATGGAGGGAAGTCTACATCCTAGATCCTCTGTCCCGCGAATATGCCTCCCACGGCACCTGGGAGGGCGTGGACTATTGAGTTTGGAGCGTCTGCACAACAGAGTAGTACTGGCCACTGCCTGCTATGTTACGACGAGCAACGATCCCCTGATCCGCTTTGTGCGAGAGCACGAGATTGCGGGTAAAGGAGCCTTCCTTTTTAAAGCAGCAACACGGGCAGCCGAAGAACTTAGTCTCACGCTCGACTTCACGCGGAGGTGTCAGCAGTCCGTTACGGAACTTGTTCCCGCACAATTAAAAACCCGGATTAAAACTGCTGAAGTCCAATTGCTTTTAAGACTTCACAAAGATAAACCAATGCACGGAATCTTCTACAAACATCTAGAAGAGCATGGTTTATCTGAGCAGTTGACCTTCTCCTTCCTAAGGTCTAATGGGTTGAAGTCGGAGACTGAGAGCTCTATAATGGCTTGCCAAGACGGTGTCTTCAACACCTTAGTATACCGTAGCCGGATTATGGGTATGGATGTGCCCGATATCCGCTGTAGAGCCTGCCTGCAGGCGCCAGAGACCCTTACGCACCTCTTGTCGGCGTGTAAGGTGTACGCTGGCACAGCCTACGTCTATCGGCACAACGCGGCTCTACGAGTGCTATGCTACCATTTAAGGCACTCATACGGTATAGATGAGACACCGGTGCTGCCGTATGCTCCAGGGGACATTGAGTCCGTTGTGGAGAACGAGAGGTGCCGAATTTACTGGAACTACTCATTCTCCACGCTCGAGCTTATACATGCAAATAAGCCCGACATAGTCCTCCTCGACTACCAACAAAAGACGATGTTCGTTATCGAGTTCTCGGCGCCTGCCGAGGGGAACATCGTCTCTAAAGAGGAGGAAAAGCGGACCAAGTATCAGGAGCTCCTCGGACAACTTCGCAGGCTCTGGCCGGACTACACTGTGAGTCTGCTAGTAATGGTCATTGGATCCCTAGGTGGTATGAGGGATACGCTGCTCTCTGCACTGCGCAAAATGCCGGGGTGCCGTGCGGCGGCGCACATCTTAGCCGCCAGAATGCAGAAGGCAGTCATCCATGGGTCCCTTCGTCTGCTTAGGACGCACGATTCGCGGACCCAGTGATTGCTCACCTCACGGTGTGAGGAGTAGTCGCTGGGAAATGGAACAGCAGCCCGGTGTGTCGGAGCCCGGGTTGCACCTTTTTTGTTTTTGTTTTGTTTATATATATATATATATATATATATATATATATATATATATATATATATATATATATATATATATATATATATACCCGTCTGGGTCCGGGTTTAGAATGTTCCCAGGGTTTAATCTGCCTGTCGTAAGAGGCGACTAAAAGATTGGTAGTCCTTGCCTTAAAAGGGCCTATGGTGGTCACCGGCTGTGAAAGCAGGCGTATGAACCACCATAGTGAGGAAGCGGCTGCACCTATGTTAAGGACGGCTTCCCGACAGCGTCTGACCCCAGGTTAGGGGCGGCTGATAGCAAACCTGGCAGTAGGTATAAAATGCGCCCCCAGGAAGCCGACCAACATCAAACGGCTATTCGGTGCGTGGCGACACTGTGGGGATAACCCAAGCCAGGGATGAAAGCCGGCCGGCAACCTGTACAGGTCATCCCTAGGAGGCAATGTGGTCGGCTGCCTCCGAAATGTCGGCTGGGGGCCCTAAGGCTAACCACCGGACGGGCCCTACCTTCTGGTTCGACCGCCCCAGAAGAAGAGCACCCACACCAGGCCGGTATCGGAAGCCGGCTCTGGGCAAGGTGGCGGTGCCTCGGATCGCCCTGACGACGACACACGCAACGACGTGGACCGTTTTAGGTGGACGACGGAACTGAAGGATGACCTGCTGAGCTGCTACGAGAGCAGTAGCCCGCGCCGTAGGGGATACATGTCCCGCATGCATGGGAGGTGGTGTGAAATGCATCCAGAGCATAGCACAATTACCTCCCAGAGCTTGCGGAACCAGGTATTTTACCTTCGGGGGCAGGGATACGTTCGTGCTCCAGCTCAGCCTGCCCCTCCGGCGACTGAAAGGCCTGTTAACCAGGCTGAAAGGTCGCCGATGAGGCCCGCTGAGAGGGAAATCGACGAAGCCGTCTCACCTGGAGATTTCAGTGACCGAAGGGCCTTGCATAACAACAAGAGGTCCTTCAAGCTGGCAGATTTAAAGAGAGAGGATGAGGCGTTGAGTGAACGTCTATCAGAGGTCTCTGACATTTGGAGCATCAATTGCGAAATTTACGCTGCGGCTCTGAGGCTGGCTGGACAGGGGAGAGTGAGAGACTCTCCTGTCGAGAGAGCACAGAGGCGGGTGCGCCAGATGGAAGCGAAAATCCAGTTGGCTCGACAAGAAGCATCCCGTATCCAGTGTGTGATGGAATATAGAGCGGCCGGTAGGCCTTTTACGCGCCGCGTGCGCCAGATAGCCCGAGAGCTAAGGCGCGACCATCACACGCTCAGTCAAGCGGTACTGGTTGTTGTCAAGCAGCATTGTCTTGACAGGATACGGACGCTAATCGCTGCTAAACGATCACTGGTGACGCGGGCGAGAGGTTTGGAGGAAAACAGATTGTTTTCCGAAAAGCCTGCTCGTCTCTTCCAACAGCGACCACCAGTCATAGAGCAGCCGCTAACTGCTGATCGCGTGGAGACTTTCTGGAGGCGAATTTACGAACACCCCAAACCTCTCCAAGCAGACACTCCGGCCTTGGCGCAGTTCGAGTCCGTTTGTAGGAGGACTCCAAACCTGAATGTACTGCGTCACCCGATAAACACGGAAGAAATTCTTGGTGCCTTACGAGGCGCAAAGAATTTCGCAGCTCCTGGCCCGGATGGCATAAACACCTACTGGTTGAAAAAGTTTCCCAGTTGCCACCGGCATTTAGCTAGAGTTTTTAACTCGTGGCTAAATCAGGAGCAGCCAATTCCGGCTTGGTTTGTCGAGGGTCGAACCGTGCTTCTCCCGAAGACCGGAGATTTGTCTGATCCTAAAAACTACAGGCCAATAACATGTCTGAACGCATGTTACAAGCTCTTCACCAGAATCTTGTACATGCGTATCCTTCAAGCTGTAAATCCCGTATTTCTCAGCGTATATGAACAAAGAGGGTCTAAGAAAGGAGTAGCTGGCTGCAGGGATAACCTGTTGATTGACCGCTGTGTCACACAGGACTCCGTGCATTACCTGCGAAACCTTTCTATGGCCTGGATCGACTATCGGAAGGCATTCGACACTACGTCTCATGAACTGATTGTGCGGCTGTTGGAATGTCTTTCGGTAGATGATCAAATAGTGGGATGCATCAAACAACTGATGCCGCTCTGGAAGACTCGGTTCACTATAACATCGGGTGAAACCAGGGTTCGAACAGAGTTGGTATCATTTAAAAGAGGGGTCTTCCAAGGAGACTCCTTGAGTCCCTTGCTCTTTTGCATCTCGCTACTGCCTTTGTCCATAGCGCTGACAAATACTAAGGGATACAGCTGTGGCAAGCCCAATTACCGGAGGCACAAGGTCACCCACTTATTTTACATGGATGACCTGAAACTCTATGCCTCCGGACAACGCGATTTAGAGCAGTCGCTGAGGGTAGTGCAGGATTACAGTCAAGCTATTGGTATGGAGTTCGGGATAGACAAATGTGCCATGGTTCATCTCAAAAGAGGACGTTGCGGAGATAGTGAAGATGAGGAGCAGCTCGTTGATGGGAGCATCTTGCGACAACTGCATGCCGGAGATACCTATACCTACCTTGGAGTGGCGCAGCGTCACATCCAAGAGGCAGAATTGGTCAAAGAGTGTCTCCGCCGCAAGTATTTGCACCGACTCCGGCAGATCTGGTCGTCAGAACTGTCCGGCAAAAACAAAGTCGCTGCCACAAACATGCTTGCGGTCCCATTGTTGCTATACAGCTTTGGTGCTGTCCACTGGAACGTGGAAGAGCTGCGACAAATCGACATAAAGACCCGCAAAAGGATGAATATGGAGGGAAGTCTACATCCTAGATCCTCTGTCCCGCGAATATACCTCCCGCGACACCTGGCAGGGCGTGGACTATTGAGTTTGGAGCGTCTGCACAACAGAGTAGTACTGGCCACTGCCTGCTATGTTACGACGAGCACCGATCCCCTGATCCGCTTTGTGCGAGAGCACGAGATTGCGGGTAAAGGAGCCTTCCTTTTTAAAGCAGCAACACGGGCAGCCGAAGAACTTAGTCTCACGCTCGACTTCACGCGGAGGTGTCAGCAGTCCGTTACGGAACTTGCTCCCGCACAATTAAAAACCCGGATTAAAACTGCTGAAGTCCAATTGCTTTTAAGACTTCACAAAGATAAACCAATGCACGGAATCTTCTACAAACATCTAGAAGAGCATGGTTTATCTGAGCAGTTGACCTTCTCCTTCCTAAGGTCTGATGGGTTGAAGTCGGAGACTGAGAGCTCTATAATGGCTTGCCAAGACGGTGTCTTCAACACCTTAGTATACCGTAGCCGGATTATGGGTATGGATGTGCCCGATATCCGCTGTAGAGCCTGCCTGCAGGCGCCAGAGACCCTTACGCACCTCTTGTCGGCGTGTAAGGTGTACGCTGGCACAGCCTACGTCTATCGGCACAACGCGGCTCTACGAGTCCTATACTACCATTTAAGGCACTCATACGGTATAGATGAGACACCGGTGCTGCCATACGCTCCAGGGGACATTGAGTCCGTTGTGGAGAACGAGAGGTGCCGAATTTACTGGAACTACTCATTCTCCACGCTCGAGCTTATACATGCAAATAAGCTCGACATAGTCCTCCTCGACTACCAACAAAAGACGATGTTCGTTATCGAGTTCTCGGCACCCGCCGAGGGGAACATCGTCTCTAAGGAGGAGGAAAAGCGGACCAAGTATCAGGAGCTCCTCGGACAACTTCGCAGGCTCTGGCCGGACTACACTGTGAGTCTGCTAGTAATGGTCATTGGATCCCTAGGTGGTATGAGGGATACGCTGCTCTCTGCACTGCGCAAAATGCCGGTGTGCCGTGCGGCGGCGCACATCTTAGCCGCCAGAATGCAGAAGGCAGTCATCCATGGGTCCCTTCGTCTGCTTAGGACGCACGATACGCGGACCCAGTGATTGCTCACCTCACGGTGTGAGGAGTAGTCGCTGGGGAATGGAACAGCAGCCCGGTGTGTCGGAGCCCGGGTTGCACCTTTTTTGTTTTTGTTTTGTTTATATATATATATATATATATATATATATATATATATATATATATATATATATATATATGGCTGCAGGGATAACCTGTTGATTGACCGCTGTGTCACACAGGACTCCGTGCATTACCTGCGAAACCTTTCTATGGCCTGGATCGACTATCGGAAGGCATTCGACACTACGTCTCATGAACTGATTGTGCGGCTGTTGGAATGTCTTTCGGTAGATGATCAAATAGTGGGATGCATCAAACAACTGATGCCGCTCTGGAAGACTCGGTTCACTATAACATCGGGTGAAACCAGGGTTCGAACAGAGTTGGTATCATTTAAAAGAGGGGTCTTCCAAGGAGACTCCTTGAGTCCCTTGCTCTTCTGCATCTCGCTACTGCCTTTGTCCATAGCGCTGAAAAATACTAAGGGATACAGCTGTGGCAAGCCCAATTACCGGAGGCGCAAGGTCACCCACTTATTTTACATGGATGACCTGAAACTCTATGCCTCCGGACAACGCGATTTAGAGCAGTCGCTGAGGGTAGTGCAGGATTACAGTCAAGCTATTGGTATGGAGTTCGGGATAGACAAATGTGCCATGGTTCATCTCAAAAGAGGACGTTGCGGAGATAGTGAAGATGAGGAGCAGCTCGTTGATGGGAGCATCTTGCGACAACTGCATGCCGGAGATACCTATACCTACCTTGGAGTGGCGCAGCGTCACATCCAAGAGGCAGAATTGGTCAAAGAGTGTCTCCGCCGCAAGTATTTGCACCGACTCCGGCAGATCTGGTCGTCAGAACTGTCCGGCAAAAACAAAGTCGCTGCCACAAACATGCTTGCGGTCCCATTGTTGCTATACAGCTTTGGTGCTGTCCACTGGAACGTGGAAGAGCTGCGACAAATCGACATAAAGACCCGCAAAAGGATGAATATGGAGGGAAGTCTACATCCTAGATCCTCTGTCCCGCGAATATACCTCCCGCGACACCTGGGAGGGCGTGGACTATTGAGTTTGGAGCATCTGCACAACAGAGTAGTACTGGCCACTGCCTGCTATGTTACGACGAGCACCGATCCCCTGATCCGCTTTGTGCGAGAGCACGAGATTGCGGGTAAAGGAGCCTTCCTTTTTAAAGCAGCAACACGGGCAGCCGAAGAACTTAGTCTCACGCTCGACTTCACGCGGAGGAGTCAGCAGTCCGTTACGGAACTTGCTCCCGCACAATTAAAAACCCGGATTAAAACTGCTGAAGTCCAATTGCTTTTAAGACTTCACAAAGATAAACCAATGCACGGAATCTTCTACAAACATCTAGAAGAGCATGGTTTATCTGAGCAGTTGACCTTCTCCTTCCTAAGGTCTAATGGGTTGAAGTCGGAGACTGAGAGCTCTATAATGGCTTGCCAAGACGGTGTCTTCAACACCTTAGTATACCGTAGCCGGATTATGGGTATGGATGTGCCCGATATCCGCTGTAGAGCCTGCCTGCAGGCGCCAGAGACCCTTACGCACCTCTTGTCGGCGTGTAAGGTGTACGCTGGCACAGCCTACGTCTATCGGCACAACGCGGCTCTACGAGTGCTATACTACCATTTAAGGCACTCATACGGTATAGATGAGACACCGGTGCTGCCATACGCTCCAGGGGACATTGAGTCCGTTGTGGAGAACGAGAGGTGCCGAATTTACTGGAACTACTCATTCTCCACGCTCGAGCTTATACATGCAAATAAGCCCGACATAGTCCTCCTCGACTACCAACAAAAGACGATGTTCGTTATCGAGTTCTCGGCACCCGCCGAGGGGAACATCGTCTCTAAGGAGGAGGAAAAGCGGACCAAGTATCAGGAGCTCCTCGGACAACTTCGCAGGCTCTGGCCGGACTACACTGTGAGTCTGCTAGTAATGGTCATTGGATCCCTAGGTGGTATGAGGGATACGCTGCTCTCTGCACTGCGCAAAATGCCGGTGTGCCGTGCGGCGGCGCACATCTTAGCCGCCAGAATGCAGAAGGCAGTCATCCATGGGTCCCTTCGTCTGCTTAGGACGCACGATACGCGGACCCAGTGATTGCTCACCTCACGGTGTGAGGAGTAGTATATATATATATATATATATATATATTTTTGGCCCGTGGTACAAGTGAGGCTAGCCCGTGCAAAATCTGCATAACAAGTGAGGACCGCGACCAAGTGAGGACCAATATACGGACCTCACAAGGACTTCGCTTGAAATTTTTGTGGTGAGTTGCGGATATGGTCTTGAGTCAAATTTGAAAATTTCAGCTGGTCCTCATTTTTTTCGTTTTATGGTAAATGTATACATTTTAGTTCACCGCTTTGGCACCAGATGGTTTCTCGAGTTTGTATACCGCCACCCCATATACGTTACATACCAGTGCATGCGACAAGTGAGGTCCTGAAATTCGGCAACGCTGAAATACCGGCAGACTAATGCCTCTCACGATATTTCGCCTTTTCTTTGTGTACTTGATTGTTTAGCTTCCCATATTACACGTTGCTGTCTTTGAGAAGAAAATTAGGTGTTGCGAGTCATAATTTTGTTCACAAGTGCCCCATCATGAGGAACTTTTGGAATGAGATCTAAGCGGCTTTTATGGCAGAAAAGTTTTAGATTGCAGGTCATCGCTCTATGCATGAAGGGTTTAGGAGTAGGATCTTCGGTATAGCGATTACTAGACAGTTCTGAAATCATGAACCATGCCCTTATGCGTGAGAACCAGCAGGTGTTTCAATTAGTTTAATATCGAGTGATACAATTTTCGTTTGGAATCTAAGATGGTCAATTCAACTGACGTTTTAGATACCGTGTGATATGCCTTTTGAAATTGTTAAAGCTCATTTTTGTACAACTGAGAAGCATATTTTAGACTTAGGTAAAAAATGGGAGAGAGTGTCTGAGAGAGTAGAGTGCTATCCGAGTCAAATCGTTCCAAGTTCGTCAGATTTTAGCTGCTCCGATAAGCATCTTAAGAGTTTTTGGTCTGGCTTGACCCGATTTCACTCGTTTCATGTCAATCCAGCCTCAGCTTTAAAAATTCGATAAGTTATAAAATACTTTTCTTTTCAAACATTCCAACAAAATATGTGAATTCCTCTCAGAGTACATATTATTATGTGATAGATGCAATACAGGGTGGGCCAATAGTGAGTAGACGGAGGATTGTTGACTTAGAAGGATATTTCAAAAATCTGTTACTTGATCATGGTAGGGCCCCTGAAGGTTATAACGTTAAAATACTTTCACTCAAACTTTAACGTTTATATAGGCTGATTATCAAACTAACATTTTTTTAATAGAACCGCC
This sequence comes from Callosobruchus maculatus, assembly GCA_951848785.1. NCBI lineage: Eukaryota > Metazoa > Arthropoda > Insecta > Coleoptera > Chrysomelidae > Callosobruchus > Callosobruchus maculatus. Next base: position 500,265 of record CATOUR010000067.1, read on the forward strand.
TATATATTATTGCATATTTGAATTGCTTAGTGAATTCTAGTGTGACTTCATGTATCTTATATGGAACTTTAAACGGACCGTTTAGGCGCAAATCACTTTTTTTTGATATAAGTGGGTATAAGAGAAAAATTGAATATCGCAGCGATCATAAAACTTAGAAGGCCGTGACTTTACGGTGTGACTAAGCATAAAACGTGTCATACTTGGAGAAATCAGTAGAATAATTAAGGAAATTTCAATCACATGTACCTTGATTATTTCAAATGGGAATGCCTAATTTTTCTTACACCATCGAATCTAAAACTTGATAACCTTTCCAGCAATGTAGGATTGTTGGAATCAATCTTTTTTAATTTTCATTTTATTCCAAATTTTAAGTCAAATCGGTGTTTTACACTTTCCCAGCTTCTAAGTAATCTAGCAGTCCATGAAAAATAAACAAAAACCTGTTCAGATGGAAGAAACCAACTAACTTGGCATAAAAACGCAAACAAACTAGATTAGTGAGGTAAGATTATAAAAATGTCTTACAAGATATCAGCTCTAACCAGAAACGACAGCGGCAACAAGAAGGCTTACTTTTCACAGCCTATTAGCTATACGCAGATATCCAAAATCAGTACAAAAAAAATTAAATAAAAGACAAAATACCAGCGATCGTTACTGGCAGGGGAGTATCTATATTTTCAGAATAAATTTTCACATTTAGTTCCATAAAATAGCCGTAAGTCAAAAGCCTGGAGCCCTTCAAATTCTTCACTGGTACTTCTACTTATTAGCAAAATCGCAAAAAATGAAAACTGAATTGCAGTATGTTATATGATAAAACATTATTTACTTGGTAGGAACATACATGAAATAAACACAGTTACAACATGGAGTAATAAAAAAATCTAACAATCACATCAATAGATGCTCAGAGTGCTCCAGTTAGAGGTATCTTTACTTTTGACTTAACAGAGATGACTACTTTTCTATCCCATTAAATGTGAAATTTCATTCTGACGATGCTAAACTGTCAGCAGCAATCATTGGTAGTTTTTTTTTTGTATCAATATTTTTAATGGTTTTTTGTTATCAAGCTCTAGTAGATCTCAATAGCTGGTAGGCTGTGGAAAAATAACACTTCTGTCATACGCCAGCTGGTCATTGTCATTAGATTTCTTACCGCTGTTGTTAGAGATTATGTGTTGTAAGGAATTTCCGTTTGTTGTGTTGTTTAGTTTGTTTGTGTCTTTCTACTAAGTTAGTTGGTTTCTTCCATCTTAACGGGCTTTTGTTTGTTTTTCATGACTTGCTAGATGTCTTATAAGTAGGAAAACTGAAAAACACTGATTTGACTGAAAATTTTAAATAAAATGGAAACTAAAAAGATTGAGATCGAGGTAATCAAATTCTGCATTTGATTCTGTAAACAAAAATGGGTATTCTTATTTGAACAAATCAAGTTCTCTGTGACTGAAGTTTCCTTAATTAATCTACTGATTTCAAGTACAAAAAAAAAATTAAATTTAACCGTCTGACCTAAGGTGACGCATCTCATGCTTAGTCGTACCGCAATGTCACGGCCTTCTAAGATTTATAATCACTGCGATATTTAAATTTTTTCTGATACCTACTTATATCAAGAATGCTGATTTGTGCCTAAACGGTTCGTTAAAGTTTAATATAAGATACATTGAGTCACACTAGAATTCACCAAGGAATTCAAATATGCAATAATGTATAGGGAGTCGCCTTCAAAAAAATGTAAGTTTGATATGAACCACCCTATATAGACATCAAAATTTAAGTGAAAATATTCAACGTTATCTCACTCAAAGGTCCCTACCATGACCAAGTGACAGATTTCTGAAATATGTTTTAGTAAGTCAACAATGCTCCATCTGCTCACTATTGGTCCACCCTGTATATGTGAATGAACGTATCAAATGTCTCCTGGGTCAGTAACCGAATAAGTTGAAAAAGTATATAATTTCATATTTTTAGGCCAATGGAGGGTATTTTATGTTTACAACAAATTTTCAAGGTTTCCCCCCTCCCCACCTTAACAATTTCAGCCCCTCCCAGAAATGGTAGATGATTAACTCATAAAACGCTCAAACAGAAGTCTGAGGGGTTTTGCCTTTTACTACGTCAACGCACAGCTTTCATGAAATGAAGCTTTACCTATTACCACCCAGCAGCATGCCGCTTTTCAAATTTCATCCACTTAAAAAACGCCACTTAGGTACACCTAAACCATATGACCAACTCTGTTTAATTAAAATGAACTATTCTTTTAGATCGATAAAAAAATACTCGGGTCGTCCTCAGTTTGCCGCGTATATCACCCGGTCCTCGTTTATCAGTTTTAATAGTATGAACAGGTATATACTGCACACATGACGTGAGCATAACAATACTGATGTTTGAGTCCTTTACGGCCGCCACTTGCCCTCGCTTATTCCTCCTACTTGTATAAAGATACTTATGTATACTTATGTGCAGAGTGCAGCTGCGGCCTAAATAATCTCTGGTAGGATTTTTGTGTATTTTTTTATTTAAACTTTTGTGCGCCCCCTTTCGAAAATTCAGGAACCGCTGCTGTTCCACAGTTTAAAAGACATTCTCTGTCCACCTTTAAAGCTGAACTCCAGTAGTATTTAGCTGTTACATCGATTTTGCTAGTAGAAACGGCAGTTCTACGTGAGCAGCAGATGTGTAGTCACCGAGGTATCAAGCCTTCAGATTACGTTACTGAGGACAAATTTTCATTTGATTTTATTTGTCAAGGAATAGGTAGGCACAGAAAAGGTCTCAAAGTAACAGATTTATTTGGAACGTGTCGGCAGATGTTTCGTAATATCTGTTTCAGATGTCATTGCCTATACATTTCAAGAAGATAATTGAAGACAACGAATCAATCGACACATCATGATACTTGAAAATCTTATAGTAAATAGAAGTACTATAAATAATATCGACCTTATGGATCGATTTACCTGGAGACACGTTTTAGGACGCTGTGCAGATAAATAACAAAGTTCATTGACCGCAACGGTAGTATTTCATCTAAACTAATCGAACAGGAGGACCAATGAATGGTAGCTTAGACGGAATAAGCAATCAGCAAGCATATCCAGGGCCGGTTCAAACCCCCGCATGAGTATTCCCATGAATGAAATAACTACTAAAATAATACAAAATAAAGATAATCAAGGATGCTTTCTCCAAGCTTAGTGATTTATTCTACTACCAACCAATCCCTCGGTGCTCATGACACATAAGCAGCGATACAATCTATACAGATGTTTAACAAATTAAGACATTACATATTCTTTTATACATGAACCCCTCCTAAGGTCACCATGAACCCCCTCCATGGTCAACGCCTAGCTACGGCCCTGAGTATATCTCTGTACTAATAGGAGAGAACAAGTGATCACCGGTACAAAACGATCTGACAGTCTTAGTATTTAAAAAATAGTTGCACTTTTTCCACATTCTCTGTATATCTCTACGATTAGAACAAATATGAGAGGACCGGTAATGTATAAGGCAATAACCGAGGTCCACATGCATATTAATTAATCGATACCACCCTACCATCTGAAATGCCTTTCGCGCCTTTTTATGACCTCTGCTTCTTTTTAGTTAATTTTATTTCCCACACTGATAGGAAATTGTGATAGGTATTGTGATCGCGAAAATTTTCGATTTTGAGATAATACGCTTTTTTGGGCGTTTTATGATGTCTATATAACGTCGGTCTGTCTGTCTTTGCGTGTTTTTCTAGGCTAGTCACATCAGTAACCGTGGATTGTGATAAAATTTGGGTACCGGTATCCTATGGGGTCCTAGTAGGTATTGCTCCTATAATTTTAAAAATCGGTGCATTGGCAGCGGAGTAATTTGCAAAAAACAAAAACCTCGTTTTTGGGCGTTTTAGGATTTGATGATAATTTTCTACTTTTTTGGGTGAGAGTGTGATTGGGGTCGTTGGGGGGGCGGAGGGTTGTAAAACTCAAAAATTTGTTGTATTCATTATAGAGATTTTCATTAAAATGCAGGCCTCCAAACTAAAACCCTAATAAAACAAAATTGTATTGTCGGATTTCGAAATTTTTGGTATTAGTCCTTAGAAAATATGCTATCACGTCATTACCAACTAAAAAAAGGGATCAGGTATAACACTCTTGATAGTGTCAAGATTAGCATGCTTTCAAAAGTGACTTCAAAAACGTTACAAAAAGAGGAATCTTTAAAATATCACCAAATAATTAACCGTGCACTTTAAGGTAAACACATGCCTTTCTAGTTGTTCATTGGTACCATAAGCTTGTTGTAAATGTGTACATATGCAGTAAGAGATTTAAACTCTAAAGGCATATTGGATCGCTAAGAGTGCAAAATTTCAACAGACGGTTTGGCAAAAGCTTGTCATCAGATTTTTAATTTTTGTTATGGTTACTTGAATAATGTGCTATCACATCACGATTAGTCATAAAAAGTGATCAGTTGACCAAAACTTCGGTATATGGTCTCAAAACTATAATTTTAGATAACTTCAAGTTGCGATTTAAAATAGATTCGTCTTAAGAAGTTAGGCAAGCAAACAGAACATGCAGACCACGTTATAAAGTGTCTTGTAACCGTAGATTTTTAGTTATGTATGAATTCATCATTCATGAATCAATCCTACTTAAAAAAGTTGCATCTCCGGCATCCACATGAAGCATAAGTCGACAAAAATCCATTCTTCTGACAGGATCGCCTTCCTCCAAAATGTGTACTGGCATGGTACGGATGTACGGATACATACCAGTTGTTTTCGCAGTGAACCACATCTTCCGCTAAGAAATACCAGCAACAGCGTAGGTGGAGCTGCAGGATGATTTCCGTGTATGCGTGAACACCAACGCCGTTGCCCGCTCTAAAAGTAGAGACGCAGCTGTCACAACCCACTGTATCTTAATTTGCGCAGGCGTGCGTTCATTACTGTTGATCCACAGCACAAAATCTACAGTTTCAGCTTTAGCGTATGTATGTTCATGACTGATCCATAATACGAGGTTGTTCCCTAAAGATATCATGCTTAATTTTCTACTACTTCGTTCTGGATTATTTACAACCTCTCATTTATACACCAGTGAAAATCTATGGATACACGATACTTTATAAAGTGGCTTGCATGTTCTGCTTGATTATCTACCATCTTTTAAGAAATTACCTAGCGACTTTTTAAGACGATTCGATTTTAAGTTAAAACTTGAAGTTTTCTTCTAATATCATACAATTTGTAGACCCTATACTGAAGTTTTAGTTGATAGATCTCTTTTTTATGATGTAATAGAACATTATTAAAGTACATAAAAATTAGAAATCCGATGACACGTTTTTGCATACGGTTGTTGAAATTTTGCGGTCCCCGAGATCCAATACACCTCTAGAGCTTAAATGCAATTTTGTTGCCTATGTTTGCCACATTTATAAGAAGTTTGTGGTACCAATGGATAACTAGAAAGATGGGCATGTATTTACCGTAAAGTACGTGGTTAACTATTTGGCGATCTTTTAAGATAAATTCCTTTTTTGTAATGTTTCTTGATGTCACTTTTCAAAACATGCTGATTTTGATACTATCTCGAGTTTGAGTGTTTGATACATGATCACTTTCTTTTAGTAAACAATGACGTGACATCGTCTTTTCTAATCACTAATACTAAAAATTCCAAAATCCGACGGTAAAATTTTGTTTGATTATGGTTTTCGTTTGGAGGTCTGCATTTCAATGAAAATCAAATTTAGGTATCTCTGAAACAGTTGAAAATCGGACTCTACTTTATATGACTTTTTTGTTGGAAATAAGACTTCTCCTAAAGTATTTTCCATTCGTCCATTGACCTGTGAAAGGGTGCTAGCGGCGCGGCGGCCCTATAGGTCCATCCGATCATTACCTTGCCTACTACAGAAACCAATGGCCTTGGAATTTTCGGATATATGCATACATACGAAAATTGTTTTAGATCGTTAATGAAACTTTGCCACAGTATTATTACCATGCCAAGCATGGAAAATGGGTATGCTTTTTAGAAATCGTGCCGTCACTACGGCGCAGCGACAATAAAAAAGCTAAAAATATAAAAACAACTCAAACCAGTTTTTAGGCCTTTTGGGGGTTCCTGATCATTTTCTGTTTTTTGAGTGAGGGTGAAATTGAGGTGGTTGGGTTGGAGGGTTGCAAAACTAATAAAGGTTTTGTATGCATTACACGCTCTCCATTGACCTACAAAAAAAGGACCTAGCGACATAATACACTTTTTAGGTTTATCAGAACGTTGCCTTGATTGTTACAGAAACTGAGGGATTTTCTCTGACGTATGTTGTATACGAGTATTGCTTTACATAGTTCTGTATTATGTAACCTGAAATTGATTTTAATTACATTTAGACACAGTAGTATTACCGTGACGATGATGGAAAATGCGTATGGTCTTTAAAAATCGTGTCAGAACTAAAAATATAAAAATAACTCAAACTTCGTTTTTAGGCGATTTGGGTGTTCCTGGTCGTTTCGTTTCATCCAATTAAAGCTCGCAGAATAAAACCAGTGTCGATCTAGTTCCTATGGAGAGGAGTATCAAGAAACTGTTTACTAGAGTTTTTGTGTTGGATGTTTTTTGAGGGCAGGAGGGTGATGATTTGGTTGCAAGGGGATCTCAGACTATAGCTTAATGCAAAGGGAAAATAATAAACTGATATCACTTTAATGTGTGGGAAGTACTAAGTTAGTCAATTATCGTTCATATTGATTGAACCTCATGTATAACTGTACAGTACAAATTTCTGAATTCATAAATGTTGTACCCCTGTCAAGCATATCTACCCTTATCTAACAGTATATTCTCGTTACAGATTTGTTGCCTTTCTAGCTAACTTTATTGTATCACAGGCATAGACACGTTTTATGACGCCAAATGCCAACCGAAAGTGCAGTCAACTGATTCACGCGTTAGATTAAATCAATTTTCGAATTACGCGTCTACAAATATTGAATAATTCCCAAAACATGGTCAGATATTAAAAAAATAGAAGTCAAGTTTATTGATTCAGTTCTTCTCAGGAATACTTGTTTTTAATAACGAAGGGCGATACCATTTTCAACATCAGCGATTTAGCAAGTGAGTCATGTCCTATTTCAGTTGGTCTGATTGAAAAAGTCTGGCTCCTGTAGTCGCAGTGCCTAGACTAGTCAATAAACGTTCAAAATAGATCCGTTGAACTAAGTTACCTGAATTCGCCGTTATTGACATGTTCGGATTATTAGCAAAATTTTGGTAATTAGAGGGGTCGAATTTTTCGCTATATGTGCCACGCGGTATCTACATCCCTGTAGTCGAATTTTAACAAAGGAAAAGGTTAATTTTACATTTAGTTGCATTTACTTTCACTTAGTTGAAATCCGTAGTAGCACATGTTAATGAATGTTATTTTACTCCATGAAAGCTGAATTAGTATATCTCTTTACGAATAGGAGAAATAAGTGAGGACCGCTGGCGGTGGTGACTCACTCGTAGATATTAGTATTGTTAAGCTAATTTCGACTTTTCTGCATGTCATGTTTCCAGTGTTTACGTGATTATGCTATTAGAACTGATAAACGAGGACCGGCTGACATGCACGACAAACTGAGAACCACCTGAGTATTTTTTGTAAACGTCTTTCCTGCTCTTCTCATGTAAACGACAACTGCATTAAAACCAAATCGGCCGCACAACGAATACATCACATGAAAGTCTCCTGTGTGCATGCCGAAAGTTGCGTTTTTAAGAGGACGATATTTTTATACATAGCAGCATGGTGCTGGGTAGTAATAGGTAAAAATGGAGTCAAGTTGATTGACTCAGTACTTCCCACACATAATGATGATACCATTTTATTATTTCCCATTGCATGAAGCTATAGCCTAAAATTCCCTTGCAACTGAATTATCGCCCATCCGCCTCCAAAAACAACATCCAACACAAAAACCCTCGTAAATAGTTTCTTGCGTCTCCCTTCTTAGGAACTAGGGCGCCATAGTTTTTTTCTACATGCTTGAACTGGACAATGCGAAACGATCAAGAGCCTCCAACCCGTCTAAAAACGAAGTTTGAGCTGATTTTATGTTTTTGGTTTTTTGATTATTGCTGCGCCGCCTCTGACATGGTTTTTCAAAAACAGAGTCGTTTTCCATTCTCGCAGCGGTAATTCTGTGTCAAAATTTTATTAAAATCAATTCAATAATTTTCGCTTTACGCAATATACATAGAACGAAATAAAGCAAAACTCGTATGTGCAGATCACAAAATTGGTTTCTGTAATAGGCAAGCCAAAGTTCGGACGGACATAAAAAAGTGCAATATGCCGCTAGGTATTTCTTCTTCAGGTCAATAGACGGACTATTATGAATACAACAAATTTTTCAGTTTTACTACCCCCCACCCCCCAACTGCCCCGATTTCACCCCACCCAAAAAAATTTGAAAATGATCAGGAACCCGTAAAACGCCTAAAAACAATGAGCTGTTTTTATATTTTTAGTTTTTTTATTATTGCTGCGCCGCCACTGACACTATTTTTCCAAAACATACGCGTTTTTCATCCTCGGCTTGGGAGTAATACTATGTCAAAATTTCATTAAAATCAATTGAACAATTTTCGCGTTACGCGATATCGAACGATCTAAAACAATACCCGTATGTGTACATCATAAATTCTGATGAACATCAATTCAGTAATTTCAACATTATAAAATACAAAACTATCTAATATGTATACATCGGAAAATTCTCAAAGTCCCGTGGTTTCTATAATAAGCATGCAACGTTCGGATGAACCTAAAAAAGTGTATCATGCCGCTAGGCTTTTCATTCACATATTAATGGACAGCCCATTGCGAATAAAACAAATTGAAAAAAACTGAAAATCAGTATTACAACCCCCCACCCCCCAACCATCCCAAATTCACCCCCACCCAAGAAAAAGTGGAAAATGATCAGGAACCCCTAAAACGCTTAAAAACGAAGTTTGAGGCATATTTGACATTTTTCGTTTTTTGCTAATTACTCCGCCCCCCGTATAACGATTTTCAAAATTATAGGAACATTACCTACTACGACCCCACAGCATAACGCTGCCCAAATTTCATCACAATCCATGCAGCGGTTATTGAGATTACGAGGGTAGAAAAACGCGACAGACAGACAGACAGACAGACAGACCGACAGACCGACAGACCCACAGACCGACAGACCGACAGACCGACAGACCGACAGACCGACAGACCGACAGACCGACAGACCGACAGACCGACAGACCGACAGACCGACAGACCGACAGACCGACAGACCGACAGACCGACAGACCGACAGACCGACAGACCGACAGACCGACAGACCGACAGACCGACAGACCGACAGACCGACAGACCGACAGACCGACAGACCGACAGACCGACAGACCGACAGACCGACAGACCGACAGACCGACAGACCGACAGACCGACAGACCGACAGACCGACAGACCGACAGACCGACAGACAGACAGACCGACAGACAGACAGACCGACAGACAGATCGACGGAAATGAGTGACGTGGATTTTCGTTATGTACACATCATAAAACGCCCAAGAAGCGTATTATCTCAAAATCGAAAATTTTCGCGATCGCAATACTCCCCTCACCTATCGTGTGGGAAGTAAAAATTCATTTTATAAAAAGCTTCGCGTTGGTGTAGTGAGAGACAAAACCCCTCAGAATTATTTTTATAAGTTACCAATCATCTACCGTTTTTGGGAGGGGATGAAATTGGGAAGGTGGGGATGGGGGGTCGAAATCCCGAAAATTTCTTGTAAACATAAAATACCCTCGATTTCCCTAAAAAATATGAAATTCTAGACTTTTCAGACTTATCCGAATACTGACCTAGGAGACATTTGATACGTTTATTTACCTATACAGGGTGGGCCAACACTGGGCGGACGGAGGATTGTTGACTTACTAACACATATTTAAAAAGTCTGTCACTTGGTGGGGGGTGGGAACCCTTGACTGCTATAACGTTAAAATATTTTCACTTGAATTTTTAAGTTTATACAGGGTGATTCATAATAAAATTACATTTTTAAATGAATGGAGTGGAATATATTATTGCGTATTTAGATTGCTTGGTAAATTCTAGTTTGACCCCATGTATTTTATATGGAACCTTAAACGAACTGTTTAGGTGCAAATCACCATTCTTGGTATAAGTAGGTATCAGAAAAAAATTGAGTATCACAGTGACTACTAATCTTAGAAGGCCACGACTTTTCGGTACGGCTGAGCATAAGGTGCGTCAGACGGTTAAATTTGAAATCTTTTTGAACTTGGAAAAATCAGTAGATTAATTAAAGAAACCTCGGTCACAGATAATTTGATTTTTTTCCCTACAATGGTCAAATTTTAACAGAGTTCTTATCTAAGATACCAAATTACCTACATCCCTGCAAAGGTTAATTTTACATTAAGTTGTATTTATTTTCACTCAACTGAAATCCGTACTAGCACATATTAATGAATGTTATTTTACTGCATGAACGTTGAATTAGTATACCTCTATACGAATAGGTGGAATAAGTGAGGACCGGTAGGCGGTGGTGAATCACTCGAAGATATTAGGATTGTTAAGCAAATTTCGCATTTTCTACCTGTTATGTATAATATACAGTGTTTACGTGTTTATACTATTAGAAGTGATAAACGAGGACCGGGTGATATAGACGACAGAGGACCACCTGAGTATTTTTTGTAAGCGTCCTTCTTGCCCTTTTACTATTATTGATCTTCAAGTAGGTATATTTTCGGATCGATCTGAAATTCATGTAACCGTCAACCTTACTGAACCCGAATCGGCCGCACAACGCATATACAGGGTGAGTCAAGCTCAACGCTTCGGACTCTTGTGACCAAACGATACCACTTTTCGAAAAATCGACTTTGCGAGTGTATGTAGGTCGAGTTGGACTACATTTAAAAAATAATGACCTTTCTACAGGGCGTCTAATAAAAGCGTGACATATCAAAGCTGTTTTTTTAAATGGAATACCCTGTACATTATTGCATATTTAGACTCCAGTGCATTTTAGTGTGACTTTATGTATCACACATGGGACTTTAAGCGAACCGTTTAGGTACAAATCACAATTTTGGGTATAGGTAGATGTCAGAAGAAAATTGAATATCGCGGCTATAATAAATCTTAGAGGGCTGTGACTTTGCCGTGTTACTAAGCATGAAATGTGTCAGCTTACGTTAGACGGTCGGGTTCGAATTACATTTGTACTTGGAGAAATCGGTAGATCAATTAAGTAAACTCCAATCAAAGGTAACCTGATTTTTTCAAATGGAAATGCATAATTTTTTTTATACCATCGAATGTGCAATTTGATAAGCTTTCTAACGATATGCGGTTGTAAATATAAATCTCTGGTAGTTTTGATTTAATTTCAAACTTTAAGTAAAACCGGTGTTTTTCAATTCTCCTACCTATAAGCAAGTTAGCAGGCCATGAAATATGAGCAAAAAACTGTTCAGATGGAACAAAACAACTAACTTAGCAGATAGTTATGGACGAACTAAAGTAAAAGGACATAATTATAAACATGACTTACAACAAATCAATTCTAACCAGAAATAGCAGACATAACACATCTAAGGTCAAAAAGCAGCTGGAGTATGACAGAAATAGGTATTTTTTACAGCATACCGGCTACTACAATATTCTAAAGATTGAAGAGTCACAAAACCATTGTGAATTTTGAAATGTTGCTGGCAGCTTAATAGCTTCAGAATACAATCTCACATTTCATGATTTAAAAAATAGTAACCGATACCTCTGACTGGAGTTCTGCAAATTTTTCAATACTCATAAGCAAGATCGCCGAAAATGAAGAATAAATTAAAAATCTGCTCTAATTATTAAACATAATTTATCTGACAGAAAATTAAAATATGATTTGTCAGTATTCCTTTTTTGTGATCTTGCTAATAGATACTGAAAAGTTCAAAGGACGACAGTGAGAGGTATCATTGCTTTTGCCTTTGACGGAAATGACTACTGATTTATGCCACTAAATGTGAAATTGCGCTCTGAAGATATTAGACTGACGGCAACGATCGCTGAAAGTTTTGCTTTCATTTCAAAGTGTTTAGTGATTTTGGAAATTTTTAATCTGTAGTACATTGCAGTCGCTAGTAGGCTGTAAAAATTATCCATTTCTGTCATACTTCAGCTTCTCTTTAACCTTAGACATGTTACCGCCGTTGTTTCTGGTTAGAGTTGATTTGTTGTAGGGAATTTTTATAATCTTTTTCTTTTACCCTAGTTCTGCTGGATCTTTTTGCGAAGTTAGTTATTTTCTTCCATCTGAACACGATTTTGTTTATATTTCATGGCCTGCTAGTTTGTTTATAGGTAGGGAAATTGAAAGACACTGATTTGATTGAAATCTCGAAATTTAATAAAAACTACCACAGATTGATATTCACAACCTGATATAATTAGAAAGCCTATCAAATTGCACATTTGATCGTATAAAAGAAATTATGCATTCCCTTTGAAAAAGTCAAGTTACCTTTGATTGAAGTTTCCTTAATTGATCTACCGATTTGTCCAAGTACAAATGTAATTCGAACTCGACCGTCTAACGTAAGCTGATACATTTCATGCTTAGTAACATGGCAACGTCACAGCCCTCTAAGATTTATAATAGCTGCGATATTCAATTTTTTTCTGACATCCACCTATACCCTATATACTAAACGGTTCGCTTAAAGTCCCATGTGTGATACATAAAGTCCCACTAACATTCACCCAGGAATCTAAATATGCAATAATATACAGGGTGTTCCATTTGAAAAAAACATAAGTTTGATATGTCACGCTTATATTAGACACCCTGTATGAAAGTCATTATTTTTAAAATGTAGCCCAACTCGACCTACATACACTTGCAAAGTCGATTTTCCGAAAAGTAGTATCATTTGGTCACAAGAGTCCGAGGCGTTGAGCTTGAGTCACCCTGTATAACCTTAAAATGACCTGTGCGCATGCTGAACGTTGGAAATAATGTAAAAACGAAATGAGTTCTCGATCTAAAGGAATAGTGAAAATTTTAATTAGACAGAGCTGGTCGTATAGCTTAGGTGCACCTACGTTGCATTTTGCATTTTTTAAATGGATGAAATTTGGATAGCAGTATGTTGCTGGGTAGTAGTAGGTAAAGCTGCACTTTATGAAAAGCTGGGCGTAGGCGTAGTGAAAGATAAAACCCCTCGGCCTTTGTTTCAAGCTTTTTATGAGTTTTCAATTATCTGTTATTTTTTAGGAGGGGATGAAATAGGGAAGGTGGGGAGAGAGGGAGATGAAATCTCGAAAAATTGTTGTTAACATAAAGTACCCTCCATTGCCCTAAAAAATATTAAATTCTATGCTTTTTAGACCTACACGAAAACTGTCCGTGAAGACTTACCTACATTCTTTTTTGATACCCATTCATTACACTTAGGGCCAGTTTCACTCGTCTCTGATAAGTTTCGGATAGCGTATCTGTCACATAGGCCCATATCATTTATATGACAGATAGGCTTTCGGTCTGTCGGTTTGTCTGTCTGTTACACTTAGAACCGGTTTCATCGGTCTCTGATAAGTTTCAGATAGCGTATCTGTCAGATAGGCCCGTAATATTTATATGGCATTATCGGACATGTAGGCTATCGGTCTGTCGGTTTATCTGCCTGTTGGCGTTTTTCTATCCTCATAATCTCAGTAACGTTTGCACGGAGCGATATACTGTGGGGTCGTAATAGGTAGTATACTGCTATAATTTTGAAAATCCGTGCATGGGCGATGAAGGAATTAGCATAAACAAAAAAAGTCAAATATTCCTCAAACTTCGTTTTTAGGATTTTTGGGGGTTCCTAATCATTTTGTACGGAGGGCTATGAATAGAGATGGGCATATCGGGTCATTTTTAAGATGCGGATCACCGGATCTAGAACACCTCAAAGATCCGGAACAGTGATCCGGTTCACGGGTCAGTCGGATCCCGACTAGCGAATGCAATCGTTCACCTTCGATCTCAAGATCTCAAGATCGAAGGTGAACGATTGGTCAACCGAAGCACGAAGGAACCGCCCAATCTGGGTACTCGGTGCAGACAGAAATGAGCCAGTACAGTACAGTACACTTCATGTATAATTTATTAATTTGTTTTATCTTTATATCAGATGATCTTTATTTTTTTATAAATATGTACCTAGAAGATGTATATGTATTAATACTATTCTTTATAAATTTCGATTTGAGTAAATAATTATTCAGCTTTGAGTTTCTCGTATTTGTTAAAATACACTCCTAGCACGTAAAAGGAATTTTTTGTCTCTACTATAAACAGCCACAACTCATCATACAAGAAAAATATTCATTTATTATTCGCCCTAAAATATCTATCTAAATATTCTTTTAAATTCAGATCCCAGAACATTGAGCATTATGGCTATCCTGTAGCTTAAGCAGAACACTGAACCGAAAACTGAACATCGCCAATCGTCAGATCGACTGACCGACATATATCGCCGTGGCACGCACCATCCTGCTTTGTGATTCTGATGAACAAGCCGCCGAATTTGCGACCCGACTGACCCGTTGAGATTAAATTTAGGATTCGGTTCAGTTAGGTCACCTTAAAGATCCGGATCAATGAACCGGATCAGAACCGTTCTACACATCTCTAGCTATGAAAATGAAAAAATTGTTGTATTCATAATAGGCTGTCTAAAGCTTATCAAAAAATGGCCAAATATATGAAACTTGTCAATCTTGGGTTAATTCCGCATAATGATGTAACATTTAATAATGTAATGTAAAATCTAAATGCTAAAAGTAAAGCCATTACACACACACATACAGACTACACGCAAACACACTGACCTGTGAGAGAAAGACCCAGCGGCATAATACACTTTTTTAGGTCCATCCTAACAGTGCCTTGCGTATTGCAGAAAACAAGGGACTTCGAATACGAGTTTTGCTTTAGGTCGTTCTGTATTTGGTGGAAACTTTTGTTCGATTTTAATGAAATTTTGACATAGTATTATTACTGTGTCGAGAATGGAAATGCGTATGGTTTTTAGAAATCGTATCAGTGGCGGCGCAGCAATAATGAAAAAAACTAAAAATATAAAAACATCTCAAACATCGTTTTTAGGCGTTTGAGACGTGACTGATCATTTTCTACTTTTTTGGTAAGGGAGAAATTGGGATCGTTGGGGGGTGATGGGTTGTAAAACTGAAAAGCTTATTGTATTCATAATAGGCTGTCCATTGACCTGTGACATTTTTTTAGATCCATCCGAACACTGTCTAGCCTATTGCAGAAACCAAGAATTTCCTGATGTATACGTAATAATGGCATTGCTCTAGATTGTTCTGTAGCGTGGAAAATATTGAACTGATTTTGATGCAATCTCGACAGAGTGCGAGTAGACAGAAGGAATTCTGCCTGTGCGCCATCTAGTACCCGAAGGTGACGGCAACCAAAGAGGAACGCTACTAGCAGCAGTAAACTCTCCTTGGTGGAACGACAAGGCTCGTTCGCTTTTTGCCACTAGAGGCACGGATTTTGACGCAAGCAGCGTAAAGCCGATATACGAGGGTTGCTCTATACCTCCGTCAATCCACCAGTACGCAGACAGCTGTTTCACGCTTATTAGCGATCATCAGTGCGCCATAGGTCGATTGACGGAAATAGAGAGCATCAATTTTTCCATGTTTAATAAACATGTGAAAGATGTGCGAGTAGACAGAAGGAATTCTGCCTGTGCGCCATCTAGTACCCGAAGGTAACGGCAACCAAAGAGGAACGCTACTAGCTGCAGTAAACTCTCCTTGGTGGAACGACAAGGCTCGTTCGCTTTTTGCCACTAGAGGCACGGATTTTGACGCAAGCAGCGTAAAGCTCCTTACTAAAAGGAAAAATATTAATCAGATATTCTTAAAATTCACACAAAAATAACAAAAGCAAAGTCTATTCGCCTATAAATGGAAAAACAATATAGTTACAAAGATCTATATAACACTGATTCTAAATCAATTATTTGGAGGATTCATGACCATATGTCTATGGAAGCAGAACATGATGTCAAAGCATTTGTGAATTCACACATCATTGAAGTCCATCAGGTTACACGTTACAACAACAGGGTAGTTGTTGTAAAGTGTAATTTAAAAAACACCTATTCAGTAAAAGTCGTAGAACGGCTTATATTGCGGTGTCATTTTGGCAACACAGCTATGACCTCGCTTGGTGCGTTGTATACCGATTTCGGACCTCCGTTGTTCTCTGGGATAAAAAGCGGGTATATCGTGGCTCACTTAATTCTTTCATTGAAAGGTCCTCACTTGTCTCGATATACACGTATCAATTTTCTCATCGGTAAAATAGCTTTCATGTGTATATTTGAATGTTTCTTATCAAATGGCACATCTTCGTAATATCTATCATAAAATGATGCCATTATCTCGTTGTCCTCACTTGGTCACTAATATGTACTGTCCTCACTTGGTGCGCCAGCCAAGTATATATATATATATATATAGGACAAAACAAAAACAAAAAGGGTGCAACCCGGGCTCCGACACACCGTGGTACAAGTGAGGCTAGCCCGTGCAAAATCTGCATAACAAGTGAGGACCTCGACCAAGTGAGGACCAATATACGGACCTCACAAGGACTTTGCTTGAAATTTTTGTGGTGAGTTGCGGATATGGTCTTGAGTCAAATTTGAAAATTTCAGCTGGTCCTCATTTTTTTCGTTTTATGGTAAACGTATACATTTTAGTTCACCGCTTTGGCACCAGATGGTTTCTCGAGTTTGTATACCGTCACCCCATATACGTTACATACCAGTGCATGCAACAAGTGAGGTCCTGAAATTCGACAACGATGAAATGCCGGCAGACTAATGCCTCTCACGATATTTCGCCTTCTCTTTGTGTACTTGATTGTTTAGCTTCCCATATTACACGTTGCTGTCTTTGAGAAGAAAATTAGGTGTTGCGAGTCATAATTTTGTTCACAAGTGCCCCATCATGAGGAACATTTGGAATGAGATCTAAGCGGCTTTTATGGCAGAAAAGTTTTAGATTGCAGGTCATCGCTCTATGCATGAAGGGTTTAATTCTTGAAAGGAGTAGGATCTTCGGTATAGTGATTACTAGACAGTTCTGAAATCATGAACCATGCCCTTATGCGTGAGAACTAGCAGGTGTTTCAATTAGTTTAATATCGAGTGATACAATTTTCGTTTGGAATCTAAGATGGTCAATTCAACTGACGTTTTAGATACCGTGTGATATGCCTTTTGAAATTGTTAAAGCTCATTTTTGTACAACTGAGAAGCATATTTTAGAGTGAGAGTGAGAGAGTGTCTGAGAGAGTAGAGTGCTATCCGAGTCAAATCGTTCCAAGTTCGTCAGATTGTAGCTGCTCCGATAAGCATCCTAAGAGTTTTTGGTCTAGCTTGACCCGATTTCACTCGTTTCATGTCAATCCAGCTTCAGCTTTAAAAATTCGATAAGTTATAAAATGCTTTTCTTTTCAAACATTCCAACAAAATATGTGAATTCCTCTCAGAGTACATATTATTATGTGATAGATGCAATACAGGGTGGGCCAATAGTGAGTAGACGGAGGATTGTTGACTTAGAAGGATATTTCAAAAATCTGTTACTTGATCATGGTAGGGCCCCTGAAGGTTATAACGTTAAAATACTTTCACTCAAACTTTAACGTTTATATAGGCTGATTATCAAACTAACATTTTTTTAATAGAACCGCCTATATATTATTGCATATTTGAATTGCTTAGTGAATTCTAGTGTGACTTCATGTATCTTATATGGAACTTTAAACGGACCGTTTAGGCGCAAATCACTTTTTTTTGGTATAAGTGGGTATAAGAGAAAAATTGAATATCGCAGCGATCATAAACTTTACGGTGTGACTAAGCATAAAACGTGTCATCTTAGGTCATACGATCAAATTTGAATTCTTTTTGTACTTGGAGAAATCAGTAGAATAATTAAGGAAATTTCAATCACATGTACCTTGATTATTTAAAATGGAAATGCCTAATTTTTCTTATACCATCGAATCTAAAACCTGATAACCTTTCCAACAATGTAGGATTGTTGGAATCAATCTTTTTTAATTTTCATTTTATTTCAAATTTTAAGTCAAATCGGTGTTTTACACTTTCCCAGCTTATAAGCAATCTAGCAGTCCATGAAAAATAAACAAAAACCTGTTCAGATGGAAGAAACCAACTAACTTGGCATAAAAACGCAAACAAACTAGATTAGTGAGGTAAGATTATAAAAATGTCTTACAAGATATCAGCTCTAACCAGAAACGACAGCGGCAACAAGAAGGCTTACTTTTCACAGCCTATTAGCTATACGCAAATATCCAAAATCAGTACAAAAAAATTAAATAAAAGACAAAATACCAGCGATCGTTACTGGCAGGAGAGTATCTATATTTTCAGAATAAATTTTCACATTTATTGCCATAAAATAGCCGTAAGTCAAAAGTGATGATGCCTTTGACTGGAGCCCTTCAAATTCTTCACTGGTACTTCTACTTATTAGCAAAATCGCAAAAAATGAAAACTGAATTGCAGTATGTTATATGATAAAACATTATTTACTTGGTAGGAACATACATGAAATAAACACAGTTACAACATGGAGTAATAAAAAAATCTAACAATCACATCAATAGATGCTCAGAGTGCTCCAGTTAGAGATATCTTTACTTTTGACTTAACAGAAATGACTACTTTTCTATCCCATTGAATGTGAAATTTCATTCTGACGATGCTAAACTGTCAGCAGCAATCATTGGTAGTTTTTTTTTGTTTCAATATTTTTAATCGTTTTTTGGTATCAAGCTCTAGTAGATCTCAATAGCTGGTAGGCTGTGGAAAAATAACACTTCTGTCATACGCCAGCTGGTCATTGTCATTAGATTTCTTATCGCTGTTGTTAGAGATTATGTGTTGTAAGGAATTTCCGTTTGTTGTGTTGTTTAGTTTGTTTGTGTCTTTCTACTAAGTTAGTTGGTTTCTTCCATCTTAACGGGCTTTTGTTTGTTTTTCATGACTTGCTAGATTTCTTATAAGTAGGAAAACTGAAAAACACTGATTTGACTGAAAATTTTAAATAAAATGGAAACTAAAAAGATTGAGATCGAGGTAATAAAATTCTGCATTTGATTCTGTAAACAAAAATGGGTAATCTTATTTGAACAAATCAAGTTCTCTGTGATTGAAGTTTCCTTAATTAATCTACTGATTTCAAGTACAAAAAAAAAATTGAATTCAACCGTCTGACCTAAGGTGACGCATCTCATGCTTAGTCGTACCGCAATGTCACGGCCTTCTAAGATTTATAATCACTGCGATATTTAAATTTTTTCTGATGCCTACTTATATCAAGAATGCTGATTTGTGCCTAAATGGTTCGTTAAAGTTCAATATAAGATACACTGAGTCACACTAGAATTCACCAAGGAATTCAAATATGCAATAATGTATAGGGAGTCGCCTTCAAAAAAATGTAAGTTTGATATGAACCACCCTATATAGACATCAAAATTTAAGTGAAAATATTCAACGTTATATCACTCAAAGGTCCCTACCATGACCAAGTGACAGATTTCTGAAATATGTTTTAGTAAGTCAACAATGCTCCATCTGCTCACTATTGGTCCACCCTGTATATGTGAATGAACGTATCAAATGTCTACTGGGTCAGTAACCGAATAAGTTGAAAAAGTACCTATATAATTTCATATTTTTAGGCCAATGGAGGGTATTTTATGTTTACAACAAATTTTCAAGGTTTCCACCCTCCCCACCTTAACAATTTCAGCCCCTCCCAGAAATGGTAGATGATTAACTCATAAAACGCTCAAACAGAAGTCTGAGGGGTTTTGCCTTTTACTACGCCAACGCACAGCTTTCATGAAATGAAGCTTTACCTATTACCACCCAGCAGCATGCCGCTTTTCAAATTTCATCCACTTAAAAAACGCAACTTAGGTACACCTAAACCATATGACCAACTCTGGTTAATTAAAATGAACTATTCTTTTAGATCGACAAAAAATACTCGGGTGGTCCTCAGTTTGCCGCGTATATCACCCGGTCCTCGTTTATCAGTTCTAATAGTATGAACAGGTATACACTGCACACATGACGTGAAAAAGTCGAAATTAGCATAACAATACTGATGTTTGAGTCCTTTACGGCCGCCACTAGTCCTCGCTTATTCCTCCTACTCGTATAAAGATACTTGTGTATACTTATGTGCAGAGTGCAGCTGCGGCCTAAATAATCTCTGGTAGGATTTTTGTGTATTTTTTTATTTAAACTTTTGTGCACCCCCTTTCAAAAATTCAGGAACCGCTGCTGTTCCACAGTTTAAGAAACATTCTCTGTCCACCTTTAAAGCTGAACTCCAGTAGTATTTAGTTGTTACATCGATTTTGCTAGTAGAAACGGCAGTTCTACGTGAACAGCAGATGTGTAGTCACCGAGGTATCAAGCCTTCAGATTACGTTACTAAGGACAAATTTTCATTTGATTTTATTTGTCAAGGAATAGGTAGGCACAGAAAAGGTCTCAAAGTAACAGATTTATTTGGAACGTGTCGGCAGCTGTTTCGTAATATCTGTTTCAGATGTCATTGCCTATACATTTCAAGAAGATAATTGAAGACACTGAATCAATCGACACATCATGATACTTGAAAATCTTATAGTAAATAGAAGTTTATAATCGACCTTATGGATCGATTTACCTGGAGACACGTTTTAGGACGCTGTGCAGATAAATAACAAAGTTCATTGACCGCAGCGGTAGTATTTCATCTAAACTAATCGAACAGGAGGACCAATGAATGGTAGCTTAGACGGAATAAGCAATCAGCAAGCATATCCAGGGCCGGTTCAAACCCCCCCATGAGTATTCCCATGAATGAAATAACTACTAAAATAATACAAAATAAAGATAATCAAGGATGCTTTCTCCAAGCTTAGTGATTTATTCTACTACTAACCAATCCCTCGGTGCTCATGACACATAAGCAGCGATACAATCTATACAGATGTTTAACAAATTAAGACATTACATATTCTTTTATACATGATCCCCTCCTAAGGTCACCATGAACCCCCTCCATGGTCAACGCCTAGCTACGGCCCTGAGTATATCTCTGTACTAATAGGAGAGAACAAGTGATCACCGGTACAAAACGATCTGACCATCTTAGTATTTAAAAAATAGTTGCACTTTTTCCACATTCTCTGTATATCTCTACGATTAGAACAAATATGCGAGGACCGGTAATGTATAAGGCAATAACCGAGGTCCACATGCATATTAATTAATCGATACTACCCTACCATCTGAAATGCCTTTCGCGCCTTTTTATGACCTCTGCTTCTTTTTAGGTAATTTTATTTCCCACACCGATAGGAAATTGTGATAGGTATTGTGATCGAGAAAATTTTGGATTTTGAGGTAATACGCTTTTTTGGGCGTTTTATGATGTCTATATAACGTCGGTCTGTCTGTCTTTGCGTGTTTTTCTAGGCTAGTCACATCAGTAACCGTGGATTGTGATAGAATTTGGGTACCGGTATCCTATGGGGTCCTAGTAGGTATTGCTCCTATAATTTTAAAAATCGGTGCATTGGCAGCGGAGTAATTTGCAAAAAACAAAAACCTCGTTTTTGGGCGTTTTAGGATTTGATGATAATTTTCTACTTTTTTGGGTGAAAGTGTGATTGGGGTCATTGGGGGGGGGGGGGGGGAGCAGAGGGTTGTAAAACTCAAAAATTTGTTGTATTCATTATAGAGATTTTCATTAAAATGCAGGCCTCCAAACTAAAACCCTAATAAAACATAATTGTATTGTCGGATTTCGAAATTTTTGGTATCAGTCCTTAGAAAATATCCTATCACGTCATTACCAACTAAAAAAAGGGATCAGGTATAACACTCTTGATAGTGTCAAGATTAGCATGCTTTGAAAAGTGACTTCAAAAACGTTACAAAAAGAGGAATCTTTAAAATATCACCAAATAATTAACCGTGCGCTTTAAGGTAAACACATGCCTTTCTAGTTGTTCATTGGTACCATAAGCTTGTTGTAAATGTGGTAAAACATATGCAGTAAGAGATTTAAACTCTAAAGGCATATTGGATCGCTAAGAGTGCAAAAATTCAACAGACGGTTTGGCAAAAGCTTGTCATCAGGTTTTTAATTTTTGTTATGGTTACTTGAATGATGTGCTATCACATCACGATTAGTCATAAAAAGTGATCAGTTGACCAAAACTTCGGTATATGGCCTGAAAACTGTAATTTTAGATAACTTCAAGTTGCGATTTAAAATAGATTCGTCTTCAGAAGTTAGGCAAGCAAACAGAACATGCAGACCACGTTATAAAGTGTCTTGTAACCGTAGATTTTCAGTTATGTATGAATTCATCCGTCCAAAGAATCCTAGTTAAAAAAGTTGCATCTCCGGCATCCACATGAAGCATAAGTCGACAAAAATCCATTCTTCTGACAGGATCGCCTTCCTCCAAAACGTGTACTGGCATGAAATGGTACGGATGTACGGATACATACCAGCTGTTTGCGCAGTGAACCACATCTTCCGCTAAGAAATACCAGCAACAGCGTAGGTGGAGCTGTAGGATGATTTCCTTGTATGCGTGAACACCAACGCCGTTGCCCGTTCTAAAAGTAGAGACGCAGCTGTCACAACCTACTGTATCTTAATTTGCGCAGGCGTGCGTTCATTACTGTTGATCTACAGCACAAAATCTACAGTTTCAGCTTTAGCGTATGTATGTTCATGACTGATCCATAATACGAGGTTGTTCCCTAAAGATATCATGCTTAATTTTAGCCCTACTTCGTTCTGGATTATTTACAACCTCTCATTTATACACTTGTGAAAATCTATGGATACACGATACTTTATAAAGTGGCTTGCATGTTCTGCTTGATTATCTACCATCTTTTAAGAAATTACCTAGCGAATTTTTAAGACGATTCGATTTTAAGTTAAAACTTGAAGTTTTCTTCTAATATCATACAATTTGTAGACCCTATACTGAAGTTTTAGTTGATAGATCTCTTTTTTATGATGTAGTAGAACATTATTAAAGTACACAAAAATTAAAAATCCGATGACACGTTTTTGCATACGGTTGTTGAAATTTTGCGGTCCCCGAGATCCAATACACCTCTAGAGCTTAAATGCAATTTTGTTGCCTATGTTTACCATTTATAAGAAGTTTGTGGTACCAATGGATAACTAGAAAGATGGGCATGTATTTACCGTAAAGTACGTGGTTAACTATTTGGCGATCTTTTAAGATAAATTCCTTTTTTGTAATGTTTCTTGATGTCACTTTTCAAAACATGCTGATTTTGATACTATCTCGAGTTTGAGTGTTTGATACATGATCACTTTCTTTTAGTAAATAATGACGTGACATCGTCTCTTCTAATCACTAATACTAAAAATTCCAAAATCCGACGATGAAATTTTGTTTTATTATGGTTTTCGTTTGGAGGTCTGCATTTCAATGAAAATCAAATTTAGGTATCTCTGAAACAGTTGAAAATCGGACTCTACTTTATATAACTTTTTTGTTGGAAATAAGCTATACGCCTTCTCCTAAAGTATTTTCCATTCGTCCATTGACCTATTAAAGAGTGCTAGCGGCGCGGCGGCCCTTTAGGTCCATCCGATCATTACCTTGCCTACTACAAAAACCAATGGACTTGGAATTTTCGGATATATGCATACACATACGAAAATTGTTTTAGATCGTTAATGAAACTTTGCCACAGTATGAATACCGTGTCAAGCATGGAAAATGGGTATGCTTTTTAGAAATCGTGCCGTCACTACGGCGCAGCGACAATAAAAAAGCTAAAAACATAAAAACAACTCAAACCAGTTTTTAGACCTTTTGGGGGTTCCTGATCATTTTCTGTTTTTTGAGTGGGGGTGAAATTGAGGTGGTTGGGTTGAGAGGTGAAGGGTTGCAAAACTAATAAAGTTTTTGTATGCCTAATACGCTCTCCATTGACCTACAAAAAAAGGACCTAGCGACATAATACACTTTTTAGGTTTATCAGAACGTTGCCTTGATTGTTACAGAAACTGAGGGATTTCTTCTGGCGTATGTTTTATACGAGTATTGCTTTACATAGTTCTGTATTATGTAACCTGAAATTGATTTTAATTACATTTCGACACAGCAGTATTACCGTGACGAGGATGGAAAATGCGTATGGTCTTTAAAAATCGTGTCAGAACTAAAAATATAAAAATAACTCAAACTTCGTTTTTAGGCGATTTGGGTGTTCCTGGTCGTTTCGTTTCATCCAATTGAAGCTCGAAGAATAAAACCAGTGTCGATCTAGTTCCTACGGAGAGGAGTATCAAGAAACTATTTACTAGAGTTTTTGTGTTGGATGTTTTTTGAGGGCAGGAGGGTGATGATTTGGTTGCAAGGGGATCTCAGACTATAGCTTAATGCAAAGGGAAAATAATAAACTGATATCACTTTAGTGTGTGGGAAGTACTAAGTTAGTCAATTATTGTTCATATTGATTGAACCTCATATATAACTGTACAGTACAAATTCCTGAATTCATAAATGTTGTACCCCTGTCAAGCATATCTACCCTTATCTAACAGTATATTCTTGTTACAGATTTGTTGCCTTTCTAGTTAACTTTATTGTATCACAGGCATAGACACGTTTTATGACGCCAAATGCCAACCGAAAGTGCAGTCAACTGATTCACGCGTTAAATTAAATCAATTTTCGAATTACGCGTCTACAAATATTGAATAATTCCCAAAACATGGTCAGATATTAAAAAAATAGAAGTCAAGTTTATTGATTCAGTTCTTCTCAGGAATACTTGTTTTTCATAACGAAGGGCGATACCATTTTCAACATCAGCGATTTAGCAATTACGACTGTGAAGCAAAGCGAGTCATGTCCTATTTCAGTTGGTCTGATTGAAAAAGTCTTGCTCCTGTAGTCGCAGTGCCTAGACTAGTCAATAGACGTTCAAAATAGATCCGTTGAACTAAGTTAGTAGAGGGGTCGAATTTTTCGCTATATGTGCCACGCGGTATCTACATCCCTATAGTCGAATTTTAACAAAGGAAAAGGTTAACTTTACATTTAGTTGCATTTATTTTCACTTAGTTGAAATCCGTAGTAGCACATGTTAATGAATGTTATTTTACTCCATGAAAGCTGAATCAGTATATCTCTTTACGAATAGGAGGCATAAGCGAGGACCGCTGTCGGTGGTGACTTACTCGTAGATATTAGTATTATTAAGCTAATTTCGACTTTTCTGCATGTCATGTTTACTGTCTTTACGTGTTTATGCTATTAGAACTGATAAACGAGGACCGGCTGACATGCACGACAAACTGAGAACCACCTGAGTATTTTTTGTAAACGTCTTTCCTGCTCTTCTCGTAAACGACAACTGCATTAAAACCAAATCGGCCGCACAACGAATACATCACATGAAAGTCTCCTGTGTGCATGCCGAAAGTTGCGTTTTTAAGAGGACGATATTTTTATAAATAGCAGCATGGTGCTGGGTAGTAATAGGTAAAAATGGAGTCAAGTTGATTGACTCAGTACTTCCCACACATAATGATGATACCATTTTATTATTTCCCATTGCATGAAGCTATAGCCTAAAATCCCCTTGCAACTGAATTATCGCCCATCCGCCTCCAAAAACAACATCCAACACACAAACCCTCGTAAATAGTTTCTTACGTCTCCCTTCTTAGGAACTAGGGCGCCACAGTTTTTTTCTACATGCTTGAACTGGACAATGCGAAACAATCAAGAGCCTCCAACCCGTCTAAAAACGAAGTTTGAGCTGATTTTATGTTTTTGATTATTGCTGCGCCGCCTCTGACATGGTTTTTCAAAAACAGAGTCGTTTTCCATTCTCGCAGCGGTAATTCTGTGTCAAAATTTTATTAAAATCAATTCAATAATTTTCGCTTTACGCAAGATACATAGAACGAAATAAAGCAAAACTCGTATGTGCAGATCACAAAATTGGTTCCTGTAATAGGCAAGCCAATGTTCGGATGGACCTAAAAAAGTGCAATATGCCGCTAGGTATTTCTTCTTCAGGTCAATAGACGGACTATTATAAATACAGCAAATTTTTCCGTTTTACTACCCCCCCACCCCCCAACCGCCCCGATTTCACCCCACCCAAAAAAAATTGAAAATGATCAGGAACCCGTAAAACGCCTAAAAACGATGCTTGAGCTGTTTTTATATTTTTAGTTTTTTTATTATTGCCGCGCCGCCACTGACACTATTTTTCCAAAACATACGCGTTTTTCATCCTCGGCTTGGGAGTAATACTATGTCAAAATTTCATTAAAATCAATTGAACAATTTTCGCGTTACGCGATATCGAACGATCTAAAACAATACTCGTATGTGTACATCATAAATTCTGATGAACATCAATTCAGTAATTTCAACATTATAAAATACAGAACTATCTAATATGTATACATCGGAAAATTCTCAACGTCCCGTGGTATCTATAATAAGCATGCAATGTTCGGATGGACCTAAAAAAGTGTATCATGCCGCTAAGCCTTTCATTCACATATTAATGGACAGCCCATTGCGAATAAAACAAAATTTTCAGTATTACAACCCCCCACCCCCCAACCACCACAAATTCACCCCCACCCAAGAAAAAATGGAAAATGATCAGGAACCCCTAAAACGCTTAAAAACGAAGTTTGAGGCATATTTGACATTTTTCGTTCCGCCCCCCGTATAACGATTTTCAAAATTATAGGAACATTACCTACTACGACCCCACAGCATAACGCTGCCCAAATTTCATCACAATCCATGCAGCGGTTACTGAGATTACAAGGGTAGAAAAACGCGACAGACAGACAGACCGACAGACAGACCGACAGACCGCCAGACAGACCGACAGACAGACCGACAGACAGACCGACAGACAGACCGACCGACAGACAGACCGACAGACAGACCGACAGACAGACTGACAGACAGACCGACAGACAGACCGACAGACCGGCAGACCGACAGACCGACAGACAGACCGACAGACAGACCGACAGACAGACCGACAGACAGACCGACAGACAGACCGACAGACAGACCGACAGACAGACCGACAGACAGACCGACAGACAGACAGACAGACCGACGGAAATGAGTGACGTGGATTTTCGTTATGTACACATCATAAAACGCCCAAGAAGCGTATTATCTCAAAATCGAAAATTTTCGCGATCGCAATACTCCCCTCACCTATCGTGTGGGAAGTAAAAATTCATTTTATAAACAGCTTCGCGTTGGCGTAGTGAGAGACAAAACCCCTCAGAATTATTTTTATAAGTTACTAATCATCTACCGTTTTTGGGAGGGGATGAAATTGGGAAGGTGGGGATGGGAGAGTCGAAATCCCGAAAATTTCTTGTAAACATAAAATACCCTCGATTGCCCTAAAAATATGAAATTCTAGGCTTTTCAGACTTATCCGAATACTGACCTAGGAGACATTTGATATGTTTATTTACCTATACAGGGTGGGCCAACACTGTGCGGACGGAGGATTGTTGACTTACTAACACATATTTAAAAAGGCTGTCACTTGGTGGGGGGTGGGAACCCTTGACTGCTATAACGTTAAAATATTTTCGCTTAAATTTTTAAGTTTATACAGGGTGATTCATAATAAAATTACATTTTTTAAATGAATGGAGTGGAATATATTATTGCGTATTTAGATTGCTTGGTAAATTCTAGTTTGACCCCATGTATTTTATATGGAACCTTAAACGAACTGTTTAGGTGCAAATCACCATTCTTGGTATAAGTAGGTATCAGAAAAAAATTGAATATCACAGTGATTACTAATCTTAGAAGGCCACGACTTTTCGGTACGGCTGAGCATAAGGTGCGTCAGACGGTTAAATTTGAAATCTTTTTGAACTTGGAAAAATCAGTAGATTAATTAAAGAAACCTCAGTCACAGATAATTTGATTTTTTTCCCTATAATGGTCAAATTTTAACAGAGTTCTTATCTAAGATACCAAATTACCTACATCCCTGCAAAGGTTAATTTTACATTCAGTTGTATTTATTTTCACTCAACTGAAATCCGTACTAGCACATATTAATGAATGTTATTTTACTGCATGAACGTTGAATTAGTATACCTCTATACGAATAGGTGGAATAAGTGAGGACCGGTAGGCGGTGGTAAATCACTCGAGATATTAGGATTGTTAAGCTAATTTCGCATTTTCTACCTGTTATGTATAATATACAGTGTTTACGTGTTTATACTATTAGAAGTGATAAACGAGGACCGGGTGATATAGACGACAGAGGACCACCTGAGTATTTTTTGTAAGCGTCTTTCTTGCCCTTTTACTATTATTGTTCTTCGAGTAGGTATATTTTCGGATCGATCTGAAATTCATGTAACCGTCAACCGTACTGAACCCGAATCGGCCGCACAACGCATATACAGGGTGAGTCAAGCTCAACGCCTCGGACTCTTGTGACCAAAACGATACCACTTTTAGAAAAATCGACTTTGCGAGTGTATGTAGGTCGAGTTGGACTACATTTAAAAAATAATGACCTTTATACAGGGTGTCTAATAAAAGCGTGACATATCAAAGCTGTTTTTTTAAATGGAATACCCTGTACATTATTGCATATTTAGACTCCAGTGCATTTTAGTGTGACTTTATGTATCACACATGGGACTTTAAGCGAACCGTTTAGGTACAAATCACAATTTTGGGTAAAGGTAGATGTCAGAAAAAAATTGAATATCGCAGCTATTATAAATCTTAGAGGGCTATGACTTTGCCGTGTTACTAAGCATGAAATGTGTCAGCTTACGTTAGACGGTCGAGTTCGAATTACATTTGTACTTGGAGAAATCGGTAGATCAATCAAGTAAACTCCAATCAAAGGTAACTTGATTTTTTCAAATGGGAATGCATAATTTTTTTTATACCATCGAATGTGCAATTTGATAAGCTTTCTAATGATATGCAGTTGTAAATATAAATCTCTGGTAGTTTTGATTTAATTTCAAACTTTCAGTAAAACCGGTGTTTTTCAATTCTCCTACCTATAAGCAACTTAGCAGGCCATGAAATATGAGCAAAAAACTGTTCAGATGGAACAAAACAACTAACTTAGCAGATAGTTATGGACGAACTAAAGTAAAAGGACAAAATTATAAAAATGACTTACAACAAATCAATTCTAACCAGAAATAGCAGACATAACACATCTAAGGTCAAAACGCAGCTGGAGTATGACAGAAATAGGTATTGTTTACAGCATACCGGCTACTACAATATTCTAAAGATTGAAGATTCACAAAACCATTGTGAATTTTGAAATGAAAGGAAATCTACCACGTAATGTTGCTGGCAGCTTAATAGCTTCAGAATAAAATCTCACATTTCATGATTTAAAAAAATAGTAACCGATACCTCTGACTGGAGTTCTGCAAATTTTTCAATACTCATAAGCAAGATTGCCGAAAATGAAGAATAAATTAAAAATCTGCTCTAATTATTAAACATAATTTACCTGGCAGAAAATTAAAATATGATTTGTCAGTATTCCTTTTTTGTGATCTTGCTAATAGATACTGAAAAGTTCAAAGGACGACAGTGAGAGGTATCACTACTTTTGCCTTTGACGGAAATGACTACCGTTTTATGCCATTAAATGTGAAATTGCGCTCTGAAGATATTAGACTGACGGCAACGATCGCTGGAAGTTTTGTTTTCATTTCAAAGTGTTTAGTGATTTTGGAAAGTTTTGATCTGTAGTACATTGCAGTCGCTAGTAGGCTGTAAAAGTCATCCATTTCTGTCATACTTCAGCTTCTCTTTAACCTTAGACATGTTATCGCCGTTGTTTCTGGTTAGAGTTGATTTGTTGTAGGGAATTTTTATAATCTTGTTCTTTTACTATAGTTCTGCTGGATGTTTTTGCTAAGTTAGTTGTTTTCTTCCATCTGAATATGATTTTGTTTATATTTCATGGCCTGCTAGTTTGTTTATAGGTAGGGAAATTGAAAGACACTGATTTGATTGAAATCTCGAAATTTAATAAAAACTACCATAGATTGATATTCACAACCTGATATAATTAGAAAGCCTATCAAATTGCACATTTGATCGTATAAAAAAAATTATGCATTCCCTTTGAAAAAGTCAAGTTACCTTTGATTGAAGTTTCCTTAATTGATCTACCGATTTGTCCAAGTACAAATGTAATTCGAACTCGACCGTCTAACGTAAGCTGATACATTTCATGCTTAGTAACATGGCAAAGTCACAGCCCTCTAAGATTTATAATAGCTGCGATATTCAATTTTTTTCTGACATCTACCTATACCCAAAATTGTGTTTTGCACCTAAACAGTTCGCTTAAAGTCCCATGTGTGATACATAAAGTCACACTAAAATGCACTGGAGTCTAAATATGCAATAATGTACAGGGTATTCCATTTAAAAAAACAGCTTTGATATGTCACGCTTTTATTAGACACCCTGTATAAAGGTAATTATTTTTTAAATGTAGTCCAACTCGACCTACATACACTCGCAAAGTCATTTTTTGAAAAGTGGTATCGTTTGGTCACAAGAGTCCGAGGCGTTGAGCTTGACTCACCCTGTATAACTTTAAAATGATCTGTGCGCATGCTGAAAGTTGGAAATAATGTAATCATTTTGTACTACAGGATGGATGGTGGAGGGCTATGAATAGAGATGGGCATATCGGGTCATTTTTAAGATGCGGATCACCGGATCTAGAACACCTCAAAGATCCGGAACAATGATCCGGTTCACGAGTCAGTCGGATCCCGACTAGCGAATGCAATCCTTCACCTTCGATCTTGAGATCGATTGGTCAACCGAAGCACGAGGGAACCGCCCAATCTGGGTACTCGGTGCAGACAGAAATGAGCCAGTACAGTGCAGTACACTTCATGTATAATTTATTAATTTGTTTTATCTTTATATCAGATGATATTTATGTTTTTATAAATATGTACCTAGAAGATGTATATGTATTAATACTATTCTTTATAAATTTCGATTTGAGAAAATAATTATTCAGTTTTGAGTTTCTCGTATTTGTTAAAATACACTCCTAGCACGTAAAAGGAATTTTTTGTCTCTACTATTGGTTACGATTGGTATTTACCATTTAAATAATTTTGTATATTCGAATCTCCCGCGTTTTGACTTGCGAGTTTGAAGTCTGACGGTTGACGCGGAAGAAAGAGTCGAGTCGTACTTCAACTACCGAGGTGAACGGACGTGTGCGTGATATCCGTCACCCCGTGTGTAGCGGGTACCTCCAACAAGGGCGACCACAGCCTTACATCGCTCAGCTAACTAGGAATCTGGATAGAGCAACGCAGTACCCAGCTGGGGAAGACATCCGACGCCAACCAACAAGGGGTGAGTCAGCCGATGCATGATTAACCTTCAATTCTCGTGAGTCATCTGCGGTATTTGCCAATTTAGTTGGTCCTTCACAATTGGCTACAATTACTTTATTGATCGAATTGTAACCATTTTTTGGCCCTCCGAGCACGGATAAATAAATCGCGCTATAGTAAAATAGTCTACGTAAAATCTAAATTGGTACGTATCCTTGACAAAAAACGGAGTTTTTTTGTGACATCGGAATTTGTTAGTGTTGCGCGCTGTTTGTAAAAATTGGTTATATTCGAAAAACAAGCAACTTTTGGTGTATTGTGTTGGTAATACATATCTGGGGAGTTTTCTGGGCATTTGAAATTGACATTTTGCGAATTGCGTGAGCGCAAAAGTTGTTTTGATTCAGTTGTTTACATTCGGTTGGGGGTTCGAAAACCGGCGTTTCGACAGTTGGTGTAGTCGACGGAGATTTCGAAAAAGAATAACAACTGAAAATTTTGTGATTTGTGTGTGGTTGCCGTATTGTTTGTGTAAAGAAGTTGTGTTTACTAGCAGATTGATTCTAAATTTGATTATTTTGGTCTTGTGTTTACATTGAATCGTTACCTGATACCTGAACATGCCTAATGCAAATGTTGTGAAGTTGCAACGGCAACGCGCGCTAGTTTTAAAATCTATTAAAAATGTTCTTGAGGCGGCCAAGAAGGCTCGTGATAATGGCGAGTATCGGACGGAGTTTTTTCTCAGGTATGGAGAGCTGGATGGGTATGTAACGAGGTTTGAGAATTTGCAATATGAAATAATAGCCTTGGTAGATGAGTCTGCCTTAGAGGAGGAGGAAGCAGTTCATACAATGTTTGATGATATGAGATATTCAATAAGGGGCATTCATAAAGATCTTTCTGATGAGATGATGGCTCGTAGTGAGCATGAAACATCTGCAGTGGTCGTAAGAGAAAATTGTTTGAGGCTTCCCAAAATTGAAATACCGAAGTTTGATGGTGACCTTACAAGGTGGCCTACGTTCATCGACTTATTCAATACTCTTATTCATAGAAATAATTCGCTGTCAAAAATAGAAAAATTTCAGTTCTTGATTTCTTATTTAGAAAAAGAGGCAGCTCTAATAGTAAGGAATGTGCCCATTACTGAGGATAATTATGAAATAGCCTATAATGCATTAATGAGTCGATATCAGAATGAACGTGTTTTATTGAGCAATTATTGGTTTTCAATTTATAATGCTTCTCCCTCTAGGCATGATTCTGCAGTTGAACTTCGAAAATTGTTGTCAACATTTTCTGAAAATTTGGTGGCTTTAGAGATGAGTAACTTGAACCTATGGGATTTTACCAAATTCAATTTATTGTTGCAGAAATTACCTTCTTCCCTTAAAACGCGATTTGAACTAGAACATGATGGGAATAATGTTCCGGGGTTTGACATGCTTTTTGGATTTGTTGAGAAAACCTGTCGAGCTCTGGAAAATACATCCCTTACTTCCGCATATCAAGGGAGTAATGTGTCTAATGCTAGTGGTGGGTTTAGAAAGAATAATAGTCCTGCTAATCCCAAGGGAAGGCAGACACTTAGTTTTTCGACTGGCACATTAACACAGGAAAAGTGTAATTTTTGCAAGGGTTCACCACATTCGTTGATCAAATGTGATAGATTCTTGCAGGCAGAATGTCGCAAGAGGCATGCCTTTGTCAAGCGGACTAGAATGTGTTTTAATTGTTTGGGAGCTACTCATCTAGTAAATAAATGTAAATCAAAAGAACTTTGTGGGGTTTGTGGTGGAAAACACCATGTACTATTGCATTTTCCGGACACTAAAGTGACAGATTGTGATGTCAGTGGTAGTACCTCTAATGAATCTGAGAGTCATGTTCAAGTCATGGCAAGTAAGTTGTCTGTGCAGCCTAGAATGTTGCTTGCTACTGCACTAGTCTCAATATTGGATTCTGAGGGTAGATCCACCAAATGTCGTGTTTTGTTAGATTCTGCTAGTCAAGCCAATTTTATTAGTGAATCTTGTGTGAGAAGGTTGAATCTTACTCGTAAGGAGTATTCAACCCCTGTTGTTGGCATTAATGGAATGTCATCGAATGTGAGTTCGGGAAAAGTCTCTTGTGTTATCTTTCCCTACAGCAAACCGTATCCTAGCTTCAATTTGGAAGCTATTGTGATACCTCAGATTTGTGAGAAGGTACCTCAAATTCCTGCTGTTGTTCAGAAGTGGAAGTATTTAGAAAATCTTTGCCTCGCAGAGCCTTTGGCTGCACATGATGAAATGGAAATTGATCTGCTTCTAGGGGTAGAAGTATTTGGTGAGATCTTACGTTCCGGTTATGTGAGAGGACAGAATGGTGGGCCACATGCTATTAACACCGTATTTGGGTGGGTGTTAATGGGCAAGTTGGGTGGTGTTTCCACTAATAGTGTGCTGAATTTTCTAACTTCTGTGGGGGAATTGGATTGTACATTGAAAAAGTTTTGGGAAATTGAAAGTATCCCTAAGTGTGTCGCATTGTCTGAAGAGGAACAGCAGGCTGAGGAATTCTTTACGTCATCTTGTTGGCGTATGGACTCAGGAAGATATGTGGTGAAGCTTCCCGTTTCTGAATTCCCCCCAGTTCTGGGTGATTCCTATTCACAGGCTTTACATAGATTTAAGCTGTTGGAAGGACGTTTTCGTCGTGATTCCGTCTTACATGAAGCATATTGTGATTTTATGGCTGACTATTTGGAGCAAGGCCACATGTCTGAAGTTGGGAACCAAGTGGGGTCTAATAGTGAGTATTACATTCCTCATCATGCGGTGGTGAAAAGGAATGCGAATGGTGAAATAAAGCTTCGGACTGTCTTTGATGCTTCAGCTAAAACTACCAATGGAAAG
Source organism: Callosobruchus maculatus (assembly GCA_951848785.1). Lineage (NCBI taxonomy): Eukaryota > Metazoa > Arthropoda > Insecta > Coleoptera > Chrysomelidae > Callosobruchus > Callosobruchus maculatus. Next base: position 534,873 of record CATOUR010000067.1, read on the forward strand.
TCCTTGAATGATGTTCTTCTAGCAGGTCCCAAGTTACAAAATGATATCGTCTCAATATTGTTATCTTTCAGGTTGTATTTGTATGTGTTTACCGCGGATATACGGCAAATGTATCGACAGATTTTAGTTGAGGAGTCTCACACTAGTTATCAAACTATTTTGTGGAGACCTAACGGTGACGAGCCTATAAGGAAATATCAGTTGAAGACCGTTACCTATGGAGTAACGTCTAGTCCTTTTCTAGCGATTAGGACGTTGCTGCAACTGTGTAGGGATGAGGGTGAAAGGTTTCCGTTAGCTGTAAATATTTTGGAGAATTTCTGTTATGTTGATGACGCCATTGGAGTAGCAAACTCCAAGGAAATTGCCTTGGATACTCAAAACCAGTTGATTGAATTATTGGCGTTGGGAAAGTTTGAACTGAGGAAATGGGCAAGTAATTGTTCTGAAGTACTTGCTCAGGTACCTGAGGTTCATCAGCAGCCACTTGTATTTGATAAGGATTCTCTTGGAATAAAAGTGTTGGGTTTGCAGTGGTGTCCCACTACGGATTGTTTTTCTTATTCTGTACATCCTCAGATACGGTCCTGTACAAAGAGGAATATTTTGTCAGAAATAGCAAGACTGTATGATCCTCTAGGATTCTTAGCTCCAGTAATCATTGTTCCCAAGCAAATACTTCAGCAATTGTGGGCTTTAGGGATAGGTTGGGATGATGAGCCACCGCTGGAAGTTGCAAACCAGTGGAAAACTTTTGTGGCTGAGTTACCTGAGCTATCTTCGTTGAAAATTCCTAGACATATACTTCATATAGAGGCAAAGTTTACAGAAATTCATGCTTTTTGCGATGCTTCGGAGAAGTCGTATGCAGCTGTAGTTTATCTGAGACAGGTTTCCACGGAGAACAGTATTTCTGTACATTTGGTGTGTGCCAAAACTCGAGTGGCGCCTTTGAAAAGACTGTCGATTCCACGACTGGAATTGTGTGCAGCCTTATTAGCCGCAGAGCTGATTGATTGTGTATCCCATATAATGGTAACACAGAAAATAGATAATGTTTGTGCTTGGACGGATTCGAAGGTAGTTGTGACGTGGGTCAAATCTTCTCCGCATAGGTGGCGGAGCTTTGTAGCCAATCGTGTAGCTATAATCCAGGAGAAGGTAGCTCCTGATTCATGGTATCATGTGGTTGGGAAAGAGAATCCTAGTGACTGTGCTTCTAGGGGGACTTTTCCTCGGCAATTTCTAGAACAACCCTTGTGGTGGGAGGGGCCAACTTGGCTTAAGCTTCCTCGGGATGATTGGCCTGTAACTTGTGTAGGTGAGCCTTCCTGTACAGATGTACAAGAAGAAGCAAAGGTTGTTTGTATTACTATTCACGGCTCTAGTATTGTTTCAGAATTGTTGAATAGATATTCTTCCTTACGCAAAATTGAGCGTGTTATTGCTTATTGTTTGAGATTTCGTAAAAATTGTTTGTGTCGAAAAAGGGGTTACCCGCGTGAGATAGGTAATTTATCCGAGGCTGAATTGTATGAGGCTATGGTGGTTCTGGTCAAAGACGTGCAAAGAGTTGAATTGGATAATGAACTGCGGAAAGTTCGTCGAGCGGAGGTCTGTCCCAAAGCTATACAGAAGTTAGCTCCTTTCATTGATTCCCAGGGTGTCCTGAGGGTGGGCGGTCGCTTGAGACAGTCTAGTCTAAGCTATGATCGGAAGCATCCAATTCTGCTCCCTAGGAAGCATCGATTGACTTATCTCATTATCCAAAGTGTGCACAATAGGAGTTGTCATCCTGGACCACAAACTTTGCATTATCTGTTAAGGCAGAGATATTGGATACTATCTGCCAAACGGGCTATAGCTTCAGTGTTATCTCGTTGCATAAAATGCTTTAGAGTTAAGCCTCCTCCAGTGGTCCCCATAATGAGTGATTTACCTTCCGTTAGAATTTCGGAAGTCAAACCTTTTTCCCATAGTGGCGTAGACCTTTTTGGTCCTTTGAGGATGTCTTTAGGTAAAAGACGAGGCATTAGTTCTCAAAAGGTGTATGTGTGTCTTTTCGTGTGTATGGCTACTAAAGCAATACATTTAGAAGTTGTGTCAGATCTAACTAGTGAAGCTGTTCTTGCAGCACTTAGGCGTTTTATAGGGCGGCGAGGACGTTGCAGTGATATTTATAGTGATCAAGGTACGAATTTTGTTGGTGCTTATAAAACTTTACAGTTATTGGGTGCTAAAGCTTCTGAAGCTTTGCAAATTAAGTGGCATTTTAATCCTCCAGCTAGTCCTTCCTTTGGAGGTATATGGGAGTCCGGAGTGAAATCTGTGAAAACTCACTTGCGGCGGGTGATAGGTGCGCAAGTGTTGACTTATGAGGAATTGAGCACCACTTTAATCCAAATTGAGGCAATGTTAAATTCGAGACCCTTGTGTAGTTTGAGTTCTGATCCTAACGATGTAGGCAGCTTGACTCCGGGTCATTTCTTGACATTAGAGCCCCTGAATGCTCCGCCTGACGAAGATTTGTTGTGTGTGAAACATAGTCGGTTGAACAGGTGGCAGTTAGTGCAACAGATGCAGCAACATTTTTTGGCGGCGCTGGCATATGGAGTACCTCCACACCCTTCAGCAACGACATAAGTGGAATACACCACATAATCCTCCCTCGGTCGGCCAGTTGGTTCTTCTCAAGGATGAAAATACCCGTCCTTTACAGTGGCCATTAGGCAGGATTATTAAGTTATATCCCGGTACGGGAAACATTTCGAGAGTCGCCCAAGTTAAGACGAGTAAAGGGCTGTTAGACCGTCCTTTATTGAAACTGTGCCCTTTGCCGGCACAATAGGCCATGATTTGCTTGTATATGATAATTTTTTTTTTTTTTTTTTCGTGTTGTGTTATGGGTGGGATAATTCCACTAATTTTCTTTTGTGGGTAATATAGGAATTACTATGATTGGAAAAAATATTTTTTCTTTTTATATTTTTTGGTGGGCGGAAAATGGTTACGATTGGTATTTACCATTTAAATAATTGTGTATATTCGAATCTCCCGCGTTTTGACTTGCGAGTTTGAAGTCTGACGGTTGACGCGGAAGAAAGAGTCGAGTCGTACTTCAACTACCGAGGTGAACGGACGTGTGCGTGATATCCGTCACCCCGTGTGTAGCGGGTACCTCCAACAAGGGCGACCACAGCCTTACATCGCTCAGCTAACTAGGAATCTGGATAGAGCAACGCAGTACCCAGCTGGGGAAGACATCCGACGCCAACCAACAAGGGGTGAGTCAGCCGATGCATGATTAACCTTCAATTCTCGTGAGTCATCTGCGGTATTTGCCAATTTAGTTGGTCCTTCACAATTGGCTACAATTACTTTATTGATCGAATTGTAACCAACTATAAACAGCCACAACTCACCATACAAGAAAAATATTCATTTATTATTCGCCCTAAAATATCTATCTAAATATTCTTTTAAATTCAGATCCCAGAACATTGAGCATTATGGCTATCCTGTAGCTTAAGCAGAACACTTAACCGAAAACTGAACATCGCCAATCGTCATATCGACTGACCGACATATATCGCTGTGGCACGCACCATCATGCTTTGTGATTCTGATGAACAAGCCGCCGAATTTATGACCCGACTGACCCGTTGACCCGTTGAGATTAAATTTAGGATTCGGTTCAGTTAGGTCACCTTAAAGATCCGGATCAATGAACCGGATCAGAACCGTTCTACACATCTCTAGCTATGAAAATGAAAAAATTGCTGTATTCATAATAGGCTGTCTAAAGCTTATCAAAAAATGGCCAAATATATGAAACTTGTCAATCTTGGGTTAATTCCGCATAATGATGTAACATTTAATAATTTAATGTAAAATCTAAATGCTAAAAGTAAAGCCATTACACACACACATACAGACTACACGCAAACACATTGACCTGTGAGAGAAAGACCCAGCGGCATAATACACTTTTTTAGGTCCATCCTAACAGTGCCTTGCGTATTGCAGAAAACAAGGGACTTCGAATACGAGTTTTGCTTTAGGTCGTTCTGTATTTGGTGGAAACTTTTGTTTGATTTTAATGAAATTTTGACATAGTATTATTACTGTGTCGAGAATGAAACTGCGTATGGTTTTTAGAAATCGTATCAGTGGCGGCGCAGCAATAATGAAAAAAACTAAAAATATAAAAACATCTCAAACATCGTTTTTAGGCGTTTGAGACGTGACTGATCATTTTCTACTTTTTTGGTAAGGGAGAAATTGGGATCGTTGGGGGGTGAGGGGCTGTAAAACTGAAAAGCTTATTGTATTCATAATAGGCTGTCCATTGACCTGTGACACTTTTTTAGATCCATCCGAACATTGTCTAGCCTATTGCAGAAACCAAGAATTTCCTGATGTATACGTAATAATGGCATTCCTCTAGATCGTTCTGTAGCGTGGAAAATATTGAACTGATTTTGATGAAATCTCGACACAGTATTACTAGCAAATACTATTAGCTTAGCGAGGAGGGTAAACGCGTTTGGCTTTTAATAGAAAACCCCAATTTTCTGTTGTATACATAAGGGTATTGCTTTAGACCGTTCTGTACTATATAACGCAGTGTTATTTCCGTTGCAAGGTTGGAAAGCGCGTAAGGTTTTTAGAAATCGTGTCAATAGCGGTGCAGCTTATATTTGGTTGCAAAAAGATCTCAGATTATAGCTTCACGGTATGGGAAAACAATAAACTGGTATCACCGCAATGTGTGCGAAGTACTAACTCACTCAACTTGACTTAATTTTATGTTCATAAATCCGCCATCACAAAGATGATATTTCAAAAGCGTGCACCTTTTTCGACCCCACCGTGGTAATAATAATCTGTCAAAGTTTTATTGCTAATGTTAGATACACACGTTAGATAAAAACCTTGAGTCCTCAAACTATGTAAAGGCAAGCCAAGTACAGAACATTACAACGACCAACTTTATTCAGTATCACGGAAAGTCCATCACCCAAATTTTAGCACCTTACTAAAAGGAAAAATATTAATCAGATATTCTTAAAATTCACACAAAAATAACAAAAGCAAAGTCTCAAAGACTATTCGCCAATAAATGGAAAAACAATGTAGTTACAAAGATCTATACAACACTGATTCTAAATCAATTATTTGGAGGATTCATGACCATATGTCTATGGGAGCAGAACATGATGTCAAAGCATTTGTGAATTCACACATCATTGAAGTCCATCAGGTTACACGTTACAACAACAGGGTAGTTGTTGTAAAGTGTAATTTAAAAAACACCTATTCAGTAAAAGTCGTAGAACGGCTTATATTGCGGTGTCATTTTGGCAACACAGCTATGACCTCGCTTGGTGCGTTGTATACCGATTTCGGACCTCCGTTGTTCTCTGGGATAAAAAGCGGGTATATCGTGGCTCACTTAATTCTTTCATTGAAAGGTCCTCACTTGTCTCGATATACACGTATCCATTTTCTCATCGGTAAAATAGCTTTCATGTGTATATTTGAATGTTTCTTATCAAATGGCACATCTTCGTAATATCTATCGTAAAATGATGCCATTATCTCGTTGTCCTCACTTGGTCACTAATATGTACTGTCCTCACTTGGCGCGCCAGCCAAGTATATATATATATATATATATATATATATATATATATATATATATATATATATATATAGACAAAACAAAAACAAAAAAGGTGCAACCCGGGCTCCGACACACCGGGCTGCTGTTCCATTCCCCAGCGACTACTCCTCACACCGTGAGGTGAGCAATCACTGGGTCCGCGTATCGTGCGTCCTAAGCAGACGAAGGGACCCATGGATGACTGCCTTCTGCATTCTGGCGGCTAAGATGTGCGCCGCCGCACGGCACACCGGCATTTTGCGCAGTGCAGAGAGCAGCGTATCCCTCATACCACCTAGGGATCCAATGACCATTACTAGCAGACTCACAGTGTAGTCCGGCCAGAGCCTGCGAAGTTGTCCGAGGAGCTCCTGATACTTGGTCCGCTTTTCCTCCTCCTTAGAGACGATGTTCCCCTCGGCGGGTGCCGAGAACTCGATAACGAACATCGTCTTTTGTTGGTAGTCGAGGAGGACTATGTCGGGCTTATTTGCATGTATAAGCTCGAGCGTGGAGAATGAGTAGTTCCAGTAAATTCGGCACCTCTCGTTCTCCACAACGGACTCAATGTCCCCTGGAGCGTATGGCAGCACCGGTGTCTCATCTATACCGTATGAGTGCCTTAAATGGTAGTATAGCACTCGTAGAGCCGCGTTGTGCCGATAGACGTAGGCTGTGCCAGCGTACACCTTACACGCCGACAAGAGGTGCGTAAGGGTCTCTGGCGCCTGCAGGCAGGCTCTACAGCGGATATCGGGCACATCCATACCCATAATCCGGCTACGGTATACTAAGGTGTTGAAGACACCGTCTTGGCAAGCCATTATAGAGCTCTCAGTCTCCGACTTCAACCCATTAGACCTTAGGAAGGAGAAGGTCAACTGCTCAGATAAACCATGCTCTTCTAGATGTTTGTAGAAGATTCCGTGCATTGGTTTATCTTTGTGAAGTCTTAAAAGCAATTGGACTTCAGCAGTTTTAATCCGGGTTTTTAATTGTGCGGGAGCAAGTTCCGTAACGGACTGCTGACTCCTCCGCGTGAAGTCGAGCGTGAGACTAAGTTCTTCGGCTGCCCGTGTTGCTGCTTTAAAAAGGAAGGCTCCTTTACCCGCAATCTCGTGCTCTCGCACAAAGCGGATCAGGGGATCGGTGCTCGTCGTAACATAGCAGGCAGTGGCCAGTACTACTCTGTTGTGCAGATGCTCCAAACTCAATAGTCCACGCCCTCCCAGGTGTCGCGGGAGGTATATTCGCGGGACAGAGGATCTAGGATGTAGACTTCCCTCCATATTCATCCTTTTGCGGGTCTTTATGTCGATTTGTCGCAGCTCTTCCACGTTCCAGTGGACAGCACCAAAGCTGTATAGCAACAATGGGACCGCAAGCATGTTTGTGGCAGCGACTTTGTTTTTGCCGGACAGTTCTGACGACCAGATCTGCCGGAGTCGGTGCAAATACTTGCGGCGGAGACACTCTTTGACCAATTCTGCCTCTTGGATGTGACGCTGCGCCACTCCAAGGTAGGTATAGGTATCTCCGGCATGCAGTTGTCGCAAGATGCTCCCATCAACGAGCTGCTCCTCATCTTCACTATCTCCGCAACGTCCTCTTTTGAGATGAACCATGGCACATTTGTCTATCCCGAACTCCATACCAATAGCTTGACTGTAATCCTGCACTACCCTCAGCGACTGCTCTAAATCGCGTTGTCCGGAGGCATAGAGTTTCAGGTCATCCATGTAAAATAAGTGGGTGACCTTGTGCCTCCGGTAATTGGGCTTGCCACAGCTGTATCCCTTAGTATTTTTCAGCGCTATGGACAAAGGCAGTAGCGAGATGCAGAAGAGCAAGGGACTCAAGGAGTCTCCTTGGAAGACCCCTCTTTTAAATGATACCAACTCTGTTCGAACCCTGGTTTCACCCGATGTTATAGTGAACCGAGTCTTCCAGAGCGGCATCAGTTGTTTGATGCATCCCACTATTTGATCATCTACCGAAAGACATTCCAACAGCCGCACAATCAGTTCATGAGACGTAGTGTCGAATGCCTTCCGATAGTCGATCCAGGCCATAGAAAGGTTTCGCAGGTAATGCACGGAGTCCTGTGTGACACAGCGGTCAATCAACAGGTTATCCCTGCAGCCAGCTACTCCTTTCTTAGACCCTCTTTGTTCATATACGCTGAGAAATACGGGATTTACAGCTTGAAGGATACGCATGTACAAGATTCTGGTGAAGAGCTTGTAACATGCGTCAGACATGTTATTGGCCTGTAGTTTTTAGGATCAGACAAATCTCCGGTCTTCGGGAGAAGCACGGTTCGACCCTCGACAAACCAAGCCGGAATTGGCTGCTCCTGATTTAGCCACGAGTTAAAAACTCTAGCTAAATGCCGGTGGCAACTGGGAAACTTTTTCAACCAGTAGGTGTTTATGCCATCCGGGCCAGGAGCTGCGAAATTCTTTGCGCCTCGTAAGGCACCAAGAATTTCTTCCGTGTTTATCGGGTGACGCAGTACATTCAGGTTTGGAGTCCTCCTACAAACGGACTCGAACTGCGCCAAGGCCGGAGTGTCTGCTTGGAGAGGTTTGGGGTGTTCGTAAATGCCCCTCCAGAAAGTCTCCACGCGATCAGCAGTTGGCGGCTGCTCTATGACTGGTGGTCGCTGTTGGAAGAGACGAGCAGGCTTTTCGGAAAACAATCTGTTTTCCTCCAAACCTCTCGCCCGCGTCACCAGTGATCGTTTAGCAGCGATTAGCGTCCGTATCCTGTCAAGACAATGCTGCTTGACAACAACCAGTACCGCTTGACTGAGCGTGTGATGGTCGCGCCTTAGCTCTCGGGCTATCTGGCGCACGCGGCGCGTAAAAGGCCTACCGGCCGCTCTATATTCCATCACACACTGGATACGGGATGCTTCTTGGCGAGCCAACTGGATTTTCGCTTCCATCTGGCGCACCCGCCTCTGTGCTCTCTCGACAGGAGAGTCTCTCACTCTCCCCTGTCCAGCCAGCCTCAGAGCCGCAGCGTAAATTTCGCAATTGATGCTCCAAATGTCAGAGACCTCCGATAGACGTTCACTCAACGCCTCATCCTCTCTCTTTAAATCTGCCAGCTTGAAGGACCTCTTGTTGTTATGCAAGGCCCTTCGGTCACTGAAATCTCCAGGTGAGACGACTTCGTCGATTTCCCTCTCAGCGGGCCTCATCGGCGACCTTTCAGCCTGGTTAACAGGCCTTTCAGTCGCCGGAGGGGCAGGCTGAGCTGGAGCACGAACGTATCCCTGCCCCCGAAGGTAAAATACCTGGTTCCGCAAGCTCTGGGAGGTAATTGTGCTATGCTCTGGATGCATTTCACACCACCTCCCATGCATGCGGGACATGTATCCCCTACGGCGCGGGCTACTGCTCTCGTAGCAGCTCAGCAGGTCATCCTTCAGTTCCGTCGTCCACCTAAAACGGTCCATGTCGTTGCGTGTGTCGTCGTCAGGGCGATCCGAGGCACCGCCACCTTGCCCAGAGCCGGCTTCCGATACCGGCCTGGTGTGGGTGCTCTTCTTCTGGGGCGGTCGAACCAGAAGGTAGGGCCCGTCCGGTGGTTAGCCTTAGGGCCCCCAGCCGACATTTCGGAGGCAGCCGACCACATTGCCTCCTAGGGATGACCTGTACAGGTTGCCGGCCGGCTTTCATCCCTGGCTTGGGTTATCCCCACAGTGTCGCCACGCACCGAATAGCCGTTTGATGTTGGTCGGCTTCCTGGGGGCGCATTTTATACCTACTGCCAGGTTTGCTATCAGCCGCCCCTAACCTGGGGTCAGACGCTGTCGGGAAGCCGTCCTTAACATAGGTGCAGCCGCTTCCTCACTATGGTGGTTCATACGCCTGCTTTCACAGCCGGTGACCACCATAGGCCCTTTTAAGGCAAGGACTACCAATCTTTTAGTCGCCTCTTACGACAGGCAGATTAAACCCTGGGAACATTCTAAACCCGGACCCAGACGGGTCCGGATATATAATATATATATATATATATATATATATATATATATATATATATATATATATCTATATATGTCTGGGTCCGGGCTTAGAATGTTCCCAGGGTTTAATCTGCCTGTCGTAAGAGGCGACTAAAAGATTGGTAGTCCTTGCCTTAAAAGGGCCTATGGTGGTCACCGGCTGTGAAAGCAGGCGTATGAACCACCATAGTGAGGAAGCGGCTGCACCTATGTTAAGGACGGCTTCCCGACAGCGTCTGACCCCAGGTTAGGGGCGGCTGATAGCAAACCTGGCAGTAGGTATAAAATGCGCCCCCAGGAAGCCGACCAACATCAAACGGCTATTCGGTGCGTGGCGACACTGCGGGGATAACCCAAGCCAGGGATGAAAGCCGGCCGGCAACCTGTACAGGTCATCCCTAGGAGGCAATGTGGTCGGCTGCCTCTGAAATGTCGGCTGGGGGCCCTAAGGCTAACCACCGGACGGGCCCTACCTTCTGGTTCGACCGCCCCAGAAGAAGAGCACCCACACCAGGCCGGTATCGGAAGCCGGCTCTGGGCAAGGTGGCGGTGCCTCGGATCGCCCTGACGACGACACACGCAACGACATGGACTGTTTTAGGTGGACGACGGAACTGAAGGATGACCTGCTGAGCTGCTACGAGAGCAGTAGCCCGCGCCGTCGGGGATACATGGCCCGCATGCATGGGAGGTGGTGTGAAATGCATCCAGAGCATAGCACAATTTCCTCCCAGAGCTTGCGGAACCAGGTATTTTACCTTCGGGGGCAGGGATACGTTCGTGCTCCGGCTCAGCCTGCCCCTCCGGCGACTGAAAGGCCTGTTAACCAGGCTGAAAGGTCGCCGATGAGGCCCGCTGAGAGGGAAATCGACGAAGCCGTCTCACCTGGAGATTTCAGTGACCGAAGGGCCTTGCATAACAACAAGAGGTCCTTCAAGCTGGCAGATTTAAAGAGAGAGGATGAGGCGTTGAGTGAACGTCTATCGGAGGTCTCTGACATTTGGAGCATCAATTGCGAAATTTACGCTGCGGCTCTGAGGCTGGCTGGACAGGGGAGAGTGAGAGACTCTCCTGTCGAGAGAGCACAGAGGCGGGTGCGCCAGATGGAAGCGAAAATCCAGTTGGCTCGCCAAGAAGCATCCCGTATCCAGTGTGTGATGGAATATAGAGCGGCCGGTAGGCCTTTTACGCGCCGCGTGCGCCAGATAGCCCGAGAGCTAAGGCGCGACCATCACACGCTCAGTCAAGCGGTACTGGTTGTTGTCAAGCAGCATTGTCTTGACAGGATACGGACGCTAATCGCTGCTAAACGATCACTGGTGACGCGGGCGAGAGGCTTGGAGGAAAACAGAATGTTTTCCGAAAAGCCTGCTCGTCTCTTCCAACAGCGACCACCAGTTATAGAGCAGCCGCCAACTGCTGATCGCGTGGAGACTTTCTGGAGGGGCATTTACGAACAGCCCAAACCTCTCCAAGCAGACACTCCGGCCTTGGCGCAGTTCGAGTCCGTTTGTAGGAGGACTCCAAACTTGAATGTACTGCGTCACCCGATAAACACGGAAGAAATTCTTGGTGCCTTACGAGGCGCAAAGAATTTCGCAGCTCCTGGCCCGGATGGCATAAACACCTACTGGTTGAAAAAGTTTCCCAGTTGCCACCGGCATTTAGCTAGAGTTTTTAACTCGTGGCTAAATCAGGAGCAGCCAATTCCGGCTTGGTTTGTCGAGGGTCGAACCGTGCTTCTCCCGAAGACCGGAGATTTGTCTGATCCTAAAAACTACAGGCCAATAACATGTCTGAACGCATGTTACAAGCTCTTCACCAGAATCTTGTACATGCGTATCCTTCAAGCTGTAAATCCCGTATTTCTCAGCGTATATGAACAAAGAGGGTCTAAGAAAGGAGTAGCTGGCTGCAGGGATAACCTGTTGATTGACCGCTGTGTCACACAGGACTCCGTGCAGTACCTGCGAAACCTTTCTATGGCCTGGATCGACTATCGGAAGGCATTCGACACTACGTCTCATGAACTGATTGTGCGGCTGTTGGAATGTCTTTCGGTAGATGATCAACTAGTGGGATGCATCAAACAACTGATGCCGCTCTGGAAGACTCGGTTCACTATAACATCGGGTGAAACCAGGGTTCGGACAGAGTTGGTATCATTTAAAAGAGGGGTCTTCCAAGGAGACTCCTTGAGTCCCTTGCTCTTCTGCATCTCGCTACTGCCTTTGTCCATAGCGCTGAAAAATACTAAGGGATACAGCTGTGGCAAGCCCAATTACCGGAGGCACAAGGTCACCCACTTATTTTACATGGATGACCTGAAACTCTATGCCTCCGGACAACGCGATTTAGAGCAGTCGCTGAGGGTAGTGCAGGATTACAGTCAAGCTATTGGTATGGAGTTCGGGATAGACAAATGTGCCACGGTTCATCTCAAAAGAGGACGTTGCGGAGATAGTGAAGATGAGGAGCAGCTCGTTGATGGGAGCATCTTGCGACAACTGCATGCCGGAGATACTTATACCTACCTTGGAGTGGCGCAGCGTCACATCCAAGAGGCAGAATTGGTCAAAGAGTGTCTCCGCCGCAAGTATTTGCACCGACTCCGGCAGATCTGGTCGTCAGAACTGTCCGGCAAAAACAAAGTCGCTGCCACAAACATGCTTGCGGTCCCATTGTTGTTATACAGCTTTGGTGCTATCCACTGGAAAGTGGAAGAGCTGCGACAAATCGACATAAAGACCCGCAAAAGGATGAATATGGAGGGAAGTCTACATCCTAGATCCTCTGTCCCGCGAATATACCTCCCGCGACACCTGGGAGGGCGTGGACTATTGAGTTTGGAGCGTCTGCACAACAGAGTAGTACTGGCCACTGCCTGCTATGTTACGACGAGCACCGATCCCCTGATCCGCTTTGTGCGAGAGCACGAGATTGCGGGTAAAGGAGCCTTCCTTTTTAGAGCAGCAACACGGGCAGCCGAAGAACTTAGTCTCACGCTCGACTTCACGCGGAGGTGTCAGCAGTCCGTTACGGAACTTGCTCCCGCACAATTAAAAACCCGGATTAAAACTGCTGAAGTCCAATTGCTTTTAAGACTTCACAAAGATAAACCAATGCACGGAATCTTCTACAAACATCTAGAAGAGCATGGTTTATCTGGGCAGTTGACCTTCTCCTTCCTAAGGTCTAATGGGTTGAAGTCGGAGACTGAGAGCTCTATAATGGCTTGCCAAGACGGTGTCTTCAACACCTTAGTATACCGTAGCCGGATTATGGGTATGGATGTGCCCGATATCCGCTGTAGAGCCTGCCTGCAGGCGCCAGAGACCCTTACGCACCTCTTGTCGGCGTGTAAGGTGTACGCTGGCACAGCCTACGTCTATCGGCACAACGCGGCTCTACGAGTGCTATACTACCATTTAAGGCACTCATACGGTATAGACGAGACACCGGTGCTGCCGTATGCTCCAGGGGACATTGAGTCCGTTGTGGAGAACGAGAGGTGCCGAATTTACTGGAACTACTCATTCTCCACGCTCGAGCTTATACATGCAAATAAGCCCGACATAGTCCTCCTCGACTACCAACAAAAGACGATGTTCGTTATCGAGTTCTCGGCGCCTGCCGAGGGGAACATCGTCTCTAAGGAGGAGGAAAAGCGGACCAAGTATCAGGAGCTCCTCGGACAACTTCGCAGGCTCTGGCCGGACTACACTGTGAGTCTGCTAGTAATGGTCATTGGATCCCTAGGTGGTATGAGGGATACGCTGCTCTCTGCACTGCGCAAAATGCCGGTGTGCCGTGCGGCGGCGCACATCTTAGCCGCCAGAATGCAGAAGGCAGTCATCCATGGGTCCCTTCGTCTGCTTAGGACGCACGATTCGCGGACCCAGTGATTGCTCACCTCACGGTGTGAGGAGTAGTCGCTGGGAAATGGAACAGCAGCCCGGTGTGTCGGAGCCCGGGTTGCACCCTTTTTGTTTTTGTTTTGTCTTATATATAGACAAAACAAAAACAAAAAAGGTGCAACCCGGGCTCCGACACACCGGGCTGCTGTTCCATTCCCCAGCGACTACTCCTCACACCGTGAGGTGAGCAATCACTGGGTCCGCGTATCGTGCGTCCTAAGCAGACGAAGGGACCCATGGATGACTGCCTTCTGCATTCTGGCGGCTAAGATGTGCGCCGCCGCACGGCACACCGGCATTTTGCGCAGTGCAGAGAGCAGCGTATCCCTCATACCACCTAGGGATCCAATGACCATTACTAGCAGACTCACAGTGTAGTCCGGCCAGAGCCTGCGAAGTTGTCCGAGGAGCTCCTGATACTTGGTCCGCTTTTCCTCCTCCTTAGAGACGATGTTCCCCTCGGCGGGTGCCGAGAACTCGATAACGAACATCGTCTTTTGTTGGTAGTCGAGGAGGACTATGTCGGGCTTATTTGCATGTATAAGCTCGAGCGTGGAGAATGAGTAGTTCCAGTAAATTCGGCACCTCTCGTTCTCCACAACGGACTCAATGTCCCCTGGAGCGTATGGCAGCACCGGTGTCTCATCTATACCGTATGAGTGCCTTAAATGGTAGTATAGCACTCGTAGAGCCGCGTTGTGCCGATAGACGTAGGCTGTGCCAGCGTACACCTTACACGCCGACAAGAGGTGCGTAAGGGTCTCTGGCGCCTGCAGGCAGGCTCTACAGCGGATATCGGGCACATCCATACCCATAATCCGGCTACGGTATACTAAGGTGTTGAAGACACCGTCTTGGCAAGCCATTATAGAGCTCTCAGTCTCCGACTTCAACCCATTAGACCTTAGGAAGGAGAAGGTCAACTGCTCAGATAAACCATGCTCTTCTAGATGTTTGTAGAAGATTCCGTGCATTGGTTTATCTTTGTGAAGTCTTAAAAGCAATTGGACTTCAGCAGTTTTAATCCGGGTTTTTAATTGTGCGGGAGCAAGTTCCGTAACGGACTGCTGACTCCTCCGCGTGAAGTCGAGCGTGAGACTAAGTTCTTCGGCTGCCCGTGTTGCTGCTTTAAAAAGGAAGGCTCCTTTACCCGCAATCTCGTGCTCTCGCACAAAGCGGATCAGGGGATCGGTGCTCGTCGTAACATAGCAGGCAGTGGCCAGTACTACTCTGTTGTGCAGATGCTCCAAACTCAATAGTCCACGCCCTCCCAGGTGTCGCGGGAGGTATATTCGCGGGACAGAGGATCTAGGATGTAGACTTCCCTCCATATTCATCCTTTTGCGGGTCTTTATGTCGATTTGTCGCAGCTCTTCCACGTTCCAGTGGACAGCACCAAAGCTGTATAGCAACAATGGGACCGCAAGCATGTTTGTGGCAGCGACTTTGTTTTTGCCGGACAGTTCTGACGACCAGATCTGCCGGAGTCGGTGCAAATACTTGCGGCGGAGACACTCTTTGACCAATTCTGCCTCTTGGATGTGACGCTGCGCCACTCCAAGGTAGGTATAGGTATCTCCGGCATGCAGTTGTCGCAAGATGCTCCCATCAACGAGCTGCTCCTCATCTTCACTATCTCCGCAACGTCCTCTTTTGAGATGAACCATGGCACATTTGTCTATCCCGAACTCCATACCAATAGCTTGACTGTAATCCTGCACTACCCTCAGCGACTGCTCTAAATCGCGTTGTCCGGAGGCATAGAGTTTCAGGTCATCCATGTAAAATAAGTGGGTGACCTTGTGCCTCCGGTAATTGGGCTTGCCACAGCTGTATCCCTTAGTATTTTTCAGCGCTATGGACAAAGGCAGTAGCGAGATGCAGAAGAGCAAGGGACTCAAGGAGTCTCCTTGGAAGACCCCTCTTTTAAATGATACCAACTCTGTTCGAACCCTGGTTTCACCCGATGTTATAGTGAACCGAGTCTTCCAGAGCGGCATCAGTTGTTTGATGCATCCCACTATTTGATCATCTACCGAAAGACATTCCAACAGCCGCACAATCAGTTCATGAGACGTAGTGTCGAATGCCTTCCGATAGTCGATCCAGGCCATAGAAAGGTTTCGCAGGTAATGCACGGAGTCCTGTGTGACACAGCGGTCAATCAACAGGTTATCCCTGCAGCCATATATATATATATATATATAGACAAAACAAAAACAAAAAAGGTGCAACCCGGGCTCCGACACACCGGGCCGCTGTTCCATTCCCCAGCGACTGCTCCTCACACCGTGAGGTGAGCAATCACTGGGTCCGCGTATCGTGCGTCCTAAGCAGACGAAGGGACCCATGGATGACTGCCTTCTGCATTCTGGCGGCTAAGATGTGCGCCGCCGCACGGCACACCGGCATTTTGCGCAGTGCAGAGAGCAGCGTATCCCTCATACCACCTAGGGATCCAATGACCATTACTAGCAGACTCACAGTGTAGTCCGGCCAGAGCCTGCGAAGTTGTCCGAGGAGCTCCTGATACTTGGTCCGCTTTTCCTCCTCCTTAGAGACGATGTTCCCCTCGGCAGGTGCCGAGAACTCGATAACGAACATCGTCTTTTGTTGGTAGTCGAGGAGGACTATGTCGGGCTTATTTGCATGTATAAGCTCGAGCGTGGAGAATGAGTAGTTCCAGTAAATTCGGCACCTCTCGTTCTCCACAACGGACTCAATGTCCCCTGGAGCGTATGGCAGCACCGGTGTCTCATCTATACCGTATGAGTGCCTTAAATGGTAGTATAGCACTCGTAGAGCCGCGTTGTGCCGATAGACGTAGGCTGTGCCAGCGTACACCTTACACGCCGACAAGAGGTGCGTAAGGGTCTCTGGCGCCTGCAGGCAGGCTCTACAGCGGATATCGGGCACATCCATACCCATAATCCGGCTACGGTATACTAAGGTGTTGAAGACACCGTCTTGGCAAGCCATTATAGAGCTCTCAGTCTCCGACTTCAACCCATTAGACCTTAGGAAGGAGAAGGTCAACTGCTCAGATAAACCATGCTCTTCTAGATGTTTGTAGAAGATTCCGTGCATTGGTTTATCTTTGTGAAGTCTTAAAAGCAATTGGACTTCAGCAGTTTTAATCCGGGTTTTTAATTGTGCGGGAGCAAGTTCCGTAACGGACTGCTGACACCTCCGCGTGAAGTCGAGCGTGAGACTAAGTTCTTCGGCTGCCCGTGTTGCTGCTTTAAAAAGGAAGGCTCCTTTACCCGCAATCTCGTGCTCTCGCACAAAGCGGATCAGGGGATCGGTGCTCGTCGTAACATAGCAGGCAGTGGCCAGTACTACTCTGTTGTGCAGATGCTCCAAACTCAATAGTCCACGCCCTCCCAGGTGTCGCGGGAGGTATATTCGCGGGACAGAGGATCTAGGATGTAGACTTCCCTCCATATTCATCCTTTTGCGGGTCTTTATGTCGATTTGTCGCAGCTCTTCCACGTTCCAGTGGATAGCACCAAAGCTGTATAGCAACAATGGGACCGCAAGCATGTTTGTGGCAGCGACTTTGTTTTTGCCGGACAGTTCTGACGACCAGATCTGCCGGAGTCGGTGCAAATACTTGCGGCGGAGACACTCTTTGACGAATTCTGCCTCTTGGATGTGACGCTGCGCCACTCCAAGGTAGGTATAGGTATCTCCGGCATGCAGTTGTCGCAAGATGCTCCCATCAACGAGCTGCTCCTCATCTTCACTATCTCCGCAACGTCCTCTTTTGAGATGAACCATGGCACATTTGTCTATCCCGAACTCCATACCAATAGCTTGACTGTAATCCTGCACTACCCTAAGCGACTGCTCTAAATCGCGTTGTCCGGAGGCATAGAGTTTCAGGTCATCCATGTAAAATAAGTGGGTGACCTTGTGCCTCCGGTAATTGGGCTTGCCACAGCTGTATCCCTTAGTATTTTTCAGCGCTATGGACAAAGGCAGTAGCGAGATGCAAAAGAGCAAGGGACTCAAGGAGTCTCCTTGGAAGACCCCTCTTTTAAATGATACCAACTCTGTTCGAACCCTGGTTTCACCCGATGTTATAGTGAACTGAGTCTTCCAGAGCGGCATCAGTTGTTTGATGCATCCCACTATTTGATCATCTACCGAAAGACATTCCAACAGCCGCACAATCAGTTCATGAGACGTAGTGTCGAATGCCTTCCGATAGTCGATCCAGGCCATAGAAAGGTTTCGCAGGTAATGCACGGAGTCCTGTGTGACACAGCGGTCAATCAACAGGTTATCCCTGCAGCCAGCTACTCCTTTCTTAGACCCTCTTTGTTCATATACGCTGAGAAATACGGGATTTACAGCTTGAAGGATACGCATGTACAAGATTCTGGTGAAGAGCTTGTAACATGCGTTCAGACATGTTATTGGCCTGTAGTTTTTAGGATCAGACAAATCTCCGGTCTTCGGGAGAAGCACGGTTCGACCCTCGACAAACCAAGCCGGAATTGGCTGCTCCTGATTTAGCCACGAGTTAAAAACTCTAGCTAAATGCCGGTGGCAACTGGGAAACTTTTTCAACCAGTAGGTGTTTATGCCATCCGGGCCAGGAGCTGCGAAATTCTTTGCGCCTCGTAAGGCACCAAGAATTTCTTCCGTGTTTATCGGGTGACGCAGTACATTCAGGTTTGGAGTCCTCCTACAAACGGACTCGAACTGCGCCAAGGCCGGAGTGTCTGCTTGGAGAGGTTTGGGGTGTTCGTAAATGCCCCTCCAGAAAGTCTCCACGCGATCAGCAGTTGGCGGCTGCTCTATGACTGGTGGTCGCTGTTGGAAGAGACGAGCAGGCTTTTCGGAAAATAATCTGTTTTCCTCCAAACCTCTCGCCCGCGTCACCAGTGATCGTTTAGCAGCGATTAGCGTCCGTATCCTGTCAAGACAATGCTGCTTGACAACAACCAGTACCGCTTGACTGAGCGTGTGATGGTCGCGCCTTAGCTCTCGGGCTATCTGGCGCACGCGGCGCGTAAAAGGCCTACCGGCCGCTCTATATTCCATCACACACTGGATACGGGATGCTTCTTGGCGAGCCAACTGGATTTTCGCTTCCATCTGGCGCACCCGCCTCTGTGCTCTCTCGACAGGAGAGTCTCTCACTCTCCCCTGTCCAGCCAGCCTCAGAGCCGCAGCGTAAATTTCGCAGTTGATGCTCCAAATGTCAGAGACCTCCGATAGACGTTCACTCAACGCCTCATCCTCTCTCTTTAAATCTGCCAGCTTGAAGGACCTCTTGTTGTTATGCAAGGCCCTTCGGTCACTGAAATCTCCAGGTGAGACGGCTTCGTCGATTTCCCTCTCAGCGGGCCTCATCGGCGACCTTCCAGCCTGGTTAACAGGCCTTTCAGTCGCCGGAGGGGCAGGCTGAGCTGGAGCACGAACGTATCCCTGCCCCCGAAGGTAAAATACCTGGTTCCGCAAGCTCTGGGAGGTAATTGTGCTATGCTC
Organism: Callosobruchus maculatus; assembly: GCA_951848785.1. Taxonomy (NCBI): domain Eukaryota; kingdom Metazoa; phylum Arthropoda; class Insecta; order Coleoptera; family Chrysomelidae; genus Callosobruchus; species Callosobruchus maculatus. Next base: position 553,972 of record CATOUR010000067.1, read on the forward strand.
TGGATGCATTTCACACCACCTCCCATGCATGCGGGACATGTATCCCCTACGGCGCGGGCTACTGCTCTCGTAGCAGCTCAGCAGGTCATCCTTCAGTTCCGTCGTCCACCTAAAACGGTCCATGTCGATGCGTGTGTCGTCGTCAGGGCGATCCGAGGCACCGCCACCTTGCCCAGAGCCGGCTTCCGATACCGGCCTGGTGTGGGTGCTCTTCTTCTGGGGCGGTCGAACCAGAAGGTAGGGCCCGTCCGGTGGTTAGCCTTAGGGCCCCCAGCCGACATTTCGGAGGCAGCCGACCACATTGCCTCCTAGGGATGACCTGTACAGGTTGCCGGCCGGCTTTCATCCCTGGCTTGGGTTATCCCCACAGTGTCGCCACGCACCGAATAGCCGTTTGATGTTGGTCGGCTTCCTGGGGGCGCATTTTATACCTACTGCCAGGTGCTATCAGCCGCCCCTAACCTGGGGTCAGACGCTGTCGGGAAGCCGTCCTTAACATAGGTGCAGCCGCTTCCTCACTATGGTGGTTCATACGCCTGCTTTCACAGCCGGTGACCACCATAGGCCCTTTTAAGGCAAGGACTACCAATCTTTTAGTCGCCTTTTACGACAGGCAGATTAAACCCTGGGAACATTCTAAACCCGGACCCAGACGGGACTATATATATATATATATATATATATATATATATATATATATATATATATATATATATATATATATATATATATATATATATATATATATATATATATATATAAACAAAACAAAAACAAAAAAGGTGCAACCCGGGCTCCGACACACCGGGCTGCTGTTCCATTCCCCAGCGACTACTCCTCACACCGTGAGGTGAGCAATCACTGGGTCCGCGTATCGTGCGTCCTAAGCAGACGAAGGGACCCATGGATGACTGCCTTCTGCATTCTGGCGGCTAAGATGTGCGCCGCCGCACGGCACACCGGCATTTTGCGCAGTGCAGAGAGCAGCGTATCCCTCATACCACCTAGGGATCCAATGACCATTACTAGCAGACTCACAGTGTAGTCCGGCCAGAGCCTGCGAAGTTGTCCGAGGAGCTCCTGATACTTGGTCCGCTTTTCCTCCTCCTTAGAGACGATGTTCCCCTCGGCGGGTGCCGAGAACTCGATAACGAACATCGTCTTTTGTTGGTAGTCGAGGAGGACTATGTCGAGCTTATTTGCATGTATAAGCTCGAGCGTGGAGAATGAGTAGTTCCAGTAAATTCGGCACCTCTCGTTCTCCACAACGGACTCAATGTCCCCTGGAGCGTATGGCAGCACCGGTGTCTCATCTATACCGTATGAGTGCCTTAAATGGTAGTATAGGACTCGTAGAGCCGCGTTGTGCCGATAGACGTAGGCTGTGCCAGCGTACACCTTACACGCCGACAAGAGGTGCGTAAGGGTCTCTGGCGCCTGCAGGCAGGCTCTACAGCGGATATCGGGCACATCCATACCCATAATCCGGCTACGGTATACTAAGGTGTTGAAGACACCGTCTTGGCAAGCCATTATAGAGCTCTCAGTCTCCGACTTCAACCCATCAGACCTTAGGAAGGAGAAGGTCAACTGCTCAGATAAACCATGCTCTTCTAGATGTTTGTAGAAGATTCCGTGCATTGGTTTATCTTTGTGAAGTCTTAAAAGCAATTGGACTTCAGCAGTTTTAATCCGGGTTTTTAATTGTGCGGGAGCAAGTTCCGTAACGGACTGCTGACACCTCCGCGTGAAGTCGAGCGTGAGACTAAGTTCTTCGGCTGCCCGTGTTGCTGCTTTAAAAAGGAAGGCTCCTTTACCCGCAATCTCGTGCTCTCGCACAAAGCGGATCAGGGGATCGGTGCTCGTCGTAACATAGCAGGCAGTGGCCAGTACTACTCTGTTGTGCAGACGCTCCAAACTCAATAGTCCACGCCCTGCCAGGTGTCGCGGGAGGTATATTCGCGGGACAGAGGATCTAGGATGTAGACTTCCCTCCATATTCATCCTTTTGCGGGTCTTTATGTCGATTTGTCGCAGCTCTTCCACGTTCCAGTGGACAGCACCAAAGCTGTATAGCAACAATGGGACCGCAAGCATGTTTGTGGCAGCGACTTTGTTTTTGCCGGACAGTTCTGACGACCAGATCTGCCGGAGTCGGTGCAAATACTTGCGGCGGAGACACTCTTTGACCAATTCTGCCTCTTGGATGTGACGCTGCGCCACTCCAAGGTAGGTATAGGTATCTCCGGCATGCAGTTGTCGCAAGATGCTCCCATCAACGAGCTGCTCCTCATCTTCACTATCTCCGCAACGTCCTCTTTTGAGATGAACCATGGCACATTTGTCTATCCCGAACTCCATACCAATAGCTTGACTGTAATCCTGCACTACCCTCAGCGACTGCTCTAAATCGCGTTGTCCGGAGGCATAGAGTTTCAGGTCATCCATGTAAAATAAGTGGGTGACCTTGTGCCTCCGGTAATTGGGCTTGCCACAGCTGTATCCCTTAGTATTTGTCAGCGCTATGGACAAAGGCAGTAGCGAGATGCAAAAGAGCAAGGGACTCAAGGAGTCTCCTTGGAAGACCCCTCTTTTAAATGATACCAACTCTGTTCGAACCCTGGTTTCACCCGATGTTATAGTGAACCGAGTCTTCCAGAGCGGCATCAGTTGTTTGATGCATCCCACTATTTGATCATCTACCGAAAGACATTCCAACAGCCGCACAATCAGTTCATGAGACGTAGTGTCGAATGCCTTCCGATAGTCGATCCAGGCCATAGAAAGGTTTCGCAGGTAATGCACGGAGTCCTGTGTGACACAGCGGTCAATCAACAGGTTATCCCTGCAGCCAGCTACTCCTTTCTTAGACCCTCTTTGTTCATATACGCTGAGAAATACGGGATTTACAGCTTGAAGGATACGCATGTACAAGATTCTGGTGAAGAGCTTGTAACATGCGTTCAGACATGTTATTGGCCTGTAGTTTTTAGGATCAGACAAATCTCCGGTCTTCGGGAGAAGCACGGTTCGACCCTCGACAAACCAAGCCGGAATTGGCTGCTCCTGATTTAGCCACGAGTTAAAAACTCTAGCTAAATGCCGGTGGCAACTGGGAAACTTTTTCAACCAGTAGGTGTTTATGCCATCCGGGCCAGGAGCTGCGAAATTCTTTGCGCCTCGTAAGGCACCAAGAATTTCTTCCGTGTTTATCGGGTGACGCAGTACATTCAGGTTTGGAGTCCTCCTACAAACGGACTCGAACTGCGCCAAGGCCGGAGTGTCTGCTTGGAGAGGTTTGGGGTGTTCGTAAATTCGCCTCCAGAAAGTCTCCACGCGATCAGCAGTTAGCGGCTGCTCTATGACTGGTGGTCGCTGTTGGAAGAGACGAGCAGGCTTTTCGGAAAACAATCTGTTTTCCTCCAAACCTCTCGCCCGCGTCACCAGTGATCGTTTAGCAGCGATTAGCGTCCGTATCCTGTCAAGACAATGCTGCTTGACAACAACCAGTACCGCTTGACTGAGCGTGTGATGGTCGCGCCTTAGCTCTCGGGCTATCTGGCGCACGCGGCGCGTAAAAGGCCTACCGGCCGCTCTATATTCCATCACACACTGGATACGGGATGCTTCTTGTCGAGCCAACTGGATTTTCGCTTCCATCTGGCGCACCCGCCTCTGTGCTCTCTCGACAGGAGAGTCTCTCACTCTCCCCTGTCCAGCCAGCCTCAGAGCCGCAGCGTAAATTTCGCAATTGATGCTCCAAATGTCAGAGACCTCTGATAGACGTTCACTCAACGCCTCATCCTCTCTCTTTAAATCTGCCAGCTTGAAGGACCTCTTGTTGTTATGCAAGGCCCTTCGGTCACTGAAATCTCCAGGTGAGACGGCTTCGTCGATTTCCCTCTCAGCGGGCCTCATCGGCGACCTTTCAGCCTGGCTAACAGGCCTTTCAGTCGCCGGAGGGGCAGGCTGAGCTGGAGCACGAACGTATCCCTGCCCCCGAAGGTAAAATACCTGGTTCCGCAAGCTCTGGGAGGTAATTGTGCTATGCTCTGGATGCATTTCACACCACCTCCCATGCATGCGGGACATGTATCCCCTACGGCGCGGGCTACTGCTCTCGTAGCAGCTCAGCAGGTCATCCTTCAGTTCCGTCGTCCACCTAAAACGGTCCACGTCGTTGCGTGTGTCGTCGTCAGGGCGATCCGAGGCACCGCCACCTTGCCCAGAGCCGGCTTCCGATACCGGCCTGGTGTGGGTGCTCTTCTTCTGGGGCGGTCGAACCAGAAGGTAGGGCCCGTCCGGTGGTTAGCCTTAGGGCCCCCAGCCGACATTTCGGAGGCAGCCGACCACATTGCCTCCTAGGGATGACCTGTACAGGTTGCCGGCCGGCTTTCATCCCTGGCTTGGGTTATCCCCACAGTGTCGCCACGCACCGAATAGCCGTTTGATGTTGGTCGGCTTCCTGGGGGCGCATTTTATACCTACTGCCAGGTTTGCTATCAGCCGCCCCTAACCTGGGGTCAGACGCTGTCGGGAAGCCGTCCTTAACATAGGTGCAGCCGCTTCCTCACTATGGTGGTTCATACGCCTGCTTTCACAGCCGGTGACCACCATAGGCCCTTTTAAGGCAAGGACTACCAATCTTTTAGTCGCCTCTTACGACAGGCAGATTAAACCCTGGGAACATTCTAAACCCGGACCCAGACGGGTATATATATATATATATATATATATATATATATAAACAAAACAAAAACAAAAAAGGTGCAACCCGGGCTCCGACACACCGGGCTGCTGTTCCATTTCCCAGCGACTACTCCTCACACCGTGAGGTGAGCAATCACTGGGTCCGCGAATCGTGCGTCCTAAGCAGACGAAGGGACCCATGGATGACTGCCTTCTGCATTCTGGCGGCTAAGATGTGCGCCGCCGCACGGCACCCCGGCATTTTGCGCAGTGCAGAGAGCAGCGTATCCCTCATACCACCTAGGGATCCAATGACCATTACTAGCAGACTCACAGTGTAGTCCGGCCAGAGCCTGCGAAGTTGTCCGAGGAGCTCCTGATACTTGGTCCGCTTTTCCTCCTCTTTAGAGACGATGTTCCCCTCGGCAGGCGCCGAGAACTCGATAACGAACATCGTCTTTTGTTGGTAGTCGAGGAGGACTATGTCGGGCTTATTTGCATGTATAAGCTCGAGCGTGGAGAATGAGTAGTTCCAGTAAATTCGGCACCTCTCGTTCTCCACAACGGACTCAATGTCCCCTGGAGCATACGGCAGCACCGGTGTCTCATCTATACCGTATGAGTGCCTTAAATGGTAGCATAGCACTCGTAGAGCCGCGTTGTGCCGATAGACGTAGGCTGTGCCAGCGTACACCTTACACGCCGACAAGAGGTGCGTAAGGGTCTCTGGCGCCTGCAGGCAGGCTCTACAGCGGATATCGGGCACATCCATACCCATAATCCGGCTACGGTATACTAAGGTGTTGAAGACACCGTCTTGGCAAGCCATTATAGAGCTCTCAGTCTCCGACTTCAACCCATTAGACCTTAGGAAGGAGAAGGTCAACTGCTCAGATAAACCATGCTCTTCTAGATGTTTGTAGAAGATTCCGTGCATTGGTTTATCTTTGTGAAGTCTTAAAAGCAATTGGACTTCAGCAGTTTTAATCCGGGTTTTTAATTGTGCGGGAACAAGTTCCGTAACGGACTGCTGACACCTCCGCGTGAAGTCGAGCGTGAGACTAAGTTCTTCGGCTGCCCGTGTTGCTGCTTTAAAAAGGAAGGCTCCTTTACCCGCAATCTCGTGCTCTCGCACAAAGCGGATCAGGGGATCGTTGCTCGTCGTAACATAGCAGGCAGTGGCCAGTACTACTCTGTTGTGCAGACGCTCCAAACTCAATAGTCCACGCCCTCCCAGGTGCCGTGGGAGGCATATTCGCGGGACAGAGGATCTAGGATGTAGACTTCCCTCCATATTCATCCTTTTGCGGGTCTTTATGTCGATTTGTCGCAGCTCTTCCACTTTCCAGTGGATAGCACCAAAGCTGTATAACAACAATGGGACCGCAAGCATGTTTGTGGCAGCGACTTTGTTCTTGCCGGACAGTTCTGACGACCAGATCTGCCGGAGTCGGTGCAAATACTTGCGGCGGAGACACTCTTTGACCAATTCTGCCTCTTGGATGTGACGCTGCGCCACTCCAAGGTAGGTATAAGTATCTCCGGCATGCAGTTGTCGCAAGATGCTCCCATCAATGAGCTGCTCCTCATCTTCACTATCTCCGCAACGTCCTCTTTTGAGATGAACCATGGCACATTTGTCTATCCCGAACTCCATACCAATAGCTTGACTGTAATCCTGTACTACCCTCAGCGACTGCTCTAAATCGCGCTGTCCGGAGGCATAGAGTTTCAGGTCATCCATGTAAAATAAGTGGGTGACCTTGTGCCTCCGGTAATTGGGCTTGCCACAGCTGTATCCCTTAGTATTTTTCAGCGCTATGGACAAAGGCAGTAGCGAGATGCAAAAGAGCAAGGGACTCAGGGAGTCTCCTTGGAAGACCCCTCTTTTAAATGATACCAACTCTGTTCGAACCCTGGTTTCACCCGATGTTATAGTGAACCGAGTCTTCCAGAGCGGCATCAGTTGTTTGATGCATCCCACTATTTGATCATCTACCGAAAGACATTCCAACAGCCGCACAATCAGTTCATGAGACGTAGTGTCGAATGCTTTCCGATAGTCGATCCAGGCCATAGAAAGGTTTCGCAGGTTCTGCACGGAGTCCTGTGTGACACAGCGGTCAATCAACAGGTTATCCCTGCAGCCAGCTACTCCTTTCTTAGACCCTCTTTGTTCATATACGCTGAGAAATACGGGATTTACAGCTTGAAGGATACGCATGTACAAGATTCTGGTGAAGAGCTTGTAACATGCGTTCAGACATGTTATTGGCCTGTAGTTTTTAGGATCAGACAAATCTCCGGTCTTCGGGAGAAGCACGGTTCGACCCTCGACAAACCAAGCCGGAATTGGCTGCTCCTGATTTAGCCACGAGTTAAAAACTCTAGCTAAATGCCGGTGGCAACTGGGAAACTTTTTCAACCAGTAGGTGTTTATGCCATCCGGGCCAGGAGCTGCGAAATTCTTTGCGCCTCGTAAGGCACCAAGAATTTCTTCCGTGTTTATCGGGTGACGCAGTACATTCAAGTTTGGAGTCCTCCTACAAACGGACTCGAACTGCGCCAAGGCCGGAGTGTCTGCTTGGAGAGGTTTGGGCTGTTCGTAAATGCCCCTCCAGAAAGTCTCCACGCGATCAGCAGTTGGCGGCTGCTCTATGACTGGTGGTCGCTGTTGGAAGAGACGAGCAGGCTTTTCGGAAAACATTCTGTTTTCCTCCAAACCTCTCGCCCGCGTCACCAGTGATCGTTTAGCAGCGATTAGCGTCCGTATCCTGTCAAGACAATGCTGCTTGACAACAACCAGTACCGCTTGACTGAGCGTGTGATGGTCGCGCCTTAGCTCTCGGGCTATCTGGCGCACGCGGCGCGTAAAAGGCCTACCGGCCGCTCTATATTCCATCACACACTGGATACGGGATGCTTCTTGGCGAGCCAACTGGATTTTCGCTTCCATCTGGCGCACCCGCCTCTGTGCTCTCTCGACAGGAGAGTCTCTCACTCTCCCCTGTCCAGCCAGCCTCAGAGCCGCAGCGTAAATTTCGCAATTGATGCTCCAAATGTCAGAGACCTCCGATAGACGTTCAGTCAACGCCTCATCCTCTCTCTTTAAATCTGCCAGCTTGAAAGACCTCTTGCTGTTATGCAAGGCCCTTCGGTCACCGAAATCTCCAGGTGAGACGGCCTCGTCGACCTCCCTCTCAGCGGGCCTCATCGGCGACCTTTCAGCCTGGTTAACAGGCCTTTCAGTCGCCGGAGGGGCAGGCTGAGCTGGAGCACGAACGTATCCCTGCCCCCGAAGGTAAAATACCTGGTTCCGCAAGCTCTGGGAGGTAATTGTGCTATGCTCTGGATGCATTTCACACCACCTCCCATGCATGCGGGCCATGTATCCCCTACGGCGCGGGCTACTGCTCTCGTAGCAGCTCAGCAGGTCATCCTTCAGTTCCGTCGTCCACCTAAAACAGTCCATGTCGTTGCGTGTGTCGTCGTCAGGGCGATCCGAGGCACCGCCACCTTGCCCAGAGCCGGCTTCCGATACCGGCCTGGTGTGGGTGCTCTTCTTCTGGGGCGGTCGAACCAGAAGGTAGGGCCCGTCCGGTGGTTAGCCTTAGGGCCCCCAGCCGACATTTCGGAGGCAGCCGACCACATTGCCTCCTAGGGATGACCTGTACAGGTTGCCGGCCGGCTTTCATCCCTGGCTTGGGTTATCCCCGCAGTGTCGCCACGCACCGAATAGCCGTTTGATGTTGGTCGGCTTCCTGGGGGCGCATTTTATACCTACTGCCAGGTTTGCTATCAGCCGCCCCTAACCTGGGGTCAGACGCTGTCGGGAAGCCGTCCTTAACCTAGGTGCAGCCGCTTCCTCACTATGGTGGTTCATACGCCTGCTTTCACAGCCGGTGACCACCATAGGCCCTTTTAAGGCAAGGACTACCAATCTTTTAGTCGCCTCTTACGACAGGCAGATTAAACCCTGGGAACATTCTAAACCCGGACCCAGACGGGTATATATATATATATATATATATATATATATATATATATATATATATATATATACATCATTATAACAAACCTGAGCCAATTGGAAATTGACCATATACTGAGCCACCTACTTAGAGATGTGCTAGATAAATAATAGTTTTATTTTCATCTCCAGATATATTGTGTTGTATCTAAAAACCGTAATATACATAAGAAATTATTTAAAATAAATATTTTTGAAAATGCTTATATATTCATATTTATAGTACATACATGATCCATGCATACATTTAATACCATTGTGAGCCTTTGATATACAAGTTTATGTAAATTATCGAATCTTCCTGAGCCAAGCAATGTTGCCAAGATTACAGCTGGGTTTAGGCTCAGAATAGTTAGCAATCAAATATATACAAATAACACGCCCACTTGACCTTGACTGGGTGGAATTATTACTCCTGATGTACTGTGTGAGGCTTTCCCGGCCACCGTCGAGTGAATTTGTGGTTCTTGGGTTGTTAAGCCGGCATCGTTTAGCGTTAAGGCTTGACGTTTCGCCACCACGAGTGGATGGCATATTCAGAATCTATTTCACTTTGGCGACTTCCAAAATACTGTAATTTGGATTTTGGATACTGTAATTTGTATTGGTCAATATGGTCAAGTCATTCTCACGTGATGCCGTGACCAAGGGAAAAGGGATTCATTTTTATTCAGGGTGTTAATTAAGTATGTTAACAAACTTTAACCACGAATAGTACTCTGAAAAATAGAAAGAAAATGTCATATGAACATGGGTCCGGAAATGCTTCCTAAGGGAGCTACGCTCCTTTGCATGGGGCACCCTGAAGACGGTTTTCCCTCGATATTCTCGAAACCATTCATAACAAAATTACGAAATTAGGTACGATGGGTAAACTTTTGACGCTGAATCTGATTCTGAATTCAGAATTTCATAATTTTAATCAGAGGCGTATCATACGGGAGGACTTAGGGGTAAAAATAACCCCATTTTCTAAATGGTAATTTTTTGACATTTTGATTTTAGAATATGGTGTTTCAGAGTTTGTTGTCAAGTAGAAGTGTACTGATATTCGGCTGGTGGCGGTCACTTCCACTTTATGAAAACATTCTCTATTTGTCTTAGTATTTTATTTCTTATTTGTTCAAACTCTTATTAAATAATGTTACTTTAAAAATAATACCTAAATGTTTTGTAATAACTCTAAACTGAATAAACTGACAGTTCTTAAGTTGTTTATCAATTATTTCAATTGTTTTTCACAGCACACTTATTAAATAAATGAACATTTATTTATTTACAATAGCCTGCATCGATTCATTGCTTTGCATTTTTCTCGAAAATGGTTAGCCCTATCGAGATGTACCAAAAAACCATTTGTAGAAATCTCTGAAATACCATATTCTAAATTCAAAATGTCAAAAAAATTACCATTTAGAAAATGGGTTTATTTTTACCCTTAACTCCTCCCGTATGATACGCTTCTGATTAAAATTATGAAATTCTGAATTCAGAATCAGATTCGGCGTCAAAAGTTTACCCATCGTACCTAATTCCGTAATTGTGTTATGAATGGTTTCAAGAATATCGAGGGAAAACCGTCTTTAGGGTGCCTCATGCAAAGGAGCGTAGCTCCCTTAGGAAGCATTTCCGGACCCATGTTCATATGACATTTTCTTTCTATTTTTCGGAGTACTATTCGTGGTTAAAGTTTGTTAACATACTTAATTAACACCCTGTATACATACAGGGCGGCCAATCGGGTGACGATAATAATTTTTTTTTAGGTAGCCCGTACCGAGACCTATTCAAAACACCCCCATGTATATGTACCGATTATTGATAGTTTTCGAGTTATGATTTTTTTTCGAAAACTTAGAGATTTTCCGGCTTTTCCAAGAAATCGTCAAAAACAAAAACAAGAATGCTTTTTGGCTTATATTTTTTTCTGTAATTATACTCAATATTAAGCTTATTTTAATATCCAATAACTAGAACCTGTACATCCGAACAATTATTAAGTACATTTTGGGCTCAAAGTTTGAAATCTCTGTTTTTAGTCAGGAGACCAGAACCTTCAAAATAAAATTAAAATTATTTATGCCTATTTCTGGAGCTCCTGTCTAATTTTAAAAACTCTGCAAGACATTGCACTTTCGAAATAATGATGAAAAAATAGCACTTATGGGGGCATTTTGCGCCATACGTGACTGTTAAAGGTAAAAAGGTGATAATTCACGAATTTACAAAATGATTTAAAAAACTATTATTTTACTTTATTACGACAAATTAAAGAAAAAACTCAAAACAACTAATAAACACGATAATCATTGACGTTTTAATCTCTTTTAATAAAAAAATTAATACCTGTGCTTTTTGCTGTGTACTATTGAACTTCTGCTAAATTAAGTCGTATTATGGAAAGTTAACAAAGGAAAGGAATAATAAACAACAATCTGACTTTTAATTCCATGGCGGAATTACCTGGCAAGCGTCATCGTAGCATACGCCATCCCTTTTACTTCCCACACCGATAGGTGAGGGGAGGATTGTGAAAATTTTTGATTTTGAGATAATAGGTTTTTTGGGCGTTTTATAATGTCTACATAACAAAAATCCGAGTCACTCATTTCCGTCGTTCTGCCTGTCGGTCTATCTGTGTGTACGCGTTTTTCTAGCCTAGTAATCTCAGTAACCGCTGCATGGACTGTGGGCAGCAATACGCTGTGGGGTCTTAGTAGGTAATGCTGCTATAATTTTGGAAATCAGTACATGGGCGGCGGAGTAATTAAAACAAAAATTTCAAATATTCCTCAAACTTCGTTTTTAGGCGTTTTAGAGGTTCCTGATCATTTTCTGCTTTTTTTGAGTGGGGGTGGAATTTGGGTGTTTGGGGGATGGGGGGTTGAAAAATGAAAAACTGAAAAACTTTTATTCATGACAGGCTGTCTACTGACCTGTCAAGGAAGACCTAGCGATATAAATCACCTTTTTAGGTCCATCCTAACATTGCCTTGCCTATTACCGAAAATTGATTAACACAACTAAGCTCGCAAAAAGCTACTCTGAAAGAAAGGGATTGCGTATGCTACGACATCGCTTCCCAGGTAATTCTGCCATGAAATTGGAAGTCAGATTATTGTATTATTATTCCTTTCCTTTGTTAACTTTCCGTACAACTTAATTTAGCAGAAGTTCAATAGTACATAGCAAAAACTCTTCAAAAATCACAATTTGGGTATTAGTTTTTTTATTAAAAGTCATCAAAACATCAATGATTATCGGGTTTATTAGTTGTTACGAGATTTTTTTCTTTAATTTGTCATAATAAAGCAAAATAATAGTTTTTTAAATCATTTTGGAAATTCTTGAATTATCACCTTTTTACCTTTAACACTCGCGTACGGCGCAAAATGTCCCCATAAGTGCTGCTTTTTCATTATTATTTCGAAAGTGCAATGTCCTGCACAGTTTTTAAGATTAGTTTGAAGCTCCAGAACCAGGCACAAGTATTTTTAATTTTATTTTGAAGGTTTTGGTCTCCTGACTAAAAACAGAGATTTCAAACTCTGGGCCCAAAATGTACTTAATTATTATTCGGATGTACAGGTTCTCTTTATTGGGTATTAAAAAAGGCTTAATTCTTAGTATAATTGCAGAAAAAAATAAAAGCCAAAAAGAATTCTTGTTTTTGTTTTTGACGATTTCTTGGAAAAACTGGAAAATCTCTAAGTTTTCAAAAAAAAATCATAACTCGAAAACTATCAATAATCGGTACACATACATGGGGGTGTTTTGGATAGGTCTCGGTACAGGCTATCTAAAAAAAAATTATTATCGTCACCCGATTGGCCACCCTGTATAGAGATAAATTGAAATTATAAAAACTTTAGATACTCTGAATACGTTATATAATATTATAATAGTCTGGAAGCTAGATGTAAATATTTGGGACGAATGTCTTGTGATTGATATCAAATAAATACTTGAGAGTGTTTGAATAAATCAGTTTGGCGTGTCGCTCGATCTTGTATGGTAAAAGGATAAAGAGTCGTTTTACAAATGAAAAGTACTGTACTGGATTAGCTATGCTGAATCATCTATTTATGCCTTCTAAAAGGAATTATCTTATATTTGTTATAGATCGAGTAAACCCGGAAAAAAGTGATTTTAGACCTTTAACCTATACAGTGTACTTTAATTCTATTGTTCAAGATACAACAGATCCTGATTTGTGAAGATGGTAGTCAGGTCGCATATCACTTTTAGCAATTAAACGTTCTATATCAGGTTTGTAAATTTAATTACTCACAAAGAAGTGTAAGGACAATTAAGAAGTCTTAAATAAATAGAAAGATTTATTGTTCTAAGGTAAATACATGCAGGCACATTTCTCTACAGTATCGAGTAACGAGTAGTGAGTTTTAAGCTATCAAATAAACAAAATTATCTCAAAGAAAAACAAAAAAAGGTCAAATTAAAACTATGATTTACATCAATATTGCAAAGAAAAAAAACACGTTTCAGTAATATTTATGAATTTGGTCATTCATTGAAAAATTAAAAAAAAGATTTCCTCAATCATATACAGGATTCATATAAAGGATGTCCTCTCAACCTAAATAGAAAGTTTGCCGCTGTAAATATTATAAACTACTGCCTTCAGCGAGGTCCATTTCCTGTGAAAGAAATACCTAGCGGCATAATAGACGTTTGTTAGGTCCATCCGAACATTGCCTTGGCTATTACAGAAATCAAGGGATTTGGTATTGGTAGGGGTAGGTATTGATTTAGGTCGTTCTGAATTTAGTAACATGGAAATTATGGAATTAATTTTAATGAAATTTAGACACAGTATTATTACCGCGGCAAGGACGAAAAATGCGTATGGTTTTCAAAAAACGTGTCAGTGGCGGCGCAGCAATAATAAAATAACTAAAAATATAGAAATAGCTCAAACTTCGTTTTTAAGCAATTTGGGGGTTCCTGATTGTTTCGTTTCGTCCAGTTGGGGCTGAATCGTGTCGCCTACGGAGAGATTTAGGAAACTATTTACTAGTTTTTGTGTTGGATGTTTTTTGACGACAGGCGGGCGATGATTTGGTTGCAACTGTTATGTGTGGGAAGTACTGAGTCAATTAACTTGACTCCATTTTTTTTGTTTAACAAAGAGTTTAACAATTGCTAATCTCAACCAATCAGATTCCACAGAAGCGGAACATTTGATCACTGGATTATTTGATAATGATATACTGATGACAAGAAATTAGGGTTTTGAATTGAATACATTTTTTAGTGATACATGGAAATAACATTTAAGTTTTATAACAAAACTATTTTTGTTTTTTTCACAATAATTCAAAAGTTATTTCAAAATAAAAATGGGTTTTTGTATCCAGTACCGAAAACACGCCCAAAGCTCCCGAACCCACGTGTCGTTAAGTATGGTTCGTTAAAGCGATCCGTTCTGCAGAGGGTCACATGACGTAGTGGTAAAATTTGATTCAAAAACATATTCATGTCGATGGTACAAAACAAAATGTGTGTAATATGAGTGAAAAGCATATCAATATATTTTTTGGTTAAAAAAAAATAAAAAAAAGTTGCAAGCGTGTGTTTCGAGCCAACACCCGCTTGAACACAGCAATTTGCTGCATAACACTATACCACTACGCCACCCGACCCACCACTGCTGAGCGGATCGCTTCAACGAAACATATTGACTTCACATGGGTTCGGGAGCCATCGGAGTGTTTTCGGTACTGGACTGAAAAGCCCATTTTTGTTTTGTTACAACTTTTTAATTATTGCGAAAAAAAGAAAACGAAAATAGTTTTGATACAAAACTTATATATGATATGATCAAAAGTGACATCCAGCTTTGACGTTTGTTCCCAATATTAATAAAATGTTATTGGATGATATTTATTAACTTATCTCTCGATACCCAATAGAAAGCTAAATGTGAAAATAAGCGCGGTAAAAAGAAAGTAACTATAATACCCATATATCCCTAATGAGAATCACTCGGAGGTGACGTCATGCGCACAGCAGGCGAAAAACCGGACAGCGGAGCATCTAGCCCTGATAAAATAGCATGGACCTGATGATCGGTGTTGCCAAATCCTCTGGCTCATGTTTATAACAATTTCCGGTATATACTTGTATATAAATTATGAAATCGCAGCGCCATTTGTGGAAATTCTGTGAACTATATTTCCTAGCAATGGTATTAACCTGAGCCACCACATTATGACGTTTATTACCTTTCTGACATTAGAGCACGGAACATGTTTTCGTTATTTACAATCTGTGACATTTGATCTACCAAAGCTTTGTCTGAAATTGACTGTAGTAGGCCAAATGTACCGAGAAACAAAGGCAAACGGACCTGAGCCGTCTATATGGCTCACATCCGTCAAAGTGGCTCAGGTTAATACGCTCAAGTTCCTATTAGTGGATCAGGTTAGTATCAAAGAGGAAAATATATATATATATATAGACAAAACAAAAACAAAAAAGGTGCAACCCGGGCTCCGACACACCGGGCTGCTGTTCCATTCCCCAGCGACTACTCCTCACACCGTGAGGTGAGCAATCACTGGGTCCGCGTATCGTGCGTCCTAAGCAGACGAAGGGACCCATGGATGACTGCCTTCTGCATTCTGGCGGCTAAGATGTGCGCCGCCGCACGGCACACCGGCATTTTGCGCAGTGCAGAGAGCAGCGTATCCCTCATACCACCTAGGGATCCAATGACCATTACTAGCAGACTCACAGTGTAGTCCGGCCAGAGCCTGCGAAGTTGTCCGAGGAGCTCCTGATACTTGGTCCGCTTTTCCTCCTCCTTAGAGACGATGTTCCCCTCGGCGGGTGCCGAGAACTCGATAACGAACATCGTCTTTTGTTGGTAGTCGAGGAGGACTATGTCGGGCTTATTTGCATGTATAAGCTCGAGCGTGGAGAATGAGTAGTTCCAGTAAATTCGGCACCTCTCGTTCTCCACAACGGACTCAATGTCCCCTGGAGCGTATGGCAGCACCGGTGTCTCATCTATACCGTATGAGTGCCTTAAATGGTAGTATAGCACTCGTAGAGCCGCGTTGTGCCGATAGACGTAGGCTGTGCCAGCGTACACCTTACACGTCGACAAGAGGTGCGTAAGGGTCTCTGGCGCCTGCAGGCAGGCTCTACAGCGGATATCGGGCACATCCATACCCATAATCCGGCTACGGTATACTAAGGTGTTGAAGACACCGTCTTGGCAAGCCATTATAGAGCTCTCAGTCTCCGACTTCAACCCATTAGACCTTAGGAAGGAGAAGGTCAACTGCTCAGATAAACCATGCTCTTCTAGATGTTTGTAGAAGATTCCGTGCATTGGTTTATCTTTGTGAAGTCTTAAAAGCAATTGGACTTCAGCAGTTTTAATCCGGGTTTTTAATTGTGCGGGAGCAAGTTCCGTAACGGACTGCTGACTCCTCCGCGTGAAGTCGAGCGTGAGACTAAGTTCTTCGGCTGCCCGTGTTGCTGCTTTAAAAAGGAAGGCTCCTTTACCCGCAATCTCGTGCTCTCGCACAAAGCGGATCAGGGGATCGGTGCTCGTCGTAACATAGCAGGCAGTGGCCAGTACTACTCTGTTGTGCAGATGCTCCAAACTCAATAGTCCACGCCCTCCCAGGTGTCGCGGGAGGTATATTCGCGGGACAGAGGATCTAGGATGTAGACTTCCCTCCATATTCATCCTTTTGCGGGTCTTTATGTCGATTTGTCGCAGCTCTTCCACGTTCCAGTGGACAGCACCAAAGCTGTATAGCAACAATGGGACCGCAAGCATGTTTGTGGCAGCGACTTTGTTTTTGCCGGACAGTTCTGACGACCAGATCTGCCGGAGTCGGTGCAAATACTTGCGGCGGAGACACTCTTTGACCAATTCTGCCTCTTGGATGTGACGCTGCGCCACTCCAAGGTAGGTATAGGTATCTCCGGCATGCAGTTGTCGCAAGATGCTCCCATCAACGAGCTGCTCCTCATCTTCACTATCTCCGCAACGTCCTCTTTTGAGATGAACCATGGCACATTTGTCTATCCCGAACTCCATACCAATAGCTTGACTGTAATCCTGCACTACCCTCAGCGACTGCTCTAAATCGCGTTGTCCGGAGGCATAGAGTTTCAGGTCATCCATGTAAAATAAGTGGGTGACCTTGTGCCTCCGGTAATTGGGCTTGCCACAGCTGTATCCCTTAGTATTTTTCAGCGCTATGGACAAAGGCAGTAGCGAGATGCAGAAGAGCAAGGGACTCAAGGAGTCTCCTTGGAAGACCCCTCTTTTAAATGATACCAACTCTGTTCGAACCCTGGTTTCACCCGATGTTATAGTGAACCGAGTCTTCCAGAGCGGCATCAGTTGTTTGATGCATCCCACTATTTGATCATCTACCGAAAGACATTCCAACAGCCGCACAATCAGTTCATGAGACGTAGTGTCGAATGCCTTCCGATAGTCGATCCAGGCCATAGAAAGGTTTCGCAGGTAATGCACGGAGTCCTGTGTGACACAGCGGTCAATCAACAGGTTATCCCTGCAGCCAGCTACTCCTTTCTTAGACCCTCTTTGTTCATATACGCTGAGAAATACGGGATTTACAGCTTGAAGGATACGCATGTACAAGATTCTGGTGAAGAGCTTGTAACATGCGTTCAGACATGTTATTGGCCTGTAGTTTTTAGGATCAGACAAATCTCCGGTCTTCGGGAGAAGCACGGTTCGACCCTCGACAAACCAAGCCGGAATTGGCTGCTCCTGATTTAGCCACGAGTTAAAAACTCTAGCTAAATGCCGGTGGCAACTGGGAAACTTTTTCAACCAGTAGGTGTTTATGCCATCCGGGCCAGGAGCTGCGAAATTCTTTGCGCCTCGTAAGGCACCAAGAATTTCTTCCGTGTTTATCGGGTGACGCAGTACATTCAGGTTTGGAGTCCTCCTACAAACGGACTCGAACTGCGCCAAGGCCGGAGTGTCTGCTTGGAGAGGTTTGGGGTGTTCGTAAATGCCCCTCCAGAAAGTCTCCACGCGATCAGCAGTTGGCGGCTGCTCTATGACTGGTGGTCGCTGTTGGAAGAGACGAGCAGGCTTTTCGGAAAACAATCTGTTTTCCTCCAAACCTCTCGCCCGCGTCACCAGTGATCGTTTAGCAGCGATTAGCGTCCGTATCCTGTCAAGACAATGCTGCTTGACAACAACCAGTACCGCTTGACTGAGCGTGTGATGGTCGCGCCTTAGCTCTCGGGCTATCTGGCGCACGCGGCGCGTAAAAGGCCTACCGGCCGCTCTATATTCCATCACACACTGGATACGGGATGCTTCTTGGCGAGCCAACTGGATTTTCGCTTCCATCTGGCGCACCCGCCTCTGTGCTCTCTCGACAGGAGAGTCTCTCACTCTCCCCTGTCCAGCCAGCCTCAGAGCCGCAGCGTAGATTTCGCAATTGATGCTCCAAATGTCAGAGACCTCCGATAGACGTTCACTCAACGCCTCATCCTCTCTCTTTAAATCTGCCAGCTTGAAGGACCTCTTGTTGTTATGCAAGGCCCTTCGGTCACTGAAATCTCCAGGTGAGACGGCTTCGTCGATTTCCCTCTCAGCGGGCCTCATCGGCGACCTTCCAGCCTGGTTAACAGGCCTTTCAGTCGCCGGAGGGGCAGGCTGAGCTGGAGCACGAACGTATCCCTGCCCCCGAAGGTAAAATACCTGGTTCCGCAAGCTCTGGGAGGTAATTGTGCTATGCTCTGGATGCATTTCACACCACCTCCCATGCATGCGGGACATGTATCCCCTACGGCGCGGGCTACTGCTCTCGTAGCAGCTCAGCAGGTCATCCTTCAGTTCCGTCGTCCACCTAAAACGGTCCATGTCGATGCGTGTGTCGTCGTCAGGGCGATCCGAGGCACCGCCACCTTGCCCAGAGCCGGCTTCCGATACCGGCCTGGTGTGGGTGCTCTTCTTCTGGGGCGGTCGAACCAGAAGGTAGGGCCCGTCCGGTGGTTAGCCTTAGGGCCCCCAGCCGACATTTCGGAGGCAGCCGACCACATTGCCTCCTAGGGATGACCTGTACAGGTTGCCGGCCGGCTTTCATCCCTGGCTTGGGTTATCCCCACAGTGTCGCCACGCACCGAATAGCCGTTTGATGTTGGTCGGCTTCCTGGGGGCGCATTTTATACCTACTGCCAGGTTTGCTATCAGCCGCCCCTAACCTGGGGTCAGACGCTGTCGGGAAGCCGTCCTTAACCTAGGTGCAGCCGCTTCCTCACTATGGTGGTTCATACGCCTGCTTTCACAGCCGGTGACCACCATAGGCCCTTTTAAGGCAAGGACTACCAATCTTTTAGTCGCCTCTTACGACAGGCAGATTAAACCCTGGGAACATTCTAAACCCGGACCCAGACGGGGTCTATATATATATATATATATATATATATATATATATATATATATATATATATATATATATATATAGACAAAACAAAAACAAAAAAGGTGCAACCCGGGCTCCGACACACCGGGCTGCTGTTCCATTCCCCAGCGACTACTCCTCACACCGTGAGGTGAGCAATCACTGGGTCCGCGTATCGTGCGTCCTAAGCAGACGAAGGGACCCATGGATGACTGCCTTCTGCATTCTGGCGGCTAAGATGTGCGCCGCCGCACGGCACACCGGCATTTTTCGCAGTGCAGAGAGCAGCGTATCCCTCATACCACCTAGGGATCCAATGACCATTACTAGCAGACTCACAGTGTAGTCCGGCCAGAGCCTGCGAAGTTGTCCGAGGAGCTCCTGATACTTGGTCCGCTTTTCCTCCTCCTTAGAGACGATGTTCCCCTCGGCAGGTGCCGAGAACTCGATAACGAACATCGTCTTTTGTTGGTAGTCGAGGAGGACTATGTCGGGCTTATTTGCATGTATAAGCTCGAGCGTGGAGAATGAGTAGTTCCAGTAAATTCGGCACCTCTCGTTCTCCACAACGGACTCAATGTCCCCTGGAGCGTATGGCAGCACCGGTGTCTCATCTATACCGTATGAGTGCCTTAAATGGTAGTATAGCACTCGTAGAGCCGCGTTGTGCCGATAGACGTAGGCTGTGCCAGCGTACACCTTACACGCCGACAAGAGGTGCGTAAGGGTCTCTGGCGCCTGCAGGCAGGCTCTACAGCGGATATCGGGCACATCCATACCCATAATCCGGCTACGGTATACTAAGGTGTTGAAGACACCGTCTTGGCAAGCCATTATAGAGCTCTCAGTCTCCGACTTCAACCCATTAGACCTTAGGAAGGAGAAGGTCAACTGCTCAGATAAACCATGCTCTTCTAGATGTTTGTAGAAGATTCCGTGCATTGGTTTATCTTTGTGAAGTCTTAAAAGCAATTGGACTTCAGCAGTTTTAATCCGGGTTTTTAATTGTGCGGGAGCAAGTTCCGTAACGGACTGCTGACACCTCCGCGTGAAGTCGAGCGTGAGACTAAGTTCTTCGGCTGCCCGTGTTGCTGCTTTAAAAAGGAAGGCTCCTTTACCCGCAATCTCGTGCTCTCGCACAAAGCGGATCAGGGGATCGGTGCTCGTCGTAACATAGCAGGCAGTGGCCAGTACTACTCTGTTGTGCAGATGCTCCAAACTCAATAGTCCACGCCCTCCCAGGTGTCGCGGGAGATATATTCGCGGGACAGAGGATCTAGGATGTAGACTTCCCTCCATATTCATCCTTTTGCGGGTCTTTATGTCGATTTGTCGCAGCTCTTCCACGTTCCAGTGGATAGCACCAAAGCTGTATAGCAACAATGGGACCGCAAGCATGTTTGTGGCAGCGACTTTGTTTTTGCCGGACAGTTCTGACGACCAGATCTGCCGGAGTCGGTGCAAATACTTGCGGCGGAGACACTCTTTGACCAATTCTGCCTCTTGGATGTGACGCTGCGCCACTCCAAGGTAGGTATAGGTATCTCCGGCATGCAGTTGTCGCAAGATGCTCCCATCAACGAGCTGCTCCTCATCTTCACTATCTCCGCAACGTCCTCTTTTGAGATGAACCATGGCACATTTGTCTATCCCGAACTCCATACCAATAGCTTGACTGTAATCCTGCACTACCCTCAGCGACTGCTCTAAATCGCGTTGTCCGGAGGCATAGAGTTTCAGGTCATCCATGTAAAATAAGTGGGTGACCTTGTGCCTCCGGTAATTGGGCTTGCCACAGCTGTATCCCTTAGTATTTTTCAGCGCTATGGACAAAGGCAGTAGCGAGATGCAAAAGAGCAAGGGACTCAAGGAGTCTCCTTGGAAGACCCCTCTTTTAAATGATACCAACTCTGTTCGAACCTTGGTTTCACCCGATGTTATAGTGAACCGAGTCTTCCAGAGCGGCATCAGTTGTTTGATGCATCCCACTATTTGATCATCTACCGAAAGGCATTCCAACAGCCGCACAATCAGTTCATGAGACGTAGTGTCGAATGCCTTCCGATAGTCGATCCAGGCCATAGAAAGGTTTCGCAGGTAATGCACGGAGTCCTGTGTGACACAGCGGTCAATCAACAGGTTATCCCTGCAGCCAGCTACTCCTTTCTTAGACCCTCTTTGTTCATATACGCTGAGAAATACGGGATTTACAGCTTGAAGGATACGCATGTACAAGATTCTGGTGAAGAGCTTGTAACATGCGTTCAGACATGTTATTGGCCTGTAGTTTTTAGGATCAGACAAATCTCCGGTCTTCGGGAGAAGCACGGTTCGACCCTCAACAAACCAAGCCGGAATTGGCTGCTCCTGATTTAGCCACGAGTTAAAAACTCTAGCTAAATGCCGGTGGCAACTGGGAAACTTTTTCAACCAGTAGGTGTTTATGCCATCCGGGCCAGGAGCTGCGAAATTCTTTGCGCCTCGTAAGGCACCAAGAATTTCTTCCGTGTTTATCGGGTGACGCAGTACATTCAGGTTTGGAGTCCTCCTACAAACGGACTCGAACTGCGCCAAGGCCGGAGTGTCTGCTTGGAGAGGTTTGGGGTGTTCGTAAATGCCCCTCCAGAAAGTCTCCACGCGATCAGCAGTTGGCGGCTGCTCTATGACTGGTGGTCGCTGTTGGAAGAGACGAGCAGGCTTTTCGGAAAACAATCTGTTTTCCTCCAAACCTCTCGCCCGCGTCACCAGTGATCGTTTAGCAGCGATTAGCGTCCGTATCCTGTCAAGACAATGCTGCTTGACAACAACCAGTACCGCTTGACTGAGCGTGTGATGGTCGCGCCTTAGCTCTCGGGCTATCTGGCGCACGCGGCGCGTAAAAGGCCTACCGGCCGCTCTATATTCCATCACACACTGGATACGGGATGCTTCTTGGCGAGCCAACTGGATTTTCGCTTCCATCTGGCGCACCCGCCTCTGTGCTCTCTCGACAGGAGAGTCTCTCACTCTCCCCTGTCCAGCCAGTCTCAGAGCCGCAGCGTAAATTTCGCAATTGATGCTCCAAATGTCAGAGACCTCCGATAGACGTTCACTCAACGCCTCATCCTCTCTCTTTAAATCTGCCAGCTTGAAGGACCTCTTGTTGTTATGCAAGGCCCTTCGGTCACTGAAATCTCCAGGTGAGACGGCTTCGTCGATTTCCCTCTCAGCGGGCCTCATCGGCGACCTTTCAGCCTGGTTAACAGGCCTTTCAGTCGCCGGAGGGGCAGGCTGAGCTGGAGCACGAACGTATCCCTGCCCCCGAAGGTAAAATACCTGGTTCCGCAAGCTCTGGGAGGTAATTGTGCTATGCTCTGGATGCATTTCACACCACCTCCCATGCATGCGGGACATGTATCCCCTACGGCGCGGGCTACTGCTCTCGTAGCAGCTCAGCAGGTCATCCTTCAGTTCCGTCGTCCACCTAAAACGGTCCATGTCGTTGCGTGTGTCGTCGTCAGGGCGATCCGAGGCACCGCCACCTTGCCCAGAGCCGGCTTCCGATACCGGCCTGGTGTGGGTGCTCTTCTTCTGGGGCGGTCGAACCAGAAGGTAGGGCCCGTCCGGTGGTTAGCCTTAGGGCCCCCAGCCGACATTTCGGAGGCAGCCGACCACATTGCCTCCTAGGGATGACCTGTACAGGTTGCCGGCCGGCTTTCATCCCTGGCTTGGGTTATCCCCACAGTGTCGCCACGCACCGAATAGCCGTTTGATGTTGGTCGGCTTCCTGGGGGCGCATTTTAAACCTACTGCCAGGTTTGCTATCAGCCGCCCCTAACCTGGGGTCAGACGCTGTCGGGAAGCCGTCCTTAACATAGGTGCAGCCGCTTCCTCACTATGGTGGTTCATACGCCTGCTTTCACAGCCGGTGACCACCATAGGCCCTTTTAAGGCAAGGACTACCAATCTTTTAGTCGCCTCTTACGACAGGCAGATTAAACCCTGGGAACATTCTAAACCCGGACCCAGACGGGTTATAATATATATATATATATATATATATATATATATATATATATATATATATATATATATATATATATTATAACCCGTCTGGGTCCGGGTTTAGAATGTTCCCAGGGTTTAATCTGCCTGTCGTAAGAGGCGACTAAAAGATTGGTAGTCCTTGCCTTAAAAGGGCCTATGGTGGTCACCGGCTGTGAAAGCAGGCGTATGAACCACCATAGTGAGGAAGCGGCTGCACCTATGTTAAGGACGGCTTCCCGACAGCGTCTGACCCCAGGTTAGGGGCGGCTGATAGCAAACCTGGCAGTAGGTTTAAAATGCGCCCCCAGGAAGCCGACCAACATCAAACGGCTATTCGGTGCGTGGCGACACTGTGGGGATAACCCAAGCCAGGGATGAAAGCCGGCCGGCAACCTGTACAGGTCATCCCTAGGAGGCAATGTGGTCGGCTGCCTCCGAAATGTCGGCTGGGGGCCCTAAGGCTAACCACCGGACGGGCCCTACCTTCTGGTTCGACCGCCCCAGAAGAAGAGCACCCACACCAGGCCGGTATCGGAAGCCGGCTCTGGGCAAGGTGGCGGTGCCTCGGATCGCCCTGACGACGACACACGCAACGACATGGACCGTTTTAGGTGGACGACGGAACTGAAGGATGACCTGCTGAGCTGCTACGAGAGCAGTAGCCCGCGCCGTAGGGGATACATGTCCCGCATGCATGGGAGGTGGTGTGAAATGCATCCAGAGCATAGCACAATTACCTCCCAGAGCTTGCGGAACCAGGTATTTTACCTTCGGGGGCAGGGATACGTTCGTGCTCCAGCTCAGCCTGCCCCTCCGGCGACTGAAAGGCCTGTTAACCAGGCTGAAAGGTCGCCGATGAGGCCCGCTGAGAGGGAAATCGACGAAGCCGTCTCACCTGGAGATTTCAGTGACCGAAGGGCCTTGCATAACAACAAGAGGTCCTTCAAGCTGGCAGATTTAAAGAGAGAGGATGAGGCGTTGAGTGAACGTCTATCGGAGGTCTCTGACATTTGGAGCATCAATTGCGAAATTTACGCTGCGGCTCTGAGGCTGGCTGGACAGGGGAGAGTGAGAGACTCTCCTGTCGAGAGAGCACAGAGGCGGGTGCGCCAGATGGAAGCGAAAATCCAGTTGGCTCGCCAAGAAGCATCCCGTATCCAGTGTGTGATGGAATATAGAGCGGCCGGTAGGCCTTTTACGCGCCGCGTGCGCCAGATAGCCCGAGAGCTAAGGCGCGACCATCACACGCTCAGTCAAGCGGTACTGGTTGTTGTCAAGCAGCATTGTCTTGACAGGATACGGACGCTAATCGCTGCTAAACGATCACTGGTGACGCGGGCGAGAGGTTTGGAGGAAAACAGATTGTTTTCCGAAAAGCCTGCTCGTCTCTTCCAACAGCGACCACCAGTCATAGAGCAGCCGCCAACTGCTGATCGCGTGGAGACTTTCTGGAGGGGCATTTACGAACACCCCAAACCTCTCCAAGCAGACACTCCGGCCTTGGCGCAGTTCGAGTCCGTTTGTAGGAGGACTCCAAACCTGAATGTACTGCGTCACCCGATAAACACGGAAGAAATTCTTGGTGCCTTACGAGGCGCAAAGAATTTCGCAGCTCCTGGCCCGGATGGCATAAACACCTACTGGTTGAAAAAGTTTCCCAGTTGCCACCGGCATTTAGCTAGAGTTTTTAACTCGTGGCTAAATCAGGAGCAGCCAATTCCGGCTTGGTTTGTTGAGGGTCGAACCGTGCTTCTCCCGAAGACCGGAGATTTGTCTGATCCTAAAAACTACAGGCCAATAACATGTCTGAACGCATGTTACAAGCTCTTCACCAGAATCTTGTACATGCGTATCCTTCAAGCTGTAAATCCCGTATTTCTCAGCGTATATGAACAAAGAGGGTCTAAGAAAGGAGTAGCTGGCTGCAGGGATAACCTGTTGATTGACCGCTGTGTCACACAGGACTCCGTGCATTACCTGCGAAACCTTTCTATGGCCTGGATCGACTATCGGAAGGCATTCGACACTACGTCTCATGAACTGATTGTGCGGCTGTTGGAATGCCTTTCGGTAGATGATCAAATAGTGGGATGCATCAAACAACTGATGCCGCTCTGGAAGACTCGGTTCACTATAACATCGGGTGAAACCAAGGTTCGAACAGAGTTGGTATCATTTAAAAGAGGGGTCTTCCAAGGAGACTCCTTGAGTCCCTTGCTCTTTTGCATCTCGCTACTGCCTTTGTCCATAGCGCTGAAAAATACTAAGGGATACAGCTGTGGCAAGCCCAATTACCGGAGGCACAAGGTCACCCACTTATTTTACATGGATGACCTGAAACTCTATGCCTCCGGACAACGCGATTTAGAGCAGTCGCTGAGGGTAGTGCAGGATTACAGTCAAGCTATTGGTATGGAGTTCGGGATAGACAAATGTGCCATGGTTCATCTCAAAAGAGGACGTTGCGGAGATAGTGAAGATGAGGAGCAGCTCGTTGATGGGAGCATCTTGCGACAACTGCATGCCGGAGATACCTATACCTACCTTGGAGTGGCGCAGCGTCACATCCAAGAGGCAGAATTGGTCAAAGAGTGTCTCCGCCGCAAGTATTTGCACCGACTCCGGCAGATCTGGTCGTCAGAACTGTCCGGCAAAAACAAAGTCGCTGCCACAAACATGCTTGCGGTCCCATTGTTGCTATACAGCTTTGGTGCTATCCACTGGAACGTGGAAGAGCTGCGACAAATCGACATAAAGACCCGCAAAAGGATGAATATGGAGGGAAGTCTACATCCTAGATCCTCTGTCCCGCGAATATATCTCCCGCGACACCTGGGAGGGCGTGGAC
The DNA here is from genome assembly GCA_951848785.1 of Callosobruchus maculatus. NCBI lineage: Eukaryota > Metazoa > Arthropoda > Insecta > Coleoptera > Chrysomelidae > Callosobruchus > Callosobruchus maculatus. The sequence goes on from CATOUR010000067.1 coordinate 580,001, forward strand.
TATTGAGTTTGGAGCATCTGCACAACAGAGTAGTACTGGCCACTGCCTGCTATGTTACGACGAGCACCGATCCCCTGATCCGCTTTGTGCGAGAGCACGAGATTGCGGGTAAAGGAGCCTTCCTTTTTAAAGCAGCAACACGGGCAGCCGAAGAACTTAGTCTCACGCTCGACTTCACGCGGAGGTGTCAGCAGTCCGTTACGGAACTTGCTCCCGCACAATTAAAAACCCGGATTAAAACTGCTGAAGTCCAATTGCTTTTAAGACTTCACAAAGATAAACCAATGCACGGAATCTTCTACAAACATCTAGAAGAGCATGGTTTATCTGAGCAGTTGACCTTCTCCTTCCTAAGGTCTAATGGGTTGAAGTCGGAGACTGAGAGCTCTATAATGGCTTGCCAAGACGGTGTCTTCAACACCTTAGTATACCGTAGCCGGATTATGGGTATGGATGTGCCCGATATCCGCTGTAGAGCCTGCCTGCAGGCGCCAGAGACCCTTACGCACCTCTTGTCGGCGTGTAAGGTGTACGCTGGCACAGCCTACGTCTATCGGCACAACGCGGCTCTACGAGTGCTATACTACCATTTAAGGCACTCATACGGTATAGATGAGACACCGGTGCTGCCATACGCTCCAGGGGACATTGAGTCCGTTGTGGAGAACGAGAGGTGCCGAATTTACTGGAACTACTCATTCTCCACGCTCGAGCTTATACATGCAAATAAGCCCGACATAGTCCTCCTCGACTACCAACAAAAGACGATGTTCGTTATCGAGTTCTCGGCACCTGCCGAGGGGAACATCGTCTCTAAGGAGGAGGAAAAGCGGACCAAGTATCAGGAGCTCCTCGGACAACTTCGCAGGCTCTGGCCGGACTACACTGTGAGTCTGCTAGTAATGGTCATTGGATCCCTAGGTGGTATGAGGGATACGCTGCTCTCTGCACTGCGAAAAATGCCGGTGTGCCGTGCGGCGGCGCACATCTTAGCCGCCAGAATGCAGAAGGCAGTCATCCATGGGTCCCTTCGTCTGCTTAGGACGCACGATACGCGGACCCAGTGATTGCTCACCTCACGGTGTGAGGAGTAGTCGCTGGGGAATGGAACAGCAGCCCGGTGTGTCGGAGCCCGGGTTGCACCTTTTTTGTTTTTGTTTTGTCTATATATATATATATATATATATATATATATATATATATATATATATATATATATATATATATATAGACCCCGTCTGGGTCCGGGTTTAGAATGTTCCCAGGGTTTAATCTGCCTGTCGTAAGAGGCGACTAAAAGATTGGTAGTCCTTGCCTTAAAAGGGCCTATGGTGGTCACCGGCTGTGAAAGCAGGCGTATGAACCACCATAGTGAGGAAGCGGCTGCACCTAGGTTAAGGACGGCTTCCCGACAGCGTCTGACCCCAGGTTAGGGGCGGCTGATAGCAAACCTGGCAGTAGGTATAAAATGCGCCCCCAGGAAGCCGACCAACATCAAACGGCTATTCGGTGCGTGGCGACACTGTGGGGATAACCCAAGCCAGGGATGAAAGCCGGCCGGCAACCTGTACAGGTCATCCCTAGGAGGCAATGTGGTCGGCTGCCTCCGAAATGTCGGCTGGGGGCCCTAAGGCTAACCACCGGACGGGCCCTACCTTCTGGTTCGACCGCCCCAGAAGAAGAGCACCCACACCAGGCCGGTATCGGAAGCCGGCTCTGGGCAAGGTGGCGGTGCCTCGGATCGCCCTGACGACGACACACGCATCGACATGGACCGTTTTAGGTGGACGACGGAACTGAAGGATGACCTGCTGAGCTGCTACGAGAGCAGTAGCCCGCGCCGTAGGGGATACATGTCCCGCATGCATGGGAGGTGGTGTGAAATGCATCCAGAGCATAGCACAATTACCTCCCAGAGCTTGCGGAACCAGGTATTTTACCTTCGGGGGCAGGGATACGTTCGTGCTCCAGCTCAGCCTGCCCCTCCGGCGACTGAAAGGCCTGTTAACCAGGCTGGAAGGTCGCCGATGAGGCCCGCTGAGAGGGAAATCGACGAAGCCGTCTCACCTGGAGATTTCAGTGACCGAAGGGCCTTGCATAACAACAAGAGGTCCTTCAAGCTGGCAGATTTAAAGAGAGAGGATGAGGCGTTGAGTGAACGTCTATCGGAGGTCTCTGACATTTGGAGCATCAATTGCGAAATCTACGCTGCGGCTCTGAGGCTGGCTGGACAGGGGAGAGTGAGAGACTCTCCTGTCGAGAGAGCACAGAGGCGGGTGCGCCAGATGGAAGCGAAAATCCAGTTGGCTCGCCAAGAAGCATCCCGTATCCAGTGTGTGATGGAATATAGAGCGGCCGGTAGGCCTTTTACGCGCCGCGTGCGCCAGATAGCCCGAGAGCTAAGGCGCGACCATCACACGCTCAGTCAAGCGGTACTGGTTGTTGTCAAGCAGCATTGTCTTGACAGGATACGGACGCTAATCGCTGCTAAACGATCACTGGTGACGCGGGCGAGAGGTTTGGAGGAAAACAGATTGTTTTCCGAAAAGCCTGCTCGTCTCTTCCAACAGCGACCACCAGTCATAGAGCAGCCGCCAACTGCTGATCGCGTGGAGACTTTCTGGAGGGGCATTTACGAACACCCCAAACCTCTCCAAGCAGACACTCCGGCCTTGGCGCAGTTCGAGTCCGTTTGTAGGAGGACTCCAAACCTGAATGTACTGCGTCACCCGATAAACACGGAAGAAATTCTTGGTGCCTTACGAGGCGCAAAGAATTTCGCAGCTCCTGGCCCGGATGGCATAAACACCTACTGGTTGAAAAAGTTTCCCAGTTGCCACCGGCATTTAGCTAGAGTTTTTAACTCGTGGCTAAATCAGGAGCAGCCAATTCCGGCTTGGTTTGTCGAGGGTCGAACCGTGCTTCTCCCGAAGACCGGAGATTTGTCTGATCCTAAAAACTACAGGCCAATAACATGTCTGAACGCATGTTACAAGCTCTTCACCAGAATCTTGTACATGCGTATCCTTCAAGCTGTAAATCCCGTATTTCTCAGCGTATATGAACAAAGAGGGTCTAAGAAAGGAGTAGCTGGCTGCAGGGATAACCTGTTGATTGACCGCTGTGTCACACAGGACTCCGTGCATTACCTGCGAAACCTTTCTATGGCCTGGATCGACTATCGGAAGGCATTCGACACTACGTCTCATGAACTGATTGTGCGGCTGTTGGAATGTCTTTCGGTAGATGATCAAATAGTGGGATGCATCAAACAACTGATGCCGCTCTGGAAGACTCGGTTCACTATAACATCGGGTGAAACCAGGGTTCGAACAGAGTTGGTATCATTTAAAAGAGGGGTCTTCCAAGGAGACTCCTTGAGTCCCTTGCTCTTCTGCATCTCGCTACTGCCTTTGTCCATAGCGCTGAAAAATACTAAGGGATACAGCTGTGGCAAGCCCAATTACCGGAGGCACAAGGTCACCCACTTATTTTACATGGATGACCTGAAACTCTATGCCTCCGGACAACGCGATTTAGAGCAGTCGCTGAGGGTAGTGCAGGATTACAGTCAAGCTATTGGTATGGAGTTCGGGATAGACAAATGTGCCATGGTTCATCTCAAAAGAGGACGTTGCGGAGATAGTGAAGATGAGGAGCAGCTCGTTGATGGGAGCATCTTGCGACAACTGCATGCCGGAGATACCTATACCTACCTTGGAGTGGCGCAGCGTCACATCCAAGAGGCAGAATTGGTCAAAGAGTGTCTCCGCCGCAAGTATTTGCACCGACTCCGGCAGATCTGGTCGTCAGAACTGTCCGGCAAAAACAAAGTCGCTGCCACAAACATGCTTGCGGTCCCATTGTTGCTATACAGCTTTGGTGCTGTCCACTGGAACGTGGAAGAGCTGCGACAAATCGACATAAAGACCCGCAAAAGGATGAATATGGAGGGAAGTCTACATCCTAGATCCTCTGTCCCGCGAATATACCTCCCGCGACACCTGGGAGGGCGTGGACTATTGAGTTTGGAGCATCTGCACAACAGAGTAGTACTGGCCACTGCCTGCTATGTTACGACGAGCACCGATCCCCTGATCCGCTTTGTGCGAGAGCACGAGATTGCGGGTAAAGGAGCCTTCCTTTTTAAAGCAGCAACACGGGCAGCCGAAGAACTTAGTCTCACGCTCGACTTCACGCGGAGGAGTCAGCAGTCCGTTACGGAACTTGCTCCCGCACAATTAAAAACCCGGATTAAAACTGCTGAAGTCCAATTGCTTTTAAGACTTCACAAAGATAAACCAATGCACGGAATCTTCTACAAACATCTAGAAGAGCATGGTTTATCTGAGCAGTTGACCTTCTCCTTCCTAAGGTCTAATGGGTTGAAGTCGGAGACTGAGAGCTCTATAATGGCTTGCCAAGACGGTGTCTTCAACACCTTAGTATACCGTAGCCGGATTATGGGTATGGATGTGCCCGATATCCGCTGTAGAGCCTGCCTGCAGGCGCCAGAGACCCTTACGCACCTCTTGTCGACGTGTAAGGTGTACGCTGGCACAGCCTACGTCTATCGGCACAACGCGGCTCTACGAGTGCTATACTACCATTTAAGGCACTCATACGGTATAGATGAGACACCGGTGCTGCCATACGCTCCAGGGGACATTGAGTCCGTTGTGGAGAACGAGAGGTGCCGAATTTACTGGAACTACTCATTCTCCACGCTCGAGCTTATACATGCAAATAAGCCCGACATAGTCCTCCTCGACTACCAACAAAAGACGATGTTCGTTATCGAGTTCTCGGCACCCGCCGAGGGGAACATCGTCTCTAAGGAGGAGGAAAAGCGGACCAAGTATCAGGAGCTCCTCGGACAACTTCGCAGGCTCTGGCCGGACTACACTGTGAGTCTGCTAGTAATGGTCATTGGATCCCTAGGTGGTATGAGGGATACGCTGCTCTCTGCACTGCGCAAAATGCCGGTGTGCCGTGCGGCGGCGCACATCTTAGCCGCCAGAATGCAGAAGGCAGTCATCCATGGGTCCCTTCGTCTGCTTAGGACGCACGATACGCGGACCCAGTGATTGCTCACCTCACGGTGTGAGGAGTAGTCGCTGGGGAATGGAACAGCAGCCCGGTGTGTCGGAGCCCGGGTTGCACCTTTTTTGTTTTTGTTTTGTCTATATATATATATATATTTTCCTCTTTGATACTAACCTGATCCACTAATAGGAACTTGAGCGTATTAACCTGAGCCACTTTGACGGATGTGAGCCATATAGACGGCTCAGGTCCGTTTGCCTTTGTTTCTCGGTACATTTGGCCTACTACAGTCAATTTCAGACAAAGCTTTGGTAGATCAAATGTCACAGATTGTAAATAACGAAAACATGTTCCGTGCTCTAATGTCAGAAAGGTAATAAACGTCATAATGTGGTGGCTCAGGTTAATACCATTGCTAGGAAATATAGTTCACAGAATTTCCACAAATGGCGCTGCGATTTCATAATTTATATACAAGTATATACCGGAAATTGTTATAAACATGAGCCAGAGGATTTGGCAACACCGATCATCAGGTCCATGCTATTTTATCAGGGCTAGATGCTCCGCTGTCCGGTTTTTCGCCTGCTGTGCGCATGACGTCACCTCCGAGTGATTCTCATTAGGGATATATGGGTATTATAGTTACTTTCTTTTTACCGCGCTTATTTTCACATTTAGCTTTCTATTGGGTATCGAGAGATAAGTTAATAAATATCATCCAATAACATTTTATTAATATTGGGAACAAACGTCAAAGCTGGATGTCACTTTTGATCATATCATATATAAGTTTTGTATCAAAACTATTTTCGTTTTCTTTTTTTCGCAATAATTAAAAAGTTGTAACAAAACAAAAATGGGCTTTTCAGTCCAGTACCGAAAACACTCCGATGGCTCCCGAACCCATGTGAAGTCAATATGTTTCGTTGAAGCGATCCGCTCAGCAGTGGTGGGTCGGGTGGCGTAGTGGTATAGTGTTATGCAGCAAATTGCTGTGTTCAAGCGGGTGTTGGCTCGAAACACACGCTTGCAACTTTTTTTTATTTTTTTTTAACCAAAAAATATATTGATATGCTTTTCACTCATATTACACACATTTTGTTTTGTACCATCGACATGAATATGTTTTTGAATCAAATTTTACCACTACGTCATGTGACCCTCTGCAGAACGGATCGCTTTAACGAACCATACTTAACGACACGTGGGTTCGGGAGCTTTGGGCGTGTTTTCGGTACTGGATACAAAAACCCATTTTTATTTTGAAATAACTTTTGAATTATTGTGAAAAAAACAAAAATAGTTTTGTTATAAAACTTAAATGTTATTTCCATGTATCACTAAAAAATGTATTCAATTCAAAACCCTAATTTCTTGTCATCAGTATATCATTATCAAATAATCCAGTGATCAAATGTTCCGCTTCTGTGGAATCTGATTGGTTGAGATTAGCAATTGTTAAACTCTTTGTTAAACAAAAAAAATGGAGTCAAGTTGATTGACTCAGTACTTCCCACACATAACAGTTGCAACCAAATCATCGCCCGCCTGTCGTCAAAAAACATCCAACACAAAAACTAGTAAATAGTTTCCTAAATCTCTCCGTAGGCGACACGATTCAGCCCCAACTGGACGAAACGAAACAATCAGGAACCCCCAAATTGCTTAAAAACGAAGTTTGAGCTATTTCTATATTTTTAGTTATTTTATTATTGCTGCGCCGCCACTGACACGTTTTTTGAAAACCATACGCATTTTTCGTCCTTGCCGCGGTAATAATACTGTGTCTAAATTTCATTAAAATTAATTCCATAATTTCCATGTTACTAAATTCAGAACGACCTAAATCAATACCTACCCCTACCAATACCAAATCCCTTGATTTCTGTAATAGCCAAGGCAATGTTCGGATGGACCTAACAAACGTCTATTATGCCGCTAGGTATTTCTTTCACAGGAAATGGACCTCGCTGAAGGCAGTAGTTTATAATATTTACAGCGGCAAACTTTCTATTTAGGTTGAGAGGACATCCTTTATATGAATCCTGTATATGATTGAGGAAATCTTTTTTTTAATTTTTCAATGAATGACCAAATTCATAAATATTACTGAAACGTGTTTTTTTTCTTTGCAATATTGATGTAAATCATAGTTTTAATTTGACCTTTTTTTGTTTTTCTTTGAGATAATTTTGTTTATTTGATAGCTTAAAACTCACTACTCGTTACTCGATACTGTAGAGAAATGTGCCTGCATGTATTTACCTTAGAACAATAAATCTTTCTATTTATTTAAGACTTCTTAATTGTCCTTACACTTCTTTGTGAGTAATTAAATTTACAAACCTGATATAGAACGTTTAATTGCTAAAAGTGATATGCGACCTGACTACCATCTTCACAAATCAGGATCTGTTGTATCTTGAACAATAGAATTAAAGTACACTGTATAGGTTAAAGGTCTAAAATCACTTTTTTCCGGGTTTACTCGATCTATAACAAATATAAGATAATTCCTTTTAGAAGGCATAAATAGATGATTCAGCATAGCTAATCCAGTACAGTACTTTTCATTTGTAAAACGACTCTTTATCCTTTTACCATACAAGATCGAGCGACACGCCAAACTGATTTATTCAAACACTCTCAAGTATTTATTTGATATCAATCACAAGACATTCGTCCCAAATATTTACATCTAGCTTCCAGACTATTATAATATTATATAACGTATTCAGAGTATCTAAAGTTTTTATAATTTCAATTTATCTCTATACAGGGTGGCCAATCGGGTGACGATAATAATTTTTTTTTAGATAGCCTGTACCGAGACCTATCCAAAACACCCCCATGTATGTGTACCGATTATTGATAGTTTTCGAGTTATGATTTTTTTTTGAAAACTTAGAGATTTTCCAGTTTTTCCAAGAAATCGTCAAAAACAAAAACAAGAATTCTTTTTGGCTTTTATTTTTTTCTGCAATTATACTAAGAATTAAGCCTTTTTTAATACCCAATAAAGAGAACCTGTACATCCGAATAATAATTAAGTACATTTTGGGCCCAGAGTTTGAAATCTCTGTTTTTAGTCAGGAGACCAAAACCTTCAAAATAAAATTAAAAATACTTGTGCCTGGTTCTGGAGCTTCAAACTAATCTTAAAAACTGTGCAGGACATTGCACTTTCGAAATAATAATGAAAAAGCAGCACTTATGGGGACATTTTGCGCCGTACGCGAGTGTTAAAGGTAAAAAGGTGATAATTCAAGAATTTCCAAAATGATTTAAAAAACTATTATTTTGCTTTATTATGACAAATTAAAGAAAAAAATCTCGTAACAACTAATAAACCCGATAATCATTGATGTTTTGATGACTTTTAATAAAAAAACTAATACCCAAATTGTGATTTTTGAAGAGTTTTTGCTATGTACTATTGAACTTCTGCTAAATTAAGTTGTACGGAAAGTTAACAAAGGAAAGGAATAATAATACAATAATCTGACTTCCAATTTCATGGCAGAATTACCTGGGAAGCGATGTCGTAGCATACGCAATCCCTTTCTTTCAGAGTAGCTTTTTGCGAGCTTAGTTGTGTTAATCAATTTTCGGTAATAGGCAAGGCAATGTTAGGATGGACCTAAAAAGGTGATTTATATCGCTAGGTCTTCCTTGACAGGTCAGTAGACAGCCTGTCATGAATAAAAGTTTTTCAGTTTTTCATTTTTCAACCCCCCATCCCCCAAACACCCAAATTCCACCCCCACTCAAAAAAAGCAGAAAATGATCAGGAACCTCTAAAACGCCTAAAAACGAAGTTTGAGGAATATTTGAAATTTTTGTTTTAATTACTCCGCCGCCCATGTACTGATTTCCAAAATTATAGCAGCATTACCTACTAAGACCCCACAGCGTATTGCTGCCCACAGTCCATGCAGCGGTTACTGAGATTACTAGGCTAGAAAAACGCGTACACACAGATAGACCGACAGGCAGAACGACGGAAATGAGTGACTCGGATTTTTGTTATGTAGACATTATAAAACGCCCAAAAAACCTATTATCTCAAAATCAAAAATTTTCACAATCCTCCCCTCACCTATCGGTGTGGGAAGTAAAAGGGATGGCGTATGCTACGATGACGCTTGCCAGGTAATTCCGCCATGGAATTAAAAGTCAGATTGTTGTTTATTATTCCTTTCCTTTGTTAACTTTCCATAATACGACTTAATTTAGCAGAAGTTCAATAGTACACAGCAAAAAGCACAGGTATTAATTTTTTTATTAAAAGAGATTAAAACGTCAATGATTATCGTGTTTATTAGTTGTTTTGAGTTTTTTCTTTAATTTGTCGTAATAAAGTAAAATAATAGTTTTTTAAATCATTTTGTAAATTCGTGAATTATCACCTTTTTACCTTTAACAGTCACGTATGGCGCAAAATGCCCCCATAAGTGCTATTTTTTCATCATTATTTCGAAAGTGCAATGTCTTGCAGAGTTTTTAAAATTAGACAGGAGCTCCAGAAATAGGCATAAATAATTTTAATTTTATTTTGAAGGTTCTGGTCTCCTGACTAAAAACAGAGATTTCAAACTTTGAGCCCAAAATGTACTTAATAATTGTTCGGATGTACAGGTTCTAGTTATTGGATATTAAAATAAGCTTAATATTGAGTATAATTACAGAAAAAAATATAAGCCAAAAAGCATTCTTGTTTTTGTTTTTGACGATTTCTTGGAAAAGCCGGAAAATCTCTAAGTTTTCGAAAAAAAATCATAACTCGAAAACTATCAATAATCGGTACATATACATGGGGGTGTTTTGAATAGGTCTCGGTACGGGCTACCTAAAAAAAAATTATTATCGTCACCCGATTGGCCGCCCTGTATGTATACAGGGTGTTAATTAAGTATGTTAACAAACTTTAACCACGAATAGTACTCCGAAAAATAGAAAGAAAATGTCATATGAACATGGGTCCGGAAATGCTTCCTAAGGGAGCTACGCTCCTTTGCATGAGGCACCCTAAAGACGGTTTTCCCTCGATATTCTTGAAACCATTCATAACACAATTACGGAATTAGGTACGATGGGTAAACTTTTGACGCCGAATCTGATTCTGAATTCAGAATTTCATAATTTTAATCAGAAGCGTATCATACGGGAGGAGTTAAGGGTAAAAATAAACCCATTTTCTAAATGGTAATTTTTTTGACATTTTGAATTTAGAATATGGTATTTCAGAGATTTCTACAAATGGTTTTTTGGTACATCTCGATAGGGCTAACCATTTTCGAGAAAAATGCAAAGCAATGAATCGATGCAGGCTATTGTAAATAAATAAATGTTCATTTATTTAATAAGTGTGCTGTGAAAAACAATTGAAATAATTGATAAACAACTTAAGAACTGTCAGTTTATTCAGTTTAGAGTTATTACAAAACATTTAGGTATTATTTTTAAAGTAACATTATTTAATAAGAGTTTGAACAAATAAGAAATAAAATACTAAGACAAATAAAGAATGTTTTCATAAAGTGGAAGTGACCGCCACCAGCCGAATATCAGTACACTTCTACTTGACAACAAACTCTGAAACACCATATTCTAAAATCAAAATGTCAAAAAATTACCATTTAGAAAATGGGGTTATTTACCCCTAAGTCCTCCCGTATGATACGCCTCTGATTAAAATTATGAAATTCTGAATTCAGAATCAGATTCAGCGTCAAAAGTTTACCCATCGTACCTAATTTCGTAATTTTGTTATGAATGGTTTCGAGAATATCGAGGGAAAACCGTCTTCAGGGTGCCCCATGCAAAGGAGCGTAGCTCCCTTAGGAAGCATTTCCGGACCCATGTTCATATGACATTTTCTTTCTATTTTTCAGAGTACTATTCGTGGTTAAAGTTTGTTAACATACTTAATTAACACCCTGAATAAAAATGAATCCCTTTTCCCTTGGTCACGGCATCACGTGAGAATGACTTGACCATATTGACCAATACAAATTACAGTATCCAAAATCCAAATTACAGTATTTTGGAAGTCGCCAAAGTGAAATAGATTCTGAATATGCCATCCACTCGTGGTGGCGAAACGTCAAGCCTTAACGCTAAACGATGCCGGCTTAACAACCCAAGAACCACAAATTCACTCGACGGTGGCCGGGAAAGCCTCACACAGTACATCAGGAGTAATAATTCCACCCAGTCAAGGTCAAGTGGGCGTGTTATTTGTATATATTTGATTGCTAACTATTCTGAGCCTAAACCCAGCTGTAATCTTGGCAACATTGCTTGGCTCAGGAAGATTCGATAATTTACATAAACTTGTATATCAAAGGCTCACAATGGTATTAAATGTATGCATGGATCATGTATGTACTATAAATATGAATATATAAGCATTTTCAAAAATATTTATTTTAAATAATTTCTTATGTATATTACGGTTTTTAGATACAACACAATATATCTGGAGATGAAAATAAAACTATTATTTATCTAGCACATCTCTAAGTAGGTGGCTCAGTATATGGTCAATTTCCAATTGGCTCAGGTTTGTTATAATGATGTATATATATATATATATATATATATATATATATATATATATATATAACCCGTCTGGGTCCGGGTTTAGAATGTTCCCAGGGTTTAATCTGCCTGTCGTAAGAGGCGACTAAAAGATTGGTAGTCCTTGCCTTAAAAGGGCCTATGGTGGTCACCGGCTGTGAAAGCAGGCGTATGAACCACCATAGTGAGGAAGCGGCTGCACCTAGGTTAAGGACGGCTTCCCGACAGCGTCTGACCCCAGGTTAGGGGCGGCTGATAGCAAACCTGGCAGTAGGTATAAAATGCGCCCCCAGGAAGCCGACCAACATCAAACGGCTATTCGGTGCGTGGCGACACTGCGGGGATAACCCAAGCCAGGGATGAAAGCCGGCCGGCAACCTGTACAGGTCATCCCTAGGAGGCAATGTGGTCGGCTGCCTCCGAAATGTCGGCTGGGGGCCCTAAGGCTAACCACCGGACGGGCCCTACCTTCTGGTTCGACCGCCCCAGAAGAAGAGCACCCACACCAGGCCGGTATCGGAAGCCGGCTCTGGGCAAGGTGGCGGTGCCTCGGATCGCCCTGACGACGACACACGCAACGACATGGACTGTTTTAGGTGGACGACGGAACTGAAGGATGACCTGCTGAGCTGCTACGAGAGCAGTAGCCCGCGCCGTAGGGGATACATGGCCCGCATGCATGGGAGGTGGTGTGAAATGCATCCAGAGCATAGCACAATTACCTCCCAGAGCTTGCGGAACCAGGTATTTTACCTTCGGGGGCAGGGATACGTTCGTGCTCCAGCTCAGCCTGCCCCTCCGGCGACTGAAAGGCCTGTTAACCAGGCTGAAAGGTCGCCGATGAGGCCCGCTGAGAGGGAGGTCGACGAGGCCGTCTCACCTGGAGATTTCGGTGACCGAAGGGCCTTGCATAACAGCAAGAGGTCTTTCAAGCTGGCAGATTTAAAGAGAGAGGATGAGGCGTTGACTGAACGTCTATCGGAGGTCTCTGACATTTGGAGCATCAATTGCGAAATTTACGCTGCGGCTCTGAGGCTGGCTGGACAGGGGAGAGTGAGAGACTCTCCTGTCGAGAGAGCACAGAGGCGGGTGCGCCAGATGGAAGCGAAAATCCAGTTGGCTCGCCAAGAAGCATCCCGTATCCAGTGTGTGATGGAATATAGAGCGGCCGGTAGGCCTTTTACGCGCCGCGTGCGCCAGATAGCCCGAGAGCTAAGGCGCGACCATCACACGCTCAGTCAAGCGGTACTGGTTGTTGTCAAGCAGCATTGTCTTGACAGGATACGGACGCTAATCGCTGCTAAACGATCACTGGTGACGCGGGCGAGAGGTTTGGAGGAAAACAGAATGTTTTCCGAAAAGCCTGCTCGTCTCTTCCAACAGCGACCACCAGTCATAGAGCAGCCGCCAACTGCTGATCGCGTGGAGACTTTCTGGAGGGGCATTTACGAACAGCCCAAACCTCTCCAAGCAGACACTCCGGCCTTGGCGCAGTTCGAGTCCGTTTGTAGGAGGACTCCAAACTTGAATGTACTGCGTCACCCGATAAACACGGAAGAAATTCTTGGTGCCTTACGAGGCGCAAAGAATTTCGCAGCTCCTGGCCCGGATGGCATAAACACCTACTGGTTGAAAAAGTTTCCCAGTTGCCACCGGCATTTAGCTAGAGTTTTTAACTCGTGGCTAAATCAGGAGCAGCCAATTCCGGCTTGGTTTGTCGAGGGTCGAACCGTGCTTCTCCCGAAGACCGGAGATTTGTCTGATCCTAAAAACTACAGGCCAATAACATGTCTGAACGCATGTTACAAGCTCTTCACCAGAATCTTGTACATGCGTATCCTTCAAGCTGTAAATCCCGTATTTCTCAGCGTATATGAACAAAGAGGGTCTAAGAAAGGAGTAGCTGGCTGCAGGGATAACCTGTTGATTGACCGCTGTGTCACACAGGACTCCGTGCAGAACCTGCGAAACCTTTCTATGGCCTGGATCGACTATCGGAAAGCATTCGACACTACGTCTCATGAACTGATTGTGCGGCTGTTGGAATGTCTTTCGGTAGATGATCAAATAGTGGGATGCATCAAACAACTGATGCCGCTCTGGAAGACTCGGTTCACTATAACATCGGGTGAAACCAGGGTTCGAACAGAGTTGGTATCATTTAAAAGAGGGGTCTTCCAAGGAGACTCCCTGAGTCCCTTGCTCTTTTGCATCTCGCTACTGCCTTTGTCCATAGCGCTGAAAAATACTAAGGGATACAGCTGTGGCAAGCCCAATTACCGGAGGCACAAGGTCACCCACTTATTTTACATGGATGACCTGAAACTCTATGCCTCCGGACAGCGCGATTTAGAGCAGTCGCTGAGGGTAGTACAGGATTACAGTCAAGCTATTGGTATGGAGTTCGGGATAGACAAATGTGCCATGGTTCATCTCAAAAGAGGACGTTGCGGAGATAGTGAAGATGAGGAGCAGCTCATTGATGGGAGCATCTTGCGACAACTGCATGCCGGAGATACTTATACCTACCTTGGAGTGGCGCAGCGTCACATCCAAGAGGCAGAATTGGTCAAAGAGTGTCTCCGCCGCAAGTATTTGCACCGACTCCGGCAGATCTGGTCGTCAGAACTGTCCGGCAAGAACAAAGTCGCTGCCACAAACATGCTTGCGGTCCCATTGTTGTTATACAGCTTTGGTGCTATCCACTGGAAAGTGGAAGAGCTGCGACAAATCGACATAAAGACCCGCAAAAGGATGAATATGGAGGGAAGTCTACATCCTAGATCCTCTGTCCCGCGAATATGCCTCCCACGGCACCTGGGAGGGCGTGGACTATTGAGTTTGGAGCGTCTGCACAACAGAGTAGTACTGGCCACTGCCTGCTATGTTACGACGAGCAACGATCCCCTGATCCGCTTTGTGCGAGAGCACGAGATTGCGGGTAAAGGAGCCTTCCTTTTTAAAGCAGCAACACGGGCAGCCGAAGAACTTAGTCTCACGCTCGACTTCACGCGGAGGTGTCAGCAGTCCGTTACGGAACTTGTTCCCGCACAATTAAAAACCCGGATTAAAACTGCTGAAGTCCAATTGCTTTTAAGACTTCACAAAGATAAACCAATGCACGGAATCTTCTACAAACATCTAGAAGAGCATGGTTTATCTGAGCAGTTGACCTTCTCCTTCCTAAGGTCTAATGGGTTGAAGTCGGAGACTGAGAGCTCTATAATGGCTTGCCAAGACGGTGTCTTCAACACCTTAGTATACCGTAGCCGGATTATGGGTATGGATGTGCCCGATATCCGCTGTAGAGCCTGCCTGCAGGCGCCAGAGACCCTTACGCACCTCTTGTCGGCGTGTAAGGTGTACGCTGGCACAGCCTACGTCTATCGGCACAACGCGGCTCTACGAGTGCTATGCTACCATTTAAGGCACTCATACGGTATAGATGAGACACCGGTGCTGCCGTATGCTCCAGGGGACATTGAGTCCGTTGTGGAGAACGAGAGGTGCCGAATTTACTGGAACTACTCATTCTCCACGCTCGAGCTTATACATGCAAATAAGCCCGACATAGTCCTCCTCGACTACCAACAAAAGACGATGTTCGTTATCGAGTTCTCGGCGCCTGCCGAGGGGAACATCGTCTCTAAAGAGGAGGAAAAGCGGACCAAGTATCAGGAGCTCCTCGGACAACTTCGCAGGCTCTGGCCGGACTACACTGTGAGTCTGCTAGTAATGGTCATTGGATCCCTAGGTGGTATGAGGGATACGCTGCTCTCTGCACTGCGCAAAATGCCGGGGTGCCGTGCGGCGGCGCACATCTTAGCCGCCAGAATGCAGAAGGCAGTCATCCATGGGTCCCTTCGTCTGCTTAGGACGCACGATTCGCGGACCCAGTGATTGCTCACCTCACGGTGTGAGGAGTAGTCGCTGGGAAATGGAACAGCAGCCCGGTGTGTCGGAGCCCGGGTTGCACCTTTTTTGTTTTTGTTTTGTTATATATATATATATATATATATATATATATATATATATACCCGTCTGGGTCCGGGTTTAGAATGTTCCCAGGGTTTAATCTGCCTGTCGTAAGAGGCGACTAAAAGATTGGTAGTCCTTGCCTTAAAAGGGCCTATGGTGGTCACCGGCTGTGAAAGCAGGCGTATGAACCACCATAGTGAGGAAGCGGCTGCACCTATGTTAAGGACGGCTTCCCGACAGCGTCTGACCCCAGGTTAGGGGCGGCTGATAGCAAACCTGGCAGTAGGTATAAAATGCGCCCCCAGGAAGCCGACCAACATCAAACGGCTATTCGGTGCGTGGCGACACTGTGGGGATAACCCAAGCCAGGGATGAAAGCCGGCCGGCAACCTGTACAGGTCATCCCTAGGAGGCAATGTGGTCGGCTGCCTCCGAAATGTCGGCTGGGGGCCCTAAGGCTAACCACCGGACGGGCCCTACCTTCTGGTTCGACCGCCCCAGAAGAAGAGCACCCACACCAGGCCGGTATCGGAAGCCGGCTCTGGGCAAGGTGGCGGTGCCTCGGATCGCCCTGACGACGACACACGCAACGACGTGGACCGTTTTAGGTGGACGACGGAACTGAAGGATGACCTGCTGAGCTGCTACGAGAGCAGTAGCCCGCGCCGTAGGGGATACATGTCCCGCATGCATGGGAGGTGGTGTGAAATGCATCCAGAGCATAGCACAATTACCTCCCAGAGCTTGCGGAACCAGGTATTTTACCTTCGGGGGCAGGGATACGTTCGTGCTCCAGCTCAGCCTGCCCCTCCGGCGACTGAAAGGCCTGTTAACCAGGCTGAAAGGTCGCCGATGAGGCCCGCTGAGAGGGAAATCGACGAAGCCGTCTCACCTGGAGATTTCAGTGACCGAAGGGCCTTGCATAACAACAAGAGGTCCTTCAAGCTGGCAGATTTAAAGAGAGAGGATGAGGCGTTGAGTGAACGTCTATCAGAGGTCTCTGACATTTGGAGCATCAATTGCGAAATTTACGCTGCGGCTCTGAGGCTGGCTGGACAGGGGAGAGTGAGAGACTCTCCTGTCGAGAGAGCACAGAGGCGGGTGCGCCAGATGGAAGCGAAAATCCAGTTGGCTCGACAAGAAGCATCCCGTATCCAGTGTGTGATGGAATATAGAGCGGCCGGTAGGCCTTTTACGCGCCGCGTGCGCCAGATAGCCCGAGAGCTAAGGCGCGACCATCACACGCTCAGTCAAGCGGTACTGGTTGTTGTCAAGCAGCATTGTCTTGACAGGATACGGACGCTAATCGCTGCTAAACGATCACTGGTGACGCGGGCGAGAGGTTTGGAGGAAAACAGATTGTTTTCCGAAAAGCCTGCTCGTCTCTTCCAACAGCGACCACCAGTCATAGAGCAGCCGCTAACTGCTGATCGCGTGGAGACTTTCTGGAGGCGAATTTACGAACACCCCAAACCTCTCCAAGCAGACACTCCGGCCTTGGCGCAGTTCGAGTCCGTTTGTAGGAGGACTCCAAACCTGAATGTACTGCGTCACCCGATAAACACGGAAGAAATTCTTGGTGCCTTACGAGGCGCAAAGAATTTCGCAGCTCCTGGCCCGGATGGCATAAACACCTACTGGTTGAAAAAGTTTCCCAGTTGCCACCGGCATTTAGCTAGAGTTTTTAACTCGTGGCTAAATCAGGAGCAGCCAATTCCGGCTTGGTTTGTCGAGGGTCGAACCGTGCTTCTCCCGAAGACCGGAGATTTGTCTGATCCTAAAAACTACAGGCCAATAACATGTCTGAACGCATGTTACAAGCTCTTCACCAGAATCTTGTACATGCGTATCCTTCAAGCTGTAAATCCCGTATTTCTCAGCGTATATGAACAAAGAGGGTCTAAGAAAGGAGTAGCTGGCTGCAGGGATAACCTGTTGATTGACCGCTGTGTCACACAGGACTCCGTGCATTACCTGCGAAACCTTTCTATGGCCTGGATCGACTATCGGAAGGCATTCGACACTACGTCTCATGAACTGATTGTGCGGCTGTTGGAATGTCTTTCGGTAGATGATCAAATAGTGGGATGCATCAAACAACTGATGCCGCTCTGGAAGACTCGGTTCACTATAACATCGGGTGAAACCAGGGTTCGAACAGAGTTGGTATCATTTAAAAGAGGGGTCTTCCAAGGAGACTCCTTGAGTCCCTTGCTCTTTTGCATCTCGCTACTGCCTTTGTCCATAGCGCTGACAAATACTAAGGGATACAGCTGTGGCAAGCCCAATTACCGGAGGCACAAGGTCACCCACTTATTTTACATGGATGACCTGAAACTCTATGCCTCCGGACAACGCGATTTAGAGCAGTCGCTGAGGGTAGTGCAGGATTACAGTCAAGCTATTGGTATGGAGTTCGGGATAGACAAATGTGCCATGGTTCATCTCAAAAGAGGACGTTGCGGAGATAGTGAAGATGAGGAGCAGCTCGTTGATGGGAGCATCTTGCGACAACTGCATGCCGGAGATACCTATACCTACCTTGGAGTGGCGCAGCGTCACATCCAAGAGGCAGAATTGGTCAAAGAGTGTCTCCGCCGCAAGTATTTGCACCGACTCCGGCAGATCTGGTCGTCAGAACTGTCCGGCAAAAACAAAGTCGCTGCCACAAACATGCTTGCGGTCCCATTGTTGCTATACAGCTTTGGTGCTGTCCACTGGAACGTGGAAGAGCTGCGACAAATCGACATAAAGACCCGCAAAAGGATGAATATGGAGGGAAGTCTACATCCTAGATCCTCTGTCCCGCGAATATACCTCCCGCGACACCTGGCAGGGCGTGGACTATTGAGTTTGGAGCGTCTGCACAACAGAGTAGTACTGGCCACTGCCTGCTATGTTACGACGAGCACCGATCCCCTGATCCGCTTTGTGCGAGAGCACGAGATTGCGGGTAAAGGAGCCTTCCTTTTTAAAGCAGCAACACGGGCAGCCGAAGAACTTAGTCTCACGCTCGACTTCACGCGGAGGTGTCAGCAGTCCGTTACGGAACTTGCTCCCGCACAATTAAAAACCCGGATTAAAACTGCTGAAGTCCAATTGCTTTTAAGACTTCACAAAGATAAACCAATGCACGGAATCTTCTACAAACATCTAGAAGAGCATGGTTTATCTGAGCAGTTGACCTTCTCCTTCCTAAGGTCTGATGGGTTGAAGTCGGAGACTGAGAGCTCTATAATGGCTTGCCAAGACGGTGTCTTCAACACCTTAGTATACCGTAGCCGGATTATGGGTATGGATGTGCCCGATATCCGCTGTAGAGCCTGCCTGCAGGCGCCAGAGACCCTTACGCACCTCTTGTCGGCGTGTAAGGTGTACGCTGGCACAGCCTACGTCTATCGGCACAACGCGGCTCTACGAGTCCTATACTACCATTTAAGGCACTCATACGGTATAGATGAGACACCGGTGCTGCCATACGCTCCAGGGGACATTGAGTCCGTTGTGGAGAACGAGAGGTGCCGAATTTACTGGAACTACTCATTCTCCACGCTCGAGCTTATACATGCAAATAAGCTCGACATAGTCCTCCTCGACTACCAACAAAAGACGATGTTCGTTATCGAGTTCTCGGCACCCGCCGAGGGGAACATCGTCTCTAAGGAGGAGGAAAAGCGGACCAAGTATCAGGAGCTCCTCGGACAACTTCGCAGGCTCTGGCCGGACTACACTGTGAGTCTGCTAGTAATGGTCATTGGATCCCTAGGTGGTATGAGGGATACGCTGCTCTCTGCACTGCGCAAAATGCCGGTGTGCCGTGCGGCGGCGCACATCTTAGCCGCCAGAATGCAGAAGGCAGTCATCCATGGGTCCCTTCGTCTGCTTAGGACGCACGATACGCGGACCCAGTGATTGCTCACCTCACGGTGTGAGGAGTAGTCGCTGGGGAATGGAACAGCAGCCCGGTGTGTCGGAGCCCGGGTTGCACCTTTTTTGTTTTTGTTTTGTTTATATATATATATATATATATATATATATATATATATATATATATATATATATATATATATATACCCGTCTGGGTCCGGGTTTAGAATGTTCCCAGGGTTTAATCTGCCTGTCGTAAGAGGCGACTAAAAGATTGGTAGTCCTTGCCTTAAAAGGGCCTATGGTGGTCACCGGCTGTGAAAGCAGGCGTATGAACCACCATAGTGAGGAAGCGGCTGCACCTATGTTAAGGACGGCTTCCCGACAGCGTCTGACCCCAGGTTAGGGGCGGCTGATAGCAAACCTGGCAGTAGGTATAAAATGCGCCCCCAGGAAGCCGACCAACATCAAACGGCTATTCGGTGCGTGGCGACACTGTGGGGATAACCCAAGCCAGGGATGGAAGCCGGCCGGCAACCTGTACAGGTCATCCCTAGGAGGCAATGTGGTCGGCTGCCTCCGAAATGTCGGCTGGGGGCCCTAAGGCTAACCACCGGACGGGCCCTACCTTCTGGTTCGACCGCCCCAGAAGAAGAGCACCCACACCAGGCCGGTATCGGAAGCCGGCTCTGGGCAAGGTGGCGGTGCCTCGGATCGCCCTGACGACGACACACGCATCGACATGGACCGTTTTAGGTGGACGACGGAACTGAAGGATGACCTGCTGAGCTGCTACGAGAGCAGTAGCCCGCGCCGTAGGGGATACATGTCCCGCATGCATGGGAGGTGGTGTGAAATGCATCCAGAGCATAGCACAATTACCTCCCAGAGCTTGCGGAACCAGGTATTTTACCTTCGGGGGCAGGGATACGTTCGTGCTCCAGCTCAGCCTGCCCCTCCGGCGACTGAAAGGCCTGTTAACCAGGCTGGAAGGTCGCCGATGAGGCCCGCTGAGAGGGA
This sequence comes from Callosobruchus maculatus, assembly GCA_951848785.1. Lineage (NCBI taxonomy): Eukaryota > Metazoa > Arthropoda > Insecta > Coleoptera > Chrysomelidae > Callosobruchus > Callosobruchus maculatus. Next base: position 600,497 of record CATOUR010000067.1, read on the forward strand.
AATCGACGAAGCCGTCTCACCTGGAGATTTCAGTGACCGAAGGGCCTTGCATAACAACAAGAGGTCCTTCAAGCTGGCAGATTTAAAGAGAGAGGATGAGGCGTTGAGTGAACGTCTATCGGAGGTCTCTGACATTTGGAGCATCAATTGCGAAATTTACGCTGCGGCTCTGAGGCTGGCTGGACAGGGGAGAGTGAGAGACTCTCCTGTCGAGAGAGCACAGAGGCGGGTGCGCCAGATGGAAGCGAAAATCCAGTTGGCTCGCCAAGAAGCATCCCGTATCCAGTGTGTGATGGAATATAGAGCGGCCGGTAGGCCTTTTACGCGCCGCGTGCGCCAGATAGCCCGAGAGCTAAGACGCGACCATCACACGCTCAGTCAAGCGGTACTGGTTGTTGTCAAGCAGCATTGTCTTGACAGGATACGGACGCTAATCGCTGCTAAACGATCACTGGTGACGCGGGCGAGAGGTTTGGAGGAAAACAGATTGTTTTCCGAAAAGCCTGCTCGTCTCTTCCAACAGCGACCACCAGTCATAGAGCAGCCGCCAACTGCTGATCGCGTGGAGACTTTCTGGAGGGGCATTTACGAACACCCCAAACCTCTCCAAGCAGACACTCCGGCCTTGGCGCAGTTCGAGTCCGTTTGTAGGAGGACTCCAAACCTGAATGTACTGCGTCACCCGATAAACACGGAAGAAATTCTTGGTGCCTTACGAGGCGCAAAGAATTTCGCAGCTCCTGGCCCGGATGGCATAAACACCTACTGGTTGAAAAAGTTTCCCAGTTGCCACCGGCATTTAGCTAGAGTTTTTAACTCGTGGCTAAATCAGGAGCAGCCAATTCCGGCTTGGTTTGTCGAGGGTCGAACCGTGCTTCTCCCGAAGACCGGAGATTTGTCTGATCCTAAAAACTACAGGCCAATAACATGTCTGAACGCATGTTACAAGCTCTTCACCAGAATCTTGTACATGCGTATCCTTCAAGCTGTAAATCCCGTATTTCTCAGCGTATATGAACAAAGAGGGTCTAAGAAAGGAGTAGCTGGCTGCAGGGATAACCTGTTGATTGACCGCTGTGTCACACAGGACTCCGTGCATTACCTGCGAAACCTTTCTATGGCCTGGATCGACTATCGGAAGGCATTCGACACTACGTCTCATGAACTGATTGTGCGGCTGTTGGAATGTCTTTCGGTAGATGATCAAATAGTGGGATGCATCAAACAACTGATGCCGCTCTGGAAGACTCGGTTCACTATAACATCGGGTGAAACCAGGGTTCGAACAGAGTTGGTATCATTTAAAAGAGGGGTCTTCCAAGGAGACTCCTTGAGTCCCTTGCTCTTTTGCATCTCGCTACTGCCTTTGTCCATAGCGCTGAAAAATACTAAGGGATACAGCTGTGGCAAGCCCAATTACCGGAGGCACAAGGTCACCCACTTATTTTACATGGATGACCTGAAACTCTATGCCTCCGGACAACGCGATTTAGAGCAGTCGCTTAGGGTAGTGCAGGATTACAGTCAAGCTATTGGTATGGAGTTCGGGATAGACAAATGTGCCATGGTTCATCTCAAAAGAGGACGTTGCGGAGATAGTGAAGATGAGGAGCAGCTCGTTGATGGGAGCATCTTGCGACAACTGCATGCCGGAGATACCTATACCTACCTTGGAGTGGCGCAGCGTCACATCCAAGAGGCAGAATTGGTCAAAGAGTGTCTCCGCCGCAAGTATTTGCACCGACTCCGGCAGATCTGGTCGTCAGAACTGTCCGGCAAAAACAAAGTCGCTGCCACAAACATGCTTGCGGTCCCATTGTTGCTATACAGCTTTGGTGCTATCCACTGGAACGTGGAAGAGCTGCGACAAATCGACATAAAGACCCGCAAAAGGATGAATATGGAGGGAAGTCTACATCCTAGATCCTCTGTCCCGCGAATATACCTCCCGCGACACCTGGGAGGGCGTGGACTATTGAGTTTGGAGCATCTGCACAACAGAGTAGTACTGGCCACTGCCTGCTATGTTACGACGAGCACCGATCCCCTGATCCGCTTTGTGCGAGAGCACGAGATTGCGGGTAAAGGAGCCTTCCTTTTTAAAGCAGCAACACGGGCAGCCGAAGAACTTAGTCTCACGCTCGACTTCACGCGGAGGTGTCAGCAGTCCGTTACGGAACTTGCTCCCGCACAATTAAAAACCCGGATTAAAACTGCTGAAGTCCAATTGCTTTTAAGACTTCACAAAGATAAACCAATGCACGGAATCTTCTACAAACATCTAGAAGAGCATGGTTTATCTGAGCAGTTGACCTTCTCCTTCCTAAGGTCTAATGGGTTGAAGTCGGAGACTGAGAGCTCTATAATGGCTTGCCAAGACGGTGTCTTCAACACCTTAGTATACCGTAGCCGGATTATGGGTATGGATGTGCCCGATATCCGCTGTAGAGCCTGCCTGCAGGCGCCAGAGACCCTTACGCACCTGTTGTCGGCGTGTAAGGTGTACGCTAGCACAGCCTACGTCTATCGGCACAACGCGGCTCTACGAGTGCTATACTACCATTTAAGGCACTCATACGGTATAGATGAGACACCGGTGCTGCCATACGCTCCAGGGAACATTGAGTCCGTTGTGGAGAACGAGAGGTGCCGAATTTACTGGAACTACTCATTCTCCACGCTCGAGCTTATACATGCAAATAAGCCCGACATAGTCCTCCTCGACTACCAACAAAAGACGATGTTCGTTATCGAGTTCTCGGCACCTGCCGAGGGGAACATCGTCTCTAAGGAGGAGGAAAAGCGGACCAAGTATCAGGAGCTCCTCGGACAACTTCGCAGGCTCTGGCCGGACTACACTGTGAGTCTGCTAGTAATGGTCATTGGATCCCTAGGTGGTATGAGGGATACGCTGCTCTCTGCACTGCGCAAAATGCCGGTGTGCCGTGCGGCGGCGCACATCTTAGCCGCCAGAATGCAGAAGGCAGTCATCCATGGGTCCCTTCGTCTGCTTAGGACGCACGATACGCGGACCCAGTGATTGCTCACCTCACGGTGTGAGGAGTAGTCGCTGGGGAATGGAACAGCAGCCCGGTGTGTCGGAGCCCGGGTTGCACCTTTTTTGTTTTTGTTTTGTCTATATATATATATATATATATATATATATATATATATATATATATATGGCTGCAGGGATAACCTGTTGATTGACCGCTGTGTCACACAGGACTCCGTGCATTACCTGCGAAACCTTTCTATGGCCTGGATCGACTATCGGAAGGCATTCGACACTACGTCTCATGAACTGATTGTGCGGCTGTTGGAATGTCTTTCGGTAGATGATCAAATAGTGGGATGCATCAAACAACTGATGCCGCTCTGGAAGACTCGGTTCACTATAACATCGGGTGAAACCAGGGTTCGAACAGAGTTGGTATCATTTAAAAGAGGGGTCTTCCAAGGAGACTCCTTGAGTCCCTTGCTCTTCTGCATCTCGCTACTGCCTTTGTCCATAGCGCTGAAAAATACTAAGGGATACAGCTGTGGCAAGCCCAATTACCGGAGGCACAAGGTCACCCACTTATTTTACATGGATGACCTGAAACTCTATGCCTCCGGACAACGCGATTTAGAGCAGTCGCTGAGGGTAGTGCAGGATTACAGTCAAGCTATTGGTATGGAGTTCGGGATAGACAAATGTGCCATGGTTCATCTCAAAAGAGGACGTTGCGGAGATAGTGAAGATGAGGAGCAGCTCGTTGATGGGAGCATCTTGCGACAACTGCATGCCGGAGATACCTATACCTACCTTGGAGTGGCGCAGCGTCACATCCAAGAGGCAGAATTGGTCAAAGAGTGTCTCCGCCGCAAGTATTTGCACCGACTCCGGCAGATCTGGTCGTCAGAACTGTCCGGCAAAAACAAAGTCGCTGCCACAAACATGCTTGCGGTCCCATTGTTGCTATACAGCTTTGGTGCTGTCCACTGGAACGTGGAAGAGCTGCGACAAATCGACATAAAGACCCGCAAAAGGATGAATATGGAGGGAAGTCTACATCCTAGATCCTCTGTCCCGCGAATATACCTCCCGCGACACCTGGGAGGGCGTGGACTATTGAGTTTGGAGCATCTGCACAACAGAGTAGTACTGGCCACTGCCTGCTATGTTACGACGAGCACCGATCCCCTGATCCGCTTTGTGCGAGAGCACGAGATTGCGGGTAAAGGAGCCTTCCTTTTTAAAGCAGCAACACGGGCAGCCGAAGAACTTAGTCTCACGCTCGACTTCACGCGGAGGAGTCAGCAGTCCGTTACGGAACTTGCTCCCGCACAATTAAAAACCCGGATTAAAACTGCTGAAGTCCAATTGCTTTTAAGACTTCACAAAGATAAACCAATGCACGGAATCTTCTACAAACATCTAGAAGAGCATGGTTTATCTGAGCAGTTGACCTTCTCCTTCCTAAGGTCTAATGGGTTGAAGTCGGAGACTGAGAGCTCTATAATGGCTTGCCAAGACGGTGTCTTCAACACCTTAGTATACCGTAGCCGGATTATGGGTATGGATGTGCCCGATATCCGCTGTAGAGCCTGCCTGCAGGCGCCAGAGACCCTTACGCACCTCTTGTCGGCGTGTAAGGTGTACGCTGGCACAGCCTACGTCTATCGGCACAACGCGGCTCTACGAGTGCTATACTACCATTTAAGGCACTCATACGGTATAGATGAGACACCGGTGCTGCCATACGCTCCAGGGGACATTGAGTCCGTTGTGGAGAACGAGAGGTGCCGAATTTACTGGAACTACTCATTCTCCACGCTCGAGCTTATACATGCAAATAAGCCCGACATAGTCCTCCTCGACTACCAACAAAAGACGATGTTCGTTATCGAGTTCTCGGCACCCGCCGAGGGGAACATCGTCTCTAAGGAGGAGGAAAAGCGGACCAAGTATCAGGAGCTCCTCGGACAACTTCGCAGGCTCTGGCCGGACTACACTGTGAGTCTGCTAGTAATGGTCATTGGATCCCTAGGTGGTATGAGGGATACGCTGCTCTCTGCACTGCGCAAAATGCCGGTGTGCCGTGCGGCGGCGCACATCTTAGCCGCCAGAATGCAGAAGGCAGTCATCCATGGGTCCCTTCGTCTGCTTAGGACGCACGATACGCGGACCCAGTGATTGCTCACCTCACGGTGTGAGGAGTAGTCGCTGGGGAATGGAACAGCAGCCCGGTGTGTCGGAGCCCGGGTTGCACCTTTTTTGTTTTTGTTTTGTCTATATATAAGACAAAACAAAAACAAAAAGGGTGCAACCCGGGCTCCGACACACCGGGCTGCTGTTCCATTTCCCAGCGACTACTCCTCACACCGTGAGGTGAGCAATCACTGGGTCCGCGAATCGTGCGTCCTAAGCAGACGAAGGGACCCATGGATGACTGCCTTCTGCATTCTGGCGGCTAAGATGTGCGCCGCCGCACGGCACACCGGCATTTTGCGCAGTGCAGAGAGCAGCGTATCCCTCATACCACCTAGGGATCCAATGACCATTACTAGCAGACTCACAGTGTAGTCCGGCCAGAGCCTGCGAAGTTGTCCGAGGAGCTCCTGATACTTGGTCCGCTTTTCCTCCTCCTTAGAGACGATGTTCCCCTCGGCAGGCGCCGAGAACTCGATAACGAACATCGTCTTTTGTTGGTAGTCGAGGAGGACTATGTCGGGCTTATTTGCATGTATAAGCTCGAGCGTGGAGAATGAGTAGTTCCAGTAAATTCGGCACCTCTCGTTCTCCACAACGGACTCAATGTCCCCTGGAGCATACGGCAGCACCGGTGTCTCGTCTATACCGTATGAGTGCCTTAAATGGTAGTATAGCACTCGTAGAGCCGCGTTGTGCCGATAGACGTAGGCTGTGCCAGCGTACACCTTACACGCCGACAAGAGGTGCGTAAGGGTCTCTGGCGCCTGCAGGCAGGCTCTACAGCGGATATCGGGCACATCCATACCCATAATCCGGCTACGGTATACTAAGGTGTTGAAGACACCGTCTTGGCAAGCCATTATAGAGCTCTCAGTCTCCGACTTCAACCCATTAGACCTTAGGAAGGAGAAGGTCAACTGCCCAGATAAACCATGCTCTTCTAGATGTTTGTAGAAGATTCCGTGCATTGGTTTATCTTTGTGAAGTCTTAAAAGCAATTGGACTTCAGCAGTTTTAATCCGGGTTTTTAATTGTGCGGGAGCAAGTTCCGTAACGGACTGCTGACACCTCCGCGTGAAGTCGAGCGTGAGACTAAGTTCTTCGGCTGCCCGTGTTGCTGCTCTAAAAAGGAAGGCTCCTTTACCCGCAATCTCGTGCTCTCGCACAAAGCGGATCAGGGGATCGGTGCTCGTCGTAACATAGCAGGCAGTGGCCAGTACTACTCTGTTGTGCAGACGCTCCAAACTCAATAGTCCACGCCCTCCCAGGTGTCGCGGGAGGTATATTCGCGGGACAGAGGATCTAGGATGTAGACTTCCCTCCATATTCATCCTTTTGCGGGTCTTTATGTCGATTTGTCGCAGCTCTTCCACTTTCCAGTGGATAGCACCAAAGCTGTATAACAACAATGGGACCGCAAGCATGTTTGTGGCAGCGACTTTGTTTTTGCCGGACAGTTCTGACGACCAGATCTGCCGGAGTCGGTGCAAATACTTGCGGCGGAGACACTCTTTGACCAATTCTGCCTCTTGGATGTGACGCTGCGCCACTCCAAGGTAGGTATAAGTATCTCCGGCATGCAGTTGTCGCAAGATGCTCCCATCAACGAGCTGCTCCTCATCTTCACTATCTCCGCAACGTCCTCTTTTGAGATGAACCGTGGCACATTTGTCTATCCCGAACTCCATACCAATAGCTTGACTGTAATCCTGCACTACCCTCAGCGACTGCTCTAAATCGCGTTGTCCGGAGGCATAGAGTTTCAGGTCATCCATGTAAAATAAGTGGGTGACCTTGTGCCTCCGGTAATTGGGCTTGCCACAGCTGTATCCCTTAGTATTTTTCAGCGCTATGGACAAAGGCAGTAGCGAGATGCAGAAGAGCAAGGGACTCAAGGAGTCTCCTTGGAAGACCCCTCTTTTAAATGATACCAACTCTGTCCGAACCCTGGTTTCACCCGATGTTATAGTGAACCGAGTCTTCCAGAGCGGCATCAGTTGTTTGATGCATCCCACTAGTTGATCATCTACCGAAAGACATTCCAACAGCCGCACAATCAGTTCATGAGACGTAGTGTCGAATGCCTTCCGATAGTCGATCCAGGCCATAGAAAGGTTTCGCAGGTACTGCACGGAGTCCTGTGTGACACAGCGGTCAATCAACAGGTTATCCCTGCAGCCAGCTACTCCTTTCTTAGACCCTCTTTGTTCATATACGCTGAGAAATACGGGATTTACAGCTTGAAGGATACGCATGTACAAGATTCTGGTGAAGAGCTTGTAACATGCGTTCAGACATGTTATTGGCCTGTAGTTTTTAGGATCAGACAAATCTCCGGTCTTCGGGAGAAGCACGGTTCGACCCTCGACAAACCAAGCCGGAATTGGCTGCTCCTGATTTAGCCACGAGTTAAAAACTCTAGCTAAATGCCGGTGGCAACTGGGAAACTTTTTCAACCAGTAGGTGTTTATGCCATCCGGGCCAGGAGCTGCGAAATTCTTTGCGCCTCGTAAGGCACCAAGAATTTCTTCCGTGTTTATCGGGTGACGCAGTACATTCAAGTTTGGAGTCCTCCTACAAACGGACTCGAACTGCGCCAAGGCCGGAGTGTCTGCTTGGAGAGGTTTGGGCTGTTCGTAAATGCCCCTCCAGAAAGTCTCCACGCGATCAGCAGTTGGCGGCTGCTCTATAACTGGTGGTCGCTGTTGGAAGAGACGAGCAGGCTTTTCGGAAAACATTCTGTTTTCCTCCAAGCCTCTCGCCCGCGTCACCAGTGATCGTTTAGCAGCGATTAGCGTCCGTATCCTGTCAAGACAATGCTGCTTGACAACAACCAGTACCGCTTGACTGAGCGTGTGATGGTCGCGCCTTAGCTCTCGGGCTATCTGGCGCACGCGGCGCGTAAAAGGCCTACCGGCCGCTCTATATTCCATCACACACTGGATACGGGATGCTTCTTGGCGAGCCAACTGGATTTTCGCTTCCATCTGGCGCACCCGCCTCTGTGCTCTCTCGACAGGAGAGTCTCTCACTCTCCCCTGTCCAGCCAGCCTCAGAGCCGCAGCGTAAATTTCGCAATTGATGCTCCAAATGTCAGAGACCTCCGATAGACGTTCACTCAACGCCTCATCCTCTCTCTTTAAATCTGCCAGCTTGAAGGACCTCTTGTTGTTATGCAAGGCCCTTCGGTCACTGAAATCTCCAGGTGAGACGGCTTCGTCGATTTCCCTCTCAGCGGGCCTCATCGGCGACCTTTCAGCCTGGTTAACAGGCCTTTCAGTCGCCGGAGGGGCAGGCTGAGCCGGAGCACGAACGTATCCCTGCCCCCGAAGGTAAAATACCTGGTTCCGCAAGCTCTGGGAGGAAATTGTGCTATGCTCTGGATGCATTTCACACCACCTCCCATGCATGCGGGCCATGTATCCCCGACGGCGCGGGCTACTGCTCTCGTAGCAGCTCAGCAGGTCATCCTTCAGTTCCGTCGTCCACCTAAAACAGTCCATGTCGTTGCGTGTGTCGTCGTCAGGGCGATCCGAGGCACCGCCACCTTGCCCAGAGCCGGCTTCCGATACCGGCCTGGTGTGGGTGCTCTTCTTCTGGGGCGGTCGAACCAGAAGGTAGGGCCCGTCCGGTGGTTAGCCTTAGGGCCCCCAGCCGACATTTCAGAGGCAGCCGACCACATTGCCTCCTAGGGATGACCTGTACAGGTTGCCGGCCGGCTTTCATCCCTGGCTTGGGTTATCCCCGCAGTGTCGCCACGCACCGAATAGCCGTTTGATGTTGGTCGGCTTCCTGGGGGCGCATTTTATACCTACTGCCAGGTTTGCTATCAGCCGCCCCTAACCTGGGGTCAGACGCTGTCGGGAAGCCGTCCTTAACATAGGTGCAGCCGCTTCCTCACTATGGTGGTTCATACGCCTGCTTTCACAGCCGGTGACCACCATAGGCCCTTTTAAGGCAAGGACTACCAATCTTTTAGTCGCCTCTTACGACAGGCAGATTAAACCCTGGGAACATTCTAAGCCCGGACCCAGACATATATAGATATATATATATATATATATATATATATATATTATATATATATATTATATATCCGGACCCGTCTGGGTCCGGGTTTAGAATGTTCCCAGGGTTTAATCTGCCTGTCGTAAGAGGCGACTAAAAGATTGGTAGTCCTTGCCTTAAAAGGGCCTATGGTGGTCACCGGCTGTGAAAGCAGGCGTATGAACCACCATAGTGAGGAAGCGGCTGCACCTATGTTAAGGACGGCTTCCCGACAGCGTCTGACCCCAGGTTAGGGGCGGCTGATAGCAAACCTGGCAGTAGGTATAAAATGCGCCCCCAGGAAGCCGACCAACATCAAACGGCTATTCGGTGCGTGGCGACACTGTGGGGATAACCCAAGCCAGGGATGAAAGCCGGCCGGCAACCTGTACAGGTCATCCCTAGGAGGCAATGTGGTCGGCTGCCTCCGAAATGTCGGCTGGGGGCCCTAAGGCTAACCACCGGACGGGCCCTACCTTCTGGTTCGACCGCCCCAGAAGAAGAGCACCCACACCAGGCCGGTATCGGAAGCCGGCTCTGGGCAAGGTGGCGGTGCCTCGGATCGCCCTGACGACGACACACGCAACGACATGGACCGTTTTAGGTGGACGACGGAACTGAAGGATGACCTGCTGAGCTGCTACGAGAGCAGTAGCCCGCGCCGTAGGGGATACATGTCCCGCATGCATGGGAGGTGGTGTGAAATGCATCCAGAGCATAGCACAATTACCTCCCAGAGCTTGCGGAACCAGGTATTTTACCTTCGGGGGCAGGGATACGTTCGTGCTCCAGCTCAGCCTGCCCCTCCGGCGACTGAAAGGCCTGTTAACCAGGCTGAAAGGTCGCCGATGAGGCCCGCTGAGAGGGAAATCGACGAAGTCGTCTCACCTGGAGATTTCAGTGACCGAAGGGCCTTGCATAACAACAAGAGGTCCTTCAAGCTGGCAGATTTAAAGAGAGAGGATGAGGCGTTGAGTGAACGTCTATCGGAGGTCTCTGACATTTGGAGCATCAATTGCGAAATTTACGCTGCGGCTCTGAGGCTGGCTGGACAGGGGAGAGTGAGAGACTCTCCTGTCGAGAGAGCACAGAGGCGGGTGCGCCAGATGGAAGCGAAAATCCAGTTGGCTCGCCAAGAAGCATCCCGTATCCAGTGTGTGATGGAATATAGAGCGGCCGGTAGGCCTTTTACGCGCCGCGTGCGCCAGATAGCCCGAGAGCTAAGGCGCGACCATCACACGCTCAGTCAAGCGGTACTGGTTGTTGTCAAGCAGCATTGTCTTGACAGGATACGGACGCTAATCGCTGCTAAACGATCACTGGTGACGCGGGCGAGAGGTTTGGAGGAAAACAGATTGTTTTCCGAAAAGCCTGCTCGTCTCTTCCAACAGCGACCACCAGTCATAGAGCAGCCGCCAACTGCTGATCGCGTGGAGACTTTCTGGAGGGGCATTTACGAACACCCCAAACCTCTCCAAGCAGACACTCCGGCCTTGGCGCAGTTCGAGTCCGTTTGTAGGAGGACTCCAAACCTGAATGTACTGCGTCACCCGATAAACACGGAAGAAATTCTTGGTGCCTTACGAGGCGCAAAGAATTTCGCAGCTCCTGGCCCGGATGGCATAAACACCTACTGGTTGAAAAAGTTTCCCAGTTGCCACCGGCATTTAGCTAGAGTTTTTAACTCGTGGCTAAATCAGGAGCAGCCAATTCCGGCTTGGTTTGTCGAGGGTCGAACCGTGCTTCTCCCGAAGACCGGAGATTTGTCTGATCCTAAAAACTACAGGCCAATAACATGTCTGAACGCATGTTACAAGCTCTTCACCAGAATCTTGTACATGCGTATCCTTCAAGCTGTAAATCCCGTATTTCTCAGCGTATATGAACAAAGAGGGTCTAAGAAAGGAGTAGCTGGCTGCAGGGATAACCTGTTGATTGACCGCTGTGTCACACAGGACTCCGTGCATTACCTGCGAAACCTTTCTATGGCCTGGATCGACTATCGGAAGGCATTCGACACTACGTCTCATGAACTGATTGTGCGGCTGTTGGAATGTCTTTCGGTAGATGATCAAATAGTGGGATGCATCAAACAACTGATGCCGCTCTGGAAGACTCGGTTCACTATAACATCGGGTGAAACCAGGGTTCGAACAGAGTTGGTATCATTTAAAAGAGGGGTCTTCCAAGGAGACTCCTTGAGTCCCTTGCTCTTCTGCATCTCGCTACTGCCTTTGTCCATAGCGCTGAAAAATACTAAGGGATACAGCTGTGGCAAGCCCAATTACCGGAGGCACAAGGTCACCCACTTATTTTACATGGATGACCTGAAACTCTATGCCTCCGGACAACGCGATTTAGAGCAGTCGCTGAGGGTAGTGCAGGATTACAGTCAAGCTATTGGTATGGAGTTCGGGATAGACAAATGTGCCATGGTTCATCTCAAAAGAGGACGTTGCGGAGATAGTGAAGATGAGGAGCAGCTCGTTGATGGGAGCATCTTGCGACAACTGCATGCCGGAGATACCTATACCTACCTTGGAGTGGCGCAGCGTCACATCCAAGAGGCAGAATTGGTCAAAGAGTGTCTCCGCCGCAAGTATTTGCACCGACTCCGGCAGATCTGGTCGTCAGAACTGTCCGGCAAAAACAAAGTCGCTGCCACAAACATGCTTGCGGTCCCATTGTTGCTATACAGCTTTGGTGCTGTCCACTGGAACGTGGAAGAGCTGCGACAAATCGACATAAAGACCCGCAAAAGGATGAATATGGAGGGAAGTCTACATCCTAGATCCTCTGTCCCGCGAATATACCTCCCGCGACACCTGGGAGGGCGTGGACTATTGAGTTTGGAGCATCTGCACAACAGAGTAGTACTGGCCACTGCCTGCTATGTTACGACGAGCACCGATCCCCTGATCCGCTTTGTGCGAGAGCACGAGATTGCGGGTAAAGGAGCCTTCCTTTTTAAAGCAGCAACACGGGCAGCCGAAGAACTTAGTCTCACGCTCGACTTCACGCGGAGGAGTCAGCAGTCCGTTACGGAACTTGCTCCCGCACAATTAAAAACCCGGATTAAAACTGCTGAAGTCCAATTGCTTTTAAGACTTCACAAAGATAAACCAATGCACGGAATCTTCTACAAACATCTAGAAGAGCATGGTTTATCTGAGCAGTTGACCTTCTCCTTCCTAAGGTCTAATGGGTTGAAGTCGGAGACTGAGAGCTCTATAATGGCTTGCCAAGACGGTGTCTTCAACACCTTAGTATACCGTAGCCGGATTATGGGTATGGATGTGCCCGATATCCGCTGTAGAGCCTGCCTGCAGGCGCCAGAGACCCTTACGCACCTCTTGTCGGCGTGTAAGGTGTACGCTGGCACAGCCTACGTCTATCGGCACAACGCGGCTCTACGAGTGCTATACTACCATTTAAGGCACTCATACGGTATAGATGAGACACCGGTGCTGCCATACGCTCCAGGGGACATTGAGTCCGTTGTGGAGAACGAGAGGTGCCGAATTTACTGGAACTACTCATTCTCCACGCTCGAGCTTATACATGCAAATAAGCCCGACATAGTCCTCCTCGACTACCAACAAAAGACGATGTTCGTTATCGAGTTCTCGGCACCCGCCGAGGGGAACATCGTCTCTAAGGAGGAGGAAAAGCGGACCAAGTATCAGGAGCTCCTCGGACAACTTCGCAGGCTCTGGCCGGACTACACTGTGAGTCTGCTAGTAATGGTCATTGGATCCCTAGGTGGTATGAGGGATACGCTGCTCTCTGCACTGCGCAAAATGCCGGTGTGCCGTGCGGCGGCGCACATCTTAGCCGCCAGAATGCAGAAGGCAGTCATCCATGGGTCCCTTCGTCTGCTTAGGACGCACGATACGCGGACCCAGTGATTGCTCACCTCACGGTGTGAGGAGTAGTCGCTGGGGAATGGAACAGCAGCCCGGTGTGTCGGAGCCCGGGTTGCACCTTTTTTGTTTTTGTTTTGTCTATATATATATATATATATATATATATATATATATATATATATATATATATATATATATATATATATATATATATGTATGTCTAAGGTATACTTCCAAGACATTAGCTGCGGTATTCTCGACAGTTCCAAGACATTTTTACAGTTCCAAGACGGTCTTGGAAGAAATTTATGTTTAAGGTATAGTTCCGAGACTTTCGAAAATGTCTTGGAAGTTTTTTATGACTAAGGTATAGTTCCAGGTCCTATTCAATATACGTAAGGGTTACTTCCGGGACACATGTGTCTTGGAACAATTTTAAGCCTACCATATGTTTAAGGGGTAGTTCCAAGACAATCCTTTTCAATGTGAATAAAAAAGATGGTTTGTATTCTGGTAAACACTTTGGAATACACAAGTCTTCCTAGTGAGGCTAACTAAATATTCAGAAGTCATCGATAGGAAGATTTTACATGTTTTTATTTTAGTTTAAGATTGGGGTATTATCATCAAACGAGCAAAAAAATATTAAAAAAATGCGTTCGACTTATAAGATTGCTGTAAAGATGGGACTATAAAATAGACTTAGACAGATTTTTTTGTTTCCTTGGTTTCCAGTGTTGCTTTAAACTTGTCTTCAGTGGCGCATTTACAAATTTTGTTCCGAGGTGAACCTATTCCACAATACTCTTGTTATAAGCCTCAAGATTTGGAAGTCCATTTTACTTCCCGCAGTCCCACACCGATGGGTGAAGGGAGTATTGTGATCGCGAAAACTTTCGATTTTCAGATAATACGCTTTTTGGTCGTACCTATATACCAAAATTTACGTCACTCATTTCCGTCGGTCTATCTGTCTGTCTGTTGGCGTTTACATAGCCTCGTAGTCTCAGTAACCGCTTCATGGACAGTGATGAAATTTAGGTAGCGATATGCTGTGGGGTCGTAGTAGGTAATGCTGCTGTAGATTAGGAAATTAACGCATGGGCGGCGGAGTAATTAGAAAAAAAAACAAAAAATTCAAATATTCCTTTGACTTAATTTTTAGGCGTTTTAGGGGCTGATTTTCTACATTTTCTTGGGTTGGAGTAAAATTGGGGTGTTTGGGGGTGGAAGTTGTAAAACTGAAAATTTTTTGTATTCATAACAGGCTGTCAACTGACCTGTGAATGAGAGACCTAGCTGCATAATAAACTTTTTTGAGTCCACCTGAACATTGTTCTAGCTATTACAAAAGTCAAAGAACTTAGAATTTTCTGATGTAACTTACGAGTATTGCTTTAGATCATTTTGTGTTGTGTTAATTATTGTACTAATGACAATAAAATTTTTACAAAGTAATGTTACCGTCGCGTCGCGAGGATGGCAAATGCGTATAGTTTTTATAAATCGTGTCAGTGGCGGCGCAGCAATAATAAAGAAACTAAAAACATAAGAAGACCTCAAACTTTATTTTTAGGTGTATTAGGCGTTCCTCATCATTGTCTATCTACTTTTTCTTTGGGTGTGGGTGAAATTGGGGCGGATGGGAGGTGGGAGGTTGAAAAAGTGAAAAATTTCTTGTATTTGTCCATTGATCTCTTTAAAAGAAAGACCTAGCGCCATAATATACTTTTTTGGGTCCATCCGAACATTGTTTAGCCTATTACAGGAACCAAGTGAGTTAGAATTTTCTGATGTATACATACGACCTTACGAGTGTTGCTTTACCTCGTTCTGTATGTGTAAATTATTGAATTTGTGTTAATGAAATTTCGATACAGTACCATTACCGAGATGAGGATGGGAAACGCGTATGGTTTTTAGAAATCGTGTCAGTGGCGCCACATCGATAGCCAAAAAACAAAAAATATAAAAATAGCACAAATATCGTTCTTAGGCGTTTTAAGGGTGCCTTTTCTATGCCTTGTATTGTATAGACATAGACAATATGCAATTAGTTAGGTGGGAGCTCGGGTGGCTTAGGCCCGATTTTATCAACACGCATATTTAATAAAGACTTTGACAAGGCTTTTCTATTGGACCTTGTTTGACGAAAGCTTTCTATTGGGCATTGAGGTCTATAGTTAATAAGTCATCATCCAATAGTGTTATATCAATAATGAAAACAAAACGTCAAAGCTGGATGACAGTTGTCAAAAATATTTTAGAATTCATGGATCAAAATCATAGCAGAATATCAGAACAAAGCGATTTATTTGCAAATCAATGCCACATTTTTCATGTTTACATTATAGTTATTGTATAATTACTAATTGCAAACTGCGATAATTTGTGACAGAATCATAAGAGTACCTAGTATCAATCACAGCAACTACCTTATTTAATAATTACAAATGCCACCTCCGTCAGTCAGATGGATTACAGAAGAAAAAAATACGTACTTTTATGAAGAATCAATCTTTCAATTTCTGGATGCATGTTTGTTATAGACCTTCTTAAAGAAATATTCACAGAGGATCTAAAGATGCAGCATATATATAAAATAAGGTTATACGCAGCTAAATAGTGAGCTTAGCCGTTCTGGATAGGCATCTAGTAATGCACATGCACGCTTGGAAAATAGCTTGCTTAACAGTTAAACCGTTTGTTTAACTTTTGAAATGTAACATGCTATGTTTACCACTTTTTACTACTCACACCGATTGGGAGTATTGTGATCGCGAAAATTTTCGATTTTGAGATAATACGCTTTTTAAGGGCGTTTTATGATGTCTACATAACGAAAATCCACGTCACTCATTTCCGTCGGTCTGTCTGTCTGTCTGTCGCTCTTTTCTAACCTCGTAATCTCAGCAACCGTTGCAGGACTGTGATGAAATTTGAGCAATATGCTGTGGGGTCGTGGCAGGTAATGTTCCTATAATTTTGAAAATCGATGCATAGGCGGCGGAGTAATTAGCAAAAAAAAATTAATATTGCTGAAACATCGTTTTTAGGCGTCTTAGAGGTTCCTGATCATTTTCTCCGTTTGTTTTGGGTGGGGGTGAAATTTGGGTGGTTGGGGAGTTGGGGGTTGAAAAACTGAAATTTTTCTTGTACTCATAATAGGCTGTCCACTAACCTGTGAAGGAAGATCTAGCGACACAAATCACCTTTTTAGGTCCATTCGAACATTGCCTAGCCTATTACGGAAACTAAGGGAATTTTCTGTATACATACGAGAATTTGTTGGTTTAAATCGTTTTGTATTTTGTAACGTGGACATTATTAAATTGATTCTAATGAAATTTTGACACTGTATTGTTACCGTGGTGAGAATGGAAAACGGGTATGTTTTTAAAAATCGTGTCAGTGGCAGTGTAGCAATAATCAAAGAACCAAAAATTATGAAAACAACTCAAACTTGGTTTTTAGATGTTTTAGGGGTTCCTGATCATTTCCTACCTGTTCTTTTTTTTTGGGTGGGGGTGAAATTGGGTGGCGGTGAGGTGGGGGTTGTAAAACTGAGAAGTTTGTAGTATTGATAATAGGCTGTCCATTGACCTGTGAAGGAAAGACCTAGCGGCATAAGACAATTTTAGGGGGGGAGGCTGGCGATTATTTGGTTGCAAGGGATCTCAGACTAAAGCTTCATGCTATGGGAAAATAATAAACTGGTATCAGTGTAATGTGTTGGAAGTACTGAGTCAATCAACTTGACTTCATTAATTACTATAAATCAAAGATATATTGCATGTAACTATAATTATTATCGATAGTAAATTGTTTATCACAAATAATGCAGTGAGTGAATTTCTTGTCATCATATCATTTGATACAGCATGAAACCAGCGATCAAAAGTACCGCTTCTCTGGAATCTGGTTGAGATTAGCAATTGCTAAACTTTTGAACAAGAAAATGGAATTTTTCACCCATTTAGGGTGGAAAATCAGACTGGAAAAATACAAGATGGTTCACAATGGTCGATTGTATATAAAGTATGTCATTTTTGACCCTTTTGAGATAAACTTCAAGAGAAATCAATAATTTTCAGAGTACTTTGACAGACACATGTTCTTGCTCTGATTGGTCAAAGTCTTTGTTAAAATGCGCATGTTGATAAAATCGGGTCTTAGCCCCCCAAGAATGATATTAGCCCCCCCCCCAAAAAAATCCAAAAATAATTCGTTCTGGTGAGTTTATTGTATTTAGGGCGGGGAGTTAAGCCCCTACAAAGTCAGGGACTTAACTACGCCTATGATTACGCCCCTCTATTACTTTTGTTTAAGTCCGCCAGTGATTTTCCGGCAATCGTATTCCGATAATGTTTTATAATAAACAAACATATTTTTCTTGTCTTCTTTATTTACGTTCTTATATCGAGATGACAAATCAGAAATGTTAGTGAGCTATCATTCTCGAGACCCAATTCAATTCCAAATAAGTGCACACTTGTAATTAAACTTTTAGGATATGAAGCCCTTATAATGTTATTGATTTGCTATAAATTTTTATTTCACTGACGCCACCTCAGAGCTCGCAAACAAAAAAAGAATAATCAGCTGTGTATTCCCACCCTGTGGTCCCCTTGCAAGGCCACACTACTTGACCCTTTTCATACCTGCGCCCGGTATTAATGACTTCTCTGTAATTTTTTTACGATAACGTTCTGCTTTCCGGAAGATATAGTACAGGGAAGTGAGGAAAAGAAGTCATGGTTAGTGAGTGGGGAGTTTCATTCATCCAGCAAGCTGACAAAGTTTTGGGTCATGTTTACCTACCTTAATGTTTGCTGCGTAAGATTTATGAGCAAGTAAAAGCTATAAACAAATAAAAGTAAAAAAAATGTATTCAAGTTGATTGACTCAGTAGGCACTAGCCACAGATTAGGATTACGCTGTTACTATTTTATTATTTCCCCATAGCATGAAGCTATGGTCTGTGGTCACCTTGCAACCAAATCATCGGGCCGCCCGCCAAAAGACATACAACTCAAAAACTCCCGTAAATAGTTTCCTGTAGTTCTCTCCGTAGGAACTAGTACGATACGAGTTTTTATTATGCCATCCACAATTGATGTCCAGCTCACATGGCGAACCAATTTTCCGATAACAACAGATTATATTACCAGTATCAATCTAAGGGCAATGGAAAGTGTTGTACATATACAAAAAATGTCGAGGTTTGCCAGCCATCATATCTGAGACGCCATCCTACCTAGACTCATTTCGAATACTCAAAAAAAAGTAAAAAATGATGAAAGATCCCTAGATTACCTAAAAACAGAGTTTAGACGGCTTTTGTATTATTTCTTTTTTAATTTAGTTTCATCGCCACTAACACAATTTTCCATAGACCATGAACTTTATCGATCTCCACCACGGTCCACGGTACCCTTTAGAAACTTCATTGCTATCAGTTTAGTGCTGAACTACACATATTACAGAATAATCTACAATAATAAAATTTCAAAAATTATTTTTTGTCTAAAGTAGGGCAACATTCGAATAGAGCTGAAAAGTATATTAGGTTGTTATTTCACAGGCCAATGAAGAGGCACCTACGAATATAACAAATATTTAACTTCCAAAACCCTGTACCCCAAACTACGTCAATTTTATCCCCTCTAAAAGATATGGAAAACGACCAGAAATGTCCAAAGCGCGTAAAAATGAAGTTTGAGTTGTTTTTATATTTTTAGTTTCGTTTACTGCAAGAAGTTTATTTGCTCAAGAAGCAGACGTTTCAGCGCTTATTTTATGCCTTCTTTAGGGCTAAAATTCATATTAAGGCGAAAAATATATAAGTTGAAGTCTCGGTGCACATATAAATTGAAAAACGTTGAGTATTAAATTTGACAATTCAGTCTTACAAACAAATTTGAAGTTTTTTACACATAAAGTTTACAATTAACATTTAAAGGGTTTTTACAGAATGCAAGCAAAACAATCAAAATAGGAAAATCGGTACATTGAATTTTTCATTCCATATCATTAAAATGGTAAATAACAATCAAGTGTATCGAGCACACGGAAACAAGGGAACATATCCCTTTGGATCAAAAAACAAACAACATTCCAGAAGATGGCTAAAAAAGACTCATAAATGACAAATACCGTTAGTCAATACACCTAATTTTGGCATCTGCCATCGAAGCCAGTGCCAGAAAATTATGAATATTTATACTTACATACATATTATTTTATAGATATACCAGGTTCAGTCATAAAGGCAGACAAATATTTGATTGTGTTGTTTTATTATGGTTTGAGTTTAATGTAATTGGTAATCAATAAATTATAAATCTGGCTCAGATCGAGAGTATCAGATTTCTTGTAGATGAAGAAGAAATATATGAGTTGTTTACATTTCTTTCAGGTCTCAATCGGTGCCGACAGTTCGATGGTGCAGTTGCGTTATTATGTAGACATGAGTAATGATAAAAACGCAATTATCCATACAAAATATATATTATAATAATTCAGAAAGTGGTAGGAGATCAAAATAATCTCAAATACCAATTTGCAATTGATAAAAACAACAAATTGATCTATTTGTTGTATACTGATATCTGACTATACACAGACAGTATACAGTTTTGACCACGCTAATGACCGGGTAAGCTCCCTAGCCAGCACAGCCAAAAATGCCGAAAAGGGATTACAATAGTCGGACTCGTTTGGCGTCTTGTGAAGGCATAAGGCATACTTTGTAGTATCGGCACTCGGTAGGTTCACAAAAAATATAAACAACTCAAATATTTCTGACTTCATCTATAGCAAGCCTTGGGATGTAAATCATTTCGCTGATCAGTCGTTTCTTGTAATTAATCTCACTGTCAAGTATAGTGCCAGAATCGAATTTAAAATGATTATTATACTCGAAATGTTGAGACGACTGTATGATCCCTATAATTTTTATGAGTGTCTTAACATGATGACATATGGACTCATTTTTTTCTACAGTATATAATACTATTTTATTATTAAGAGATCTATATATTATGCTATATCAATAACTTAATATACTTAAAAAGAACTTTAAAGCATAGAACTCTTCGTTAAAAACTATTCACATACTTCAAACTTCAATGAGAACATACGAATATTTTTTTTTCGAAAAAAAAATTGTTATTCATTTACACAATTTACACGGTTAAATAAATATTAAATTAGAATAACTAAAATAATAAAAAGCAAAATCCATCAATACAGTACAGAGATTTATATCACTGTACTGTATTATGAAACCAACCAATTTGAATGCGATATTCAATTTTCTGAGCCCACGGATTTGAGTGTTATCTCACTACCTATCCTAAAGCCAAGTCTATTTCAACTCTTTGAAAGCTTCAGAGGTGCATTTGGAAACGTGCAAATATTTCTAAAACTGTTACAGGAAAATGTGCAGAGTGATTGGTAAATTGGTGAAGGTGGCATGCTAATAAATTGAAAATTAATAATCCTATGTCCAATTCCGAATAGTTTCCGAAATAAATTTAATTTTAGTAATGTTTGTTAAGCTGCAGAACTGCAAACGAAAACCCTAATAAAACAAAATCTTATTGTCAGATTAAGAAATTTGGTGTATTAGTCCCTAGAAAATATGCTATTTCGTCATTATGGACGAGAATAATGTGATCATTTATAAAAAATTTCCCATGATTAAGTTACAAAAGAATGAATTTGAGTACAAAGCTTCAATAGCGCGTTTGGCAATAACTTGGCATGGGATTTCTAATTCTTGTTATTGGACTTGGATAATATGCTATTTTTTACTTTAGTGTCAACGATATCGACTGCTATGGCCTAGTGTTCCGTGTAGACTTTGTTACTCACATCACGATTAATCATAAAAAGGAATCAGTCAACCAAAACTTCGGCATGGTATCTCAAAATTGTATAATTTTAAAAGAAACATTTGTTGTTACTTAGAATATATTCGTCTTAAACAGTTGCTAGGTAATCAAACAGAACATGCAAATCATATTAGAAAGTATCTTGTATCCGTAGATTTTTAATCATGTAAGTATGAGATATCCAAAACATGTTAAAACTATTAATTAAACTCTAAGACATCGTAAATCATGTATAACTAACTAGGACTAACATTTGCATCATTACAAAATCAATTATTGGTTTAATGTTCACAGAACATTCCTTCGAAATGCAGTTAATGTGCATTTGGAAGATGTTCCGTGACAACGTAGACAACACATCATGGTATATCAGGACGATGGCTGCCCGGCGCATAGTCGTACGGTAATCGTTGTATGCAGTAATTGCACTATATCCAGATTGTTGGGTTCTCATGGCCAGCAAGATGTTTAGACTTAACACCGATGGACTTTTACGTCTGGGGACGTATCAAATCGTTGGTGTACGACCCTCTACGCGGCCGCGCTCAATCAACGAAATACCTTCAACGAGAATCGTCGAAATAGAGGCACATGTCGGGATGAGAGCTTCCATCAGAAATAGAGGTGGACAATTTGCACAAGATCTGCAACCATTAAATCGAAAAATGGTTTTTTCAACCACTCAATTTTTTCCTAATTCGTTAATTCGATCTGTCTAATTTGCGATCTCTCAGGTTTTAGTTAGTAAATGTAACATGATTTGCGAATCTGATTTGTACATAACTGAAGATCAACGGATAAAAGGTACTTTGTAACATGGCTTGCATGTTCTACGTGGTTATCTAGCGACATTTTGAAACAAATCCATTTTAAATTACAACTTTAATTTTTCTTTTAAAATTATACAAGTTTGTGATACTGTCCCGAAGAAGACTTTTTACTTTTTACGACTCGGCATGCTGTATTAGCACATTATTCAAGCACGAATAAAAAAAACTAGAAATCTGATGACAAGTTTTCTATTCTCGAAAATCCATATGCTTCTAGGTCTGAGGCTTAAATGCAATCTTCTTGCCTGTGCTTAACACACTTCCAACAACTTCGTGGTGTCAATGGATAACTAAAAAGATATGCATGTTTTTGCTGCAATGTGCAAGGTTAATTATAGAGTAACTTTTTAAGACTAATTTATTTTTTGGCAGTTGCTCATGGATTGACTTTTCAACACATAATAGTTTTTAGACTATCTCGAGAAGTTTTTGATACATGATCACTTTCTTTCAGTCTGTAATAGCGTATTAACATATTTTCTAAGGACTAATACAAAAATTTCGAAAACTCGTAAATTCGACAATAATAGGGCTTGCATTTGTAGTTCTGTGTTTTAATAAAATAAAATAATAATAAAATTCAATATATCTTGGAAACTATTGGGAATTGGACATGGGATTATATTTATTAGCTAACCAGATCGACTCACCTCCTCAAAGAAATATATTGAATAACCAATTACCCTGCTATAATTTCTTCTTGAAGATAGTGTATCTTAAAAACACAATTAAACACTTTTTACTGGTAACTACTTTAAAAAGTCTATCATTTTTACCCCTCTATTTATAACTGTTTGCTTATAAAAGTTACCCTGTGAACAGCTGGTTTACCTTTGTGGGTAAATATGACCCAAAAATTGTGTCAAATTTCTGGATCAAAGGGTGTCACGAGAAAAACCTTATTTTCCTGAACTAACAAAGAGGAACAGTCTGTGATGTGTTTCGGGATATATGTAGATATACATTTGAGAAAAGCATACTTCCAAGACTTTCAGTTATTCACACGAGGTGCCAGTCTTGTTTCAGCTTAATCTCTGTGTGGTGTGAGAGAGAGAAGAGAATAATATCACGAAAATACGTTATACCAGAGGGGAACCCCGCGGCACTTGCGAAGGGGAAGGGGGGGGGGGGGCGCAAGGCACTGTAGGGTCGTGTGCTGATGCAAGGTGGAAGGTGTATCTTGGGTTGATTTTTTTTGTTTTGCCAACGCGCTATCTTGAATATATAATTATTAGTATTGTTAGCCTGATATATTTTTATATAGGTTAGTATAATTTTATGCTTTCTTATAGAAAATTTCTTAACAAGTTATGATCATTTACAATCACGGATAGCTAGATTTATTTGAGCGACTGTTAACAACTAACTTTTGAGCATAGCGATTGCGATAGCACAATATATGAATACTTGGATGATTTGATGCTTTGTTAGGAAATACAGGAACATTAGTGATATATAATACACTGTGTTGATTGGATATCTGACTAAATATCGATCATGACTAGTGTTAGTATAAAAGGTACCTACAGTTTATTTTCACAATACTTAATTATAAGTATTCAGCTAGTTATCAAATATATTTTTTGTTGTAATATGCACCAGAAGATAGTTCAAAGGCAGATCAAATAATGTAATGCAGACTTTTTTATAGTGTTATTAGTGCTACAACGTGGCATAACCTAAATTCTTCAACCTATTAAAAGCCTTTTACAGGCGCAAAGTGAGCAAGCGTAGTGGAAAGAGTACATAAGAAAGTCCAATAAATATTTTCTATCTAGTATGTATTTACATAAAAATGATTAATGTCCTAATGAAAACTAAATATCCATCTCGCCCATGCTTCTCAAAGAAAACGTCGATTGTCGGTCAGGATTTGATTCGATTTTTAGGTGACTCAATTCACATTAGTTATACCATCAGGCGGGGGTGGTCCAGTTGGTCCAGACCCCCCTCCCCCAAAACGTTATATAACAATCTCCCCCGCCCCCCGCCCCGTCCAACGGTAAAGAATTATTTTCCTCAAGTCTCAGTAAAGCAAAATTAAAAGTTCCCAATCCTAATATCTCGACCCCCCCCCCCCGAAACTAAAGCCTGGATACGTACCTGTATACGATACTTAATTTCATTCATGATTTTCGGAATTTAAAAAGCATTTACAAAACAAATACATTTTTCTTGTCCTCTTATATACAGGGTTATTTACGTTATTCGACACGGAGCATTATGGCTAAAGTATTTGATAAAAAAGAAAATGATAATTTCGGACGGATAGAGACCCATAAAGGCTACATTTTAAAAATATTTTCATGTTATACAGGGTGTTCCAAAAGCACGAAATGTATCAAAGTTATGTTTTTTTAAATGGAACACCCCCTATATTATTGCATATTCAGATTCCTTGGTGAATTCTATTGTGACATTATGTATGATACATGGGACTTAAAGCGAACCGTTTTCGGTATAAGTAGATATCAGGAAAAAATTGAATATCGCAGAGATTATAAAATTTGGAAGGCCGTGACTTTGCCGTATTACTAAGCATAAAATGCGTCAGCCTTGATGAGACTGTCAAAGTTAAATTACGTTTATGCTTGGAGAAATCGGTCGATTAATTAAGGAAACTTCGATCAGCAATAACTTGATTTTTTCAAATGGGAATGCCTAATTTTTGTATACGATTAAACGTAGAATTTGATAACCTTTCTAATGATATAAGGTTGTGAATATCAATCTCTGGTAGTTTTCATTTAATTTTAATTTTTCAAACAAATCGGCGTTTTTCAATTTTCCTACTTATAAGCAACGTAGCAGGCCATGAAATATAAACAAAAACCTGTTCAGGTAGAAGAAAACATCTAACTTAGCTGAAAAATACACACGAACTAGACTAAAGGGACAAGCTTATAAAAATTACTCACAACAAACAAAGTCTAACCAGAAACACCGGCGGTAACATATCTTTAGTCAAAGAGAAGCTGGAGTATGACAAAAATTGATTTTTTCACCGCCTACTAGCTACTGCAATGTACTAGAAATTGGCAATTTCCAAAACCATTAAAAATTTTGAAATAAAATGAAAACTACTATATAATGTTGTAAGCAGTTTATGATTCTCATAATAAAATTTCACATTTAATGATATAAAAAAGTATGCAATTCGGTCAAAACTCAAGTCAAAAGTACCTCTGACTGGAGTTCTGGAAATTCTTCAGTACCTATCATCAAGATCGCAGAAAATGAAGAATGAATTGAAATTTGTTCAAATCATAAAACATAACTTAAATGGCAGAAAATTTAAATCTGATTTGTCAGTATTCCTTTTTTGCAGTATTGCTAATAGATATTGAAAAATAGAAGGGCTCCAGTCAGAGGTATCGACTTCGATGCAAATTAGTACTTTTTTACACCATTACATATGATTGATAGTTGCGTGCTGGAGCAATAGTCGCTGGTCGTTTTTGTTTCATATCAGGGTTTTTAATTGTCTTGGAAATTTTTAACCTCTAGTAAATTGCGGAGCCAATAGACTGTAAAAGATATCTATTACTGCCATACTCCAGCTTCTCTTTGACCTTAGATATGTTATCGCAGTTGTTTCTGGGAGAGTTGATTTGTTGTAAGGAATTTTTATAATCTTGTCCCTTTAGTCTAGTTAGCGTGTATTTTTCAGCTAAGTTAGTTGTTTTCTTCTACCTGAACAGGTTTTTGTTTATATTTCATGGCCTTCTATTGCTTATAGGTAGGAAAATTGAAAATTGCCGATTTGCTTGAAAATTTAAAATCAAATGAAAACTACCAGAGATCGATATTCATAACCTTATATCATTAGGAAGATTATCAAATTCTACGTTTAACCGTGTAAAAAAAATTAGTCATTCCCATTTGAAAAAATCAAGTTATCGCTGATCGAAGTTTCCTTAATTAATCGACCGATTTCTCCAAGCATAAACGTAATTTAAATTTGACAGTCTCATGAAAGCTGACGCATCTTATGCTTAGTAATACAGCAAAGTCACAGTCTTCTATATTTTATAACCTCTGCGATATTCCATTTTTTCCTGATATCTACTTATACCGAAAATGGTGATTTACACCTAAACGGTTCACTTTAGGTCCCATGTATGATACATAAAGTCACATTAGAATTCACGAAGGAATCTGAATATGCAATAATATACGGAGTGTTCCATTTAAAAAACATAACTTTGATACATTTCGTGTTTTTGGGACACCCTGTATAACATGAAAATATTTTTAAAATGTAGCCTTTATGGGTCTCTATCCATCCGAAATTATCATTTTCCTTTTTATCATATACTTTAGCCATAATGCTCTGTATCGAATAATGTGGATAACCCTGTAGAGATGATAAATCAGAAAGGTTAGTTTTTGATTTATTTTAATTTTTATTTGAATGACAACACGGCGACCCCTCAGAGTTTACAAACAAAAAAATAATGGCAGTGGATCAGGTCCCGGCTGCAGAGATTTTCTATATCAGAAAATAAATCCCGGCAGCCCGTCCATTTCATCAAAAATTTTGCAATTTTTAATATTATTGTGAGTTGTACTTAAATGAAAAAAAAACAACCAAACAACCATTGTTGGTTTTGTAGTGAAACTATGCATTACCTTTGGAGAACTAACAAATAAAAATCTACGTTAGATAGACAAAGATAACACTATTTACACAAATGACTATATTAGACACGTTTGTACAATATAGTACGTTTCTATTTCATTTACAGGCTACAAACTTTCAGTTATTATTTAACATACTAATACAGTTTTATAACATTTATTCTTTGTTTATTAGACTAACACATCCGATAAAACCAATACTTCTGTTTAGGTCTTCTTGCCAGAGAAACACATATCAAGCAGCTACTACATCTGATGAAACTTTCATTGAGATCATGGTTACAAACAGCAAATATCCACTGGTTCATTTTTTTTCTTTTTAATGATGGATTCTAGAGTATTCCATGCTTCATTTGTGAAATATCTTCGAATAAAAAACGTTCACAAGTGACTCTTCAATAATCTTGTTGTTGATAAGATCCGGTTTGTATATATCATAGTCCTGTATAAGAAAACTAGGTGAGGATATGTTGTCAACTTCATTTGTGTCTTTGATAATCCAGGACAATAACAGTTTTTCTTTTTTATTGTAATTAAATTTGATGAAAGAAATTTTTTCAATAGCTTTTCTTTTCTTGTGTATAACCATTAATTCGATGAAATATAATTGTTTATAGAATTATTACCGTCTTTCTGAAACTCTTTTTTTCCTTAATTTTTAGCTTTTGACCCCCTTGTATACAACAGTATTTGATGTAGTAATACTTTAAATTCACATTAGCTTTCTCTATAACATGTGGTACACGTTTTCGGGCAGAAGTACCTAAAAGTTCTATTATCTTTCATCCAGTATTCGGTTA
This sequence comes from Callosobruchus maculatus, assembly GCA_951848785.1. Lineage (NCBI taxonomy): Eukaryota > Metazoa > Arthropoda > Insecta > Coleoptera > Chrysomelidae > Callosobruchus > Callosobruchus maculatus. The sequence goes on from CATOUR010000067.1 coordinate 627,776, forward strand.
ATATTTGCTTTTTATGCACTTTATGAAATCTTTAACTGGATTAAACTTATCTCCAAGTTTCATTTTCACCAACAATAATAGTAAAAACCGAAGTTAAAACTAAAAACACCATTCACCAAAGACTGAAGGTAAACAGAGCATGAAGATAACCTCAAACTTCATATGTGGAAATGCCGGGTGCCGGGATTACTTTTCTCATGTAAAAAATGCCGGTTGCCGGGACCTGAAAATTACAATCAATATCCTGAATGCTGGGATTTCAAATTAAAATGTAATAAATTCCGGTTGTAATTTTCATGCCCCGGCTGCCGGGACCTGATCTACTGCCAAAAATAATAATTATCTGTGTGATTCTTTCGTGTGTTCCCCTTGCCACGCGGCACCGCTTCACCCTCCTTTATACCTGCACCTACTCTTTGCCTGCACCCCGCACCCGCATCAATGTGATTTTTTATCATAACGTACATACTGATATCCGGAATGTATAGCCCAGGGAAGTGAGCAAATAAAGCACTATTTTATTATTTTCCCATAGCAAGAAGCTATGGTCTGAGATCTTTGAGATAATTATGCAACCAAATCATCGGCCAGTCCGCTAAAAAACATACAACTCAAAAATTCTGGCAAATAGATTCCTGCAGCTCTCTCCGTAGGAACAAGCACGACGCGAGTTTTTATTCTGCAATCTCCAACAATATCAATCTAAGGCCAATGAAGAGTGTTGTACAGACTACAGATACAAAAAATGTCGGGGTTTCCCAGTCACCCTATCCGAGACGTCATCCTACCTTGACCAGTTCTGAATATTAAAAAAACAAAAATTGAAAATGAGGAGAGATCGCTAGATTACCAAAAACAGAGTTTGAACGGCTTTGTATTGTTTCGTTTTTAATTTGGTTTTACCGTCACTAACACAATTTTCAAAAACCATAGAATTTATCGATCTGCACAATGATCCACAGTGTAGGTTTAGAAATTTTATAGCTATCGGTGTAGTGCAGAACTACACACAGAATTATCTAGAACAATTGAATAAAAAAATGTGTAAGGTAAAAAGTATATTATGTTTTTCCTTCACAGGGCAATGACGAGGCAACTACAAATATAAAAAATGTTTCACTTCCAAAACCCTGTACCTCCCAGCTACCTCAGCTTTATCCCCTCTAAAAATATAAAAAACGACCAGGAACCTCCAAAGCGCCTAAAAACGTTTGAGCTGTTTTTATATTTTTAGTTCTTTGATTATGCCTTTGCCACCACTGACATGATTTCTAAAAACCATACGCCTTTTCCATTCTAGCCACGGTATACTGTGTCAAAATTTCACTGAAATCAATTCAATAATCTCCAGCTTACACAATGCCGAATGATCTAAAGCAATACTCGTATGTATCAAGGATAAGGTCCTTGGTATGTATACATAAAATTTCCTTGGTTTCTGTAATAGGCGACGCGCTGTTCGGATGGATCTAAGAAAGCATACTATGTAGTTATTTCTTTCACAGGTCAATGGAGGCTATTATGAATACAACAATTTTTTCAGTTTACAATCCACCACCCCTTACCATCTCGATTTCACCCCCCCCCCTCCAAAAAAAAAAGTCAAAAATGATCAGAAACCCCTGAAACGCCTAAAAACGGGGTATGAGATATATTTGAAATTTAGAGTTTTTTGCTTTCCCAAATGAATGCAGCATTATCTACTACGACTCCTCAGCAAATCGCTACCCAAATTTCATCACGATCAATGATTACTGAGTAATCTCAGTAATCACGAGGCTAGAAGAACGCCGACAGACAAACAGACAGACCGCCCACCGACAGACACACCAGCAGACTGACAGATTATGTTGTGTAAGCGTATCATCTCATAATTGAACATCTTCGCGATCGCAATACTCCCCTCACCTATCGCTGTAGGAAGTAATATGTCAAATTTTCTCTTAAAGTGGTTACCAGTAAAAAGTGTTAACCTGTGTTTTTGATACAAACTATCTTTAAAAAGATGCCTTAAGCTTTTAAGTATAAAACGGCGAGGATTTCGAAAAATTAAGGAAACGTAATTTAACAATAATAATTGCAAAAATAATCTATGGTTATTTTGGTACAGAATACGTCGTTAGCAACCTTAACCAGAACCTTTTGATGACATACTCGCTGCAGTGCGCAACGAAATTTTCTTGTGGTGCATGTTATCTGGTTCAGACATTAACTGCGAATCTGTCTGGAGAAGCTCATTTCTTGAGAATAATCTATCCAGCGGTCCATTCTCAGTGCTGAGTTTATATAAGCCATCATCGTTAATTTCGGCAACGATGGCTAATATATTCCGTGGGGTTTTGGTATTGAATAAGAACCAGAGGCTATACAGCACGGAATGTGGCTGGTGCATAGGCCACACGATGGGCCCTTTTGCGCCTCTATCCGCGCTAGTTCCTAAGACCTGCCCTTTTGGCAAAGGCAAGTACATTCTTAGGTCCTATCCGTTTTATCTCTATTGGTTCCAAGGTTCTTGAGCCCAGCATAGTCTGCCTGTGATAACCCAGGGTTTCACAGCGACACAGGATGTGTGCCGAGGATTCTTCCTCTTCACCACACCACGTGCACGTTGGGTCGTTGACCACCCTCATCACAAACAAGTGACGCCTGAAGGTATTGTGACCCGTTAATAAGCCTACTAACAATCTCAAGTTACTCCTATCCAGAGAGAGACAAAATCGTCCTATTCTCTCTGCAGGCCCTGCTAATAGCTCCCGAGCCTGACGGAGATGACCAGAGATGTTGTTCCATCTCAGAGAGTGTTGATTCTGGATCCACTCTCCAGTTGTTTTCCTAACCAAATTTGCAGACAGTCCTAAGGCTGGTTCCGGGCCCACAAAACTGTTTCCGGATCCCATCCTGCTAGATGATCCGCCATTTCATTACCCTTTACCCCAGCGTGCCCAGGTACCCACATCAGTGATACCTTGTGTTTAGCTGAGATGTCGTCAAGAGCCCTCCCGCACTCCAGGACCAGTCCCGACGTTATTTTCCAAGCACTCAGTGCTTTGATGGCTGCCTGACTGTCAGAGCAGATAGTAATCCGCCTCCTAGACCCGTCAATTTCCCGAATACGATTTACACAGGCAAGTATCGCATAGACCTCAGCCTGGAATACTGTGGTGTGCCCCCCAAGAGGGAATGAAAGTCTTGTACGGGGCCCGTAGACTCCCGAGCCCGAGCCCTCTCTAGCGAGTGAACCGTCTGTGTACCAGACCTGTCCTCCTCCTTCGATGAGCTGTCTTTCCCTAGACTCCCACTCTTCCCTTGACGGAAACACCACCGTAAATTTGCGATTGAAGCGATGCGTAGGAGAAACTGTATCGCTCCTCGCCAACAAAATAGGACAATCCTCAAGGTTAATCGACCTCTATCAACATCCGGTATCGAATCAAAACATTAGCCCCTTTTTTTAAAAGAGCAAATATTTTATTTGACTCGGTCAGCATTTTCGTGGCTTGAATTTTGATCATTTTATGTGATTCATCTCTCTCTCTTAATATCCTTTTGTTTCTTTGAGTTAGCTCATTCAAATTACTGCCAACTTCACCTTTTTCTAGAATACTACCACATTCACCATTACCAGACATGCTATTATATTATCATTGGGCGCAATTTCTGTGAACGCGTTTAGTCCTTTGTTTTGATCAGGGTCTTGATTCTCTGAATCCTCTTGGCAGGAATTTATACTAGTGCTTCCAATGCTATTAACATCTGTTAAGTTTGTTAAATCATCACCGCGCCCGTTTACCATCCTGTTTATTAATTTTTCTAAGTATTCATTTTGCAATGTTTCAAGCACATCTTCTAATAGTAGTGTAGACCTATTAGATGACTCTATGTAGAGTTTATTCAAACCATCCTCGAATTCTTTTCGAAACGTTTCTATCGATTCGCTCATTTTACTAAAAATTATTCTAAAATTAAGCTATGAATGGACAAAAAACAACTGTAGCAATTATATTAGGTTATCCGATTTCACCGCTTTGTGGACATTTCTATTACCCATAACGCGAAAATGGTCGGGTGCTTCCGACCGCATTCGGAGTTTCGCATTGTGGGTCTTTGTAATTTACCCACAACGCGTTCTGCGCATACAAGGATTACTCAGAACGCGATGTGAGAAATTAGAGAAATCCACAACGCGTTCGGGGAATAAATTTCGGTTAGTGGCCGAATTCGGTTATTGAGTACGTATACATCTTTCTTTTTTTTACTAAATTCTGATACTCTTTCTGGAGTCTTATGGAAATAAACGATGTATGTATGTATTAATTATGTCCATGCTATTTATCCATAACTTAATATGGAGTTCATTAAAAGCGATTCTTTTTTAACAAAAAACAAAAATAAAATATTTGAATGAATATTAGGTGAAAAGGTACACAAAAAATAAGAACTCTCATCGTATGTTTATTAATTTTGTTATCTTAATGTACTATTTATAACAACGCTTCGTTGAAAAATATTCGCATACTTCAAACTTCAATGAGAACATACGAAGAAATGGTTTTAGTTCGAAAAAGGAAATTATCAATCATTTACATGGTTGAATAGATATTAAATTATAATAATTAAAGAAAGAAAAATCAAAGTACATCAATGCAGCCCACAGATACATCTGAATGGGATATTTCATTTTTTGAGCCCACGGGTTTGAAGGTTATTCCAGCACCTACCCTAAAGCCAAGTCCACTTAAACTATACTTTGAAAGCTTTTGAGGGACATTTGGAAACGTGAAAATATTTTTGAAATTGTTACAGGAAAATATACAGGGTGATTGTAATGGTTAACTAAATATAAGCATGTTTCTACTGCTATGTGTGCATGGTTAATTATTTGGCAACTGTTTAAGATGAATTCATTGTTTGGTAATTTAATCTTGGGAAGCTTTTGGTACATGATCACTTCCTTTTCGTCCATAATGACGAAACAGAATATTTTCTAAGGACTAATATACCAAATCTCTAAATTTGACAATAAGATTTTGTTTCATAATGATTTCCGTTTGCAGTCCTACATTATAATAAAAATCACTAAAATTCAATTTTTCATCATCATTTTATAATTTAAGGCATCTTCTTGAAGAGAGTTTGTCTTAAAAACACTTACAATTCAAGTTCGTCATTTTTACCCGTTTATTTATTTATAACTCTTATTTGCTCATAAATCCTGCGCAGTTTACTGCTGCTGGTTTACTTTTGTGGGTAAGTATGACCCAAAAAACTTGTCAAATTGGTCGATGAATGGGTGTCACGAAAAAAACCTTATTTTCCTGGACTAATCAAGAGAGAGGAACAGACCACTCGCCACTGTGATGTTTTTCGGAGAATATACATTTGAGAAAAGCATACTTCCAAGACATTCATCAGGTATTCACACGAGGTGGGCACCCCTGTTTCAGCATGCATGGTGTCATAAACGGATATTGGCATATTCCAGTGGCGAACGCGGGGGGGGTGGGGGCATAAGGCACTATAGAGTCGTGTGCCTATGAAGGGTGTAAGGTGCGTCTCTGGTCGTCTTCAAGGTCAAACTGATTGTGTTTTACATCTGTGAATAAAACCATACATTTTGTGACAGCATGCAGTGCTGCCAACACTGTTGCTGCCATGATTTCGCGCTATTCGCAAGATTATTTAATTCGCATTCTTGGTGGCCTTTTGACAGTAAAACTTAATTTGCATGATTGCGAATTTTTACTGAAAAAATGTTTAATAATATAGAGAGACGGGTATGCAGTATGCATGACATGCATCATATGATTTTTAAGGTTGGCACTACCGAATTTTACGTGAAACTTGACCACAGACTAGAGCAGGTTCAGTGAAGAAATCAGACTAGAGCAGGTTCAGTGAAGAAATCCATGAAGAAATGCATTGACTTAATTGACGTCAAATTCCTGTTTTACACTTATCAGGTTTGACCTCGAACTGAATCCACGAATTAAAACCATGGACTTTTTGTTGATGTAAAACGGGTATAAACTACTTGCTTCTTGCACTATTTACTTCGAAAAAGGCCTATCAAGTTGGAGCACAGCATACTAAACAACCAACAGAATATCTCTGAGGATTTCCTATATAAAAATGCTCCCTACAGAATTTGACCTTGACGGCGGATGGGTTTGAAATCTGGGTAGATATTCGAAAATAAACAGTATGGATACTGGTATCATTTCGATATTTTTTGGCCAAGTATAGAGCTGAACACGCCAATGAAGGCGCTTTGGTTTGTACAAAGAATTTTGTGCAATTAAGTACACACCTCAATAATGATATAATTATTTTCGATACCGATAGTCCAACAAAAGTATCGATACCAGCTTTTAATCGCTAAAAAAGTACCGATGACAAAAATACTGGACAGAGTAATCTAAAATTTTTAAGTCATATTTTGCTTGTTATGTTTTAAGTTGCTATTCAAATAATATAAAAAAAATATCATACTTGACATTTTGCAAAAAAATGAAAAACTTCTTTTAATTGTGAATAAGAAACTTTATTCATAAAAATATAAGAAAGAGGTACGTTTTTGTACATGCACAAGGCTATCGTGTTTTGAAATGTACTGAAATTAATCTTAAAAACTGAATTCCAGAAAAACCTTCTAGAAAGCAGTTCAAAATGGTATAAAATGTCGACAATAGGCTTGCATAAAATTTAACTCAAAAGCGTGCTGGCTGATTAGCTGTTATATATCAAATCACTTAAATCGTCTCGATCGATCTGTAAAAATAGTGTCCGTATATTTTGGAGTACATATTTTATTTGTAGGTTATAATTATGTACTTACCTTAAGGCATCATTCGAGAATCTAAAAAAACTTCTGCAATTACAGTACTTATTTCTGCAATGTTTATCAGTACACACATTTCCAGCACATTGTTTATCATTATGAAAGATCAACTATCGACACCGCGTTCCTATGCATTTTGTTTTAGCAATGACCAAATACTAGCGTCGATCTTGCGTCAATGGTTTCCACCAACGATGTCAGTTGGATGTCGTTGGTTTCCACTAACGCATATGCCTATTTTGACAGATACACACCCACAATGACGGGATGCGGGTGTGATTGGCGCCAACCTGAGATATTGTGCTTATTGCTTAGTATGCTGTGGTTGGAATCCTGTGGCGACTGTGAGTCAGTCGAGTCGATTTTAGATTAGGGCCGTTATAACACGCGCATTTCGGTATTTTCAACTTCCAAACTTTGTTAGTAGTGCTATTTGATACATATACTACTGGCAAGTGAAATCCGAACACTGAGAAGAAAAGGGTTGCGGTTGACGAAATGCGGTAGGACTAAGGATTTGCTATAATAAGTTTATAAATAAATACAACAAATCAATGATGGGTGGGTCCTTCATGTTGACGAATGCACTCTTCTAGCATACGCGGCTTGTTCGGAATCTAGTTGTTGATACACTCTAGAGGTACAGCCTCCCAGCATGTTCCAGTTCGTCCAGCGTGGTTGGAGGATTGGGTAAATCGCCTACGTATCGTCCCATCCAATGCCATACTTTTTCAGTTGGCGCTAAATCGGGTAATCGTGGAGGCTAGCGGACCCTGACCTCAACTTCCCGTAGGAACCTTATCGATACGCTTGCAACATGAGTACGTGCATTTTACCTTGCTGGAAGAAACACTCTCCGAGCCCTGGGCTTATGGAACGCCAATTGAATTTACAATCGACGCTTTAGAAATGTAATTTGATCCTTTAGAAACTACTGCTGAAATAGTCAGTTCATGCCTTATGGCGGATGTTTCGATGGCTCGTCCCGCTCCGTCAGTTTTGTTGGAGCCCAACCAGGGTTCATTTTAAATGTTGAAGTCACCCAATCCAGCTGTTGTCCGCGAGTGAGCGGTAGAGGCAACAGATGCACTTGAGAAATGGTTTAAGGTCCAGCTTATAAGCCATATAAGATGTTCTTTCTACCAGATTCTAGAGCTGGATAGGTTGCTATGTACAAAGGCCAGTACTCCTTCAATGTTTTCTCAGCCATAGTATTCCCCGAGGACACCCTCCTTCTGGACATTCCGAATGAGAACACTCTTTATGCCCGGAAAAAAATTTTGTACATTGAGGGTCATCATTGTTGTTGCTACGAAATCTGAAGAAAAAGAGTAAGGAAAGGACAAATATTAAATCTGACCAGAAACCTAAGTGAGGAAACATGCGGACATTTCACCTCAATAATATGCGTGGTATGGTGCTACCCTCCTTTCTGTTTTCTGGTTGACTGGAGGGGGTGTAATATCTGAACTTACGTTGGCAATTGCTGTGTGACCATTTTATTCTATTTCCATCTTTCACGACTTGTTTAATTTGCTATATAAAGGCAAATAATTTATCGTCACTTAATATCCTATTTATATACTTCATAAAATTTACGTCTGCAACCGGCAACAGCAGATTTTATTTCCCGCCTTAAAGGCGGTCGAGCATCGGGATTGGATAATCGCAGCAGATTATATTTAATGGCCCTTTTATACTTATGTTTTCTATCCCTTTTACTTCCCACACCGATAGGTGAGGAGAGTATTGTGATCGCGAACTCGACATGATAATGACGATCGCTAGTTGAGAGAACCACCCGCTTCCCTTTCTCATACCGCGCTGGTCAATTTACGATAGCCACTCAGTAGTGCCTTATCTGCGCTACTGGTATATACATTACATAATCACATTTAAGGTTCCTTTTTTAGCAAGGGAACCGTAGCATAGAAGAATGACTAACAGACACGAATATGCCTCTGATAGCCCTAGAAAGCAGTGTATGAGTTATACAATGAAAGGCATCGTTTGAAAGACTGGCTTTTACCTCTTCATCAAGAATTTCAGACTGGAATAATGCCGTGACAGCTTCTCAGTGTTTTATTTAAATCGCAAAGAGGAAAAAATGATAAGTCCTACATATAGGTCTTATATAAAATACAGGGTGTCCCACGACGATTAAGACAAGCAATATATCGGAACTGGGCAGTAGCAGGGAATTATGATTTTGGGGATGTAAATTAGAGCAAATATAGTATCTTTTCTTATTATTGTGTCACCCAATGAGGTACTTGTTTTTGGTCACGTGACGTACGATTCAAAATTTTTAATAGGACACCCTGTATATTTGTGACTTTTTGTGTTTCTCCCGATAAAACAATTCCAACAAACTCGCACACTTGGGGTCTAAAGTAATTAATTCAAGAGCTACAGGTACTTAAAGGACTGTACCACTACCATTATGAAACACTTCCAAAGTAATTTAACTGTAGGGGTACATGCTATAATCAATGGTAGTGGTCCCATCCTTTAAGTACCTGTAGCTCTTGAATTAATCACTTTAGACCCCAAGTGTGCTAGTTTGTTGGAATTATTTTATCGGGAGGAACACAAAAAGTCACAGATATACAGGGTGTCCCATTAAAAATTTTGAATCTGACGTCATGTGACCAAAAACAAATACCTCATTGGGTGACGCAATAATGAGAAAAGATGCCAGATTTGCTCTAATTTACACCCCAAAAATGATAATTCCCTACTACTGCCCAGTTCCGATATATTGCTTGTCTTAATCGTCGTGGGACACCCTGTATACATATAGCCCGATGTTTTTATTGTATCGTAAAAATTGGAAAAATCAAATTTTGAGCGTAATTTTCAAAACAACTTAATACTAATATATACTTTTGAAAAGCTTGAATTATTTCCAATTGACTTCAATAATAATATACAGGGTGTTCTATTTAAAAAAAATATATGTTTACTCCATAACTGAAAAATGGTTAGAGTAAGAAAAAATCAAGCTACACCACTGGATTCTACTAAAACAAATCTATAAGACCCTTTCTTAAACTTTTCAATAAAATAAAAGACAACCGAGATACGAGGGTGGTCCCAAAATCGATAATTTTCGATTTCACCCTGTATCTCAAAAACCAAGAGGGCCATGATAATTTTGTTGACGGCATCTTTAGTTTCACAAAAAAGTAGCATACTGTCGCGAAAACCGCAACTCTCTATCGTCAAAAAGAACCGAGATACCCCGTAAAAGTGCCCAAAATGGGACACCCTGTACAACCGGCCCTAAGAGGTTCCATTTCAAGGCTGTCGAAGATCTGTCAAAATCGTTAATTTCCATTAAAGTACATCTCAAATGAAAGAAAAAAAAAAAGAATCTAAAGAAAGTCAAAAGCCTATATAGAATTTTGACAATCTTACCAACAGACAGACAGACCAAAAGACAGACTGACAGACAGACCGACGGATATTCAGATAAAATTGCGGTATTGCAATACATCAACTGTTGCCCTTTTAAATTAAGGAAATAATTAAAATGGTAAATAATAAATTACGTGCATGCATTTGAGAGTACAAAGCTCCAGCAGGTGACAGAAAGTGCACTCAGCACTAACAAACGTATCTTAAACAATGACAGAGCGACCAAAAATATAGACCTACAGAAGGCCTGGAACTGATTAATTGTGAATAATAACTAACATGCAAGGTACATTTAGGTATATATAGGTCCTGCAGATGGCAGAAGGTATGTACCAGAGATGCAACCTTATGTACACTTTATGCACTCAACACTAGCAAATGTGTAGAGAACAACGGAAGAGCAATCAAAAAGATACAAGTCCTGGAACTAATTAATAGAGAATAATAACCCACATGCAATGTACATTTGGGTGTATATAAGTCCAGGAGGTGACAGAGGGCATATACTAGAAAATCAACACTATGTATACTTTATGTACTCAACAATAGCAAATGTACAGCGTATGTACGAATGTCTCGGAACTACCCCTTACGCATATATATATATGTATGTATGTATGTATGTATGTATGTATGTATGTATGTATGTATGTATGTATGTATGTATGTATGTATGTATGTATGTATGTATGTATGTATGTATGTATGTATGTATGTATGTATGTATGTATGTATGTATGTATGTATGTATGTATGTATGTATGTATGTATGTATGTATGTATGTATGTATGTATGTATGTATGTATGTATGTATGTATGTATGTATGTATGTATGTATGTATGTATGTATGTATGTATGTATGTATGTATGTATGTATGTATGTATGTATGTATGTATGTATGTATGTATGTATGTATGTATGTATGTATGTATGTATGTATGTATGTATGTATGTATGTATGTATGTATGTATGTATGTATGTATGTATGTATGTATGTATGTATGTATGTATGTATGTATGTATGTATGTATGTATGTATGTATGTATGTATGTATGTATGTATGTATGTATGTATGTATGTATGTATGTCTGTATGTATGTATGTCTGTATGTATGTCTGTATGTATGTATGTCTGTATGTATGTATGTCTGTATGTATGTCTGTATGTATGTATGTCTGTATGTATGTATGTCTGTATGTATGTATGTCTGTATGTATGTCTGTATGTATGTATGTCTGTATGTATGTATGTCTGTATGTATGTATGTCTGTATGTATGTCTGTATGTCTGTATGTCTGTATGTATGTATGTATGTATGTATGTATGTATGTCTGTATGTATGTATGTCTGTATGTATGTATGTATGTCTGTATGTATGTATGTATGTATGTATGTATGTATGTATGTATGTATGTATGTATGTATGTATGTATGTATGTATGTATGTATGTATGTATGTATGTATGTATGTATGTATGTATGTATGTATGTATGTATGTATGTATGTATGTATGTATGTATGTATGTATGTATGTATGTATGTATGTATGTATGTATGTATGTATGTATGTATGTATGTATGTATGTATGTATGTATGTATGTATGTATGTATGTATGTATGTATGTATGTATGTATGTATGTATGTATGTATGTATGTATGTATGTATGTATGTATGTATGTATGTATGTATGTATGTATGTATGTATGTATGTATGTATGTATGTATGTATGTATGTATGTATGTATGTATGTATGTATGTATGTATGTATGTATGTATGTATGTATGTATGTATGTATGTATGTATGTATGTATGTATGTATGTATGTATGTATGTATGTATGTATGTATGTATGTATGTATGTATGTATGTATGTATGTATGTATGTATGTATGTATGTATGTATGTATGTATGTATGTATGTATGTATGTATGTATGTATGTATGTATGTATGTATGTATGTATGTATGTATGTATGTATGTATGTATGTATGTATGTATGTATGTATGTATGTATGTATGTATGTATGTATGTATGTATGTATGTATGTATGTATGTATGTATGTATGTATGTATGTATGTATGTATGTATGTATGTATGTATGTATGTATGTATGTATGTATGTATGTATGTATGTATGTATGTATGTATGTATGTATGTATGTATGTATGTATGTATGTATGTATGTATGTATGTATGTATGTATGTATGTATGTATGTATGTATGTATGTATGTATGTATGTATGTATGTATGTATGTATGTATGTATGTATGTATGTATGTATGTATGTATGTATGTATGTATGTATGTCTGTATGTATGTATGTATGTATGTATATATATTTATATGTAGGTTCACTGGGCGTCTGAACCAGAAACAGGCTACCCAGCGCATGGTGTATACTTTGCTGTATAGAACCAGTGTTTGTGGACAGGCTTACTTGGCGTCTTTACTTGTATAGGTTTACTCAGCGTCTGGTCAATGACCCTGAGAGGGGGCAGGTATGAATAACAGAAATTCAAATTGGTCGCCACCGAACCGACGCGTAGCAAAGCGGACGAGAAGATACAGAGTAATTTCAATATTGCATGGTCAGGCACCAAACAGGCCGCTTTACACTCATCTTTCGGTTTGATATCGTAACGCGGTGAATCCAGTATTTCGTTTCGGGGAGGGGGGTTCTATAATAAGACACATGATATAGTTTATTTTTATGCTTAGTTCCAAGGGGGACATATCCCCTCATCCCCCCTTATCTACGCCACTAAGAACCCATAGCTGCGGAAACTAATTTATCCCTCGTGCTTGCGTATAGGTATAGACCTGTACGTTATATTTTTCAGTAAAATCGCCTCTAAAGTTGATCAACCTGGAGTTTTTTAGTTGACGTGATATAAAAACAAATTTATTTTATTGCTGCCAGTTTTTAGTTGCCGAAAAAATGTATCAAACTAGACAGAGTTGCATGATAGTTGAATGTGGTCCAATTGAAATGAAAAGAAAATCAAATACACCGCCCTGGTTGTCGCTTCTTTGGGAGTTTTGTTATTCTCGGGGGCTGAACTAACAAGCTGACTTACTTTTTGTATTGCATTACTTTTACTTCCCACACCGATAGGTGAGGGGAGTATTGTAATCGCGAAATTTTTCGATTTTGAGATAATACACTTTTTGGGCGTTTCATGATGTCTACATAACGAAAATCCACGTCACTCATTTCTGTCGGTCGGTCTGTCTGTCTGTCGGTCTGTCTGTACGCGTTTTTCTGTCCTCGTGATCTCAGTAACCGCTGCATGGATTGTGATGAAATTTGGGCAGTGACATGCTGTGGGGTCGTAGTAGGTAATGCTGCTATAGTTTTGAAAATCGGTGCATTGGCGGCGAAGTAATTAGCAAAAAACGAAAAATTTCAAATATTCCCCAAACTTCATTTTTAGGCGTTTCAGGTGTTCCTGTTCATTTTCTACTTTTTTTGGGTGGGGGTGGAAATTGGGGTGGTTGGGGGTTGGGGGGGTTGTAAAATTGAAAAATCCGTTGTATTCGTAATAGACTACCCACTGACCTGTGAAGGAAGACCTAGCGACATAAATAACTTTTTTAGGTCTATCCGAACATTGCCTTATGCCTATTACAGAAACTAGAGGACTTTTCAGATGTACATATGAGTATTGCTTTAGATCGTTCTATATTATGTAACGAAGAAACTATTGAATTGATTTTAATGAAATTTTGACACAGTATTACTACCGTGGCAAGGATGAAAAATGCGTATGGATTTTATAAATCGTGCCAGTGGCGGCGCAGAAACAATAAAAAAACTAAAAATATAAAAGCAGCTCATACTTCGTTTTTAAGTGTTTTAGAGGTTCCTGATTATTTACTGAGTTTTTTTGGCTGGGGATGAAATTCGGGTGGTAGGAGGGTGGGGGGTTGAAAAACTGAAAAATTTGCTGTATTCATAATAGGCTGTCCGCTGACCTGTGAAGGAAGACCTAGCGACATAAATCACCTTTTTAGGTCAATCTAAACATTGCCTTGCCTATACCGAAACTAAGGGAATTTTCTGTATACATACGAGTATTTATTGCTTTAGATCGTTTTGTATTTTGTAACGTGGAAAATATGAAAGTGATTGTAATTAAATTTTGACACATTATTATTACTGTGGTGGAGATGCAAAACGCGTATGCTTGTTAGAAATCATGTCAGTGGCAGCGTAGCAATAATCAAAAAACTAAAAATATGAAAACAGCTCAAATTTCGTTTTTAAATGTTTTAGGGGATGCTGACTGTTTTGTACCTTTTCTGGGTGAAATTGGGCTGGAGGGGGGGTGGGGGGTTGTAAAACTGAAAAGTTTGTATTATTGATAATAGTCTGTTCATTGACCTGTGCAGGAAAGACCTAGCGGCATATGACAATCTGGGGGGGGGGGGGGGGGTACTGGCGATGATTTTGTTGCAAGGGGATCTCAGACTAAATCTTTATGCTATGGGAAAATAATAAACTGGTATCACCCTAATGTGTGGGAAGTACTGAGTCAATCAACTTGACTCCATTTTTATTTATTAATTCTACAGCTACGATGACTTACACTAGATGGCAAAAAACTCGTTACCACTTTAGGTAATGTTACTGAATCCTAGTAACTATGTTTTATTAACGAATAACAGTATTTATTGATCGTTTTAATTTCTTTTCTAACAGAAAGGATCCAGTCAACAGATATTCAAAGGTGTGGGTACAACAATCACGTCCAAATTATTTAAAAAAGTAATTTGTTATATGCTATATGTTTATGAGCGTGACTATTCAAAGTAGACCACTGTTAATTAATAAGGATTTTGGAGATAATATATCGATTATTTAGTGATCTTAAGCAATTTTGTAGGTTATAATAGATTTTTTTAATTAATCGGAGGTGTTGCCAAAATCGAAGTGACGGTATTTACAGAAATTTTGTTTAGCTATTGTAAGAAGTTAGAAAGACTAGAATATAGATATTTATATATTGTCACTATTTATTTAGTTTTATACGAACAAAAATGTTCCCACTAATGTACTGATGCGAAACGGCTGCTGTTATCTGCCTCTTTTTTTGAGAACCAATATTCAAAATGATACGAATGAGAGATAAAAGATACCTAGCTAGACTAAACATATTGATGAAATCTTTGTTATGTCAATTTTGTATTTAAGCAAAACAATCAATTTGGATTAAACCAAATTAAGAAATTTTTGTGCGCTAAAAAAAGTTGCCCATATTGTGCTATCCTAGGTTTATTATCTGAAGACACAACGACACTTTAGCACAAATAACTTTATTTTCCCAAAATCCATAAACACGTAATTAACACCTTCAAACGTAATCTCAATGTTCGTAAACAATAGCCGGTCACTGTCTGTCCCGCCGTCCAATCCGTACCCCTGGTCGAACCGCTCCTCTCCCCGCTCTTCACTTCCTCACCGCCGTACCGCCACCGCTATCACTCTGCCTCTCCACTCCGCCGCGCCTGGATCGGTCTCCACACTCCCTCCATTTTTTTCAGTTTGAGTGGTTCCACTGGTCCTCCTGTCTCCTCCCTTGGGCTGTCGCTGCTTGGTCCTGGTCGTGGTGTAGATTCCGCTGGTTGCCTCTCGAAGACGTCACTGGCATGTTGCTCTTGCAGGGTGGATGTTGCAAAAGATGGCTCTCTAATAGGGGTATTCGTTGTGGGGATCTTTTTTACGTGGCTTATGTGTCGTTTCAATATTTGTCCATCGTCTCTGGTAATTGTCACCTCATTGCCGCTCCGTTGAAGGACTACATATTCTTCGTTATTGAAGTTGGTTGTCAATTTATGGGGATGTACCATGTTCTTACTTACTACAATATCACCAACTTTAATGTCGTTTTCCTTAGCCTGTCGCGCTCTGTCTTCCTTCTCCTTTCCTTTCTGTTTGTTGAGTATATCATTATCTTCAGCTTCTTCATCAATATAATTATCAGTGATTTCTGAAATTGAAGGTATCTTGTCCCTTATGTTCCTGTTTAAAAGTAATTCTGTTGGTGATTTTCCAGTTGTTCCATGAGGTGTTACATTGTACATCATTGTATACTTGAGTAGATCTTCGTGATAGTTACCTTTATTGGTGCGATCTTTAACCGTTTAACTAGCGATCTATTTAGATTCTCCACTTCTCCATTGGCTTGTGGCCAGTATGGTGGGGTGTGGATAATTTTTATATTGTGGGTCTCACAAAATCTTTTAAATTCATCGCTTGTGAACTGACTACCGTTGTCAGTCCTAATTGATGTTGGCAGTCCTAGCCTCGCAAATATTTTAGATAAATGTTTAATTATTACATTAGATGTGATGCTCTTCAAAAATTCACACTCTTGGTACCGTGAGTAATAGTCTATTACTGCCAGCACGTATTCGTTGTTTGGGAGAGGTCCTAATAAGTCTATTGCTAGGCACTGCCAAGGGCCTTCTGGAAATTTATGTCGTACCATCGTTGGAGGTCTGTCGGGTTGTGTAACAAGCAAACATTCCCTACAAGTTTTTACCCACTTCTCAACTTGTCGATCAATCAAAGGCCACCATACTTTTGCTCTTAGCCTACGTTTCATTACCGTTGCCCCTGGGTGTCCTTCATGGGCTAACCTTAATACGTGCTGTTGTAACGCCTCTGGAATTACGATTCTATTCCCTCGGAGAATAACTGGTCCCATTGTTGACAGCTCTAGTCGGAATGGATATAGGATATTTTCATCTTTAGGCTCCCATGTATTATCATTTATTTTTGTAACAGCATCTCTGAGTTGTTTATCTTCCTTGCTTGCGGTCACAATTTGTGAAATGCTCATTGCCTTTGGTACAATCTGTTCTACAACTGAGTTGATATGGTTTTCGGTTTCTCTGTCAAATGGCTTATTTTGATCGTCTGGGCCTAATCTAGAAAGCGGGTCGGCTATGTTTGATTTTCCGGATTGATAAATTATTTTAAATTTGAAAGATTGTAGCCGCAAAACCCATCTTTCAATTCTGGCTGGCGGCTTAGAGGTTGGCTTAAAAATAGCTTCTAGGGGCTTGTGGTCCGTTACTAGTTCGAATTCAAGCCCACACAGATAGAAATAAAAGCGTTCCACGCTCCATACTAATGCAAGACTTTCTTTTTCTGTTTGGGAATATCGGCGTTCAGTATTTGACAAACTTTTACTTGCATAAGAAATAGCTTGAGGTATATTTTCATCGTTAAATTGTAGGAGTACTGCTCCTAGTGCTACTGGACTGGCATCCGCTACTAATCTGGTTCTTCGTCTCGGATCAAAATATGACAGAGTTGGTAGGGTTGTTAAGGATCTTTTCAGTTTATCAAAACTTGCCTGATGCTTTTCAGTCCAGTCAAACTTTGCATCTTGCTTTATTAGTTGGCGTAGTGGTTCTGTTATGGTGCCTACATCCTTAATGAATTTTCCTAGGTATGTGACCAGGCCTAGGAAGCTTCGTGTTTCTTCTTTTGTTTTTGGTGGTCGGAATTCTAGGACTGATTTCACTTTGGACTGATCAGCATCTATACCTTTATTTGACAATTTATGTCCCAGAAATTCTAGTTCCGTAACTTTCATCAGGCATTTTTCTTTATTCAAGAGTACGTTGTTACTTTGAAATATATTTAGGACTTGTTTTAGAGAGCGATCATGTTCTCCTTCATCACTTCCAAACACAATAATGTCGTCCAAGTAATTTAAGCAATTTTTGCAAGGCGATAGTATTTGTTCAAATACTCTTTGAAAAATTTCTGGAGCAGAGTTTACGCCAAACATAAGTCGTTTGTATCTGAACATACCTTTGTGTGTTATAAAGGTTGTTATTGGGCGACTTTCCTCGTGTAGCTCTAATTGGTGATAGGCGCTGGTTAAATCTAACCGGGAAAAGTATTTTGCATTGCGTAACTTTGTCATAAATGAATCAAACGTTGGAAGAGGATAATTTTCTCTCAAAATCGCTTCGTTGGCTCTTCTCATATCTACGCAAATTCTAATATCCTCATTTGGCTTGAATATAACGACTATAGGCGAGATCCATTGACTCGGTTCCAGCACTCTTTCTATAATGTCAGTTCTTAGCGCTTTCTCCAATTTAGCCTCGACTTTTTCTTCTAATGAAACTGGAACCCGTCGTACAGGCTGTCGCACTGGTTTCACAGTAGCATCTATTGTTAGTTTTATGACAATATTTTTGATTTTCGGGAATGGTGTTTCCTCTTCGACCGTGTTGATATGTAACCCTAACTTCAAAATTCCCAGCTGCTTGGCAGTTTCCTTGCCTAAAATTGATATTTCTCCCTGCGGTACTACATAAAAGTGAGCGACGACTTCTTTTCCATTTTTCAATCCAATAGTTGTCTGAAACCTACACTTGACATCTAGAGCTTTCCCAGAAGCATAACCTTTCAGCGTCTGATTAGGTTTCTCGTCAACTTCCCATACAGCGGCTTTATTATTCGTCAGTAGCTCCCAGTCCTTTTTCTTCAAAATGTTCACTTTGGATCCGGAATCTATCAATAGTTTTATATCAATTCCTCCGACTTTGCAAACTATGAGCTCATCCTCAGTGTCATTATCATCATAGCGATCTGTTATTTTGAAACATTCGTATTCTCTCCTGCTGTCATCTCTTCCGTCATTTTCTGACATGTCACTGTCTCTATCAATGAAATTTACTTTTGAGCTTGTTCTCTTTCGCTTATTTCTGGGTTCATGCAAATTTTTGGAATTATTGTGACGTTTGTTTTGTCTTGATCTACAGCATGATGCATAATGACCAATATATCCGCATTTATGACATTTAGTGAGTCTTGCAGGACAGTCAGAGGCGTATGCGGCATGTCCTTGCTTTCCGCATCTCGTGCATTCGATGTGTTTGTTATTTTTGGGTTGTATCTTAATTTTGTTTACACTTGCATTTGATACACTGGGTACCGCGGTGCTCATAGCTTTTGATTGTCCTCCTGTTTGCTCATGGACTTGACACATTTCTATAATTTCATCAAGTGATCTTTCTTGTTCTAATAGTTTTCGCTTTAGTTCCAGTGGAGCCCAGCAGTCGATCAATTTGTCTTTGATGTGTATTTCTGTGGCTTCCTGAACTGTAGATCCGAATGAACATTTCTTAGCCTGTTGCCTAGTCCTCAACAAGAATTTATTGAGGTTTTCTCCTTCCTCCGGTCTGAGGTTTCGAAAAACATGCCTCTCAAAGGCAGAGTTCTGCCTAGGAGAGAAATATTCTGACAATTTGTCCACCAAATTCTGGAAGACATCATTGTCTTCCTCTTCATCGTAGTCCACAATCGCGTTTGGTAAGTTATATGCCACTTCTTGTAGTTGCACCCCTCCATAATGCAATAGTTTGTTCCTCTTCTTAACAGTGTCTGTGATCTCTTCTGCGGCTAAATATAACTTGAAAGATCTCAGCCATTTCTCCCACTCCCCCCTTATGAGAGCTTTATCAATTGCATCGCAAGAGAAAGGTTTGATAGGTGTATCCGACATGATTTTCTGTAATTGTGAAAAATAGTCGATATTAGACCATTTAAAAATTTTTTTTTTTTTTTTTTATTTTTTTTTTCTTCCAATTTAATATCATTAGGTGCTTTCATAAATCAATAAATTATTGTCAGTATACACATAAACGCACACAAATATAGACATGTATAGTCACAGAAAAAAAATATATTCCTGCTAAGATTCATTGCTAACAATAATAAACAAAGAAAAAGAAAGAAAAAAAAAGAATAGTTCATCAAAGCGGATTTTTTTTTTTTTTTCTTTTTTTTTTTTTTTTTTTTCAGCTCAATAACAACTCGTCGCTTATACTATGGCCCAATTATGGCCCATATTCTAATCTATAGCTGAGCTCCATGGCAGCTCATAGCTTGTTCTACGGCTGGGCTCAATTATGACCCATAGCCTAATCTATAGTTGAGCTCC
Source organism: Callosobruchus maculatus (assembly GCA_951848785.1). Lineage (NCBI taxonomy): Eukaryota > Metazoa > Arthropoda > Insecta > Coleoptera > Chrysomelidae > Callosobruchus > Callosobruchus maculatus. Next base: position 648,023 of record CATOUR010000067.1, read on the forward strand.
TTGACGGCTCATAGCTTGTTCTACGGCTGAGCTCAATATTATGACTCACAGCCTAATCTATAGCTGAGCTCCTTGACGGCTCATAGCTTGTCCTACGGCTGAGCTCAATTATGACCCATAGCCTAATCTATAGTTGAGCTCCTTGACGGCTCATAGCTTGTTCTACGGCTGAGCTCAATATTATGACTCATAGCCTAATCTATAGCTGAGCTCATTGACGGGTCATAGCTTGTCCTACAGCTGACCTCAATTTTGACTCATAGCCTACTCCATGGATGAACTGAATTGTTATTATATTGTTATTAGTTTTGTGAATAGCTGAGCTCTGTAGTGACCCATAGCCTAACACAAAATATCCTTAACAATGACTCATAGCCTCGTTAGTGGCTGAGCTCGTTCATAACTTTAAATGTATCCAATACCAAACTAATATGTCCGCCCGAGAACAATCATTGATAATTAGTGAAATACTTTCTTCCTACCTTATATTCTAACTGAAAATCCACGGGGTCGTGATATCCTCGTCGCCAATTGTGCTATCCTAGGTTTATTATCTGAAGACACAACGACACTTTAGCACAAATAACTTTATTTTCCCAAAATCCATAAACACGTAATTAACACCTTCAAACGTAATCTCAATGTTCGTAAACAATAGCCGGTCACTGTCTGTCCCGCCGTCCAATCCGTACCCCTGGTCGAACCGCTCCTCTCCCCGCTCTTCACTTCCTCACCGCCGTACCGCCACCGCTATCACTCTGCCTCTCCACTCCGCCGCGCCTGGATCGGTCTCCACACATATCTTTTTGAATTGTGGAGGCAGGATAGAAATTGTTAGTTATAATAGTAAATTCTTGCTTATGGGAAAACATTTATAGACGTGAAATGTCTCTAAAATAGTTTTTATGTAAGATATGTTATAGGTACTGCTTGCGTTTAGAATGGAACGGAGAATTAAAATATAAAAACATACAGGGCGCTCCATCCAACAAAACGTCGTTTCGTATCGCTCTTCACAAGCACATTATACTTAACTAACTGAATATCCTATGTGCCATTTGTTCTAAATAAATACGAACTAAAATATGTTAGAAAAGTGAAAGTTGTCTTGGAAATAATTAATGCAAAGTTAATAAAGTGTAACGTTGCTTTCAGGAAAGAACATTAAGAAAATAAAATATCTCGGAAACAGCTGAGTTTTTATATATGTAGTTGTTAGACAACTATATTGATTTTCAGATATAAGCTATCTCTTTGTTCTCCCAATAATACAAAATAAGGGATGGGCATGCTCTATATTTCCCAAATGTACGATTTTGGATTTTGGTGTAGTAAATGTTACGACTAAGTTTCTCATCTAGTAAGAAAATCGCTAGCGCTAATACTAATTTGATATTAAACAAAGTTTGAAGAATATTTGAATAGTTATGTTTTTTTGCGAACTACTCCGCTGCCCATGCAGGCGTTTTAGGGGTTACCAAATACCAAAGCAACTGGACGCTCAGCAGACCGCTCATTAACAAATACATACGTGTACTGATTGAAATAAAATTTTTCACGTTTAGTTTTCAGTTCAGTTTCAGTCAAGGTCTCGTTTCATGCGACCACGAGGGACTCAGGGACGCTGAGTAAACCGCTCGTTTGAACTTCGTACGATAAAGGATATTCCGAAAATAGATACGCTTAAGAAAGGTGGACGCCGAGTGAACCCTTTCTGGTAAATGTGGAGTTATTCACGATCACATTGTACCTTGTAACTTCGAGCAGCCTTAAAGGCAGAATCGAAGCAAAAACGGCCGCTTTATAAGACTCGGTTGCTACTGCTCCGGCTCACATAATCGATTTGTCAACGAACAATTGAATAATTATTTAGCGGTGGTGGTTTACCTACATACTTTGTTTCCTGAAGTCAAAAAATTAAGTCAAGTTGATTGACTCAGTACTTCCCATAGCACGGAGCTATAACTTGAAATCACTTTGCAATCAAATCATCGCGCCAGACCTCCCCCACCCCAAATTGTCTTATGCCGCTAGCTGTCTCCTTCACAGGTCAATGGACGGCCTATTATCAATACAATGCATTTCTTACAACTCCCCACCCACAATGTGAAATCATTCAAGAATTGTTATTTTGTGCAATTGCTAAGCTTAGAAGCTGAAACTGTTAACAGTAGCTCAAATATACCTATAGGTATTCGTTATTGTAAGCGATCATAACTTGTTAAGAAATTTTCTATAAGAAAGCACAAAATCGTACTACCTAATGTGTTTCGTACATTTATGATAAAATTCGATATAATAACAAATACAAAAATATATCAGTTACGCTAACAACAAACTGATATGTCGGGTGTCCCTGAATTTCCTTGACACGTACTATAGGATCATGCCATGTTTTCAAAACATTATTTTGTACATCAACTCTTAAAACTCACCGCCAACTTTTTTTTTCAAATAGCACCCCATAAGTTTTCCTTCTGTACCTAAATGCTCCGGTATTCTGCGATTTGATGGGGCAACGTGACAATGCTCTGCTAGACAAGTGTCTGAGGATTCGAGGACCCTCATTGGTGCGTTGGCCATAAATATTCTATTTTTAGATTTGTAAGAGGGAACAGATAGTTTTTAGTCTGGCGACTCGGCCAGCTTGGCCCGACCACTGTTGCCAGGTCTATTGAAATGTCACTAGATCTAGTGATTTTCTGCAATTCTGCAAAATCATATTTTGACACAGTATTACTACCGTGGCGAGGATACAAAACGGGTATATTTTGGAAAAATCGTGTCAGTGGCGGTGCAGCAATAATAAAAAATTAAAAATATAAAAATATAAAAACAGCTCAAACCTTGTTTTTAGGCGTTTTAGGGGTTCATCATCATCATTTTCTACGTTTTTTTTTGTGGGGGTGAAATTGGGGTGGCTGGGGGGTGGGAGGTTGTAAAACTGAAAGATTTGTTGTATTCATAATACTTTGTCCATTGACCTATGGATTTACGAGTATTGCTTAATTTCGTTCTATGTATGTAGCAAAAATTATTAAATTGATGTTAATGAAATTTCGACACAGAAGTGACTATTGCGGCGAGAGTGGAAAACGCGCCAGTGTCTGAAAAATCGTGTCAGTGGTTGCGCAGCAGTAATTAAAAAACTAAAAAAACAGCTCACACTTCGCTTTTAGATGGTTTAGAGGCTCCCGATCGTTTTGCATCGTTCAGCTGAAGCCTGCAGAATGAAAACTGTGGCGTTCTAGTTTCTAAGGAGGGAGACGCAAGAAACTATTCACGAGAGTTTTTGTGTTGGACGTTTTTTTGCGGGAGGGTGGGCGATGATTTGGTTGCAAGGAGATTTTGGACTACAGCTTCATGCAATGGGAAAACAATAAAACGAACTCATTATTATGCGTGGGAAGTACTGAGTCAATCAACTTGACTCCATTTTTTACTTCTCACACCGATAGGTGAGGGGAGTATTGTGATCGCGAAAATTTTCGATTTTGAGATAATACGCGTTTCTACATAACGAAAATCCACGTCACTCATTTCCGTCGGTCTGCCTGTCTGTCTGTCGGTCTGTCGCTTTTCTAGCCGCGTAATCTCAGCATCCGCTCCATGGATTGTGATGAAATTTGGGCAGCAATATGCTGTGGGGTCATAGTAGGTAATGTTCCTATAATTTTGAAGATCGGTACATGGGCGGCGAAGTAATTAACAAAAAACAAAAAAAATAAATATTGCTCAAACTTAGTTTTTAGGTGTTTTAGGGGTTCCTGATCATGTTCTACTTTTTTTGGGTGGGGGTGAAATTGGGGTGGTTGGGAGGGTGGAGAGTTGTGAAATTGAAAAATTTGTTGCTTTCATAATGGACCGTCCACTGACCTGTGAAGGAAGACCTAGCGAAATAAATAACTTTTTTAGGTCCATTCGAACGTTGCCTTGCCTGTTACAGAAACCAAAAGAGAGTTTTTCTCTGGTGTAAACATACGAGAGTATTGCTTTAAATCATTCTATATTGTGTAACGAGGAAACTGTTGAATTGATTTTAATCAAATTTTGACACAGTATTACTACTGTGGCGAGGATGGAAGACGCGTATCGTTTTTATAAATCGTGCCAGTGGAGGCGCAGAAATAATAAAAAAACTAAAAATATAAAAACAGCTCAAACTTCGTTTTTAAGTGTTCTAGAGGTTCCTGATCATTTTCTAAGTTTTTTTGGGTGGCGTGAAATTGAGGCGGATACGCGGACACTATTAAATTGATTCTAATGAAATTTTGAGTCAGTATTATTACCGTGGTGAGGGTGGAAAACGCGTATGTTTGTTAAAAGGCGTGTCACTGGCAGCGTAGCAATAATAAAAAAAGTAAAAGTATGAAAACAACTCAATCTTCGTTTAACACATGTTTTAGGGGTTCCTGATCATTGCCTAACTCTTTTTTGGGTGCGGTGAAATTGGGGTGGTTGGGGGGTGGGGCGTTGTG